>CM061551.1:139980895-141180895 GCA_030864225.1 Capsicum baccatum var. pendulum | reverse complement strand
GACTGGCACCCGAAGCCGAGAAGGCCCGGGAGAACCCGTTCAAATACTGTACTTTCACTTACATGTCACCAAAAATTTGAACAGCACTTCGTTGCATATAGAAGGGTCTAATTACCTGTATCAGCACAACACGCACAAATATATATATATATATAATACTTGGCCGTCGGGGTCACCACATATACAAATATAACATCACTATATAAACTTCCATGACTTTACCTTTCCTTATGTCTACAAAGCCTCTAAGATATACATGACATAACTAAGGTCGGGACAAACCCCCGCCCATACATGACTCCTGTACAATAACAAAACATAAGGAACCGACTCGGAAAGCTCCGAAGCAAACTGGAGCTCACCAACAATAGTTGTATGACCTGGCTCCTACTTGTGCGGTGTATGAGCTGAGGTACCTGTGCCTGCAGCATGAAATGCAGGTCCCCGTGGGGGAAGTTAGTACGAAATATGTACTGAGTATGTAAAGCTATAGATAATCACATATGATATATGAGCTCAATAGAAATCAGAAACAAGTGAATAAATCGCAATAGGAGTGGACCATACTTACTAGAACTTGTGACAACCTGTACATTGTATTTATTCAATCACTTTACCTTCGTTGTTATCGTCTTTGTAATCATTACTGTACTGTGACCATTAGGCTGCCTCCAGTACATATCAACTGGGATCGACCCATGCTAGGCTTATGCCCTTGGGATACCACCCATAAACACATAAATAGGGATCGACCCATGCTAGGCTTATGCCCTTGGGATACCACCCATAAACACATAAATAGGGATCGACCCATGCTAGGCTTATGCCCCTGGGATACCACCCGATAAGAGAGAACTTCCATCACTTAGTTCAATTAATCTTTGAGATTGTTATTTCGGTCGCCACCATATTTTTGATACTTTGAAACAATGATACATCAATAGGAACCAAGTAATAGACCTTCTATACAATAACGATGTAATAAAGACTCATTGGTACATCAACAATGTGTTTCAGAATCATCAATATCACAACAATGAAATAGGAGCCTTTTGGTATATCAATGAAACATTTTGACACTTTATAGAATGGAAACAACTTCGTTGGTAATGTAGAACAATACATGTTTTTGGACAACCTCAAAATCTTACTTGATGGAACATTGGTGTTTTCATGCCAAAGAACATCGTTAGAGTATGCTTTACATACCTCGTTGTAGATTCGGATACCAATTCAATACAACTTCCCACCTTTACAAATCACTTATCTACAATGAAATGTTTGGCATCTAGTATTAGCAACCCAACACCACAATTCTCTTCCATAATTCCATACAACCAATATTTGCAAAGCATTCCAAAAACCAACTTGAACAATAGGTTATGTGTATATATATATATATATAATCATCATTTCAATACCACATCATCACACCAAATCCCTTCACAATTCAACATAATCCAACCATGCACAAGAATAATCCAACATCATTTCCAATCATCTTTCAACAACAATCAAATAGCATACTTCTTATGCTCACATGCATATATATACATATCCATATAAATAATACCAACATAATTTACATCCTTACCATAAAATGGCCCTTTTGATTTCGAAGTCCTTTGGCACAAATAAGGGGTGCTTCTCGAAGCCCTCAAGACGGTGAACACAACTACGGAATCAATTTGGATTTTCTACGGTTGAATCACAAGATAATTGGAGTTGAACTTAGGCTAGGGTTTCTTATTCCTCAATGATTTGGATGATAAATGATGGGTATGAGGCGAAGTATATGTATATAATGATCAATTTTCGTCCATGAGGTGATGAAAAATGACCATATTGCCCTTAAAATTTAAGTAAATCCGAATTTGTCCATGGTGGACTGTTTTGATAGGTTAAAGTAAATCAACCATAACTCTTTGATCCGATATCGGATTTGGGTGAAATTGGTATCTTTAGATAGATAATTCAAAGGTATTTCATTTCATATAAAGTAGGTCACCCAGTTCGTCCTGTACAAAGAGTTATGATCGTTTGAAGTTGACCCTAAAAATCTGTTTTGAGAGGCTGAAGTAAAACGAGTATAACTCCTTACTCAGATATTGGATTTGGATGAAACCAATTGCATTAGAAAGAAGACTCTCGGGGATTCTCATCGATATATATCATCTCACATAGTTCATTTTGTACAAAGAGTTATGATCGTTTAAATTAGACCCAAAAATCTGTTTGGCTGCAGTACTTTTGTGTACATAAAATTTTTGCACATTTACTGTTCATTGCGTCCACCGTTTTCAAGTTTTGAACATGCTCGCTTATATCCGATACTCATCTGTTTTTAGAAATCTTTATACCATTGGAAAGCTAACTCGATAAACTTCGCATAGAAACTTCGACGAGCAAATTTCGGTATAAATAAAGTCAATTCCTATACACATATAATCAAACTATACACTTGAAACCATCTCAAAATAATCAATACTCATACTTAAACTCATATATACCTAACTTATGATCAATACATATACTCCAACACATATAACCATGGCTAATGCACGTAATTAAGTACGGGGTGTTACAGTTATCTTGTGAGAATGTAGTACGATGGTGCCGCAGATTTAACGAGTGATTTCGTGGTTAAGTCATCCATGGAAAAATCTTTTGACGCCTTTAGAAAAATATTTCAAGAACAAAAATTGGATGTTTATTTCAGGGACAACTGCTTTGGGAAATATCTTGATTTGTCAGAGGACAACAATGTTTGTTTCCAAATGAAAATGGTATATGAACTTCTCAAGCATAGGTCTATATATGAAAACAAAGATAAGATGAATGAGGTGTGGATAAATTATTGTGGAATGCCTGTTTGTTTTGGTTGGAAGGAGTTTGCCATAGTGTTATCCTCCTTCTCAAGTTATACCTATTCTAACTCTAAAAAAAGCACCCCGCACACCCAAAAAAGGCAAAGGCAAGTCGTGTGATCATGATGACCTGGTGTCCATTGTTGGTCTAAGCTTCAGAAACAAAAATTTGATAGAAGCATTGAAAGGTAAAGGACTTTCAAAGAAGCACAAACAGTCATTGTACTTCGTTTGGTTTGTACATAATATTCTTTGGGTGAGAGACGTTAACAACAATATAAGCCTCAATTTAATAAAGCTCTCCGAGGATCTTGAGGCATTTAACAGCTATCCATAGGGGTATGAAAGCTTCAAAATGACTGTCAAATATTTGTTGACTCCATTAGCGCCAAAGACAGTCAACTTATATGGCTTCCCATGGGCTTTCATGGTAAATGTTTCTTTCTTCTATTATGATATCATTCATGTTTTTCGCTCAATAATGGTTTTGATTTATTGGTGTTATTTTGTAGGCTTGAGCGTTTGAAGTCATTCCTTATTTGAGACAACAAGTGAACTACCAGGAAGGAGTTTCCTGTCCAAGAATCTTGAGATGGTTGTCGGCCAAAACTCATAAAAATATAAATTTTCTTGATCTCTTCAACCCCCCCGAAGGATGCAGTAAGTATAATTATAATTAATTTTTTCTTTTAATTAATATTTTCTTGAATGATCTAATCATCATTCTAATATATGTAATGATTTATGTTAGAATGTGCATTCGTCGCTAGTTTCGACCAATCGAGAGTTGAAGATGCCATTTTTTCTTACTTTATGGTCTGTGCAAACTTTATCGGACCCTAAGGTCATCGACAGAATAAAAATGAAATTGTTTGGAGCAACAACCATTACAAGAAAAACAATTTTGGAGGGTGGGCTTGTTGTTGTTGATGGAGTTGTTGTTGGTGGTAGTGGTGCTGTTGTTGGTGCTAATGATGCTTCTCTTACAATATTTAAAGCAAACCATTATGAGTATGATCATACTGGTTATACAGATTTTGCTTCTCCTAGCTAATGTTCTGCATGCAAATGTCAAGAATGCAGGGCGAAACATGATGCAGTGATTAATGCTATTAATGTATTAACTGCTTTTGTAAAGGAATTAACATCTAAGAGTGGTCTCATTCCATCAAAGAGGATTTTATTTCCATCAGCTCCATTAGAGATTAGGGCTAAGAGGAGAAGAAGAGTGATTTCCAGGGCATTATCAGGCATCCAAAAAAGCAAAATTGTAACTTCTCTGTCTGCGTGTTGCACTGAGCAATGTACAATGTCCAAAGGAGAGCAGCACGAGCTAAAGAAGGTGAATATATCATACGTCTTCCAACTGATAAAACAAACAGACATATATCTGTTTCAACAGATGATATATCTACTGAAAATTATCAAACAGATATATACATATGTTGCAACAGTTGACTAACCTGTTGCACCAGATACTTTATCTGGTGCAACATATGTCTCGTCTATTTTAGTAAATCAAACAACTCTCCATACAACTTTTATTTGTACCAACAGACGACCTATCTGCTGCAACAGATGATTCATATGTTGCAACATATGGTTCATCCATTGTAAATTATCACGCAGGGTCTTCCTCATGTAAAAATTTGTTCCAACAGTTGATTCATTATTGCAACAGAAATATAATATGTTTGAAACAATTTAAAATGAGAGAAAGACCTGTTTGTTTTGATAGAAGAGATGAGTTATCCTTTTCCGTTTTGTTGTATCTCCGTGATTAGCATTGACCAATTCTGGCTTTCCAGGTGGATGTAAAAGAAGCTACAGCTGAACAGCATTGAAAATATGCTACTTTTTTTATGGAAATACGGAGAACAGAAAGCACAGAAACCGTACGCAAGCGACAATGAAGATTCACGACGAGCAAAGCCGAATTCCATAGCACCGGATGAAGAGCAACTTGTCCATACAGAGTAGATCTTTATAGCTTGAGCCTGTCAAAGCAATCCGTGGAAGTATACTTAAATTGTTGTTTATGTATTTGTTGAGATCTGTACCCATAACAATTTTTTTACATTTCATTTATTCGTTAACTTATTTCAGCTAATTTATGAAACCTTTGATTTATTTTATTTTGTCTTCAAATTTTATTTATTTCTTAGATTTGAACTTATTAATTGAAAAGGAATACTAGATTCAAATATTTCAACAGATAATTATCTGTTGTAACAGACGACGCATCTATTGGAAAATTTGAACAGATTTAGACATATGTTGCAACAGGTAGGTGATCTATTAGAATTTATCAAACAGGTCTTCCCACTGTTACACCAGATGGACTTTAGATAAAAACATCAAGATAATGCAACAGATGACACATCTTTTGAAAAAAAAATAGATTTAGACATATGTTGCAACAGATGAACTTTATCTGTTGCAATAGACGACACATCTATTAGAATAATCCAACAGATTTATACATATGTTGCAACAGGTAGGTTATCTGTTGGAATTTATCAAACATGTCTTCCCACTATTGCAACAGATGGACTTTAGATAAAAACATTGAGATAATGCAATAGATGACCAATCTATTACTATAGATAAAATACATGTCAGAACAGGTAGGATAACTATTACAATGGATGGAGAATCTGTTGCATTATAAAAATTCAACTTTTGTTGGACATAAAAAATTGCCACTACGTTTAAAAAGGTTAAAGTGAATTGAAATAAAAAAGGCGCAACCCATCGACGGTGTTCAGTTCAAACACCTAAAATAAAATAGGCATCAAGTATACATGTTCATTTTATAGACGTAAAATAAAATTGGCATCAAATATGTTAGTGTCAGTCCTGGCACATTTCGCTGACTTGCCGTCACTTGCCCCCTCCCCCTTATCTTATATATTCATCTTCCTTCTAAAATTTAACCTAAATTCCCAAATCTTCTTCTTCATCGTCATCTTCTTTTGTCTATCCAAATTCTTCAAATTATTACTTTCATTTTTTCCAACTGACCTTGACAATGTCGAGCGCATCTTTCACTGTTTTTTGTGATAAAGATTTTTGATATTGTAAGTGCGGTCATGAAGCTCTGTTAAAGACTTCTTGGACTCAACAAAATCTGGGTCGTAGATTTTTTACTTGTAAGACTTCAAAGGTAATATTTTTATTTAATTAATTGATTAATTATTGACTTGTAATTGTTTTGTAATTGTGTTCTCTTTTTTTATAGAAATTGGATGGATGCGATTACTTTAATTGGTATGAAGAATGACACCCTTCACAAGCAAATCGTTTAATCTGGGGTTTGTTGAACAAAGTCAAGGCTTCTGAAGAGAAACAAAATCGAGCAAGAAGATACTACATTGTTGTTGTTATTGCTACTGGTTTGGTGTTGTTGGACACATGGGTATTGAAGCCTAATTGCTGAAATTTTTATCGTGGCGTGTGTATTTGCTACTGGTTTATTGTCGACGAGAACATGGATATTCAAGTGTAACTGTTGGAAAATATAAAAAAGATTTAGGCATATGTTGTAAAATTTAGGTCATCTGTGGAAATTATCAAACAGGTCTTCCTACTGTTGCAACAGATTAGACTTAGATTATTAGATTATTCATAGAAATTATCAAACAGGTCTTTCCACTGTTGCAACAGATTAGACTTAGATTATTAGATTATTAGATTATTCAAACAGGTCTTCCCACTGTTGCAACAGATTGACAGTCTAATCTATTGCATTATAAAAAACTCAACTTTCATAAAAAAAAATTATTGTCACTACATGTACATGTAATAAAGTGAAGGGTGACTTGAAATTAAAAATTTCTATTTCACAGGCTCTTCTATATACACAGGCTTCAAGCGTCCAGTTAGTACCCCATAAGCCCAGACCTTTTGCAGAAGTAATTGTCACCCCTACTCAATTATTAAAACTTGTGTCACCTACACCTCATTTTAAAACTCTTTTGTCACCTGTGGCCCAAACCCCCAAGTTTCATGGAAAGAATTTTTATTTAGTTTTAGTGAAAAAGTTACAGCATTATATGTGTTTCTACGGCAAATATATTGACTATCCATCCAAGATTAAACAAGACAAGGTCCAATAAATGCTATCATGTTCAGTCTACTCTTCGTGTCTATTTCAAACAATAAATTATTCCAATTTGTGCACATGCATTATGTGATTATGTCCCATTAGATACAAATTTTACTTTGATTTTTCAATGCTAAGATACTAGTTGTCTGGATAAGGTTTTGCGAAAATAATTCATTACGAGTAACTAATATATTTTTGTGTTTAATATTTATCTATTTACGCGCCTCTCAATTCTAAAATAGTTAATGTTAAGGGTAAAATTGAAAAAAATCATTAATTCTTTATTGATAAGTGTTAAGTCTGATTAAAAAAAAAATGTTAATTCCTTAGTTTTGATGATTGACAAATTGCATATTAGGGACATGGTTCCTATAGATTGTGTGATGACAAAGTTATAATTACTTAGGAAACTGATTGAGCTTATACGCCACGGTCATAGTCAATCTCACAGCTGGACAAAAGTACAAAAAGTTGGTGAAAAACTGCTGCAATCTTTTTATCTCGGCCAATGAAATTCCTCCTAGGTTTTCTTGTGTCATACATATATTGCTCATCATTTACAACAAGAAAACCAAGCTTCAAAATACTTACAACAATATCTCTCTCGAAGCTCTTGGATCAAAGACTCATTTTGCAATAGGGAACTGATAGCTCATAAAGTTGTAATCTATTTTCTTATTATATTTGAGTCTTTGTATTGTGATCTAAGACGCTGCCTACTGCTGCTTGTATGATTATTAGTAGGTATTGTGGTGTAAATCTCATTTTACTGAATCATCTGGAGTTAGCTTGTCATTCCAGTTAAAGTTAGCTGGTGTATGGTGCAGTAGGGTTATTGTGAGTTTCTCTTTGTAATAGAGATATTACTAGAAGAAGAAGGATTAGGAGTTTAATTCTTGAAAGTTGGAGTTTGTATTCAAGTTTGCTCGCATATAATGAAGTTGCTCGGATATAATGGAGCTTTAGAAATCCTAGAGGCAGGTGGTAGGTTTTTCTCCCTTGAGCAAGGAGTTTCCACGTAAAATTATTGGGTCCGCTATTTACTCTCTCTAAGCACTTTACTGTTAAGTTTTCTCCTAGTTCTTGTTGGTTGAGTCCATTGATACCAGGTTCCAAAGTTGAGGAGCAACCCACCGCAACCCTTCAATAAGGATTTACGAATAACTACTTTTAAATTGCTAAATTAATCAGTAATATAAATACATAAATACATTAAATTGCTAAATTAATCAGTACTACTACTACACTAGGTACTATAGAATTTCATGTTTTTGATTATTTCATTCAAGCTGATACTTTTCAACTCTCCAAAAAGACGACATTCAATGTTTTTTAACACTGTCCCCAAATTAAAGAAGGTTGGCCTCTTCGGCCTATTTAACAGTCGGTAGGCCTCTAATTAATTTCTCACCCATATGCAGATTTCCCAATCAGGGGCAGATCCACTTTTGTGATATTAAGTTCATCAGACAAATTTTAATATATGAAACTGAAGCAACAGTAGATCCTTGTACAGAAAATGACGTATCAGTAATTTTTATGGTACTATTATTGGTTTAGGTCAAACATCAGAAAAGTCAAGTTCCATGCTTTTTATTATAAGGAAAAAGTTAAAAATACCCTTAAATTATTTAAAATAGATTAAATTTATCCCTGGTTATATTTCAGGGTGGAAAATACTTTACCCTGTTTAAGAATTGAGTGGGTTTGACTACTTTTTCATTGGAAAATAATGTTCCTACAAAAATATCCAACTTGAAGTTCAATTTTTGAAATTTAAAATTTCAGGATAGTGTACTGACGACTGCCCAGTACAAACTCTTCAAAATCTTTTAAACTTTCCCATGGTGTCTGTAATTCGTATTCGCATTATGATGAAACTCCAGAAAACTTTTTTTGCTACAGTTGCAGCAAAAAGATGCCGGAGTTGATGGCTTCCTTCATTGCAATATCCTCTATGCGGAGTTCATCATTTTATTGTTTAAGTAGTCCATTTTCATGGCAACTGAATTAAGAGCATTCAACCTATGTTCTAATTTTGAAGCAAAACCAAGTTGAATCGTAACAACTTAACTTTTTAACACAAACACAGAGGGCAGCCCGGTGCACTAAAGCTACCGCTATGTGCGGTGTCCGGGGAAGGACCCCACCACAAGGGTGTATCGTACGCAGTGTTACTTTGCATTTCTGATGTATTTATAATCACTGATTATAATTACAACTTAGAATCCGAACAACAAAGTAATAACAACACAAACTAAGGAGAGAATAACAGGGAAGAAGATAATCTAGAAGGGAATGAGATGCGAGACCATAGAAGAGAGATGAGAGATACCAGATTAAGCCAAAACTTCAACATAATTCACATAACTCCTTCAATCGGTAACTGTCTCCTTTTAACGTGCTTGCTTAACCCGGATCCTAGGGGCAATCCACTCTATTGTCGGGGTGTAACTTCACCTCAGGCTCAAGTTCATCGTTTAATGTGTTATTACTTGTTTGGTCTACAAAGCCCGTAACAGGGTTCATAACATGAATGCTCTTATGATTTATCATTGATCACTCAGATCATTAGTGTCTGGTCCTTGTCGGACATGTCCCACAGCTTTAATTTTTCCAATAGTATAGTTGTAGCATCGCATTCCTCTAAGAAAAATCAGCTATATGTATATATATTCAGTAAGCTGTGTGTGTTCATTATGTATATTCACTTCAACCTTTTTGCATGCTTGAGAAGATGTCATTGTCGTCACCTTTCTGTATTTTTTCTTTTCTGCTGATCATCTTCACCTTAGCCCTGATTTCCGAAACCATTCAAGCACAAAACGGTCGCCTTCTTCCCAAAGAAGAAAGTAACGTCTCTTACTCTCTCTCGTAAATTCTCAGCGTATAAATTAAAGTTAGAAATCTTTATTTAAAGTTTAAGAACATTTAATTTCGTCTTCGTGGGAAAATTCCAGTACTTTTGAGTTTTTTGTTTCTTAGAACTGTATACAAGTTTTATGATTTTTTTTAGAGAATGCTCTGAAAGAAATCGCGAAACAGTTGGGGAAAAAGGACTGGAATTTTGATCTGAATCCTTGTGATGACAATACAACTTGGACGACACCAAAAAGAAGTAATTCACAGTATTACAACAATGTAACCTGCAATTGCTCTACCCCTGATGGTTTCTGTCATGTAGAAAGATTGTGAGCCTTCTTGCTTTACCTCTTTTTATTTGCCTCCAATATTTTTTTAAATAATCACCTTCAATTTCTTAAAATTAACATGTGTGCCACTAAAAGGAGATTCCAAGCTCTTATTCAAAATCAATTGCGTTTACCAATGCTTTTACGTGATTGTCAGCTAACCTTGAATGCTAAAAGTATCATCAAAACATATGACTCTCGTATCCTATTTTTTACCTTGTACTCTTACATTATTACTGCGATAAGTAAAACGAGGTTTCTATCGCATTACATATAAAACTGGTTTAGATTATCTAAACCAGACGGCAGTATATCTGATATAGGAGTATATAATAACTCTGACAGCAGCTTCTCTAACTGTTAACAGGTTTATCAGAGGACAGGATCTGGACGGCGTGCTGCCTGCATCCCTGGCAAAGTTAACCTATCTGAAGACAATGTACTGAGAGCATCCTGTAGATCAATTTATTTCTACATATACAACCAGTTTTTGAATTTTACTTATTTTTTAGAGAATCATTATGGTTTTACATGTAGTGATCTTAACCGCAACTACTTAAGTGGTACAATTCCCCCTGAATGGGCATCTACCAACTTGGAAATCATGTGAGGCAATTTATTCATTATGCAAAATTTAAATGTCTACTTTTGATTCCGACTTTCTCATCAGTTTGACGTTTTGCAGGGCTATTTCTAATAATCGGTTATCTGGAGCTGTCCCAGAGTACATAGGAAATATTACCTCACTTGTGAAATTGTAAGTTCCCTTGGTTCCGTTCTTTTCACGTGGATCAAATATATATGTACCTGAATATTAGAAGTTTCCTGATGTCATCTTAATTTTTCATCAGGAGTTTGGAAGCTAACCTGTTTAATGGATCGCTTCCTGCAGAAATAGGGAAGCTGGTCAATCTACAGATGCTGTAAGTCTTCCTTACTCTTCTTCTTCTTAGCTAATTTAATAGGCCAATTTACTGTTTGTATTCTGTACTGGAAGACGTTAATGTGAACTAAAACTGTAATGAACCTAAGAAATAGAAATGGAGTGGTTATTGAGAGAGTAGTCTATAACAATCCTTTTTTAAAGACTCAGTGAGCATTATTAGCAAAGTGAAAATGATGCATAGACATTTTATATGGTTCTTTTTTCATTTTTTTCAATGTGCTGTTCGGTTCAGCTTACACACGTCTAGATAAATCCACGGGATAGTTTACTAGTACATCCTACAAGCACATGCGCTGATAAACCTGTCCCCTTTGGTTAGAACACATGAACAACTCACATTGAGTGTTGAACCCGAGTTTCAAGTTATTACTATCTTAACCATTAAACTATCTTCTTTGGGGAATATGCTTTCTCTGGTACATTCAGGTACTATAGAAAGGAGAAGTAAGCCAAAACGGCTAGGATATGGCTCGGGTATTGGGGTATGTAAGTATACTTACAAATGAATTTCCATCGGATATTACAGGAAAGGGATAATGTGCAACTTTGAATTGTCAATTATATCCTTGATGGAAATGGAAAACTGATTCGAGGAATTTTGACACGAGTGTTTAATTAGTTCGGGCTTGTATAATGATAAGCATATAATTTAGGGGAAAAAAATAAATTACCTAATATATGGAAATTAAGTATTTGGACCATCAAGATTGCAGTTGACACTACTATTTTCAATATCATATACAGCAATCACAAAGTTTATTAAAGGAGAAAGATATTATTTTGATAGGATGAGAGAGAAGAAGAGTAGAAAAAGAATTGCCAAAGTATAAGCAAATCGTGTTGTGTGTTACTGCTTGAGTCACTAGCTTCTTCAAAGTTGTTTTGCTTCACCTATACTTTGCAAGGAACCTCTTCCAATAGCTTCATCACTTCAAATAACGGAGTGAATTGTACTAGTGTATTTCTACATGATCAGATAAACTGTCTGCTGGATTGCATTCTAAATTCTATGAACTTTGATTGGTGCAGCAATCTCATTGCTAATTATTTCACTGGAGTGTGGCCAGTGGAACTGAATAGTCTGTCGAAATTGACTGAACTGTGAGTACATTCGAATTTGAATGTAAAGTATATCTAAGATGAGATTTCTAATTCTCCTTCCACAAATGTTAATTTGAATTCCTGGCTTTCCCTTTTGGCATCAATATAGTAGGGTAAGCAGTAACAACTTTGTCGGGAAACTGCCTAACTTTGAGAGTTGGAAGAACCTCCAGATGATGTGAGTATTTTCAATTGGTAATATTCGTACAAGTTAGAAAATTCCTGTAGAAATTCATTTGTAGTATATGTTTTTAACAGAGAGATTCAAGGTTCTGGATTTGAAGGACCAATACCCCAAAGTATATCTGTTTTGACCAGTTTGAATGAACTGTAAGTTAAACGCCTTTTTCTGGTAACTTTCTTTTGCTTCTCTCGATGTTCTCGTAACTATTCCAAGTAGAAACCAAGATAATTAACACTCAGATGGTGCATATTCAGAAGAATCAGTGACCTGACTGGAGGTGCTTCAGAATTTCCCCCACTTAGAAACATGACAGGCATGACTAAATTGTAAGTACTTAATGATTTGGGTATTATGATGAGTTTCAAACACTGTCGTTACCAAGGAAAGCCATTTCTCTGAAGCTATGTTCTGGCTGCAGGGTTTTGAGAAGCTGTAATATACATGGGAAGATTCCTGGCTTTGTAGCTGTTTTGAGCAAATTACGGTTTTTGTAATTCCACTGTTTTCCTTGTACTTTCAAGTTTAGTTTGAAATCCTTAGCGATCTCTTTTAAACCGTCTCCTGTTATACAAGCTAAAGATAATCAATCCACTTAAATAAGTATCTGTGCACTCTTCAGGCCTTTCTTGTTTTCTTCTCTTTCTTTGTAGAAGAGGACAGAAGGTTGTTGAATATCGAACGAATGCAGACAACACATCTCTCTTTATAATGTGCAAAGTAAGACAGTTAAAATACGGAAGTTGTGCTACAGTTTGTTCAGCCATATGGGATTGATCATTGTTTTGGGTTTTTTCTCTGTTTATTTTCATTGCCAGAGATCTGAGCTTTAACAAGCTTGAAGGAGGGATTGCAAATCTCAGAAAACTGACTAAATTGGAGGCCATGTAAGTCAGAATGACATGGAGATGCCTACAAGTACATGTGGAAATGTTTCTTTGCATCTTGGCTTCATTATATTAGTCTCAATATGTCAGTTTTGATGGTTCATCCATCAGTCTCTGGTATCCCCTCCAAATGTCAAAGACCTTTTTCTTTAATTTGGAAGAAGCAGAAAGAAAGCCTCAAATCACAAAACAAACTTGTCAAGGATGCCAAGAACTCAAATCCAAGTACCTTTTCATGACATTTCCTATCTTTTGCCCTCAAAGTTTTGAGATTTTGATATTAGATGGTGTATTATCTCAGTGATATTCACTCTACGAGCTTCACAAAAGAACAACAACAATTACGCCTCAGTCCCAAAGCTCAAAAATGAATCTTCATTCGATTAGCGATCTCTTTCCATTTTTGTGGGTAGCTGAAAGTGGGATCATATTCCTGAACATGTAATGCAGATATTGAATTTCAAATTTGTGATATCCTAGTTAAATCAAATATTTTCTACTTGCCAGGTATCTGACCGGTAATGCTTTTGTTGGGGCAATTCCAGTGTGGCTTACTAGTCAAGATACTACATAGTAAGTTTGATTTTGTCTTACATTTTCATATACTGAAGTCATTCTCTTTAAAAAAGGACATGTAAAGCTTAAGGGTATGATTATATAACAGGGTGAAAAATAGAGAAAGTAGCATTAAGTGTCCCAACCAAATGTGGTTGTTTACGTAGAGACTTCTGATGTATTAAGGGAAGAGTTTAAGGGAATACATCAAGAACCAAATGAATACATCACTCTGTAGAGAAACAGATTAAAAAGTCATTCATACTTCCCTAGTCCCAGAGCATAAACTCTTGAATCATGCCTTGGTGAGGAAAAATCATAGCTTTGTGAAAATGAGTTGGATGGGCAACAAATAAAGATACTGAGATTTAACAAGATGAATATATAAATTAGTTGCACTTAAAGCAGTCTCTTTTTAAGTATAAGTGAAGACACAAACACTTTTCTTCCCTCTCATTAGTTTGAAAAGTGAAAATACTTGACTCTTAACCATGTCAGAAACTTTGCATGCAGCGGGATAGATCTTTCCTACAATAAATTCGACCAGCGCTCTGAACCATCTAATTGTCGGGAGAACCTGTACGATCCTTGTGTTTCTTTTGATTCTCCACTATTTTGCTTTATAAATATATAAATCAGATGATCGCCACATCTTGTATTCTTTTCTTATCAGAAACTTATTTAGAAGCTTTAAGGGTGGGAATTCTGTGTAAGTGTTTTTAACTTCAAACAATTACAAGGGCTGTGTCTTGAAAAGAGTTATCCTTTCTGATACCCCTTTCTACTACTACAGAGATAATGGGAAGTGCTTTTCAGCCGAACCATGTTCAGAGGGTGAGTACTCACTATTTGCAGAGCTTTCACTCTCTCCTTTTAAGTCTTTTTGTTTGATACTGTTCCATTGAGCGGTGGTTCACCAGCTTCATGTTGACGATCAATAGAAAGAACTAGGAAGGCGTAATTTGTTCCTTCTGCAAATTGGTTAGATCACTGGAAAAATTGAAGCAGCAGACAGTTTGGTCGACATTCTACATAAAGAACTAAACGGTTTTATCATTGTCTCATATCTCTAACATATTTTCATATCTCCGGTAACCTTAATCTGGGTTTAAAATGTTGCAGAGAAGTATTCACTGCACATAAATTGTGGTGGAGAAAGAGTAGTTATTGGAAACACTTCTTATGAAGCAGATGAAGAATCAGCAGGTGCTGCAAAATTTGTACCCTGGAGAGGGAACTGGGGATCCAGTAGTACTGGACACTTCTGGGATCATAACATATCATTGAATGACTATAAAGCAGATAATTTATCTGCTATCAAGGGAGACGAATCTCCACTTTACATGACTGCTCGTCTCTCTCCTTTATCTTTGACTTACTATGCACGTTGCTTGGCAAATGGAAACTACACTATGACACTTCATTTCGCAGAAATAGTTTACAGAGACAACCGATCTTTCCAAAGTCTTGGAAGACGGGTATTTGATGTATACATCCAGGTGAACCAACATGTCAGAGAATTAAACAATAAAATATCCAATTAGCTGTATCTGACTTAGTTTAATTGGCTACAGGACAAACTGAAGCTTAAAGATTTTGATATTGAAAGTGTTGCTGGAGGAGTTGATAAAGCTTTGAAAGAAAAGTTTAATGTAACAGTACAAGATAAGACTGTAGAGGTGCGCTTTCAGTATTCTGGGAAAGGAACTACATCAATCCCAAGTAGAGGAAGCTATGGTCCTTTAGTATCTGCCATCTCTCTGGAAGCTATTAGTACTCTCTAATCTTTGCTTTCATTTCTTTCATGTATCATCTCTTCTCTTCCTCCCCATCATATAGCGAGATTAAGTTTTACAAATGTTAGTCAACCTTTTCATTTTATGTAGTACCTAAGACTTAGACCTTTGCAGAATTGGAAAAGGATTACAAGACTATTCTTGATTAGCTAGCCAAAGCTCAAGAAGATATAAATTAGATGTCCTCTCATTGAATAACATGCACAGTATCTATGATTTTTGGCTTCCAAGTATATGCCCGAGCGTCTAATGTTCTTGAAATTTTTGTTCTATAATGTAGACTTGAAACCCCCTTCTGCAATGGAGACCTCTTTTAATCAGAAAAAGAAGATTCTAATTGTAGCAGTGACGTCGTCATTAGCTCTCATTCTGATGATTCTCTTTGTTGCTTGGAGGAAAAGAAGATACAGTAAATTGATGGAAAAAGGTGATTCTAGACCTCAACTTTTATCTGTGCCTGACAAATTGAATTTACTTAAAAACTTGTCTGTTGCATTCGGGTGATAACTCGAATTTTGCAAATTGAAGTGCATGGGGATCATTGAACCACATGGAATACTAGGTGTAGTTATCACCTTTTATGGAAACCACAGCATTTTGTGGAAGAATTCCCGCCAAATTAAATATATATGTGTTCCATCCAAATGCTTACTAGTTAAAGGGTGGGGAAGACAAAGGTATGGGTTTGAAGGTACAAACTTTCTGTTACTGTTTGGACAATCTAGGCAAAATTTTCTTTTTTTCTTTTTTATTTGTGGGGTACTTACATTTTGAACTTGGTTCTTTAATTTACTGTTGTGTAGAATTAAGAGGACTAGATCTGCAAACGGGTATATTTACTTTCAGACAAATTAAAGCTGCCACAAGTAACTTTGATTCTGCAAATAAGCTTGGAGAAGGTGGTTTTGGATCTGTTTACAAGGTGAATATGTATACAAATTCTTATAATTCTTCCTTCTTATCCCTCCCCATGCAATTCCTAATGGGATTCTATTGAAAATCATTTATGAACTTCATGCATTTTTTTAATGCTCAGGGTACACTAGCAGATGGTACTATAATTGCTGTCAAGCAGCTTTCATCCAAGTCAAGACAAGGGAACCGTGAATTTGTAAATGAAATAGGCATGGTGTCAGGTTTACGTCACCCAAATCTCGTTCGACTCTACGGATGTTGTGTTGAACGGAACCAATATTTTATAGTTTATGAGTACATGGAGAATAACAGCCTTTCTCATGCTTTGTTTGGTAAGTGATTCTTCGTGTATTGTTTAAAGCAGAAGTCGACAAGAACATTGAGCCAAGATTTGAAAAACTTAAAGCTTGATGATCCCATTCTGCCTCAATAATGTAACTGCCAATTGTCATGATTCTCGAGTTTATATATTCATTTGTGTGCATACATATTGTGTCTGTGTATGCGCCTATTTTCAATTTTACAGTAAATTGCAGGTCCTGAAGAATATCGACCAAAGTTGGACTGGCCAACTAGGCAAAACATTTGTGTTGGTATAGCTAAAGGATTGGCTTTCCTACATGAAGAATCGCCTCTAAAGATTGTTCATCGAGACATCAAACCAACCAATGTACTCCTTGACAAAGACCTAAATCCAAAGATATCTGACTTTGGACTGGCCAAACTTCATGACGAAGAGAAAACACATATCACCACCAGGGTTGCTGGCACCATGTGAGCTTCTAAACTACTCTAATTGATTAATCAAACTTAATTTTGTTATTCAAGTACTCCCTTTTGAATGTCATCCTTCCCATTTTAGGTCGTGCCAAAGTTACTTTCTGTTTTTTCCTGAATGTAAATCTTTACTCCTTGTTATATATTTCCGAATAGTTGTGGCTAGCACTTTTACTGATCCCAAGAGTTAAACAGATTGAAAGGGTTATCTTTCATTTCACATTTTCACTTCAGAGCCTCTCGTCTTTTTAGAATCCATGTTTTATATTCCAGCTAAACTAAACTCGCTAGATGTTAATTCATTTCTCTCTTAAATATCCTGTAATTCAAATTATGATAGTCCACTTTAAAAAGGAAGGAGTACCAGATATTTCTGCTGAGTGCTGCCCATTTCCGCCTTAGCTAGTGATGAAATAAATGGCATTAGTTTACGCCTTTTATGAAGTTCCTGAACAGGTCTGGCTTGCATGAGTGAAACTTTTTACCATTTCTTTTGCAGAGGTTATATGGCCCCTGAATATGCACTCTGGGGTTATTTAACATATAAAGCAGACTTGTACAGTTTTGGGGTAGTTGTGTTAGAACTCGTTGCTGGGAGGAGCAACATGAAATATCATCCTGATGAGAATTACGTCTGTCTTCTTGATTGGGTAAGAAACCCGAATCTCTTGGTATCAAAGTCCTTGATGAAAACTTCATATTGCCATAAACAAAAGCATTGTATTTGATCAAGTATCTCAATTTTTTTCTAATTACATCATTCTGCTTATTCCAGGCCCTGGTTCTACAAAGAACGGGAAAGTTTTTGGAGCTAGTGGACCCAACACTAGGTTCCGATTTCAACAAGGAGGAGGCATTGAGGATGATTAAAGTGGCTTTACTGTGTATTAATTCATCTCCAGCACTAAGACCAAGCATGTCTGCAGTAGTGAACATGCTTGAAGGTCATTTGGATGACGTCGATGAATTTAGTCGTCAGGGACAAGGAGATCATGAGAAATCTGATGAGATAATTCAAGTTAACTCTGGTGAAGACCAATCACTCTTTCACTCAACTCACACAAAGGATACTGATCACTCATCTTCAACTTGCCCTTCTACATCGTCCACCTCTGTATATCTTTCTTTCTGCTAAATGTTGTATTATAAGTAAAAGAGAAGAAATAATCATGGAGGAGATGATCCTACTTGAATATATTTTAGGGAAAAAGACACCCTGTGACCATTTTAAAAATAAATGGCCAGTGTTTGTTCTTTTGCCAAATTGTGACCGCTCGGCCAGACAATTCTCAATTAATAGCTAATTAGAGATAGGCGGCAAGAGAGGTGGACCGCTCACCTCAAATAGAAATAAATATAAATAACAATTAAGTTTTTTTTTTTCTTTTTTTCTATTTCCTTCAGTTCTTATTAACACTACATTACTGTAAAATTTCTCTCTTCTTCATTTTCTGAGTGTATTCACACTCGCATGTTGTTTGATTTCTTATAATTGATTTGACAAAGTTTCTCTGTTTTGTTCAGATTTACATGATTATGTAATTGGAGATCTAAATTTTACCTTTTTGAATTTGTTTTTTTTATAAAATATTTTTATCTTTTTCTAATTGATTTTTTTAGATTTACGTGTTTATGCAATTGGAGATTTAAATTTTTCTTTCTGAATTTATTTATTTTTTTAAAAAAATAAAAATAAAAAGGGATTTCTTCCCCATTGTATCAACTTTGATTTGCTATTGTATAGTCTACTTGAATTTTCTTTTGTTGTGTTCTTTTAGACAATTAAATATCCTTGTATGCCGTGGGTCTATCGAAAACAGCCTTTCTACTTCTTTTAAGGTAGTGGTATAGTTTGCATACACTCTACCCTCCCCAGATCTCATTAGGTGGGAATACACTGGATATATTATTGTTGTTGTTGTTGAAATATCCTTGTATAGGAATTGTATAGTTGTTGCATAGAATATGTATCTTTACAAGATATATATAGAAATAGTATAAGAAGTGTATAGAGACTGTATAATTATTGTATAGCATATGCTTTTTTATATGATGTGTATAGATATCAAAATATTTTTATATAAAATGTGTATATGTATAGGATATTTATAGAAACGAAATAATTACTATATAGAATATGTATAGAAATTGTATACTTATTGCATAAATATGTATCTATATAAGACATGTGTATAGAAACTGGATAGAATGTGCGTAGAAACTATATAGTTATTGTATAAAATATGTATTTGTATAATATATATATATATATATATATATAACACCATGAAATGATTGTACATCATGCTTCAAGGGTTGTACTATCACAGCATCGAATGATTGATACTTTTTATATATTATAGATATAGATATAGATATATAAAAGTAGGTGTAAAATAATAATTTAGTATATTTTTATTGGGTTATCAGTTTACCCAATAATCCAATTAGAAAAAAAATGAAACCAAATCAACAAACCAATAATTTTTTTTATAAAATCATTAAAAAAAATTGTTAACTCAATAACCAAATAACGACAAATCAATAACATTTTTAGTGTTTTAATTTTTGTACAATCCTAACTTAAATTGCAATTTCTTACTCCGTGAATTATAATAGGAGACGTGTTTGTGCATGTGAGTCTCCTCAAAATCTTAATCAAATCAGTAATCGGAAACTACTATAAACACTAATCGAAAAAAATAATATCATATTTTTAACACAAAGAAAATAAATAAAAACATATTTTTTTTAGATAATAGCTTACTTGATCGACGAAAATTCAATTTTTCTATTTCGGAACAATGAAAAACTCAAAAACACAATCTTTTTAGAGAGAAATCAGAGAATTAAGGGTGGAAGTGGGTTATTTTTTGATATAGGATAAATTTGAGGGAAGTGGATAGTTTTATCCATGTGGACAGACACATAAGTAATTTTTTCACCGTGTGCGTGCGTGTTTTACATGATTGTGGTCTTTGGACCATAAAAGGGATACTCGACATATTAAAATAACAAGTTTCAGAAGGTATTTAAGACAAATGATAATTTAGGTGTACACTTAATAAAATATTACAAGTTTAAGGGATAATTAATTTCCTCTCTATGATTAACTTGCAATTACATGCATTAAACTAATTATGGGGTTAAAAAATAACGTGCATTCGATTTATTAGATAATATTACTGTTTTTATATTTTATGTTTGGGACCGGACTTAGTAGGGGCTACAATGACTAGTAAAGGTTATATAAACAATTTTCATCCTATGTAACCACCGACTGATTTCAACCCTAAGTAAATTTCACCCACTGATTTCATCAGAAAAGAATGACGAGCAGTCTCTTGAAATTTGGGCGTGCGGTTTTGTGTCGTAACCATCACCATCTCCAACACCGCTATTTCTAACGCCACTCCGTTGAAGTAAACCACTACTAGGGATGGCTCAAGGGTAAGGCTTGTAAAGCCTTTGTTTTACACCCTCAAAATTTTAATAGTAAACCATATGATTTCAATTTCACTTGAAATAATAATAAAGATTATGAAATACATTTTAAAAAATTATCTAAAAAGAAAAAAAAAGCTATCTCATTTTTACAAGAAATATTATAGAATTTTGAACTAAACAACTTAAATATATTAATAAATAAAATTTTAACAACAACATTCAAGTTAATGTATTGCAAACAAATGGCTACTCTAAATTATTATAGTAGTATTGCCTTTAGAACACTAATTTTATTGAGACGTCCCTTGTTAGCACCGTCAAACAGTCAGCTCTCAGCTCATGGTTAATTAAGTCTTGGTATTTTCGGCCTGTTTAGTTTTGTTGCTTATGAGTGGAACCATTTCAGCTCATATTTCTGATTTCTTCACCATTTCTTCTTTGAGGTTGAGGAGTTGATCAGATATGTTATCCATTTTATCGATCAATTTGGCTCAGCATTCTTAATGATAAAGGGGTTGTGGAGCTGAAATTATGGTTTCATTAATAAACAACGAAATGCTAAACAGGTCAAAGTTGTTGGGTGTGCATTGGTTGTCGCATAAACACTGAAGATGTTATTCGTGTTTTTCATGAGAAACGTCTCAAGATGCAAGCTATGATTTATGGAGCGAAGAAGTTGGAAAGGGATTTGAAAGACGCCAAAGATGCTAAAGAAGTTAAGCAGTGCATGGAGAAATCTACCAAGGGATATAATTTTATAATTTTACTTATGTGTAGTATTATGTTATGCATTCGGTCAAAAATAGCCCTATACTATTCGAAATGGAGCAAAAATATGCTTCGTTAGTTTTTTGGCTCAAAAATACTCCTCCGTTAAGTTTTTGGCTCAAAATTACCCCTCTATTAAATTTTGAGGAAAGGACATGGGTTGACCATTTTAAAAAATATGGCCCACAATTGAAAAGGTGGACAACTTTAACCAGTCGGTTAAATTTAATTCCCTCTTTTAGCCATTTGCTCAATCAGCCATATGCAGTTTCTATTCCCAGTTGATACACTTTTATACCATATTGATACACTGTTATATTAGATTGATACACTTTTTAAAAAGGAAAGAGGGGATCCTATACCCAATTGATACTCTTTTATACCATATAGATACACTTTTATAACAAGATAGAAGGGGAATCGATGCATATGCAGTGTCCATATATCCAATTGATACTCTTTTATACTAGATTGATACACTTTATACCACATTGATACACTTTTATATTTCATTGATACACTTTATACCACATTGATACACTTTTATATTTCATTGATACACTTTCTAAAAAAGAAAGAGGGGATCATATACCCAATAGATACTCATTTATACCACAATAATACACTTCTATAACAAGATAGGAGGGGAATCTATGCATGCATATGCAGTATCCATATATCCATATAGTCTTTGCAAGCATATACAATAGCTATTTTCAATTAACCGTCTAGTTAAGACAAATAACAATTTTAAAAAAATAGAAACGATAAGTATATTCTTACTCTATAATTTGATATCAACAAATCTTTCTTTTGTTACACTTTTCTACCGTATAAGCTACCTAAAAATTATTACTCTGCTTCGAAATCCTCTATTTGATTTTGAGGTTTTTGTTGAAAATAGTGGAAAAATCGGGTCCATCGAATGGAAAAGCAAGCAAGAAAGTGGTGAAAGACAGAATCTTCGATGTAAGCAAGTTGATTATCATATGATCTAGTGATACGAGTACGATCACGTAGATGGACTTATGAGGGCGTACGTTAGACCCGAAACTTGGTGTGTGCAATGAAGTGCAAAGGAGAACCTAAATGGACACCAAAACAGTCCACTACATACACTAAAAGGGCCAAATCAGTCCACTACATACACTAGAGGGGTGCCCCTTCACTAAGGGGTCTTTTGATCATTTTACCTATTATTTGTAATACACTATAAATAGAATAATGTAGGATTTCATTAGGAGATTTTGATGAATATTATGAGTTTATAACA
This sequence comes from Capsicum baccatum var. pendulum, assembly GCA_030864225.1. Classification (NCBI taxonomy): domain Eukaryota; kingdom Viridiplantae; phylum Streptophyta; class Magnoliopsida; order Solanales; family Solanaceae; genus Capsicum; species Capsicum baccatum. The sequence continues at coordinate 141,158,083 of CM061551.1, read as the reverse complement.
CTTGAAACATTTCCTCTCTAAGGAGAGAAGACCACCAACCCAAAATTGTAACTAGGGAAATCAACTTGAGTGTGGAATCGCTCGTGTTGGATTCAAGCTTGGAAACATTGGATGCTTGGGAGATCGAGGTCACTCTTGTGCCAACGTAAGAGTTAGGTATTTGATGTGTGTGATTTTAATGGTTCAAGAGTGGAATAGACTTTTGGGTTGTTAATATTATACCTTCAATTTGTCTAACTATCTATCCTTTTGTTTCTTTGTAATCGTGTAGTAGTGTTGATGTTGTAACCGTGTGTTTGTGTTGTTAATGTGGAATTCGAAATTAGTCTATTGTTCATCTTGTTCTTGTTGTGTTGCTACTGTTTTAGTGTTATTACACCATTGTGCCTTGTATTCTTCTTGTTGGTAGCTAATCCGAGAGGGGTCATCAAAAGAGATCCTCGATTTCTTGGCTAGTGGACCGATTTTGGTGTTTGTTTCGTGTTTCCTTTCTTTCTTGTAATTAGGGATTTGATTGGGATCTTTCCATATTGCGGTATTTTCGAAATCAATTTCATGAAAACGGGGAAAAGAGTCATCAGATTCAGGATAAGAAGTGTAGTAGTTCTCCATGTTTTAGATTTAGTAGAGAGTGTATTTTGTAGGTTAGATCATTTGAGGGAGTGAAGAAAATAGAGTGGGTTGAAGAAGAAGGGGGATTTTATAAAAGCGGTGATTGTGATGGTACACGGCTTATACATAATGGCTATTTTGTGTGTATTTAATTGTGAGTGTTATTTTTATGGTATTATTTTAGTTTTAGGTGTTATTTTTGTTCTTTTTCCTTAAATTTTTGACTTAAAATTATCCCTCTTTCTAACGGTTGGACACCAAACATGCCACATGGACAAAAAAACCACTTGAACAGTCCACATCAGCATTCAAATGAAAAATTCCTCATTTAATCCCCTAACCCACTTAATAATCATAAAATCCGACCCTATCCAAGCTCCCTTTTACAGATGAAACACATGGAGAAAAATTAAAGTTTGAATACAGTCAACTACATTCAAACTCCACATAAAGGTTGAATTTTACAATATGTGATTCATATTGTTAAAAGCTGATGATTTTCAAACAAATTCTTCCAGCAAACCAGAGTATTAATTTTCTTGACAAAATTTATAATTTAAAAGCTGAAATCAAAAAGGAAGAAAAGTGAAAATCTTTTTTCCTATTTAAAAATAAAAGGAGATTCAATCATCACTTTGAAATTATTTCTCCTTCAACTTGTCACGGTTGAAGTATTCGTTCATTTTACATAATGTGTTTCTATTGAAGCGAATTTGAAAACGTTTCAGTTAACGGTTCAACGAAGAAGCAAAAAAGAGTTTTTGGGCTGATGTTTTTTTAGAAGAAACGAAGAATATTTTTGGTCGGGTCGGGTTTTAAAATTGGGATGATGATTATTAAGTCGGTTGATGGATTAGATGAGGAATTTTCCACTTAAATGTTGTTGTGGATTGTCCAAGTAGTGTTTTTTGTCCATGTGGCATGCTTGGTGTCCAACCATTAGAGAGAGGGGTAATTTTGAGCCAAAAATTTAACGAAGGAGTTTTTGATCCAAAAAACTAACGAAAGATATTTTTGCTCTATTTCAAATAGTTCAAGGGTATTTTTTATCCTTTTCCGTTATGCATTTGAAATGGACAATGTTGAAGTGCTAACAAGTACTAATTTCTGCTCTAATGCCTTTGGGATATTACTTTTGGAAATTATTATGCTATCCTAAGTGTTCTGGACATTATTATGCAATCCTACATGATTCTACTTGGTTGGCTTGTCTAGTATATATAGAGAGAAATTGTATAGAATGTGTATAAAAATTATATAGTAATTATATAAAACAGGTATCTGAACCTTAATTGCAGCTAAAGGTTGTATAGAAATGTGTATAGAAGTTGTATAATTATTATATAATAAGTGTATATTTATCGTGTTGAATATGTTTTTGTATATGATGTGTATAGAAATTGTATAAATATTGTATAGAATATGTATCTATATAATTATTGTAGCTAAATATTGTATAGAATGCATATGAAAATAGTAGAATTATTGTTATGATATGTATATAAATTGTATGATTATTTGTATAGAATATATATATATATATATATATATATATATATATGTATGTATAGAATATCTAAAATAATTGTATGACTATTTTATTGTTAAAAATAATGCATCAACTAAAAGAATAGATTTATTTTTTGGATAAATTACACAAATCCCATACTTAAGAGACTATATTACCTAATATTCCTTACTTTTTCAAAAATTTAAATAAAATTCCATTTTTTCCACTTTACTGTTGACACATATCAAGAAAACCCCACTTTTTATTTTTACTCCACCATTAACTCATTCAAGATTTCCTTCCCTAAAATATCTCCCTAATTATCAACAATTAAATCATCTCCTTCCTGATTTTTTCTCTTCCATTAATGCTTAAATCATCTTCCTTCCTGATTTTTTCTCCTCCATTAATTAATGCAACTTTTTTTTCTTCTCCTAAAATCTCTTTCATTTTTTTTTTTAAATCTATTGATATATATATAAATTTATTTAGTTATTCATACATGTTTATTTTTTAATGGTGATTCATTTGAATGATAAATATGATATAATTATATGGATATTATGGTAATTCATATGATAGATACATTTTATATGATTTTAACGGGTGATACATAGGATATTAATGGGTGATATATATTGTATTATGGTGATTCATATTGTAGATACAATTATTTATTTCAATTATTGGGTGATTCATATAATATTAATGGGTGATATATATGGTATTATGGTTATTCACATGGTAAATACAATTATTTATTTCAATTATTGGGTGATTCATATATATGGTATTTTGGTGATTCATATGGTAGACACAATTATTTATTTTAATTATTGGGTGATTCATATATATAATACTATGGTGATTCATATGGTAGATACAATTATTTATTTCAATTATTAGATGATTCATATGATATTAATGGGTGATATATATGGTATTATGGGTGATTCATATGTTATTAATGAAAGGTAATGGTGTAGTCAGTGTAGGAAACGAAAGTAATAATATTTTTTAAAAAAGACTAAAAGCAAAATTGAAACCTAATTAAAATTAAATCTAAAAAAAGCAGACAAAAATTAAATACGAAATTAAAAACGAAAAAAAGAGAAAAAAGACCAAAAAAATATATCTTTCATAATTAAAGATGAAAAAAGAGAAACATAATTAAAACACTTAAATTAAATCTAAAAAAAAAGAAAAATTAGATATATTTCCTTAAATAAAAGAATACAGTGAATAAAAAAGAATCTATTATTTTATTAAATAAATATCTTGTTAGTTTCAAATGTATCACTTTTTTATATGTATCACCATATAACATATGTATCACATTTCAAAAAATCGGGATAAAATGCAATTAACAAAATAATCGAGATTTTATGTAATATCACTTACAGATTCAAGAATTTATGTAAGTTACCCTTATTTTATTTTTTTTAAAAAAAGGTGCAAAAAATAGCATAACACTAAACAGTAAAAAAAATTGAACAAGGAGATTTTATTTTTAGAAAAGTGTAGTAGTGCATTTAAGAAAAATCAAAATGTTAAACTCTACTTTTACTGTATTGTATATATACAGATATGCATTGTATTGTATCAATATGACATGATTTAAAAAATAGACTTTTTTTCTTAAAAAAAGATAAATTATTTAAAGGTCGTAAGAAAAAGTTATAAAAAACATTATAAAGGAAAAAGTCTAGTGAAAAAATAAACAACTATTTTTTATTTTAAATATAGGCAGTAAAATTTTTTTAAAAAAATAAAAAGCAAAATAGATAAAAGAAAAAAGCGATGAAAAATAAAGAAGATGAGTAAAAGTGTTTTGTTTAGACCGTCTCTTGAGTCTTTTCATTTTGCTGGTAAATGGGCCCTCTCAAAATGTTGTCTGCTGACCTTTTATTTTTTCAAAAATAAAAAATTACTTAAATAAATAACATAAGTTTCTAAACTTTTAAAAATCCCTCATTTCTAAAAAATTATTTAAATCCCAACATTACTTTTTGATAAAGTTGAGATACAAGTTAAAACCTACAACTAAGAAATCAATTTTTTATCAAAAATAATGCATTTTCTCCTCTTTGTATGCCTTAATTCAAGCAACAGTTTCTATCCAACTCTTCCAACATTAATGGCTACATTAACGTCAAAATTTTGATCACAATTTTATCCCACAATTTTCTCTTCTTCTTCATATTTTTTAATTAAGGTGTTTTTTCTCCTAAATTTATCTTCACTTTCTTCTTATTATGTTCAATGGTTTTTCTCAAAAATCAAATTAAACAACATCATATCCCTTTAGCTCACCCAATTGATCGTTTGAAGTTTCGTGTTAAAGATGATGATATTTTTGGTGTTCGAGTTATGGGTAAAGCTACTATTTCGGTAAAGAAAATTGTTCATGGTGAAGATATTTTCGGCTGATTTTTCATTATCGATACTTCAGATAAACCTTCTAATTCAATAATATTTTGCTGTGCGAAGCAAAAAATAAATTGAAACCTCCGACAAAGTCATATCTGGAAAATATCTGGAACCTTTGGAATGTTCAGATCTGAAAAATAATTGATCGTGATACATATTTATATATACGTGAATCGTTTTTTCAATTTCTTGTATATTTAATTTTTTTTTATTTTTTATATGTATCTAATGTTTTGTAAGTATTATTTAAATTAACTCAACAATAGATATGTGTTTTCAAGCTTATAGATACATTTTCTCCTATCTTGTATCACTGTTTTACTGTTTATGAATAGTATGTATCTCGTATTGTTTAACATTTATGGATTTAATCATATCAATAGATACATGTATTTCAACCAAGAGACATATTTGTATTATCTTGTATCTATAATATTATGTTCATACAATTTTTCTATATATTGTTCTGTGTTATTGTAGAGTTATTGCGTGTAATGTTATTTTTTTAATTTGATAGTTTTTTAGGATCCATTCCGAGTGGAATATGTTACCGGGATTGCACAACAAGATAGTGAAAGTTTGTAAGTATTACATTACCTTTCCATTATTTTCATTATCTTATACAAGTATATATGTATTTTTAATTCAATTAATAATCGCTATGTAGGAATTGTGATGTATTTGTAGTTGTTTATGCCGAGTACTTGAGCGAGGGATTAGGCATTCCCTCATCGGGTATTGATGCTCAACACCATCGCATGTGATATGCCACTCTTTTGTGCAAGTATGGCTCTGTAAAGGCGGAGAAAGGATACTTTAGTGAGAATGATGATCCACCAGCTTTGCATATTGAGTAGTTATTTACTTGTTTGCTAGTTGACTGTTATATAGTTTGATGATGTTAGTACATGTTGTTATTGTTTTTTTCAGATGTTTTTCAACATCATGGATTCTACCTTATCACCAATGATTGTCATATGGCTATTCCAGATTATGATATATTATGATTTTGTTGTATGTTTTTGTTACACTTTACAAATTCATCATATTTAACATTTTTTGTTACATTGTATTAGATACATATTTATAACTATACTATCAAGTTTATTGAAACATACATAACTAAGTCCAGTAATGAAAGTAACTAACACCACATTACATTATGCAACATAACGATACATCGTACAATTACATCTCATATTCAATCATAACATAATTTTTCTTTTTCTTAATTTTTTTTTCTTTGCAAGACATTTTATCTCTAAATTGAATAACAACTTCGAGCTGAATGTAATTGTTCATATGCTTCATACTGTTCACAAAATATATTTTTCAATAGATAAATTTTTTTTACGATTGTATCAATTGTTAATTACGTAATAATAGTCTTGTGCAATATGTAAGCAATTTATCAATGAACGTTCAGATAAATCTTTTTACATCATTTAGTTACTTTAAATTAAATATTGAACTCACAAATACATAAGAAATTCATTAAGCTTCTTAATGTGAACATTTTTTTATTTTTCAGTAGTTACATTTTTTTATTTTATATGTATCTAATGTTTTGTAATTATTATTCAAATTAACACAACAATAGATACATGTTACAAGCTTATAGATACATTTTCTCTTATTTTGGATTATTGCTTCACTGTTTATGAATTATATGTATCTCGTATTGTTTAACATTTATTGATTTAAGCATATCAATAGATACAGGTATTTCAACCAAGATACATATTTGTATTATCTTGTATCTGTAATATTATGTTCATACAGTTTTTCTATATATTGTTATGTGTTATATTTTTGGCTTAAACATGAAAACAGCTTTGTATTTTTGGCTAAATTCAATCAACAAGAGATACATATTTTTGTTTATCAAAACGTTTGCCTTTAAAATTGAAACAAGGATGAATTACACAATTTGACAGACTATAATCCAATAAACTTAAAACGAGTAATTTGACAACTTAAAACTAGTAATTTGACCCACAAACTTAAAACTTAAAACTTAAAATTGTAAGAAAAAGAACTTAAAATTAAGATTCTAAACGAGTTGACAAACAAATCATTAGTACATCTCTTGATTATAATCTAACTTTTTAATTTGTATTCATGAAGGATGAATTGCATACATTGTGACATCCAACGGTGAAACAACTAGTGAGAAAAAATCTTTATCGACATTGGTACATCTCCGACTACAGCCATCAATCTTGTATTCTTCGTGCTTGATATCAGACAACCAAACACCAAAATGTACTAATAAGACGCGATATTCATTATTACGAATCGTCGAAAAAAAAAGAAGAACAACAACAAATAACAGAGAAGAAGGGATAACGAATTGAGATCGACACTGATACATCTCCGACTACAACCATCAATCTTGTATTCTTCGTGCTTAACATCAGACAACCAAACACCAGAATGTACTAATAAGACACGATATTTATTATTACGAATCGTCGAAAAAAAAAGAAGAAAAACAACAAATAACAGAGAAGAAGGAATAACAAATTCTTTTTCAAGAATAATGAATTTTCTTTCTTTTGAATGAACCCATTAAAACTATTTATTCATTTGAAATAACCAAACAAAATTAACAAATCAGAAAAAGATGGACATCTCAAACTTTTGAAGAAACCGTGAAAATTTTTGGGTATTTTCAAACAGACTATGAATGTTGTTTTGAATTAGAATGTTGGAATAACAAGATAATTGCCATAAATCGTGGGATTTAATTTAGTTTTAACCATAATTAGTTAGATTAATTGTACTTTTAATGCTAATTTATCCGTTACATCTCTTAAAACGTGCAAGTTAGTTTACTGCAAACATGTATCTCTTATACGTATCTAAGTTAATTAACATGTATCATTAATGGTCAAATATTAGAATTTTACAAGATTTTTAAAAAAGTTGAGACTTTTAGTAATTCCTAGTAAACATATCGTTATATATGTAATTTTTACTTTTAAAAAGCTATAAAATGATAGTAAAATTCCTCGGGCATTTGGATGGAAATTGCTTTCACTGAGTGGCCATTTTTGTCTTTTCTTCTATATTTTACTACTCAGATATCTTGTTGATAAAGGAGTATGGTTCCATCTCATAATAATATTGTTTATATCAATTATCATCTTTAAATAATTTATGTGGACCTATTTCTTTAGAAGTTAGTTTCAAAAAAGAATGATCATTTTCTAGATTTGAAAATAATTTAATTTAAATTCTCTATTTTATTTTGATGAAAAATGTAGCGTTACAAATGTCTTTGCAGGTCTAAAAACACAAACATTTTTATAGTCACACAAATATTTTGACATGTTTGCAGGCTCTAATAACTTGTAAACATGATTATTGATCGGTATTAATGATTATTTAAATATTAATAAAATTAGATTAACCTGAACAGAGATAAGGGCAAATTAATATTAGTATAGTATATTTACTAATTTTGCGTGGCTGAACCTATTTCTATCTTTCATAAATCATGATTTTGATTGGGGGTCAACATAAGAGAAGTCAAAGTCTCTATTTGTTTATGATAAAGCTAGTAGGGTTCATATCTTTAAATGATACAGTTAGCTTAATTTAACTTTTTATTTATTTGGGTACTCATTTTTATTGAGTCGATTGCGTAAAATTATAATAACATCTTTGTAAAAACTTTATATATCTATATCTATATATTTTAAAAGTGGAAATCAAAAAGTTTGAAAAATTAGGTTACTAAAATGTCCATCGAATGTTGAACGATCACTTTGCCCTTTTACTTAAACACTAGCTATGATGTTTTTGTACTAAAAAGTAAATTTAATTACCTTACAATAAATAAATAAATAAATAAAAAGGAAATCGTAAGTGGAAATAATAAACAAGATAGTACTAATTAATAATTTAGTACAATACCATGTATCGAGACATGTAGTCATTAGGAACTGAACGTAATTTTAATTACTGATATTGAAGGACTTCAATGTCCATTCACATTCACGTTTATGTGTTCTGCCAGAACGTCCAAAAGTCACAACTCTTCATAATCCATTACATTTTTTTCAGCCAAAAGTTTTGCTATATAACGCCCATTTTTCTTCCTCATTGCATGCACTTTCTCTATTTGTTTGTGTTCATTTATTCTCTATATATGTATTTCTACTCAACATGGTTTTAAGAGAATTAAGAAATCAAACAAATTACTTTTTTGTTTTGATTTCTTAACCCTGATATTAAAGTCAGACTAATTAGGATTTACGTATTGCAGGGTCATTTCTTGGGACGACGCTCCCAATAGATATTTTTTATATCCGAAATTCAAATCCGAGATCTCTAGCTAATTAATGGTGGAGGGACCCATAAGTACTCTATTGTTGTATTAAATTCAAACTTTTGTTTAACTCAATGAAGAAGGCTCTTGAATGTTCATTGATTTGAGAGAGAGGTCATCCGTAAGAGCTCAACAAATAATGCACTGATTATGTAGGTTTTTCCCCATCTATTATCTTAGAATAATATTTTAGTGTTGTTATAGTACGAGCCCTACTAATTGCCTATCGGTGAAACAAGTAAGTGAACATGGTTCACAGAAGTAAATATTGAACACAGTATTTTTACGTGGAAAATACCCGGCTCAAGAAAGGTGTAAAAAAACACGACCTGTACCTCTACAGGATTTAACTCCATCTTCACTATAATACTTGAGCCTCAACAATCAACAGAATTACAAGACTTCTTGTAAACTAGGAATTAAAACTTCTAACTCTTATCACTACAAAAACACAAATCTTCCCAAGATAAGTGTTCCCAAGTCTTCGAGTTCCCCAACTTGAAGACACAATTCCTAACTCAGTTTATAGATCACTGAGACTAGAACAATGACTCATTACAACTCAAAGAACCTACCTACTACACACAAACTACGACTTGCTAAGTAAGAGACTAGGTTCTTCTTCAAGTATGTGAACTGATATGCTGATTGTTGATTTTCTTTTCAGTGCTTGAGTGAGTGCTTTTGAATTCGTTTCTTGTATTTAAGCACACACCTCATAGAGTCCTTCAATTGATGTAATATTCTATGTTCAATAGGACTCTATATAGTTTCCTACTTCTTGTTGCCGCCTCTCTTTTCTTCTTTTTAATGGAATTCTTCTTTCAATAGGATTCCTCATTTCTCTCTACAAGACCTCTTGTTCAACTCAACTTCTGCACGTCTTTTTTTCGACTCAACTTCTGCAAGTCTTTTTTTCCAACTCAACTTCTGATGTGACAAATGTGATCCACTTCTTTTTGTACACCAAGTCATCATATCAATAACCTGTTTGCAGCTGATCTTGGTTCAGTTGGATGGAACAGCTTTTACAACATGTTTCATTCTCATGTCTATCATCAAAACTCCACATGCTCTAACAATTTTCCCCTTTTTGATGATGACAAACAGAGCAGCATAACACCACAAACCTCAACATAATACCACAAACCTGACATACTCACCAAGGAAGTTAAGTAAAAGAATCAGAATGAAACGCAGGTTAGTCAATTGAGTTATAAGCATTGTATAATCTGTTCTTTCCCCTTTTGACATCATCGAAAAACTGGACCAATGAGTGAAACAAGTCTTATAACTCATGGCCACTGGAGCTATCACTAAAACATGAAGACATTAGAGCAAAAAGAACAAGCAATGTTTCAATAACACAGAAGTTAACCAATAAAAAAACCATTTCATTTATAGATCAGAATACAATGATCACAGCCCATAATAAACAATTAGAGAGAAACAGCTTGAACCAAAAGCAGGAAAGAAAGATGCCTAAGACACTAAGAGGGCTTAAGTGGATGAAGACGAAGAAATAAGGAAGGTCAACTTCTTAATGATATCAGTATTGTCAGCTCTTTCCTTCATAGCTATGATCCAATCAACATCAAGAAATGCTTCAGTTATCTTCTTTGGCTCTATTTCTGACAAGAATGACTTGAAAACACGCATACTTCTCAGTCCAGATCCTGTAGTAATCCCAGAGGTGAGTTCAGTGAGAACATTTTTTATAGGATGTGATCCTTGTTACTTGTACCCTTTTGGAATCAAGCCTAGTGAGCTACTGGGATCACTGATGACATTTTGATCTGGGGTAGTTGGTGGCTAAGTTCCTCCTGTCACTGTACCTTCAGCTTCAGTTCCCCCTGTAGAAGTGCCTCCAAGTTTGGTAGCTTCAGTCAATGAACCGGGTTGTATAACCTGTTCCTCAATATCATTTTCTTCCTGCAGGTTAGTATTAACACAGGATTCATCAAAGATCGCATGCATGCTTTCTTCAACACAGTTTGTTCTGTTGTTTAAAATCCTATATGCTTTACTATGAAGTGAATATCCTAAGAAGATTCCCTCATCACTTTTAGCATCAAATTTTTTCGAATTATCCTTTCCATTATTATGTGTGAAACATTTACATCCAAAGATTCTAAGGTGAGAGATGTTAGGCTTTCTTCCTTTTAGTAATTCATAGGGAGTCTTCTCTAACTAAGGTCTGATCATGCATCTATTTATGATATATGATGCAGTACTTATTGCCTCAGCCCAAAGGTTTTTAGCAACATTTGCTGCAAGCACCATTGTTCTAGCCATATCTTCCAAAGTTCGGTTTTTCCTCTCCACCACTCCATTTTGTTGTGGTGTTCTAGGAGCTGAGAAGTTGTGATCTATACCATTTGCTGAACAGTATTTCAAGAATTTTACATTCTCAAATTCTGAACCATGGTCAGACATTATGGAAACTAATGAAGTGCCTAGTTTCTTTTTAATTTTCTTAATGAAGATTTCAAAGACATCAAAGGCATCTTCTTTAGAGGCTAGAAACAAAGTCCAAGTAAACCTGGAATAGTCTTCAACAATTACAAACACATACCTTTTTCCACCTCTACTTTGAAGCCTCGTGGGTCCACATAAGTCTATATAAACCAGGTCAAGGCACTTGGTAGTGCTAACTTGGTTCTTTGACTTAAAAAAGGATCTTACCTGCTTCTCCCTTACACATACACCACATAGCTTTTCTTCTTTGAACTTGGTCTTGGGTAATCTCAATACCATGTCTTTGGATGGAAGTATGTTTAGTTGTTTCAGACTTGCATGACAAAGTATTCTGTGCTAAAGGAGGGGATCATTTTCTATAGCACTCAGATAAGTCAGCCCAGGTCTTGGTAGTGCTATGATGTCAGCTTTGTATACATTTTTGTATCTCCTTGCAGTGAGCACAACCTCTTTGGTATCCATCTTTTTGACCTTGACTCCTGCAACAGTAAAAATAACTTTATTAACTTTATCACACAACTGTGAGATACTCAGCAGATTATGCTTTAATCCTTCAACAAGATAGACATCCTCCAATGCTTTTGACTCAGATGAGCTAATCTTTCCAATTCTAGATATGATTCCTTTTTTTCCATCACCAAAAGAAACTCCTCCTCCATTTATTTTGGAGAGTGAAAAGAATTTTTTCTTATCACCAGTCATGTGTCTTGAGCAAGCACTGTCTAAATACCAATGCCTTTTGTTTCCTTTCACCTTCTCTTGCAAAAGAATTCAAAGGTTAGCCTTAGGAACCCAGACAAGCTTGGGTCTTATTTTATTAGTGAAATGATGAATTAAATTTTTCTTAGTCCATGCAGAAAACATATAGTGCAACCTGTTTCTCTTACCAGAACTGGTTTTATTCCTTTTGGTCTGAGAAGATCTGTTAGCCAGGTTTTGACTGTTTGATCTGCTTTTTGCAGCTACTGGACATTCAGTGGTGAGATGTACAAAGTTTCCACAAATGTAACATAAATCTTTTGGATCATCAAAACTTTTGTGGAATCCCAAACCTGCCTTTTCATTGAAATTTTTCTCACTTAATTTGTGAACAATTCTAGAGAAGTTTGTCCACCTATTTACCCTTTCAAGATCCAATTTCAGTTTAGAGATTTTCTGATTCAACTTATTCATTTTTTCAGTTAAATAATGATATTCTTGTTTGTATTTAACAAGCTCAAGTTCAGCATTTTCTTGTTCTTTATTCATGGCCTTCTTCCCATTTTCAGTGAGAGTTAATTTGAGAACTTCAGACCTAAGATTGTTGTTTGAAATCTCAAGTTCTGCAACCTGTTTCTTAAGAATGCAATTTTCCCTGTCAATTGTAACTTAGCAAGCCTTTAAATCAATGAGATCAAATTTAAGACTTGCTAGATTGTTGAACAATTCATCTCTATCAGTGGTTAACTCTTAGAAATCATCAATTAATACACTCTCAAAGAAACAAGTTTTGACTTTGAGAACAATTTCAGTTTTTCTTTGAGTTCGAGTATACTTACCTCAGAGTCCTCATCTTGTTCATCTAGATCTGAATCCCCAAGGGCTATGAATGTAGTTTCATCAACTTCATCTTCGTCTGAATCAGATCCCCAGGCTGCTATTGCATGCTTCTCTTTTTTGTTTGCCTTCAGTTCCTTTTCAACCCTTTCCTTCTTCCATTCTATTTCCTAGAATGGACAGTCTCTAATCTGATGATCAGTTTTACCACATTTGTAGCACCCATTTGGATTGTCATTGTAACGTTTCTTAGTACCTATTCTTTTTTTTTTCTTGAAGAATTTGTTGAAGTTCTTAGTTATGAAGGCAACTTGCTCCTTATCAAGTTCAAATTCCTCATCACTATCAGAAGCTTTTAATGCTATGATTTTCTCAGGAGCTACTCGTTCTTTGACTTCATCAACTTCCATTTCATAAGTCCTTAATTTCCTTACTAGTTCATCCAGAGTCATGCCTTCAAGATCCTTATTCGCCTCCCTGATTGCAGTCACCTTAACATTTCATTTTTATTTAGGTAATACCCTCAATACCTTTTCAACTTGTCCTTCCTCAGAGATGACTTTTCCTAAGGAAGTCAACTCATTTGTTAAGGTGGTAAGCCTTGTCATCATTTCATGCAAGGTTTCATTTTCCTTCATTTTGAAGGCCTCATACTCAGTAAAAAGAAGAAAGACGCTGAATTTTCTTACTTGAGAAGTGCCTTCATGAGCATTTACCAGTGCATCCCAAATTTGCTTAGCAGTAGTGCAGGTGGATACTCTATTGTGTTCACAGGTCCTAGTCCACAGAGCAAGATGTTCTTGGCCTTTGCATTTTTCTTCAAAGCCAACAAGTCATCAGGAGTAAATTCACTCCTTACTTTCTTGACTTATTCACCATCAACCGTCTTTATTTTTATTGGAATAGTGGGACCATCGGTAATCCTGTCCCATAATTCATTATCTTCACCTTGAATGAACATCTCCATCCTTTCTTTCCACTAGATAATGTAAGAGCCATCAAAAAGTAGAGGTCAACACTGTAACAAGTAGAAGGTGCGGAATTATCATATTGATTTTTTCTTAGGTACTAGCCTTATTTAAGACAACCTCAGCTCTGATACCACTTGTTATAGTACGAGACCTACTAATTACCTATCGGTGGAACAAGTGAACGTGGTTCACAGAAGTAAATATTGAACACAGTATTTTTACGTGAAAAACACCCGGCTCAAGAAAGGTGTAAAAAACCACGACCTGTACCTCTACAGGATTTAACTCCAACTTCACTATAATACTTGAGCCTCAACAATCAACAGAATTGCAAGACTTCTTGAAAACTAGGAATTAAAACTTCTAACTCTTATTACTACAAAAACACAAATCCTCCCAAGATAAGTGTTCCCAAGTCTTCGAGTTCCCCAACTTGAAGACACAATTCCTAACTCAGTTTATAGATCACTGAGACTAGAACAATGACTCATTACAACTCAAAGAACCTACCTACTACACACAGTCTACGACTCGCTAAGTAAGAGACCAGGTTCTTTTTCAAGTATGTGAACTGATATGCTGATTGTTGATTTTCTTTTCAGTGCTTAAGTAAGTGCTTTTGAATTCGTTTCTTGTATTTAAGCACACACCTCATAGAGTCCTTCAATTAATGTAATCTTCTATGTTCAATAGGACTCTAGATAGTTTCCTACTTCTTGTTGTCGCCTCTCTTTTCTTCTTTTGAATGGAATTCTTCTTTCAATAGGATTCCTCTTTTCTCTCTACAAGACCTCTTGTTCTACTCAACTTCTGCACGTCTTCTTTTTCAACTCAGCTTCTGCAAGTCTTCTTTTTCAACTCAACTTCTACAAGTCTTCTTTTTCAACTCAACTTCTGATATGATAAATGCTATCCACTTCTGTTTGTACGCCAAGTCATCATATCAATAACCTGTCTGCAGCTGATCTTGGTTCAGTTGGATGGAACAGCTTTTACAACATGTTTCATTCTTATGTCTATCATCAAAACTCCACATGCTCTAACAAGTGTAACTCGATGAAGACGACTCTTAAATATGTCAGTAAAGTAGCATTAAGTTTGCAAGATTTTTCAGTCTCGACAAACTACAAATTACTTTTTCTATATATATTTGAGATAAGACACTATTACCTTTCAAACTATAGTCATAGTTTCTACATTACACCTTAATGACTCCCTAAACTCAATGTTAGTATATTATTGTCTACCTTTTGTGCTTACGTGACACCTTTGATGACACACCTTAATTGCAAGTTTTTTAGGCCTCGTAAGCACAAAAGGTGAATAATAATACAATAAAATTGAGTTTAAGGGGGGAGGGGCCGGGCAGGGGGAATAGGTCTGTGTATTGTTCTCTTCTGGGCAGCATATATACCTTTAAGATTTCTGGAACCCTTATTATTTCTCTCTTGGAATTTGGATATAATTTTATGAATGGAAACTTGCCACAGTTTATATATTCTTAACCAGGAAAGAGTAGTGAAGTTACAAATTAAGACGAGGACATAATGGCCTGTCTCCATGGGCGGACTGACGTGCAATTTTCAACTCGACGTAATAGAGGTATAATTATATAAGAAACAGTGAAAAAATGGTAAAATATATACAAAAGCACCCAGAGAACAAAAGCATGGTTGGGTGCTTTGGCTTTAGACATAACTTTCATATCTCCCATCCTGAGATCGAATCTCTTATAGCTGCATTGTCAGTTGCTTATCATATTTCTAGTGCTGATTGTGTTGCTTCTATTTTATGCTTAAATTTTTAAAGTTTCGGCCAGCGATTCTTGACTTGTATTTCGTCCCAATCTATCATTCTTGGCATTCTGAAATTTCATGCATTAAGCTGATGCCACTTTTAGGAACTTTAATCATGAATTGTGTTAGAGTTTGTGACCGGAATTTTGTTGATCCTCCCCTGAAATGATCGAGGTACGACCCATGTTTGAGATTTTTTTGGGGTCTGTGATGGTAGCGTATGGACCTGTATGTTTTTGGGCTTAAGATTTATTTGTATGCACGTATTATATGAGTGCGATTTGTGGTTTATTTTGGGCGGTTTTTGATATATGCGTCATTGATACTTCGTCTCCTCCTTGTACTCTTCTACATTACAGTGAATTTCCTCCTCCTCTGCCCGTGGTTTTTCCCATCAAGGATTTTCACGTAAAATCTGTGTGTTCTTCTTGTTTTCTTTTGTTTGTGGTATTGCTTATTCCTGTCCGATCAATAACAAATTGAACATGATCTTTATGTCTTTTACCTTAGTAATCTCCAAGAATTTTTCTCACTTTGTCATGCAGAGGATATATGGTGCCTGAATATGCACTATGGGGCCACTTGACCTACAAAGCATGCAGATGTCTACAGGTTCGGAGTTGTTACATTAGAGAATGCTGCTGGCAAGAACAATATGACAAATCACCCCAATGAGAAATGTGTCTGCGTTCTAGACTAGGTAGGGAATCATAACTCCCCATATTGATTCAAACTAGATGTATCGAAATTAAACCATTTTTGAGTAACCAGCTCAACTCGCCCATGTTTAAATGGGCTGTTGGAACCTAAAATGACCCATCAAGCTATTAGGTTAAAAGGGGTCAACTAGTGTAGCAAAATACGTCAAAATGCACATCACACATCTCTTGCATGCAGTTCGTTCAGGTCCATTCTGGTGTTTGTTTTCAGGCCCTTGATCTACAAAGGCAAGGAAAATTGATGGAGCTAGTAGATGAAACATTGGGTTCAGATTTCAAACAGGACGAGGCTCTTAGGATGATAAACGTAGCTTTGTTATGTATCAATCCATCTCCAGAACTCAGGCCAACTATGTCTGCAGTAGTCAAAATTCTTGAAGATCATCATATTGATCTTCCTGAGTTCAATAACTTAGAATCAAGATTCTGTGATGACGATGTTTTCAGGTTTCAAGGGTTGAGAGACAAGCAAGTACAAGGAGATGCTCCGCTTGAGCCAGCAGCAAACACTTTCTCGTTCCTCCAATACTACAGGAAGAAATTTCTCTTCCACTGCCTCTCTACATCAGCATAAATTCTCAGTCAGATCAATATTGTGAAAGGAGAGTAACAAATTCTGTAATATTAATTTGTGAGACAGTGAGGTTCAAATACTACTTGTTTGACTGAATCCAAACACCTTCAGGGGTCCTATGTTTTCACGTTATATTGTGATAGTACTGTAGAGATTATAATACCGAAATTAAATAATCTGGAGATTCTTATTCTATGGTAGGAAAAAATTGAAACATAATACAAGAATTATAGTAGTATACGTCGAAATAAAAAGATAGACCAAATAAACATAAGTCATAAGATAAAGTAATCACATATTTTATCGTGGGATTTTTTAACTTGTATCATTGTAACGATTCCTCCTACGCCTCTTTGATCAAGAATTTCTTTTGTTGATCCATGCATTGTATCTCTATTCTTAAGGCAAATAATTTGACATAATTACTTTTGGTGATACAATCTCCTGTCCATCTTTAATGTCCATAACCTTTTTAAATTTGATCCAAAATAATTGTCATCTTGAAAAACCTAAAGGGCATTAATTATTACTACAATTTTCAAATTTATTCTTACCCAATCAATATATATATATGTAAAGGAGAAACAAGACAAGGATGATGTGGCACCTCGCTATGACCACCATTTCTATTTATTTTTTTTCTCCTTTTTTTAATTTTTTCCACCATTTTTTGCATTGATCAATTTGTTTAATAAAAAAAAAAAGTTATTACATTTATTATATTCAATTATATCTCATGACTTACAAAAAAACTCCATCCATTTACATTCTCTATTAAAGTAACATGTCCCTTCAACTTTCTTCTATCAGATTCTTATGACTTGAACAATCTATATATAGACAATGGTTTACTTAGAAGATAACATTGAACTTTGTAGCCATGGTTGAACACAAAAGAAGAAAATTAAAGTTAGTAAGTTTTCAATATATGTGGTTTTGAGCATTGAACACTTAACTTTGTATGATTTAGAATTGATTGAATTTTACAAAATATTTCACATTAAAGTTAGTAAGTTTTCAATATATGTGATTTTGAACATTGAACATTTTACTTTGTATGATTTAGAATTGATTGAATTTTACTGAATATTTCACATTTATAATCATTTGCTAATCATGCACTCAAGTTCAATGAAGTTCGTATTTTTATTTTCTTATTTTGTATCTATAGTTAAATTTATCTTGTGATATTTATTCATGTGTTCGTGGATATTCTTTGATAGTAAAATTTATATTTGTGTTATCTTCAGCGTGTTCGAATGGACCTATTTCAAGGGCAAATGATATGGCGATATTGAGATTAAAGAGTTTTGAAAGAAGAAGATCGAAGGATGGCACACAGAAAATGGAGTTTGTTAACTAGCCTCGTTGCTAATCTTGGTGGAATCATCAGTACTGTTGTCATTGCCTATTTCATCTTCGTCCAAAATGATCCATCCAAGTAAAAAGACTAGATGTGAGATTCTCTGGTTTCAGGTTGTGATGTTTGCTCCACCTTTTCCGCAAGATTGTATGCAAATAATTTTAGTGAATATAACAAGCCCTCTGAATCTAAACAAATAGTGGAATATTGTTCAGAAAAGCAAGAAGTATTCTTTGGGCAGAAGAGAAGACAAAAAAAATTATTATTCTTTGAAAAGAAAAATCAATTGAACAAGCTGAACAAATTTTATTTTTATAGTGTAACCTTTTTTCTCTCTCTTTACGTCTCAAAATTTTATTGCATTTTTGTTCTACGAGAGTCGATTCGACCAAATCTGAAATACATTAGATGTATATAGATTTGTCATTTTAAAAAATAATGTTTAGAGATTTGAAAACTAACTACACGATCTGTGAGATGGAACTTTTTTTCCTTTAACAAAATAGTAGTGAAATATAGCACAATTCACATATGAAAACAATAAGGTGACAAAAGAATTTTCACAAAAAATGTGCACATAATTGCTCTATGATTTTACTTTTTAACCAAATCCAATGAAAGGAGATATTTACAATTTGAATAAAAAATAAATGCAACTAGCAGGTGTAAAATTTTGTTGTTTAGAAGTTAAGGGAGGTGATATATATGTTCTTGATTACTTGCATAGTCTAAGACCTCAAGAACATGGTGCATTACCACGAAGAGGTGGATTCGGAATTTATATTTGATGGATTCAATTTTTAGTTTTTCTTATCATGACTACAAAGTTCAATGTTGTCTTCTGAGTAAATCATTGCCTATATATAGATTGTTTAAGTCATAAGAATTTGATGGAAGAAAGTTGAAGGGACATGCCACTTAAATAGAGAATGTAAATAGATGGAGGTTTTTTGGTAACTCATGAGATATAATTGAGTATAATAAGTTTTTTTATTTATTAAACAAATTGATCAATGCAAAAAATAGTGAAAAATGTTTAAAAAAAGAAAAAAGATAAATAGGAATGGTGACCATAGAAATGTGTCACATCATCCTTGTCTTGTTTCTCCTTTATAAATATATATTGATGTATTGATTATGGAGGAAATTAAGAGGTTTTTAGATTTTTAATATTTAATTTAACATAAGATAAATTAATAGGATGGAGTAGGAGAAAATACAAAAAAAGGAGAAAAATATAAAATAAAAATGGATGAAAACAATTAAATAAAAACGGATAAGATGAAAGGACTTATGTAAATTCTCTAATTAATAGCAGATGAGAGGACTTATGTTACACAAAAAAATCTTTGATTATGTATAATGTTTACTTATCACTACAATAACTATAAATATTCTTATTTACATTATTAACCCATTATGTATGAAATAACAAATAAATAAGATTAGGTAAGACAAGTTCGAATTAAGTATATGATTTACCTCCAATTATGATTTCTAATAAATATTATCATTTATAATACTTGAGCAATATTTATGAAAAAATATTTAAGCATGAATGAAAAGTTGAAGTTCTTACCTGTGAAGTATCTTTCTTCTCAATAATTTATCTTTATTCGATAAAATAGCTCATCAAAATTTTATTATTATAATTTTTTTTATATAAATTTAATAAGATTTTACACATCACGCAAAGCGCGAATCTATTCACTAGTAATAAATAATCTAAAACTATAAGAAAATATAAAGCGTAATATAAAGAGATATTTAAGAGTAACATGTTATAGTAAATTCTCAATAAACAACATTTATTTATTTTCTTAAGGTGATTATGGTTGCAAAAGATAAGAGGGGTCGACTATCTAGAGAATTTTTTATCTTTAATTTTTTATTTAGTGAATTACCTAAGTCATTATTGAAAAATATGCATGTCATGATTAATGATTATGGTAATATGAATATGATCCTTCTATCTTTAGTTAGAGGTATCAAATTTAAATTTTAAAAATAAAAAATACAAAACCATTTTCCCCGTTAAAGAGTCTCACTCGAATTTAAATTCTAAATTTTCGTTTTTCTACTTAAGAAATCAGAAAAAATGTGAGTGAATATATATTAAATCATTTTCTCGAAACTCAAAAGTCCTCCCATTTAATCAAGACAGAATTTTGTACTTTGTCTTTTTCTTTATCTCCTTAGATAAATATTTTAGGGGTGGCCAATCAACAAACCGCAAACCAAATCTTTGTGTCATTATTTGTTAATTAAATATTTTTTACACTTGATCAAACTTAAACTCTTAATATAGATCATAAGGGACTAATCAATGACTTTTCAACAATGGTAGTATTGCTGATTTAGGTCAAACATATACTATATAAGAAAGTCAAAGTCACCACTTATGTCTAGCTATATTTATGATCTCAAGCTACTTGGGTTTCATATCTTAAATGATAAGAGTTGGCCCTTTTTTTTTTTAACCGACACAAAGCAGTTTTTGTTGATTGTTGAATCATACAAATACACAATATTGATCCCTCAATCAATTCTTTAACACAAGTCAAAAAGGTTTTCTTGATAAAAAGGGGTAAAAGATAAATAATTTGAAATCAATATTTATTACTCCCTCCTTTCCGTTTTACTTCTTACAATTTTACTTGCCACATTCACTAAGAAAAATAATTAGTAATATAGTTACTTTATCATAGTATCTCTCTATTCCCTATTAAATAATATTTACATTTTAATTTGGAGAAAACACAATTAATACTAAGAGTAAAAAGGAAAAAAGAAATTGTCTTTTCTTTTCTTGATATGTTAAAAGTGACAAGTAAAAGTAGAAATACAATTAGAAAATTTATGACAAGTAAAATGAAACGGAGGAAGTTCTTCCTCGGTTTATTTTTATTTATCACGTTTCGCTTTTCGAAAGTCAAATTTGATAAAATTTTGACCAATATTTTAATATTATTTTTTCAATCATATTAAATATGAGAAGATTGCAACTTATATTATTTTTTATTTAATTTTTGAATATTTAAATTTTAAATATAAAATATTAAATTAATCTATTTCAATTTAGTTTTGAAGATTAGCCAAATTAACTTTGATAAAATAAAACATCACAAGTAAAATGAACGGAGGGAGTATTTGTGTTGCTATAAGTTGAACACATCTCACAAAAGTTACCACACAAAGAGTGTGTTCTAATTTCGAGGAGAGGGCTCAATAAAATCCCTCTATAATTTAACTTTAAAAATTAATAAAAAATTCTGACATAAAACTAAATAATTGAAATGGATCACAAAATCAAGTTATTATTATTTTAAAAAAAAAAAATTGGGATAGGGACGCAGAAAAAGAGTAGAGGATTACAAGAAAAGAAAAGTGATTGAACCCTTACCAATAAGGTAAAAATTAAAATAATCAGTCAACTAAGCTATTAAGATTTTCGTGTCACAAAAATCAACTAATCTTCTGTTATCTCTCTCTTTTTTTTTTTCCAAGCACGTAGCATAATTGGTTTATCATGAAATTAAATCTCCAATAATCAAGATTCCTGGCCAATTGACCGCAAATAAGTAGCAAAAATGTTCACGAACACGTGCATGTGATGGAGGTTTAATCTAAATTTACAAGTTCAAGAAGATCTAGTCGCACATGTATGGCTACTGAGAAACATTATATTATGGACTTTCATTACTCCAATAGTTTTCGTAATCCTATAAAAGAGTAATAATAATCTATAGTAATGCAAGCTACCTTTAATTTGTAGTTCCATTTCAATTAGTTCAAAGAAAAAATTGACCCCTATACCTTTGTTTTGTAGTAATTGTCAATAGGAAGTGTATTTTGGAGTTACTTAGTAAGTTATAAGATACTTCTTGATTAGTTGATTAACGATAAAGATATTTTTAAGCTAAAAATGCGATAGAAGGTACATTGACTTATTTTGAGCAATTCAAGAATATTTTTAGCCCTTCTCGTATGCAAAAATATCCGAGTATTGAGCAAGAGCGTTCCATATATCTTTATATTTTATTTAGGCAAAATGATCTTCTGGACCCCTATACTATATCGGTTTTGTAAGTTAGATTTAGACCCCTAAACCCACTAAAAAGCAACATTTTAAACCCTTTTTTGGTGAGTGTAACACACTCTCCCCACGTCAGCTGCCACGTCTGTCATGTCATTTTTTAAAAAATAAAAAATAAAATAAAAAATAAAAAATTAAAAATTAAAAATTAAAATAAAAAATAAAAAAAATATTACATTAAATTCTAAGTCATTTTTAAAATTCTAAATAACAAATTAAATATTAAAATTAATTTAATTAAATAATAAAAAATTATAAATTGTAGAAAAATTTGAATAATCATGTTTTTATTTTTGCTAACAAATTAAACATCAAATCCATTGCAAATAATTAAAATTCTTCTCCAACTAATTTAAATTTTTAACTATAAATTCATCTATACAAACATGATAAATTTTTTATTTATAAATTTGAATATTTTGAACAAATTCACAAAAATTTTAATTTTTTTCAAGCGAAATTCACTATTTTTTTTCAATATTCACTATCACTCACTTTCAATTTAAATTTAAATTTAAATTTTAATCCCCGAAAAAAATAAAAATATTTAAATTTAAATTTTAATTAAAAATGAAAAGAATTGAATTGAGAGGAAAAATTAAAATAAAAAATAAAAAGTGAACGTGTGTGTGGGAGGGAGGAGGGCTGGAAGAGTGTTGGGGTGGGGTGGAGGGCTGGGGTGGGGAGAGGGTTGGGAGAGGTGTGGGTGGGTGGGGGGTTGGACGGGGTTAGTGGGGTGGGGGGGGTTAAGAACAGCCCGGGGTGGGGAAGGGCTGGATGGGGCTAGTGGGGTGGGGTAGAGGGGCTAGAAAGGGCTGGGCTGGGCTAGTGGGGGGGGTGGAGATGGGCTGAGATGGAGTGGGGAAGGTTTTTTTTTTTTAAAAAAAAAATTATTATTTTTAAATTTTTAAAAATATTTTTAAATTTAAAAAAACGGAGGAAAAAAAGACCCTTTTTATTTTTAAATTTTAATAGTTTTTAATTTTTTTGAAATTATTTTATGGAAGGGGCTGGGGTGGGGTGGGATGAGGTTGAGTGGGGGGGGGGGGACGGGATGAGGTGGAGTGGAGAAGTTTTTTTTTTTTAAAAAAAATTATTATTTTTATATTTTAAAAAATAAAAATTAAATTAAAAAAGATGGAGGAAAAAAGTTTTTTTTTTTTTTAATTTTAATATTTTTAAAATTATTTTAGTGTAAAATCAGCCAAAAATTGACCCAACTCGCCCCTCAGGCGAGTGACTACACTCTTTCTGTCCTAGTCACCATTTCAATGTCACATAGCCGAGGTCAACGGTCAAAAGATGTAAAATATTACTTTTTAATGGGTTTAAAGATCCAAATAACAAATATATAAGTAGAAATATTCAATTTACAAAATCAATATAGTATAGAAATCCAGAAGGTGATTTTGCGGTATGAAGTCTAACAAGTCATGTGATTAATAAAAACTGAGTTGCTACAATTAATTAAATAACTTTAAAAAATAGAAAGTATTTTCTTAAAAAGTAAACGTGTTATATAGAATGGGACTATCACTCGAGAATTCTAGCTGTCATATCTTAGGAAGATAAATCTAAAACTGGGGTTCAATTTTTCAGGTCTTAATTATTACAGCTGGCATATGAGAGGGGATGGTACAAATATGTGCTCCGTCAGTTCCAATTTATTTATCTAATTTTAATTTATTTTTTTTAAAAAAAGAAAATTTTAAAATTTGTGGTTAAAGATACATATGTGGAATATATTATATATTTTTTAATCTTGAAATTCTTTTGAAATAGCGTCTCTACCTCAAGGGATAAAAAAGTAAAGGTAAAATTTGCATATACTCTATTCTTGTTAGAATTCATTCTATTGAATTTCATTGAGTATGTTATTGTTATAAGGTAAAAAGTCAGTTGGCAAAAAGAAAACATAACATTTTTTTTAAACTAACTAAAAAAAATAAGAAAAATAAATCGAAACCAGGGATGGTTATACTTTATTGATGTAAAAAGTTGGAAATCAAGAAAATGAGTGGCTCGTGTAGTTACTGAATGTCTTTTTAATTTTGAAATATCATTGTCAAATTAACATCATACTGTATATAGCTAGGGTGAAGCAAAACAGTGCCACATACTACTGCACTTGTCATTTTTCATTGTACTACTATATTAATATCCCTGTCCACACAACTTGCTTTCATTCACACTACTCCTTTCTTTTTAATCAATGTGATGGTAATTGATTCAACGTATTCTTTTCCTTTTACTTTGTTTTCGTATTTTATTTTTTCATTCTGTTCCAAAGAAAGAAAAATCTCTTCTTCTTTTTTCAGTAACTTTTAACATATTTTTAATTTAAAATATAAGATTCAAAAATTTCTTTGTTTTAAGACGGAGAGAGTAGTAGTATACAGGAAAAAATTTATGATCTAAAATAAGATTATGGGCGATGTAATTTTATTAAATTTAAATTCGTATAAAATTTGGATTATATTAAATTTAAAATATATTAGTTCCGAATAAATATTTTGGATTGATATAATTGAATTAATTATTTAAGTCAAATAAGTATGGATTTAAATAAGGCCCAATGTTTATTGGGTTAGTCCATTAAAGCCCAAAATATTGTCATATTCTAGAGGCCCAAATAAGCATCACATGACATTCCAATTCAAGTGAAGGAGCCCATAGAACCGTGCCACATGTCAAACTGATCCAGCAGATTCATGAAATAAAAATTCATAAAAAACGTCACATCACTTAAATTTGATTGGTCAAAGAAAATCCATATTATCTATCATGACTTTTCTTTTCCTACAACTATAAATAGGGCTTCATAATTCAAAAAAAGGGGTAGCAAGAGAAAGCCGATCAAATTTCATAATTTCTCTAAAAAGCTCAAGCATTCAAGATCAAGACCGAAATATTCAAGAACAAACTCAAAACCCTTGAAAGCATTCAAGATCAAGACCGCCCTTGAATTCAAGCACAAGTAAGTTAATGATCAAGCTCGAAGCCCTTGAATTTATATTTGAAAAGACGAATAAGAGGACTCATAATAAAATGTTTATTGCAATATTTTCTTATCTCAATTAATTATTTTTTGATCTCGAAAATTTTATTGTTCAACAGACATGTATATATTTGTATACTATCATTTATGATGGCCAGTGGTATATACCTATCACTTTCCTCCATGAAAAATCATCTAGATATCGAGTAACTCTCCGTTATGTATATTCACTATTACAAGTTTTGCATGTTGGAGCATCAAACAAAATGTCAGCATTACATGATTTCAGTATTTGCTCTTTTCTGCTCATCATCTTCAGCTTAATCCTCTGCTCCCAAGTAGAAATCATTGAAGCACAAAGTTACATTCGCCTTCTTCCTCAACGAGAAAGTAATCTCTCTCTTTCTTTCTCTTTTCCTTTTCTTTTGTTTTTTCCGGCCAGTGTCGGTTACCCATATTGGAACCATTTAGATTTGCGTCGGGAAGTTCCACTATGGGGATAAAGTGCGTCCTGCCAAAGGCGCTCGAACCCAAGACGTCTTGTTAAGGATAAAGGAGTTCTCACTACTCCAACACAAACGTTGGTGGTTCATTCTCATTCTGGGCATATAGATTTTGAATCTTCATAGATTATGAGTTATTTTTTGCTATCTTTTCCATTAAAGTTTCTATGTGATAAGTTTTATTTAAAACTGTATACTAACTTTTATGGTTTTGCAGAGAGTGCTCTGAGAGAAATAGCAGAGCAGTTGGGGAAAAGTGACTGGGATTTTGATCTGAATCCTTGTGATGGCAACACAAATTGGACTACACCAAAAATTGACAGTATGCCATTGTATGTCAACAATGTAACCTGCAATTGCTCTACCCCTGATGGTTTCTGTCATGTACAAATCATGTAAGCCTTCTTCCTTTAGCTATGTTATTTGCTCCGAGTTTCTTTATTGTGGTTGTTTTTGGTACTAGGAAAATGCTTTCTAAATCACCTTCAATTTCTTAAAATATTCTTTTCTTCCCAAAAAATATATTTCCACCATTAGGAGAATCCCAACTCTTATTCCGACAAGAAGGTTGCTTGGATGGTAAGCCCAAGGCAGCAAAAAATGGTGGGAGCTCCTACGAAGCGGTGAAAATAAAACCTCTTATTCCCAATCAATTGCCATAACCAAAAATTATACTACATTATTATCAACTTTTAATGCAAAAAAACACATATCAAGGAAACATTGAACACCTGGAATGGGTAGCACAGGCACCTACTTTTATACCCCTAAGCACTATAAAATGATCTCCCAAGGTAAAAAGAAAAAGAATGCCGCGAAAATGAACTTTATTTATCCGCAATAACAGTAAAGTCATATAACTATTTTATGTCACATAACACAGATATATGTTCTTTCCTCTATGTCAAAACATTGTTTAGTGACTAATAAGAGCATATCACTGCAATAAAAGATTGAGGTTCCATACTGATGAGAATATTGAAACCATTCGGTATCAGTCATTGGATATGGTTTCTACATGTCTTGGTTAAAATTGTCAAGATGAACTCCTCAAAAGCATAAAGCTAGCTGACTTTCTCTTTGTTTATAAAGAAAGAAATTAAGACCTATTTGGTTGAGATCTGTTTCCTAATATAAAAATAATAACTTTATTTTTATGGTTAATCAGTATGTTTGATTAAGTCAATTCTTACCTAGTTTGATTACCACATGTGAATATGAAAATTTTGAACTGACAAACAACCATTGCTTCAGATATGGATAAAGTAAAGAAAATATGCTTCTTTAATATCTTTTTTATAGTATTGATAACTCTTCTTTGTAATGTGAACAGATTGCTCAAAGGACAAGATCTTGCAGGTGTTCTCCCTTCCTCCCTGGTGAAGTTACCTTATCTCAAGACAATGTACTGTTTAACTGACTAAGAGTTTTCCTTATAATCTTTCATCAATAATCATTATGATTATCCTTCGCCGAAATATATTATCAACATCTTTCCTGCAGTGATATCTCTCGCAACTATTTGAGTGGTACTATTCCCCGCGAATGGGCATCAATCAAACTGGAATTTATGTGAGCTGCACCTGAATTGCGCTTAACACTATACACATTACATAAAAAGGTTCCTTTAATTTAAACTTTCCGATAATTGATGATTTTCAGGTCTGTTATGGTGAATCAACTCTCCGGGCCAATTCCAAAATACTTGGGAAACATGACTACACTACTTTATATGTATGTTCTCTTGGATTTCACAATACTCCTAAAGATAAATAGTCTTTATTCTAACAATTATGGAGCCGCACTGCAAAACTTTCAGGAGTTTGGAAAATAACATGTTTAATGGAACTGTTCCAAAAGAACTTGGAAACATGGTTAATATGCAGAATCTGTAAGGCCTTCCTAACTAGCCTCATTTAGATGAATCTATGTTGCTCGGACTCTTCAAAAATGTCAACGGGTGCGTGTCGGATTCTCCAAAAGTAGTGTATTTTGGAGAACCCGATGGGGGTGCAGCATCGAAAGTGAAGAATCCGTGTAACTTAGGATGAAATGTATGCTTTTAGAATATCTTGACAAGTTAGCTGCCTTTTTCTTTGTGCAGCACTCTTAGTTTTAATAATCTCACAGGCAAGTTGCCCGAGGAAGTCAGTAAACTCACAAAATTGACAGAGCTGTGAGTACCTCTGAATATACTCTCGATATAATGTCCTCTTGGTCCTACTTCTTTCCTTTTTGTCTAAATACTCCTTCTTTACCTTTTGGCATTAATGCAGTAGGCTGAGCGGTAACAGCTTCACTGGAAAACTTCCTAGCTTTGGGAGTTTGAAAAACCTTCGGAAATTGTGAGCATTTTCACACCATTTGATGCGTAAAAGCTACTGTTTTCTAGTTAAATTGAATTATAACGGACTTCATGCTTGGTTAACAGAGAGATTCAAGCTTCCGGCTTTGAAGGACCTGTACCTCAAGGCATTTCTGTCTTGACTGAAATGAACGAATTGTGAGTTATTTTCTAGGCACACTATCTTAGTTTCTTATTATGGTGTTCCATTTATTTGGTTGGGACTTAATATTAATATGATGTCTTTACAGAAGAATTAGTGACTTGACTGGAAGTGCTTCAGAATTTCCGCCGCTTGAGAACATGACAGGCCTAACTAGATTGTAAGTAATTCTCTTGAATCTATCTGGTTTTACACATTAATGGTTCCATCACTTTCCATATTTGTTGAAAGTGTTCTTTTTCCTGAAACTAATTTGTGACTGCAGGATGTTGAGGAACTGCAATATATCTGGGAAGATTCCTCCTTACATAGCTAATATGCCTCAATTGAAAATTCTGTAAGTTTGCCGCTTACCTTCAGTCTTATTTGTTTTCTTTCTATTTGATATCCTTTTCTTTCTCCCTTCCATACACAGCTGTTTTAACAGATTCATGCATGCCATATATGCGGGCCTTCTCTTTTATTGTCTCGCGAATGCTCAGTGTTTAGACTAGGAAATAGAAGGAAGGTTATTGAAATTGAGTCTTAATTAAATGTTAACATCCTTACAGTTCTTTTATGAATACCATATACAGGAGAACTTCTTTCCAAGAGGAAAAGGGAAAATAAAAAACTTAAGAAAAAGAATGAAGATGCAGAAATTCTATAGTAACTCCAACCTTTGTGACCCTTCAATTGTACAGGTTTGTGCATGGTTTCTACTATGCATATGCTTTCAGGGGTTGATCGTCTTCGTTCAGTCTAGGAGATTAAAAGAATTTTTTTTGGCTCACTTGACATTGAAACATGGCTTTGTTAGCATTTAAGCTCCGTCTCACTGGCATTTCAACCTAGCCGAAATTCTTTCACTACGTTTATCTTAGATAGATTCTTCATTCTATAGACCTCAAGTTGGTAAAGTATTGTTTCTGGATTGATTATGTTTTTTCTTCGCGGCAGAGATCTAAGCTTCAACAGGCTTGAAGGACAGATCCCGGATCTGGGGAAGCTGGACAGACTGGAGATCTTGTATGTGACAAACTTATCATATTCTAATATCTTCTTTTAGCTTGCCTAAGCATAATACGGCCATAAATTCTCAACAAAGCCAACTTCTTCTCCTCCATTGAAACACATACGATAAAATATAAACCTGAGACTTGGATGCAAATGTGCTGAGTCTTCAAACACATTTATAACAAATAAATTTTACTTTCTGAAATATCATAGGTTATTCAGAGCTTGATTCATTTATTTTGATGTTTTTTGTTCATATTGATATCAGTTGAATTAAAGATTTTTCTTTGCAAGGTACCTGACAAGCAATAGACTTACTGGACCAATTCACGATTGGATCAGAAGCAGAAATTCCAAATAGTAAGTTTATTACTTTGGATTAGCATGTTTTTGCTTATAACCATTCATGCCAATGAGAATGCTAGATTCTCTTTATCTCAACAACCTAAGATTCTATAGGCATATAGCTTTTTCTGCAACATACTTGTTTATTCTGTTATGCACCACTGTGTAACTCGTACTTCTTCGTTAACCTGCCTTAGCAATCTTGTCAACTTGGTTCTGTACTGGAATTTTGTGAACAAAAGGAGTTACAAGATTACAACAACAACAACAACAACAAACCCAGTGTACTTCCCACCTGGTGGGGTCTGGGGGGGGGTTAAGATGTACGCAGTCCATACCTCTACCTCTAAAGAGGTAGAAAGGCTGTTTCCGATAGACCCCCGGCTCAAGACACACGATACCACACAATACAAAGTAAAGCACCGAACAAGATTACATAACATAACATGCATAACATAAATACGCCATAAATACGGCAGTCATAAGTAAAGGAAAAGGAAAACAGAAAACAGAAAACAGAAAGAAAACAGAGGAGAGCACCCAGATTCGTACTAAAACAAGGAACAAGGAACACAGAAACATACTAGGCTACTACCCCCAGCAAGTAATTTCCTACCATAGCGGCCCAAACTGGCCCTAGTCCTCTACCCTAATTCGCGTCCTCCAGACCTTTCTATCTAGGGTCATGTCCTCGATAAGCTGTAACTGTTCCATGTCCCGCCTAATCACCTCACCCCAGTACTTCTTCGGCCTACCCCTACCCCGCCTAAAACCGTCCAACGCTAGCCTCTCGCACCTACGAACCAGTGCATCCATGACCCTCCTCTTCATGTATCCGAACCAGCTTAATCGGACTTCCCGCATCTTGCACTCCACTGGAGTCACACCAACCTTCTCCCTGATAGTCTCATTCCGAACTCTATCCCCTTTAGTCAGCCCACACATCCAACGCAGCATCCGCATCTCTGCCACCTTCATTTTTTGGATGTGGGAATTCTTTACTGGCCAACATTCCGCTCCATACAACATGGCCGGACGGACTACCACCCTGTAGAATTTACCTTTAAGCTTGGGCGGCACCTTCCTATCACATAACACCCCCGACGCGAGCTTCCACTTCATCCATCCCGCCCCAATTCGGTGCGAGACATCCTCGTCAATCTCACCGTTACCCTGGATCACGGACCCGAGATACTTGAAACTATCCCTCTTACATACCACCTGTGATTCCAGCTTCAATACCACCTCATCCTCCAGCCTTACGTTATTAAACTTGCATTCCAAATACTCTATCTTGCTTCTGCTCAACCTGAACCCTTGACTCAAGGGTTTGTCTCCACACCTCTAATTTATCATTTACACCCCTTCGAGTCTCATCAATCAAAACTATATCGTCCGCAAAAAGCAAACACCACGGCACCTCCCCTTGAATACGTCGCGTCAACACATCCATCACCAACGCAAACAAAAAGGGACTAATAGTAGATCCCTGGTGCAATCCTGTCAAGACGGTGAAATGCTCTGAGTCTCCTCCCGCCGTCCTCACCTGAGTTTTTGCTCCCTCATACATGTCCTTAATTGCTCTGATGTATGCTTGCGGAACTCCCCTCACTTCCAAGCACCTCCAAAGCACCTCGTCGTATGCCTTATCCAGGTCGATAAACACCATGTGCAGGTCCTTCTTCCTTTCCCTATACTGTTCCACCAGCCTCCGTACCAGGTGAATTGCCTCCGTCGTCGAGCGGCCAGGCATAAACCCAAACTGGTTTTCCGAAATAGACAGTATCCGTCTCAGCCTCGCTTCGACCACTCTCTCCCAAATCTTCATAGAGTGACTCAATAACTTAATCCCCCTATAGTTATCGCAACTCTGGACGTCCCCCTTATTCTTATAGAGGGGGATCATGGTACTCCACCTCCAAGCCTCGGGCATCCTTGCCGTCTTGAAGATTTCGTTGAACAATCCAGTCAACCACCTCACACCAGCCTCTCCAACGAACTTCCAAAACTCCACCAGTATCTCATCCGGTCCCGTCGCCCTACCCCTTCGCATCCTGCGAACAGCCTCTCTAACCTCTTCTACCCAAAAGCGTCTACAATAACTAAAATCCCGACACTCCTCTGAGTGCTCCAGTTCCCCTAATTCAATAGCTCTATCCCCTTCGCCATTCAAGAGCCTATGAAAGTACGACTGCCATCTCTCCTTAATATCGCCGTCCTCCACCAACACTCTACCATCCTCCCCCTTAATGCACCTCACCTGGTCCAGGTTACGCCCCTTCCTCTCCCTAGCCTTAGCGAGTCTAAACAGCTTTTTCTCCCCTCCTTTCCCCTGTAACCCCGCATACAGGCTCTCGAAAGCAGCTGTCTTAGCTGCTGTGACAGTTGACTTAGCCTCCTTCCTAGCTAGCTTGTACTCCTTCCTGTTTACCCGCTTCTCTTCTTCGTCCTTACTCTCAACCAACTTAGCATACACCCCTTTCTTGGTCCCCACTTTCTTCTCTACCTCTTCATTCCACCACCAATCCCCCCGATGGTGCCCGGCTCGGCCTCTAGAAACACCCAACACCTCAGTTGCACTCTCCCTGAGATTATTCTCCAAAATTTTATGATCTCTGTGCCAAGAAGTAAAGGAGCAACATAATCGAGCCTGAAAATGTTGAACCAATTGAGACTGAAGACATTGGATTTAATTTGGATTATCAAAAGTTGTTTCCACCATTATTATAACAAACATTTGAAAATCTTGCAATTAAAGACACAAATGTTCTATTTCCTTTCATACTTCGATAGAACTGTGAAAACACTAATTATATCAGAAACCTTATTTGCAGCAGCATAGATCTGTCTTACAACAACTTCAACGAGAACTCTGAGCCAACTACTTGTCGGGAAACCCTGTATGATCCTTGAACCTTATGTCTTTTTCCCACTCATTTTTGTTATTGGGGCACCAGCTCTTGTTATCTCTAAGCTAAATTTCTTCCTTCTTATCAGAAATTTGTTCAAAAGCTATAACTCAACAAAAAAGTCGTAAGTATTTAACTTTTCTTATAGGACACTAGCTGCATAGTTTCTCTACAGAGAAGTATCAACTGATTCATGCCTTCTGACCCTTCCTTCCAACTTGATGCAGAGAACTTGCGAAATGCTTGTCGAGTAATCCTTGTTCAAAGAGTAAGTTTATCCTTCTACAATACTATGATTTTTGCTCTCTATCAAAGATTTTGTTTTCACAAGTTTCACTTATATTATACAAAACAGCAATTCTTGTTGATAATGGAGAAAGAGAGCACTTGACATTTTCATTTCTTATTGTGTCATGTTACATGGAGGCAAAGTTAGATAATTTGTTTTAATAATATGCAGATTGGTATTCAGTGCACATAAACTGTGGTGGAGAGCGTGTTACAATAGGGGACACCACTTATGAGGCAGATGAAGATTCCGCAGGTGCTGCAAAATTTTTTTACAGGAAAAAGAGCTGGGGAGCCAGCAACACTGGGGACTTCTGGGATCGTCCCATGACATTGAACGAGTACAAGGCAACTAATGTATCCTCCATTAAGGGAAATGACACTGACCTATACACGACAGCTCGTCTCTCAGCTTTATCTCTAACTTATTATGGACGTTGTTTAGCAAATGGAAACTACACTGTGACACTGCACTTTGCAGAGATTGTTATAAGAGATAACCGATCTTTCCAGAGTCTCGGAAAACGGATGTTTGATGTCTATATTCAGGTCAATTAAACATTAATCTGAGTACTGAGTCAAGGTTTAGGTGCAGTTTACTAACAATTTAATTGGATGCAGGGTGAAAGGAAGCTCAAAGATTTTGACATTAGAACTGATGCTGGAGGAGTTGATAAAGCTTTGCCTAGAACATTCCAGGCAGTTGTAGAAGATGGAATTTTAGAAGTGCGCTTTCAGTATGCTGGGAAAGGAACAACAGCTGTCCCTATAAAAGGAACCTATGGCCCGTTAATTTCGGCCATCTCTTTTGAAGCTAGTAACACTACTATTACCCTTTGGTTCACTTATTTCTCTTTCAAAAACTCTCGTAGAGACATCGTGCACTTTATTCGATTACTTTGGTGACCATTTACATGATAAAATTATATGTTCCAGATGTTGTTAAATTTTCTCGGAGAGCCTGGATAAATGTCTTCATCTTTCTCCTCGGTCACTTTAAGATTAAAAGCATAAAAGTAAATGTAAGTTCATTTTACACGCTTCCTCTTCCTTTCTCTATATCATAGATTTCAAGCTCCATTCAAATCACAAAAGGATGGCTCACATCATTGCTGGAGCAGTGGCGTCCTCATTAATTCTGCTTTTTACAATATTCTTTGTTGCTTGGAGGAGAAGCAGAAACAGGATATCAAAGGAAGAAGGTGATGCTAAAGCTGAGCAGCCTATTTTTTGTTTTATTGGCTTGAACTGACTTAGATATAGTGTGTTCTCCATTGTTTCCTGAAAAGTTCTTATTAAAATAAAATGATGGATTTTGAAAACAAGAAACCATTACGGAAATGCGCATTTCATATTAGTACATGATTTCCAATTATATGGAAGTGTTACCCTTTTAAATGTTTTCTTTTTCTATAACTGTACAGAATTAAGAGGACTAGATCTACTGACTGGTGTATTTACCATCGGACAAATCAAAGCTGCCACAAACAACTTTGATGCTGCTAATAAAATTGGGGAAGGTGGTTTTGGCTCTGTCTACAAGGTGCGTCCCAATTTGATCGTTCACAATCTTTCTACTCTTTCTCTCTACACTTGCCAATGCCTCGTTCCATGGAGTCATTCTGATACACATGCTAACAGAGGAAAATCCAAGATTTAAACTTTGGGTTCAAGGTTCTAAGTTCTTTGAAATTCTGAGTTTGAAACTTAATATTTGTTAGATAATTTTACAGATTACTACAGTATAAATAAAACAGGTGGGTTCAATTGAAATCATCTTCAAAACTATAGGTCCACCCCATGCAGGCGACACTACAAACCTATTACCTATATCCTTTTTCTCTTTTTCTACAACATCTCGAAATGGATGCTATGTATACATAGCCATGACCTGTTTATTTCTGTTTTTAATAAATAGGGTACACTGCTGGATGGTACAGTTATTGCTGTTAAGCAGCTTTCATCCAAATCAAAACAAGGGAACCGCGAGTTTGTAAATGAGATAGGTATGATCTCTTGTTTACAGCACCCAAATCTTGTCAAACTCTATGGATGTTGTGCTGAAGGGAATCAACTGCTAATGGTGTATGAGTACTTGGAGAACAATAGCCTTGCCCGCGCTTTATTTGGTATTTGACTATCCTTGCTTTTTGTTTTCAATCACAACGTATAAGTCAAACAGAAATAACCTAAATGAAATAAGAAGAAATACTCTCTTTTGTAATTAATGAAAGAGTTCAAAATGAGAAGCCAATATACAATTCTATATGCGTGTAGATTCTTATTTCTCATTCAAATGCAGGTCCAGAAGAACATCGGCTCAAAATAGATTGGCCAACAAGGCAAAAGATCTGCATTGGGATAGCAAAAGGCTTAGCTTTCCTACACGAAGAATCGTCATTAAAAATTGTTCATAGG
The DNA here is from genome assembly GCA_030864225.1 of Capsicum baccatum var. pendulum. Classification (NCBI taxonomy): domain Eukaryota; kingdom Viridiplantae; phylum Streptophyta; class Magnoliopsida; order Solanales; family Solanaceae; genus Capsicum; species Capsicum baccatum. The sequence continues at coordinate 141,122,698 of CM061551.1, read as the reverse complement.
GACATCAAAGCAACAAATGTACTTCTCGACAAGAAACTAAACCCAAAGATCTCTGATTTTGGTCTGGCCAAACTTGATGATGAGGATAAAACGCATATCAGCACTAGAGTTGCTGGAACCATGTGAGTTTTCAGAAGAGTTATCTTATTCATGTATATGTTGTGTTCTTTGAGTAAGAAATATATCTATTGCTTTTGGAATGGTAGGGTTAATTCTACATGTCATAACTTTCTCCAACGACCCCAGAACTTTGCAATGAAAACTAATTGATATAGATCTGTATGCTATTCTCAGTTTCTCATCCATGCAGCATATATACATTTAAAATTGCTAAAACCTTTACATTCTCTCTTTCTTGCATTTTGGATAGTTTATATGAAGGAAACTTGAAATATTTTATATATTCTTAACCAAAAAGGTGGTGAAGTTACAAGGACTAGAACACATAATGGCCTGGCTGCCTTCAAAAAGGCTCATTCCGAAGCTTAATCATATTTATAGTATTGATTGCATTACTTCAATTTGAATGACAGAAATGGTACTGGCCTATGTATCCTCTCTAAATCTTATAGTTTCTTCCTATGAACTTAACTTGTATTTCATCCCAATCTATCATTCTTGATATTTTGAAATATCAAGCAGGAAGTTGATGCCACGTTAGAAACTTTGATCAGGATTTGGACATTGATATGTCCTCCTTCTACTAGTAGTCTCCATGCATGAATCTTACGTTCTCACTCTGTTCTGCAGAGGATATATGGCACCTGAATATGCACTATGGGGCTACTTAACCTACAAAGCAGACGTCTACAGCTTTGGAGTTGTTGCGCTAGAGATTGTTGCTGGGAAGAACAATATGAAATATCGCCCCAATCAGAAATTTGTTTGCCTTCTAGATTGGGTAAGGAATCATCATAGGTGATATTAATTCCTAAGTTCCAGATTTTTGAACTAGTATCTTTGCATTTTATTCAGGCCCTTGTTCTACAAAAGCAAGGAAAACTGATGGAACTAGTAGATGAAACATTGGGTTCAGATTTCAAACAGGACGAGGCTCTTAGGATGATAAACGTAGCTCTGCTATGCACCAATCCATCTCCAGCACTTAGGCCAACCATGTCTGCAGTAGTCAGCATTCTTGAAGATCATCTTGACCTTCCTGAGTTTAACTTAGAATCAAGATTCTATGATGATGATGATCATCTCAAGTTTCAAGGCTTAAGAGACAAGTATAACGAGATGCTCAGCTTGAGCCAAAGTCAAACACTTACTCATTCATCCAATGTTACAGGAAGAGATTGCTTTTCCACTACATCTGAATCAACTTAAATTCGCAATAACACCAATATTGTGAAAAAAAGACGACAACATATCCGGTAATCCCACAAAGTGGGGTCTAGGAATATTGTGAAAGAAAAGAGTAACAGATTATTTTAGGGCTAATTATGTGATTATTATTAGTAGTATAGCATTATGCCCCAAATATTATTTGCCTAAATATAATAGTTACTGTATATTTTAATGTATACATTGTATAATTTATATATTTCTAGATTTTTTTTTTTTTTGAAATTATTAAACATTCTGCTAGAGAAGGTAAAAGGCTGCCTACCCCTCTTAAAATTTTCTGGAGGAAGCAAAGCTATTTGTCATGGATTAGCAATGAAAACTGAAAAGAGTTCACACAATTTCGGGAAAGCGTAGTGATCTTTTTAATTTAAGAATGAGTTCTTCTTCATGAATAGTAAATGTTAAAGGTAGGGAAAGCAAGTTTCAGTGTGTTACTATATCGTCAATTGAAAAAGAGTGAACAATAAGGCTACTTACAGGCATAAAGCATAATGTTATCAGGCAACGAATTCAGTAGTACAGCAGAAATCAATCATCTGGTACAATCTTGACGACTATCGACAATGGTACATGATCACTAAAATGAAAATCCATAAGTCGGACCAAAAGTTTCCTTATTAAAAAAATCAAAACAATCACAAGAAAGTAGAAAACTCACGCTGAAGCATCATTGCCTCCTTGATTTTCATTGTCTTAGTACAGTAATTGTCTCAGAAATATTCACAAGTGGGAGATGTTGGATTCAAATTTCGTCGGTTATATTATTGCTGTTAGAGGAGGGAGTAGCTTCTGATGGCCCTGCTGTAGAATAGCTTTCAGGTTGAGAAGGCTGAGAGAGTGCAGCCACGGCCTTATTCAAGGCAATCTCGTCTGTAGAACTATGGACTGTTGAAGATGTCTTGATTTTAGTTTTTCCTTCAATAACTTTCACTATCTCAGACATGGTTGGCCTGAGAGTTGGTGATGGATTAGTGCACATCATTGCTAATTCCAGAATGGCAGATGCTTCTGTCCAAGAATAATCTGTTCCAAGTTTTGGATCAACTAGATCCATCAAATTACCCTGCTCATGCAACACGTAAGCCTGCAACCAAGCCAGTAGATGTCGATCAAATTCACAAAGTCATTCAAGTAAAATGACAGCGGGGCAACTGTTTATTAGGCCTGTGCATCAATGAATCAAATTCAGAACTTCTGATTTGAGGCTTTACCAAATCAAGAAGGTAAACTGTCTGATCACTCGGCCTGTAACTAGCACTGTTTCTCCCACTCACAATTTCAAGTGTAACAACCCCAAAGCTGTAAACATCTGCTTTTGGTGTTAAGTAGCCCCGCATTGCATATTCTGGTGCCATATATCCCCTATAAAAGAACTCTCATATGAGAGAACAAATAGAACGAGAATATACACCCGTAACAGGGTGGAGGTGATTAGCAGGATTATCAAATTACGTTGTTCCAGCAATTCGTGTGATGACATGAGTATGTTCCCCTTCATCAAGCTTTGCATATCCAAAATCAGTTATTTTTGCATTCAAATCCTTGTCCAGGAGTATGTTTGTGGGCTTAATGTCTCTGTGGATAATCTTCAATTTGGACTCTTCGTGCAAATAAGTTAAACCTTTGGCTATCCCGAGGATAATTTTGACCCTCGTCAACCAGTTTAACCTCAATTTAAGTTCCTCTGAACCTGCAAATGCAATGTCATTATTTTATTAAGTACTTCAGCATTTTTTGTCAAAACATATGAGTCTTGCTGTCCTTACGGAATAATGCATGGTCAAGAGAATTATGTTCCATGTATTCGTAAATGAGTAGGAGCTCGTTGTCTTCCGCACAGCATCCCATTAACTTCACAAGATTTGGATGTTGCAGAGCTGAAATTGTGCCAATTTCGTTTACAAACTCACGTATTCCTTGCTTTGATTTTGTTGATAGTTGTTTAACTGCAATTGTAGTCCCATCAGAGAATAGGCCCTGTATTGATGAGAGACACCCCTATATTTTAGAATTGGAACGAAAACGTATACAAGATAAGGGGTTCTTTGTATGTTATATGTGTAGAGGTGACAGGTTTAGATGAGTTATCATAGTTATATTCTTCACGGCACAACTTTTCTTTCTTATGAACCTAATACTTGAAGTATACATAATTCCTTCAGTAGAAAAAAGCACCAAGGGTGTAACTATATGCTACATCAGGCAGCAGCTCAATCCAGGACCAGGGGAATGATATGATGAATGATCAGAATACTAAAATCCAACTGACCTTATAAACAGGTCCAAAACCTCCTTCCCCCAATTTGTTCACAGCATTGAAGTTTTGAGTGGCATCTTTTATTTGACGAAAGGTGTAAGCTCCTCCGGGGAACAATTCAGCTGCTTTTAGTTCTTTTGATATGATGCATTTTGCAAAGGTAGCAAACAGACCAAAAAAATTTTTGGGTGAGTTATGCAAATTTATATTGAATAATAACCAAAGCAAACTCCATATATTATTACTTTTACCTTCCTTTGATGATCTTTTGCCACCAAGACAACCCAATTTCCAGAGTAAAAACAAAAGTAGAGCAAGAAAAAACAGGGATGATCCTGCTATCCCAGCCGTAAGCGCAGGAGACAGTTTGTGAGGTTGCTTTGCTGGTTTAGGAACTACCATCAAAGTAGTGTTTTCTTAGAAAGGACACTGAATAATATGAATGACAATACACCAGATACATGAAACCTACCAGGGACTACAGAAATAGCTGAAATGAGAGGACCATAGTTCAGCGGGTAGTCAGTCGAGCCATCACCAGACCAGTACAAGTGAATTTCAAGCTGGGATTCTATAGAAACATCGTATTGCAGGATTTTGTCCCCATTAGCATTCTCTTTTGCTTCTTCTATATTGTAGTTTTTCATTACATTCTTCCCCTGCAGCGATAGTTTTTCAAAAAAGAACTACAAAGGTGATACCTTTGAACTTCATATATTACTGGCTCTGATAACTTGAACAAATCACACTTCAATTTGCTAATATTTCTATCAACCTTTTATATAAAAAAAAATTTTCAAAAAATATTTTTCACTCAGCAATCAAGTACCGAAAAACATTTATCAGGAAATTATTCTCCGTGGAAAATTGCCACACCAGAAATTGTTTAATTATTAATGATAATATAAGCAAATTGGTGAGTGTTCAAACGAAATTTGAGTAAAAAAAATTAATAATAATGTCTAAGTGTTACTTTAAACAAGTAATATGAAGTTAAAATTCAAGAAAGCTATTAAGGAAAATGACTTCCGTCCTCAAGTGAAGGAAGTCATTTTCTATCTTTTGATGGAAAATAGTCGTTTTCCTTGGTAACGAAGCCCTTTTCAGTAATCAAACACCACAACTTTTTCATTCTTGGATATTCAACTGAACACCATAAACTGACCTCGTGGAACTATTTTTCTAGAAATGACTTCTTTCATTCCTAATACACTATTACTTTTACCTGGATGTCAATGTCAAAAACTCGTGTAGATCTGATGGTAGAGCTTGTTTTTTTGCTTAAGCTTATCTCAGAAAAATGTAGTGTCACTGTGTAGTTATCATCAATGAAACAAAATCCATAGTACTTCAGAGAGATCGGGGCTACACGCGCTGTTTCAAGCAGAACTGCTGCAGTCATAGTAAGATTACATGTATCCTGGATTATAAATTGTACTGGCTTATCAGAAGTACTCTTGGAAACACCCATGCTACTATAACCCCAGCCACCTGTTTTGTTGATAAAAAACGTTGATGCTCCATCGGGGTTCAGATCAGCAGAATAGGTGTTTCCATCTACATCAACCTGCTGGCCACCGCAATTGATAAACAATCGACTATCTGGGAGAGAAGTACGAACGGTCATTCATTTTAATTGAGAGAACTTCTGATATGAGATACTTGTGCTTATACATACTATGCTTGGTAAAACTCCTACTTAATGACTTACATTTCATACGACTGCAATAACTGTCACATAGATTTGTTGTGGACCTACATAAACATACCATCAGAACAGCAACACTAGTCTATAGTGCAAAAAGAAAAGACACAAAAATGAATTTAACACTCACGAATTACTTGAGCAACCTGGAAAGATGTTCCTGAAATTAAAAGGCTATATGATATAACTATGTCGTAAGTCTAGCTAAAGAAAGATACTATTTAACATCTAAAGTAGATAAGTAGTGCAGTGAACTTTACACGTCCTGATTCGATAAAGCATTGGACACTGAGGTTGTAATTGTAAAGTTGTTTTCAGAAACATCCCTGCAAAACAATTTATGGCAAAAATAAGATCTCTTTCCAATGTTGCTTGAAAGACAAATAACAAAGAACACAAGCAATATGTAACGGTGGACAGAGTTATATCTACCATATTTGACTTCCATAAACAGTTTTCTTTTACTTGGAGAAGACTACAAATTCAGACAAACAGGGACCTTTTTGAATTAAGTGGTAAAGAAGCATGTGTATGAGTCTCTTTGTGAGTTTAAGGCTATTCTCTTAGGGTGCTTTTGCTTGGTCATATAGGTAATGATAATCTTGCACGAAATTCCACATATATAAGTAATACAAGGTTGGTCAATGGCTGCATAAGATATTTTTTTGCATAATTGATGCAATGTTTGGTTGGCTGCAAATGAAAGAATGTCACTGAGTAACTAATGTAATGTTCGCTTGGCATATTAAATTTCATACTAATATAATTTATCAGGGAATTTTGGAGTAACCGATAAAGTTATTTCCATGTGACCAAGACGTCAAAGGTTCAAGCCGTGGAAGCAGCCTCTGGCGGAAATGCAAGGTAAGATTGCATACCCTTGTGGTCGGGCCCTTTCTCGGACCCTGAGCATAGCGGGATCTTTAGTGAACTGGGTTGCCCTTTTTATAATTTATGAGGGAATCTATGTATTGGGTTTGTGATATTGAAGTAAATTTCAAAGTGTCTTTTCCTCGTCTACTGACATTATTGGCATAGCACCAACACACTTTCAATGAATGTTTCCACTTACACATACCGACGTGAGGTTACATTCTTCCTCTTTGCTAGTGTCACTAGCCATCCTGGCAATGATCCATTAAGTTTGTTTTCCCTGAGGAATCTGCAGCAACGTGACAATGTTTAAGAGTTAAAACAAGAAAATCAGTTATCCCACCTGTTAGACCAAGCTTCGAATGGGACAACATTATTTACGTCGTTTGATCAGTTAGACCAGTGCCCACAAGCGGAGTAAAAATTCAGTGTATCAAGTGAATGTACAATAGATAGTACAAAGTTATGGTAAAAACTCTAATTCCCGAAAGTATCCCAAAATATTAGCCTCAAAATTGTCATTCAAAAGGAGGATCATTCTCTTTATTTCATAAGGTAAAATATCTTATTTATCTGCAGTACCATGTTCCGCATATGCTGCATAATACAAAATCACAGAAACACAAGACTTTAATGCTAGTAAAAATAAAGCTCAACCGGAGAAACGTGATTACTGCATGAGTCAATCATCTCAACTGCAAGGACAGGAGGAAAATGCAACTGCTTCAATTCAAGTTAATTTCTCATACAATTACTTGACTAGCTGTTTTTATCTCAGAAAGTCACTTAACTAATATAATTATCTCCAAAAGTTGTGCAACTTTGTTTTGTAACAGAACTGTTACTCAATTGTTGTCATTTCACCTACAAAGTCACTAAACTATTGTTATTTCACCTATAAAGACACTCAACCAAGTCAAACGACATTTTCAGTAGATAGTACTGACGTGGAAATTTGGAGGTTGTGGAGCACCTTTTGATGCATTAACATGTAGCATCATATTTATGGTCGGAGAGTCTGAGGGGCGTTTGGTCTAATGTGGACTATATATATTGAGGACGGTAAAGAATGCTTCATTCAGTTAGGCCTTTAGAAGAAGAAAGACGAGACATAGAATTAATTATTGAACAGAATAGAGAGATAACTTTCTATGTGCATCATATGTAGTAAGTAACATCATATATAGCAAGTAAATCACATATATGCTGAGAAACACAAGCACCCATGCAGAGAGAGAGAGAACTTTCTACGTGCATCATATATAGCAAGTAACATCATATATAGCAAGTAAATCACATACATGCTGAGAAACACAAGCACTCATGCAAAGAGAGAGAGAGAGAACGCACATATACATTAAAGATGTGCTAATGGATTTAGGCACTTCTCCAGATAGTTCATTGAAGCTCAAGTCCCTATATCAGATAAAAAGAGACATGTAATTATCCAATCATGTCTTTATCTATAAGTGACGTACAAAATGTGCACTTCAATGTGTCTGGTGTAAAGAAAAATGTTTTCCTCAAGAAAGTGTTTTTCAGCATTTTGTTATCTTGAATCTGGAAAATATTTTTTCCAAGGAAATGTTTTTCATGACTGCGATTCAACAAGTATTGGAGGAATTTTATATTCCTATTAGGGGAGTCCATCGGTCGGTTCGGGTCGGTTTTATATATTACCTATTCGGTTTATCGGTTTATCGGTTTTCGATTTTTAAATATGCTAAACCAATAACCAAACCAATAAGATATTTTTTTATCAATTTTCGGTTTATCGATTTTTAGTTCTTAACGGTTCGGTTTAACCGATAAGAAAATACTCATAAAATAGAAACAGTAGTAATTAACAGGAAAAAAAATCGAATCTTAGTTGCAACCAAAAATCCTACATAATGTGTATTAATTTACAAGGATTTTTAAATTTGAATTAAATGTTGTTAGGAGAAATTAAAAGTTTCTATAATTGAAATAATAGGTTTGATAATTGATAGAAATTAAAGAGGAATTAAGAGAAACATATATATATATATATTTATTTATATTTTTATTGGGTTATCGGTTTACCCAATAACCCAATAAGAAAAGATCGAACCAAATCAATAACCCAATAATTTTTTTTTCTATAAAACCATTAACAAACCGTTAATCCAATAACAATAAACCAATAACAATTTTATCGGTTCGATTTATCGGTCGGTTCGGTTTTTGCACACCCCTAATTCCCATATTACTTGAACAATAAGTGGTAGCTACTCGAGAAGACCATTCTAACTTAGGTTGATAAAATCTAACAAAACTTTAGCCTATAAATGTACCTATATGCAATATCCAACTAGATACAATATTCCATATCAATGACCAAAACAGGGTAAATGACTTCCATTAGACCATCACTTATAGTAGTATTCATTTCACTTGTTTCTATTCATACTTCTCTGTTGTTCTTTATCTGTCATATCCTATACATGATATAATTAGCATATTCTCTGCGGAAAATGTTTCCAACGCCTTATAAAGTACTATCAATGCCTTAAATTCGTCCCTAGCCTAAATTCAAAATGGTGAAAATGTTTTTCCTAAGCCTTATAAGGTATATATTTGCTCTGACAAATTGAGATGGATACTAAAAGGGTAAAAGAGTGTGGAAAAAATAAGGTAGTTTGTCACTAAATAATCGAGATGCAACTTCTACACCTACAACATATTGCCACACAGAAAAGAAGAAACTCAAACAGCGAAGATAAGGAGAAAATAAATTGGTAAGAATAAAGTTTGCAGAATATCATCTTACAGAGTCTGTAAATTCTTATGCTCTCAGATATATCTCGGAATGGGACCACGAAGTGAACACTTCTTAATGTCCTAGAATAAACATCATAAGTAGTAGATTTGCAGGTCAGTATCACATAGTATTGAGAAACACTTATTCAATTCATGAGGAGACAAAGGATATTAAGCCTACAATTCTTGCAATGAATTCATATTCGATAGATCGGGAAAATCATATGCTCTTCCTCTTGTGACTACATTGCTGAATTTTCTAGCATAAGTAAGATTATAAAGTTGGAGAATTATCAGCCAAAAGATTCAAAATGCTAGTATAATAGTTTCACATTCTAGCTACTACAAATAAATTCATCTTCAAAACAAAAATCTTACAGGGAAAGGAGACTTTCCAGTGATGAGATTTCCTTTGGCCAGGGGCCTTCAAAATTATTTCCTAACAGATTCCTTCCAAGAAAAGAAAATACATTGATAACTGAATTAAATTATCATTATTAATTATTATAATATTGCTTTCGCATAATTGGGCTTACATCGTCTCGAGTTTCGTCCAACTGGCTACTAATTTTGGGATTTTTCCAGATAAGCTATTCCCTTGAGCATGACTACAGAATAAAATAAGAACAAAAAACATGAAGAAAGGCTAGCTTCAATTGACAAGTTGATTAAATAGTGCAATGCAAAGAAAATCAGAGTCAGCATTTACTTACAAGTAAGTTAAGTCCACCAACTGAATGAAGCTTCCAGGCAATTCGCCGACAAAATAATTGGTGCTTAGGTCCCTGAAATCATTTGCTAGCTACTTTGACAATTGGAAGAAAGGATATACAATGCAATTTTCGCTTCTTTTCTTTTTCCATACAGTTCGGATCATAAATATCATTTATTTTCTGCCATATGATATTGCTATGAATGCATGGATCCATGTGCAACTGATAACTCTATAATTCCCATGAATAAGGGATTAAATATTTACTTAGATAGACAGAACTAGCTAGATCTGTTGACACAAGTCAGTCCAATCCTTATCAAATATTGCCAGCATTCTCTCTGTAGAAGAAACAATTTTGATTCAATTTTTTTTTTTTTTTTTTTTTTTTTACAATTGAGAACAAAAGAGACCTAAACAAACCCCAAAATATCAACTTTGCCTGAAAAGCTAGCCAAACCACAATATGTAAATATGTCTCTGAAGAATCACAAAATAAAGGGAAAAAGAAAAAGAACAATCTCATGTTTTGCATCAAGAGAATTACTATTGGTAATTGTTGCATTGGTGTCTAATATTGCACTACAAATATGCACAATTCTCTAAGTAGCTATGCTAGAAAATATTTTGAAAGTGCATATCTTTGATTGTTATTATCACGCACGTCACTAGAGTGACCCATTAGTGATATTGTCCGCTCTAGACCTAGATGCGCACGACTTTAAAAGTCGTCACTAGAGTGAAATGCTTATGTACTTATATAAGCAGCTCCTATGTTTTTCAGATGTAAGACTCCTTATCTTAAGTTGAAATAGGATGTGGCTCTGATACCCTTTGTAACGGCCCAACCCACTAGTGATATTGTCTGCTTTGGGCCTACACGCGCATGGCTTTAAAACGCATCATTAGAATGAAAGACCTGTTTACTTATATACCCAGCATCTCTCCTGTATTTTGTCGATGTAGGACTCCTTATCCTAAGTTGGAGTGTTACAACTACTCAATAATTGCTTGCTCATTTGCAAATAAGATTTGACTATGGCCACTTTATCCCTAGGTATATAATAGCCGGTTTGGTCAAAGCTTATTTTTCTCCAAAAATGCTTATCTAAAATTTATGTTCGGTCAAACTTTTGGGAGAAAATAAGTGTTTTTGAGGAGTAACATAAGTAGTTTTTCATAAGCTAAAAAAAGTGTTGAATGAGTTGGCAGATTAAGGCATAATCTGCTGAGCTGACAGATTTGATTACAATCTGCTCCATAAATTGTTAGATATGATTGCAATCTGTTGTTGTAAATATGGACATCATATATTGTTATTCTAGGAAAATAGATTAGAGAGAATCCCTTGATTCATGTATCTCCTAACAATTAGAGATTGATTAGATTATTTGATTTTCTTGTTCACCTATAAATATTGTACAACTCTAATGAATAAAGACATACTTTTGTAGTATCCAAACTTTTATGGTATCAGAGCAGGATTCTTTTCCCTAATATCATATGATTAAAACAACCTTTCATGGATAATATCTTTCTGGAACATCAAAAGAAGACAAAATGTCTTCTCAGAAAGTTCCGACAGAAAATATGATGACTCAAGGAGGTAATGTTTCTCACATGCCCTTCTAGCTTACTTCTCATCGACTAAACAGGAAGAACTATCTAGAATGGGCACCATCCGTTAAGCTTGCAATTGATGGTCATGGAAAGTTGGGACATTTGACCGGAGAAACGAAAAAGCTGGAAGTCAGAAACCCAAAGATGAACACCTGGAGATCACAGAATTCACCCGTGATTGTCTGGTTAATAAATTCCATAGAGCCAGTCATATGTAAGCCTTATCTTTTTTTTACCCACTGCTAAGGATGTATGGGAAGCTGTTAGAGAGACATATTCTGATGTAGAAGATGCCTCTCAAATTTTTGAGTTAAAAATTAAACTATGGCAAGCTAAGCAAGGTGAGAAAGAAGTCACTGCTTATTATAATGAAATGGTATCTTTGTGGCAAGAGTTAGACCAGTGTTACAATGATGAATGAGAGTATTCTGTGGATAGTGTTAGAGCAAATAAAAGGGAAGAAAATGAGAGAGTTTATCTTTTTTTAACAAGATTAAATCAGGAGTTTGATGAGGCCAGGTCACGAATCCTAGGAAAAATCCTCTACCCTCACTTTGTGAAACCTTTTCTGAAGTTAGAAGAGAGGAAACTAGGAGAAAGGTTATGCTAAAACCTGATTTAAGCATTGAACTTAAACCTGCTATAGACTCTTCATCTCTTGTAACAGTAAAAAATAAAGATGACAAAAAAAAAAGGCCATGCAGCGATCATTGCAAAAAACACAACACCCGTGAAACATGTTGGCAGATTCATGGAGACCACTAAACTGGAAGAAGAAGAAGGGAATTGATAATCTTGGCTCTCAATATCAACATGATCAGGCCCTCCAAGCAACTTATTTTGATCGGGGGCAACAACATTTTCCAGAATCGTCTCCATTTATAAAAGAACAATTGAAAATTCTGCACAAACTCCTGCAATCTCCACAATTTCATCCAAATGCACCAAATACTTCTACTCCTTATTTCTTTGCTGAAACAGGTATTGTACCATTCGTTTTTCTTAGCGCCAACTCCAAACAAATAGATTTTTGGATCATAGATTTAGGAGTTACTGATCACAAAACTGGAAGTTTCCTTTTTTTCTCTACTTATACTTCTTGTGAAAGGAATCATAAAGTTAAGTTAACTGATGGTTCCTTCTCTACAATTGCTGAAAAGGAACTGTTAAACTATCACCTTCCCTCACACTTCATGATATTCTTCATGTTCCAAAACTCTCCTGTAATCTGGTTTCTGTCAGCAAATTAACTCATTCTCTTAATTGTCGTGCTATTTTTTATTCTGGTTTATGTGAATTTTAGGAAAAGGTCTCGGGGAAGACGATTGGCAATGCTAGAGGATTTGAAGGTCTTTATTTTCTTGACGCGGGAACAACTCTCTACAACTGAATCCTATTTGTTTGAACTCTACTTCTATTTTGAATAAAGTCATGCTTTGGCACTATAGGCTTGGTCATCCAAACTTTTATTATTTAAGACATTTGTTACCTCATTTATTTAGAAATAAAAATTCATCCTTGTTCCAATGTAAATTCTGTGAAATGGCTAAGCATCACCGATATTTTTTTCCTTCTCCACAAAAGTATCAAGCTTCAAAACCTTTTATGATGATTCATAGTGATGTTTGGAGACCGTCTAGAATTTCAACAATGTCTGGAAAATGATGGTTTGTAACTTTTATTGACGACCATACTAGACTGAGTTGGGTTTTTTCATTGAAGGACAAATCTGAGGTTAAAAATGTATTTGAGACTTTCTATGTCATGGTGGAAACACAGTTTAATGAGAAAATCAAGATTTTTCGAAGTGACAATGCTCGTGAATTCTTTAATGAACAATTAGGAAGTTTTCTTAGAAAAATAGGGTAGTCTACTAAAGCTCTTGTCCTGATACACCTCAACAAAATGGCATTGCAGAAAGAAAGAATAGACACCTTTTGGAGGTAACGAGGGCATTAATGTTTACTAGTAAAGTTCCGCAGTACCTTTTGGGAGAGGCTCGCTTGACTGCTACTTACCTTATTAATAGGATGTCATCCCTTCCCCTCAAATTTAAAATACCTTTTAATGTTTTCAGAGAGAGTTTTCCTAACTCTAGGTTAACTGCAGATTTGCCACTGAAAGGTTTTGGGTGTACAACATTTGTCCATGTTCATAATCGCAGTAAACTTGAACCGCGGGCTAAGAAGTGTTTTTTTGTAGGATATGCTCCAAGTCAAAAGGGATATAAGTGTTATGATCCACATGCTAGGAGAATTATTGTCATAATGGATCTAACTTTCTTTGAGTCTCAACTCTATTTTACTACTCATCTTCAGGGGGAGCATCACGTAGAAGATTCGTTTTTAGAGGAGATTGAGGAAAATGGACATTAGAAAAATAATGAGCTAGATATTACAATAAATCCTGATGTAAGGGATCTAGGAGAAGATATGAATAAGTGTGGTCCAAATGATGAACAGGGCAGCGATTTGAGATATGATAGGGACCTAAATGACTTAAATGATAAAAACTCTGATATTGAACCTATAGAGCCTTTAAATGACAAAAATAAAAATGGAAATGGAGAACAAACAAAAGAAATACAGGGGTACTCGAGAAGGAACCGAACTTAAGACAAAAAGACCGAAGATTCTCAACATGCCAAAAGTCAATTCCGCAAGACCTTACTAGAATTCAAGGTAATCTTCCAACTGATTCTATTTCTAATTCTTTCTCGGACCTACCTATTGCAAAACACAAAGGTGTTAGAAATGCTCCTAAATATCTTATTTCTATGTTTGTGTCCTATAAAAAGTTGTCTCCTAGTTATTCAGCCTTTACTTCACAACTTTCTAGTACGGAGATTACAAAAACTGTGCAGGATGCTCTATGATTTCCTGAGTGGAAGGAGGCTATTTTGGAGGAATTGCGAGCTCTTGAAAAAAATGAGACATGGGAATTGGTGGATCTACCTAAGGGAAAGAAACCAGTGGGCTGCAAATGGGTGTTCACCACCAAATTCAAATCAGATAGATCCTTGGAGAGGTATAAGGCCTGCCTAGTAGCTAAGGGATTCACACAAACATATGGCATTGACTATCTTGAGACATTTGCTCCAGTGGCTAAGTTAAACTCAATTAGAGTTCGATTGACAGTTGCGGTAAATCTTGACTGGTTGCTTCAACAATTCGATATGAAGAATGCTTTCTTGAATGGGCAACTTGAGGAAGAAGTTTATATGGAGCCCCTACCAGATTTTGAAGAGAAATACAAGTCAAAAACATGCAGACTTACAAAATCTCTTTACGGTCTAAAACAGTCTCCAAGGGCTTGGTTCGAAAGATTTACTCAATTTGTGAAGAAGCAAGGGTATGTGCAAGGACAAACAGATCACACAATGTTTACTCGACATTCACTAGAAGGAAAAATTACAATTCTTATAGTGTATGTTGACGATATCATCCTCACAGAAGATGATGTGGCTGGAATAGGAAAACTAAAGAAGCGTCTCGCCTCAGAATTTAAGATAAAGGACTTAGGTGCACTAGAATATTTTCTCGGCATGGAGGTTGCACGATCGAAGAAAGGAATTATAGTGTCACAAAGAAAGTATGTTCTTGACCTGTTAAAAGAAACAAGAATAAGTGGTTGTAGACCAGCTGAAACTCTAATTAACCCGAATCTACAGTTTACAAAGGAAGGAAAATTGATTGATAAGGGCCAATATCAGAGACTAGTAGACAAGTTGATTTACTTGTCACATACTAGACCAGGTATTTCCTTTGCTGTGAGCCTAGTTAGTCAGATCATGCATTCTCCACGAGAAGAACACCAAGAAGTTGTACATCGAATCCTAAGGTATCTAAAGAGTTATCTTGGGAAAGCATTTTTCTTCAAAGAAAATGAGCAAAGAAGTGTTGAGGCTTATAATGATGCGGACTGGGTTGGTTTATCTATTGATAGAAGATCTACATCTAGATATTGTACATTTGTTTGGGGAAATTTAGTGACATGGAGAAGTAAGAAGCAAAATGTGGTGGCTCGGAGTAGTGCTGAGGATGAGAATCGATCCATGGCACATGAAATTTGTGAAATATTGTGGCTCAAGAGAATTTTGGAAGAACTAAGAAGACCAATGAGTTTGCCAATGAAGTTGTATTGTGACAATAAGGCTGCCATAAGCATTGCTCATAATCCAGTTCAACATGACAGAACAAAACATGTTGAAGTGGACATACACTTCATTAAAGAGAAGATTGAAAATGGAAGTGTGTGCATCCCTTTTGTTCCAACAACTGAACAAGTTGCAGATATTTTCACAAAAGGTCTTTTTAGAACTACTTTTGAGTCCTTTCTGAGCAAGTTAGGCATGTTCGATATTTACATGCCAACTTGAGGGGGAGTGTCGAATGAGTTTGCAGATTAAGGCATAATCTGTTCCACTGATGAGCTGGCAGATTTGATTACAATCTGCTCCCTAAATTGTCAGATATGATTGCAATCTGTTGCTGTAAATATGGACATCGTATATTGTTATTCTAGGAAAAAAGATTAGAGAGAATCCCTTGATTCATGTATCTCCTAGAAATTAGGGATTGATTAGATTATTTGATCTTCTTGTTCACATATAAATATTGTACAACTCTAATGAATAAAGACATACTTTTGTAGTATTCAAACTTTCAAAAAGAAAAAGTTTCTCCCTAAAAATATTTTGTAAAAAGCATTTTTGATAAAAACATACTTAAAAACACATTGAAAAGCTTGGCTAAACACTAATTGTTTCTCAAAATCACTTTTTTAAGTTTATTGGCCAAACACAAATTCCTTCTCACAAAAAATACTTTTTTGAAAATCATTTTTGAGAAAAACATTTCTCAAAATAAGTTGATTTTAGATGTTTCGCCAAACAGACTATAATATTGACGTTGAGTTTAAAAAAATATATTATCAAGGACAAAGGGGCAAGTGCACTTCAACTTTGTGATTTAGAGCAGATATACCAAGTCTTAAAAAAGTGGTGTATATATACCCTTGAATCAAGTAAATGGCGCATATATATACCGTTGTCGTCTAACAAATGATGCATATTTGCCCACTTCGTTAATAGATTGGATTAAAAAATACATTCTAAAACTGGTTTTTCTATTCCGAAAATGTCATGTGGCTATAAAAAACTAGCTCATCCATTTTTTTTTTTTACCCTTCCGGGCCCAACCTAGCTAAAAAGAACCTAACCCCTCTTTTATTCAGACCTGACCCAAAACATAGTAGGACTAAGTAGAACAATGCTTGAGGTTTTTTATTTGAGTCAGGCCTGGAGGAGTTAAAAAGAACGGGTGAGATAATTTTTGCAAGTCAGACGATATTTTGGGAACTAAAAAATCAGCTTTAGGATTTTGTTTTAATCCAGCACATACAGTCCTGTTAACGAAAAGAGTAAATATGCATCATTTGTTCGATGACAGGGTTACATATGCACCATTTTTTTAATGGGGGTATATCCGCTCTAAATTACAAAGTTGAGGGATATGTTTACCCCTTTTCTAAATTATCAAAATAGTGAACCAATGTGAAAATAATCAACCAGATTTCTGAAACTATCAAGCTTTTGTACTTACAGATACTGCAGTTGTGCAAGATTCCCAAGCTTAGGTGGGATGTGACCTGAGAGTTGATTATCACTCACGTCTCTACATTAAAAAATTTCAAACCAGAACAAATCAAAATGACAAAAGAAACAAGTACAGAGATAAAGGATAATGTGTAGTATCTTTTTCCTCGTATTCGTACAAATACACAAGATTGGAGATGTTCCCTAGTTATTCCGGAATGCTTCCATTTAGTAAGTTGTGGGATATGTATCTATATAGATGTAACAAAGGAAAAAAGAAAAGTAAGTTTGAGCTTGACTAACTGAATTTTTCCGCAAAAGAAGTACAAGGTAACAGAAAACAAAAACGAAAGCATATATATGATACTTACAAATGAGATAAGCTTTGGAGAGCACCAAATTCACGAGGGATTTCTCTGTCAAAGCAATTATTTCTTAGGTCCCTACATGAGCCACACTAAGCTTGCTCAATACAACGTTGATAAATATCAGACAAAATAGAAAAAAGATAATTACCAACATAGTAAATCACTCACAGGGTCTGAAGCGATGTTAGATTGAGAAATGATTTAGGGACTGGTCCATGAAGTTTGTTTCCACGTAAATTCCTGCAGCATCGTCCAGCCAAGTTATGCAATTGAGCATGGAAAATTAATCACCGAGCTGTCATATCGACTTTATGGAGGGGAACTGTAAAGCTCTTGAAGGCAAAGCGAAAGCAATGGTTCAGATGCAGATTAACATTTGGTGACTTTTATAGCACTATTGAAACTGAAACTTCCTTATACGCAAGTGCAGGACGGGTACTGATGCGTGGTGCATGCAAATGCAGATAACGTTCACTGAAAGCTGTATGTTGCATGTTAGCTTCTAGGCACACAAACAATATGTAGTAGAATTATTAGTTAGTAAATTATTTCCTATTGTTCTTTTAACACTTCTCCTCAAGTTGGGGTACGTATATCATGTAAAGATATGGGGGCATATCTATTAAAATTCATTTGTGATAAGTACTCTTGTGGAAAATATTTGCAATAGTTATATTTTTTGTAGATGATGTTAAATGATAATACTCACTTAGTAGGTGATATACTTGTATGTACTCCACTCACTATTTGGTTCTCTTTTTCTCTCTTACTTACCTGCTTTTTTAAGTCGAGGTTCTATCGGAAACAACCTCTATACCCCACCCCACAAGGTAGAGGTAAGGAGGGCATACATCCTAGCCTCCCCAGACCCCACTAATGGAATTAGACTGGGTATGTTGTTGTTGTTTAATAACAGAAATTCAATTCTGTATACAAATAGAGACCTCGGGAGTGGACCAAAAGGAAACTAAAAATCAAAAACTAAATTGCAATGTTACAAAATTATGCTCCTCTTCAAAAGATCTCCTATTTCTCTCTTCCCCCTCTTGTGAGTTCAACTTTGCAATGTCTCCTTTACCGTGGCCGGCATCACCCATGCATCCCAAACAAATTAGCGGCTACCCTGTATAACCAATTAGCCACTTTACAATAAAATAGGAGACGATTTACATCTTCCCTTGAACCTTTGCACATAAAATACCAACTAACATTTATCCTCCTCATGTCACAACAATCAAGAGGTCAAATATATTCTGTTTTTTTTTGTCGCCAATTCATCTTGTTTCTTGGTCACAATCTGATTCGGTGGTCCTCAAAGAAGCAAACTACCATCTCTTTCTCTTCTACCGTGTCTGAATACCGAGCAGTTGCTAATTCCCTTGATTAATCCTTATGGGTAACCAATCTCTTAAGTGAGTTGCGCTTTCCACTACTTCAGTTGCCTACTATTTATTGCGACAATCTTGGTGCCACATTCCTGAACAAGAATCCCTTATTTCACAGCCATGTGAAGCATGCTACAGTGGACTTTCACTTTGTTCGCCACCATGCTGAAAACAAATGGATTTGGTTTGTTCATGTTCATGGTGCCGACACTCTTACCAAGGTACTGCCTAAGCCTTTGTTTGAGCGCAACCTATTCAAGTTAGGCTAGCTTAGTCACCCATAGCCTAACTTGAGGGTGCGTATTGGATCCTACGGCGTTACAGCTTTCAGAGTTAGTACTAGGATTTTGTTTCTGATTATATTTCTGTGTTTATTATTATTTCGTTAGAATACCTTATCTGTAGTTAGCTAGGAGTCTCTTATTCCCTGTAACACTATTTGAGTATCTGTCTTCATGAATGAAATATAGCATTGCATTGCTTCATCAAGCATTTATAGTTGTAAGTTCCTGAAATTCCATAATTATCGCTAGCTATTTTCTCATATCTACTACAAGATTTGCATAGTTATGTATCTGTATGTGGTAACAAACTTAAGGGAAACAACTTGATGATAACAAATTTTAAATTGTTTTAATCAAGAAGTAATACTCACATGTATTTTAAAGACTCCATCTGAAATGGTGGCAAGTTGCCACTCAAGTAGTTGCCAGAAAGATCTCTGTAAAAACACACATTATTTGATAAGAGAAGATATAAAGATTGCAGTCTACAAACGGAAATTATAATCATTCTTTAGTAGAAGGTGTTCTTCCATTTAACCAAACAGGTACGCAACATTTAGATGTGATAAACATTATGATTAAAACGCTGCTCGCTCCACAGTTACGTTCGAGGAGCTTTTCAATCTTCTCCCACTCCAGCTGGAAATAAAATATATAGTAAAGCACTCACAAATAAGAAAGGAATTGTAGGTGGACAAGTGATGGAGGGATTGATCCACGAAGCCTGTTTCCACTTAATTGGCTGAAAATATATAGAAAAATCATTAAATGCAATTCAGTATGAAAAACTGCAAGAAATTGAGTGAAGTCTATAGCTTTTGAAGGCAAACAGAAAGCCTACCTTGCTATCTCCACAACTGTTACATTTATAAAATTTCGAACTGGCCTTCTATTTAAGGGATCGAAAAATGGGTGAATAGGGGTGGCAAAATCAAATCCAACCTGTCAAGTTTGGTTAGGTATTGACCGCTCATTTATTAGTTTCAACTTATTTCAATTCAAACATATTTCGGTCCATTAAAAATTAGTTAAAATAACATAAATCCTAAATCTTATTAGAATTATTTATATTTTCTCTCACTTTCTTAATTACTTTACTCTTTCTTTCGATTTAGATACATAATTAGGCCGACTTATATATAAAAAACCTCTGTATATGACAAAACCGACATATAAATAACTATTCATTTACATAACAAGTATGACAAGACCGACATATACATAATAAGGTTGACATATATATAACAAAGCTGATTCATATATATAATAGGGCCGACATATACATAGAAAGCTATATATGTGTATTTTTAGAGAAAAATGGAATTTTTGTAATATATTTGAAAAAATGAAATCTTTTGTAATAAGTGAAACTTAAGTTGTGAGTTTGTGTAATTTTTAATAAAAATTAAATTGATATACAATCCAAAATGATTTTTAATAAATCTTATTAAAATATTTTAAAAAAAAAAAACTTCTTTTTAATGTGATATGTAATATATAATCATGATAAAGAAAAAATATTTTTATTTGGTGCTAAAAATTAATAAAAGAATAAATAAAATAATTAAAATTTAATAAAAATTAGATGAATTGAGTTGTAATCCATTACGTAAATCATTTTAATTCAATTTATTTGGACCCTATTAAATTTGGATTGAGTTTGATCTAGACGTATTTTGATCCACCCAAATTTATAAGAATAGGCTATCTTTGTTTGTCCATCTTTTTATTGGCATACCTCTTAAGTAAATAAAAAAATAATTTTACTATATAACTCAGATCCTAACTAAAATTATCTAAAATATTAAAAAATTAAAAATGTTTAATAATAAAAAACAATATAAATGATATATTATTTTTAATTTTTTTAAATTGAATAAGTAAAATTGAATAACTAACTTTTTATACACTAGATGGATAAAGACGAGGGAGTGAGTAGTCTAGAAAATGATCAATATAGTGCAGGAGAAGGAAAAAGAAAGAAAAATATAAAGAAAAAAAATGAAAAATTAGTAGTATAATTAGATTTACACGTGTTAGACAACAAGGGGTAATTGTATATTATTCTCTTTGTTCGAAAATTTTATTCATATCACTAAAAATAGACGTATAATAATATTTTTTCAGCTTTAACTCATTTTTACCTATTTTATACTTGCTATTAAATACTATTCATTATTCAATACAGTTTTTAAATTGCGGCACCTCAAATTTTCCAACGAAGATTGTAGCCTTCGGATGTGTCTAGATAGACTTAAGACTGATTAATAATACAAAGTTAAGTATAAAACTTTTTTTCCGATACAGTTTCTATATGGGTTTCTATTAGGTCCAACTTCAAACGATTATATCTCATAAAATATAAGGATTTAGGGGGCCCATTACCTACCAAATCAAAGATCTCTGAGTCCTCTTTCCAAAGCAACAAACCGTTTCTCAATCCGAATTTGGAGTAAGAAGTTATGACTGTTTTACTAAGCATTGTCCTAACTAAAACAGGATTTCGCTGTATCGAAAATTCTGCCTCTATTTATATCAGCTTCAGCCGTATTTTAGGTTTAAAAATCCCAAATTTCATTCCTCAATCCTAGAGAGGTGATATCTCAAAGCTTAAGGTGAACTTCCTTTGTGGAGGTAAGTTTTTCATTATTTTCTTCGTCTTTTAATCGTTTAACATTTTAGAATCCCTAAAAAGACCTTTAATGGAGGATTTTTGTGGGAAAAACTCATGGGTGGTTTTAATATGATCTAGAAATGATTCTAAATTATAAAGAAAAATTTCTAACATGAATTTCATAAACTAGATTATGAATTTTGATGATTAGGAATCTTAAATTCCGTAAAGATGAGACCTTTAGCATAAAAACTCCATTAATGAAGATAGGTTAAGTTTGAAAGAGCTAATTAATGGTTAATTGAAATGGGAAATGATATAGAGCTTGAATTAAGGGTAGAATTAGTGGGTTTGAAATCTTCAAGATATTTGTTTGAAGAGTAATTATTTAATTACTCTTATAACTGCTTGACTTTTAAATGATTGATTATTCCGAGGCATGAAGGAACAGAAAAAGCATCCTTGTTGCAGCTTGCTTCTTCCAAAAGCTTGGCTTTCAGGTAGACTAGGTTTAATGAGTAGAAGATTATGTTATTTTATATTTTCATAATTTAGAATTGATAGGAGAAAGTATCTCTAGGACTGCGAGAATGGAGTTGAGGTGGATAAATACACGAGAACTTAACTTTAATCCCAAAAAATATATTATTGATTAATTATGTTATATTTGTGATATTATGTGTTATGTTCCTACAAGGAGATTGTTGTAAATGAAGTATGTGGACATGATAGTTCTTAGTTGTTCTAGTGATGAACCTAGTTGAGTTATAATGATATTAAGTTATTTGTTTTGGACAATAATATGATGAGGAGAATCATGATAGGATCAAGTATTAATGAGCAAAGTAATATCTAAAGAATAGATGACTTGAATTAGTGTAATAATTGTATTATATGAAAAGAGGTAGTGACATTTTAATAATTAATGAGTAAGTAATGCTCCAATAGTGACTTACATGCTTAAGTGTTAAATTGTGATTTATTTTATGATATTCTTGTTTTAGTATTGATAAAAGCACTTTATTTATTGAATTGCACATATGAGAAGTTGGTTTGATAACGATAACTCCTTGTATTAATGCCATGAACGGCTTATTGATGATCGCGATGGATTATTGAAATAATACCCGTGAGAGGGTCAAAATATTGATTAAATGAAAACTCTTGATCAAATTTCTTTATGATTTTAAGTGCACTTGTAAATTTAATACGTTGTATTGCATCTCAAAAGATAGTGTGGAATTAATAAAATGTATATAATATGGTTATGGAGGATCGGGTATAATGCTGGTACGGATATGAATATTCATGTTACTTATTTATGGAGGATCGGGTACCGCGCCAGTACGAATATGAATATTGATAATATTTATTTATGGAGGATCGAATACCATGCCGGTATGAATATAAATATTGATAAATTTATTTATGGAGGATCGGGTACCATGCTGGTATGGATATGAATATTCATATTACCTATTTATGGAGGATCGGGTACCACGCTGGTAAGAATATGAATATTGATAATATTTATTTATGAAGGATCCAGTACCACGCCGGTATAAGTATGAATATTGATATTACTTATTTATGGAGGATCAGGTACCACGCCTGTACGAATATTAATATTAATAATATTTATTTATGGAGGATCGGATACCACATCGGTATGGTACATGGACTTAAATTGTCCCCTGCAGGTCATCATGACTAGTTGGACAAAAATAAGTTTCTTAGCATATGTGTACAAAATTATGTTGATTTTGAAAGGTCGTGTAGTTTAATAAGTTGATAACATGCTAATGGTGTCCTAATTATAAGATCTAGAAAGATGTAATTGTTGCTTACGAAAAGATTGTTAGTAGCAATATGGCTGACGCTAAAGATTGCTAATGAGACTTGAGTTCTCTGGTGTGTCTTATTGAGATGTGAGTTGACCTGTATGTTCTACTTGATTGTATTCTTGAGATTGATTGTGTGATATGTATTTGAAAAAGTGAAACTTTATACTTACTTAGATGTTGGTTGACTTGCTTTATTTATATGTGTTGTAATCGTAGCTTACCAGAATAGCTAATTATCATTCTTCAATATTATAAGAGAGCATTTGATTGTTAGCCCGAGAGCTTAGTGTGAGTTGTCAATAGATTTGTTACTTTGAATATGAGTAATGAAAAAGATAAAGGTGAATAAAGAGGAATAATGATGAATTAATATTGAATAGTGATTAATGGTGTGAATTAATGAGGCTAAAGTATATTAGTAGTGAATATAATATTGATGGAGTTGAAAGAGGAGAGCATTATTCTTATACACACAACAAACAAAACCTTAATGTATGTAAGAAACAGACATTTTTAGTTCATTAGCCTAACCAAATTTTCAAATTAACTGTAGATTGATAACACTCATTTATTTCTTCTTCTTCTTCAAAAAGACTTAGAAAAAATAAAAAATAAGGGGTTTCGTTTCTCTCTCAGTGCATGTGAAGCTCAGGAAGCTGTGCAGCAGATGAAGAAGAAAGGAAATCAAGGGAACCAAGGTCAAGTAGGAGCCCAAAAGGAGGATCGTAAGGAAGTGAAAACACCACAAATAGAAGTGAGAGTATCACCAAAATCGCCAATTTCCCAACAGGGGAAGGGATTACGGAGAGCTACTCCAGGAAAATTGCCATCACAATAGGAAATTGATACTGCAATTACTGGGAATTTGCATGGAAT
This sequence comes from Capsicum baccatum var. pendulum, assembly GCA_030864225.1. NCBI lineage: Eukaryota > Viridiplantae > Streptophyta > Magnoliopsida > Solanales > Solanaceae > Capsicum > Capsicum baccatum. Next base: position 141,098,433 of record CM061551.1, on the reverse strand, counting down.
AGTGAGAATGGAGCAAATTACGGCACCAATTCAGGAAAAGGCCCCGGTACGATCGCCGAGTGTGCTACAGGAGTGGGAGAAGATAACACAAGACAATGCAGTATTGAGCACAAGATCATGGGCGGATGAAGTGGAAGATGAAGAAACATCAGTGATGAAAAGGAAACCTTCGATTTGGGACAACTTCGATATCTCCAGGGTTTCAAATGTCGGTTTCAAACTGGAATTTGTAACTCCAAACCGGGAAGGTGAGTCTCCTGTATACGAAATTGAACTTAAGGATATATCTTCTGAGATTGCATATTGGCGGAATACTGTCGTGTGTTGTGTTAGGGTTGCATTCCCTTTCTCGATATTGAATGGTTATGTGCAACGACAATGGGGTAAATACGGCCTAAACAAAGTCTCGATGCTAAAAAATGGCATGCGTTTGATTCGCCAGAGGGAAGTAATGAAGTGTTGCAAGGGGGTATTTTCCATTTTGACAACTAGCCTTTCATTGTGAAAACTTGGGAGTGAAGATATGGAGTTTACAAGTGAGGAGTTGTACACAGTCCCTATTTGGGTAAAATTATCAGGTTTGGACTTCAAATATTGGGGGCCTAAAGGGTTGACAAGATTGGGAGTTTAATTGGTAAACCACTGATGGAAAACAAGAATATAGAGAAGAAAGTTGGTCTGAATTTTGCAAGATTACTCATAGAAGTGGATGTTAATGCCTCTTTACCTGATAGAATTTTTTCAGGAATGAAAAAGGGATGCTTATTGAACAAAAAATCCAATATGATTGGAAACCTGTATTATGCAAATTTTGTCAGAAATATGGTAATACAGAGGAGGATTGTAGAAGGAAGAGGGCTCCTAAAGATCCAATAGATACTCAAAAGAGGAAAGATGTACAAACAAGCAATGTTCCTAAACTAACTGAAAAACCAAAGGAAATAGGGAAACATATGAAAACTGTAGAGTTTCAACAAGGAAATGGTAGTAAACAACTAAAAGATGATGGTAAAGGTGCTGGAAAACAGAGTAAGCCTACTGGTTGGGTAACACCAATTAATACCAGTAGATATTCTGAGAGGAAGGAAAACCAAATGAAGGTAAGTTTGAATCCATTTAATGTTTTGTGTGAATGAAGCACTAGTCAAGTTACACTTGGGGGTGGCGAAAGAGTGACCCCTTTGAAAGCTGGATAACATTCTTTATTAGAATGTTAGGGTCATGAATGCCCCTAATAAGCAGAAGGAGGTCAACCTCCTTTGTACAAAGGAAAATGTGGGTTTAGTTGCATTGCTGGAGACAAAAATCAAAGCAGATAGAGTGATTCAAATAGCTAATGCAATGTTTGGAGGGTGGAGTTACCTCTTAATTCATGATCATCACTATCATGGGAGAGTAATGATGTTCTGGAGGCCTGATTATTATCATGTTGCCTTAAAGATGAGTAGTAGTCAAAGTATTACATGTGTGGTGGAGGATGTACTAGCACGAGTTACATTTCAAATAACAGCATATTCTTTTAATGATAGGGCAGCAAGACAAGAACTGTGGAGTCATCTGGAGGTTGTCAAAGAGGGGACTACCACACCTTGGCTTATTGTGTGTGATTTTAACTCTGTATTAAATATTGATGATAGAATAGAAGGGAATCCAACCTGCGTAGGGGAGATAAGGGATTTTCAAGACTTAATGGATACGTGTGAATGGATAGAGCTCCCATATAGTGGAAATAGATACACTTGAAATGAAAAGCATGGTGATAGTAGAATATTTTCTAAATTGGATTGGGCCTTTGTTAACAAGGATTGGTTAGATACTATGAATGTGATCAAAGTCCAGTTTTTAGTAGGAGTTAGTGATCACTGTCCTTTAAAGATAGCTAAAGAGGCTAGTAGTAGCATCTCAAAAAGGGTGTTCAAGTACTGCAATGTGTGGGCAAAACACCCTCAATTCATAGAGGTGGTAAAGAAGGTATGGTTGACTCATGTTGAGGGGTGCAAAATGCTGCAGGTAGTAAAAAAACTGAAAATACTAAAAAAGAGGTTGAAAAATCTAAACAGAGCTTATTTTACAATCTGCTGTCAGAGACTGAGGTAGATCGAGCAATGCTGGCTCATGCACAGAGTAAACTGCATCAAGATTTTTTGAATACTAATCTTCAACAAATGGAAAAGCAACAATATTTAAAGTTTAGGAAATCTTCCTATTTGGCAGAAATGTTTCTACAACAGAGAAGTAAGGCTTGGATAAAGCTAGGGGATGATAATACTAAATATTTTTACTCGAGCATCAAATACAGGAGGCTACAACAAGCTATTACATAGATAACAAATGACTATGGTGTGAAACTTACTGATAATAAGGAGATAACACAAGTGTTTGTGGATAATTTTGAGCAAATATTGAGAACAAGGACTGAAAACAGATTGCAAGCAGTTGATTTAGTGTTGAAAAATGGGCATGTGTTGGATTTGACACAACAGATGGAGCTGGTACAAACATATACAAGTAGGGAAGTTAAGAATGCCATGTTTAGTATCAATATAAATAAAAGCCCGGGGCCGAATGGATATGGAAGTGGTTTCTTCAAAGAAACGTGGAATATGATTGGAGATGATATTACATAAGCAGTACTACAGTTCTTGGAGAATGGAAAACTACTCAAACAGATTAATGTCACTATGATATCTTTGATCCCTAAGGTACATGTACCTGAATTTACTGGTCAATTTAGACCAATTGCTTGCTATAATGTTTTATATAAATACATTTCTAAGGTGATATGTTTGAGGCTAAAGAGAATTCTTCCTAGTTTGGTAGCCAATACACAAACAACATTTGTGGAGAGAAGATACTTGATCCGTACTGTTTTAATTTGTCATGACCTTTTAAGACATTACAATAGGAAAACAATAGCTAGATGCTTAATGAAAATAGACCTCAGGAAAGCGTATGACATGGTGAGCTGGCAGTTTCTTGAGGAAGCTCTAAAAGGTTATGGTTTTCCAGATACATTTACTCATTTGGTGATGACCCGTGTAACAATAACAAAATTCTCAGTCAAGGTGAATGGAGAGGGATATGGGTACTTTAAAGGAATGAGAGGGCTAAGGCAGGGGACCCAGTTTCACCTCTTTTTTTTTGTGTTGGTGATGGAATACCTTTCCAGGTTGCTGAGTAAGATGAGTGAACTGCATGATTTTCAGTTTCACCTAATATGTAAAGGAACAAAATTAACTCATTTGATATTTGCTGATGATCTCATGATCTTTTGTAAAGGTGATGTGAGATCAGTTACTAGAGTTAAAGAAGTTTTAGATCATTCTAGTAAAGTGACAGGGTTGACTGCAAATCTAGACAAGTCAAGCATATTCATCGCTGGGGTTGAGGATGCTATTCAGCAGCAGATTCTGAGCACCACTAGTTTTTCTCTGTGTTCTCTTCCTATCAGGTATTTGGGATTGCCACTTACCTCTAGGAAATGGACAAAGGTGGGATGTCAACATTTAGTAGATAAAATATACGATAGAATAAAGACTGCATATGCCAAGCATTTGTCCAATGCTGGTAGATTGTAGCTTGCCATGGCAGTCCATTCTCCCTTTATAATTTTTGATGCACTCTCTTTATACTACCTCAGAGTGTGATAAAGGAAATAGATTAATTATGCAGAGATTTCCTATGGAGCAATACTAAAGGAAAGAAGAAAGTGGCATTAGTGACATGGGATAAACTATGTACTCCAAAGAAAAATGGAGGGCTTAATGTCAAAGGATGTTATAACTGGAATGTTGCATCAATAGGTAAACTACTATGGCAATTAGATATGAAGGAGGATATGCTATGGGTAAAGTGGGTTAATGGTATCTATATGGAGAACAATGTAAGTATATGGGATCACTTAGCACCAGCAGACAACAACTGGTATTGGAGGAAGCTAAGTTAAATGGCCTCAAGTCTCAAATGATTGATTGGTATCAAGGTGATAGGTATACTCTCACTCCCAATGCTGCATATTCTATATCCAAGAATTATCAAGCACTCTTGGGACCTATCCCAAGATTGCATGAGGCTAATATGATCTGGAACTCTGTGAGGCTTCCAAGACAAAGATTTGTCACTTGGTTAGCATGTAAAGGTAGACCATTAACAAAGGAAAGAATGATGAAATTGCACGTTCCAGTACATGATATGCGCTGCTGCCTCTGTGATGACAATGCACTGGAAACTCCCAAACATTTATTTATGAAGTGCTCATGGATTTCTGGGGTAAGTCACTTGCTGAGTACATGGCTAGGCGTCCAGATACAAAAGAAAGAAGCGTCTGACAATTTCAAGTGGATAAAGAGAAGAAGATGGAAGCAGTTTCAAAAGAAAATTGTTGCAGCAGTTTGTGGAGCGTTGGTTTACCATACTTGGCAAGCCAGGAATAGAAAGATTTTTCGAAAAACAAATGTAAATATAGAGTTTGTAAGTTTACAGATACAAAAGGAGGTGCGGATGAAGACAAAGATGATGAAAGGCTCAAAGAGAGCATTATGTCCAAGACCGATACAACTTATTTGTAACTAGACTGTTTTTTTGTTTTTGTTTTTTTTGCTTTAATGAGGTTTAGTTGTTTGAGGCACCCTTCCTACAAGGTGGTCACGAACGCTAGAGGCTCCTTAGGTTGAATTCGTTCGTTTTGCTTGTTATGGTAATATTTCACAGTTTATTACAAAAAAAAAAGACATGATTTAACTTCGTACGTAGTTTTTTGTTTTTTTTTTTTAAGTTTTAAATTAAAGTTATGTCAAATATACCAAATTATCTCTAATCCTGTGATTTTCAACATGTCACGTGAAAAGTTGAAATTAATATGTTGCTAAAAAAAGAAAAAGATCATTTTTGTAAACAAATTAAAAAGTAAATCATTCTTTTAAAAAAGAGCGAATAATAATTTTTGATGTACGACTAACTATCCTTTGTATGTACTGCTCTCGCTTCAAAATAGCAAAGCAATTTTATCTAGCCATTTACAAAACACTCTGATCAGTATCCTTGTGATGTATATTAACCCATTAATTAATTAGGATTAGCATGCTAAATTAAACTATAATTAAGATGAAAGCAAGCAGGTTGAAGAGAAATAGATAAGCTATTAATTCTCACAGTATTTTTAAATGAGTAAGATTTCCAACTTCTGGCGGCATTCTACCATTTAAATTGCATGTTGAAAAGTCTCTGCAGATTTAAAGAACATGTTAACAGTTTTATAGATCCAAGGAGAAAATATATATTCACCATATTATTTAAGATATTTTTAGTCCCTCTATCTTAAAATCATTACACATTAGGGCCGTACGGTATTGGTACGAAGGAAGATATTTTTGAAATATATTTATTAAAAATTTTCATGCGTGGTTGGTCAAAATATTCACTTTAGAAAAATAAATCTATATTATATCAAAAACGAAAATCCCTAAAATTTAAAATTATATTACATAATATCCTTCTAATTATTATTACTATCATTAATAATAATAATTATAATAATAATAGTATTAATATATTTAAAACAATGATATTCAGAAGAAAAAAATTGTTTCAAAGGGTTGCGTACGTAGAGTGTTGGAAGTTGTGTCTACTCTATTTTATAGCTAATCTTTAACCGAAAAAAAAAAATTATCTAATCTTTAGTTAACAGTTGATTCATGGTTGACTTTAAACTATACATCAACTAATACAAAATATCATAATAAAATATGTAATTTATTTTTAAAGATAATGCAGAATTTATTGTGAAATAAGTAGAAGTGAAGTTAGGAAATTGTTTGACAAAAAAAAAAAGAAGCTAAAAAATTGTAAGAAAAGACATACATTACAATAACATGACAGAATTCTGTATTACAGCCGCCACATAAAATAGTGTTCTGATCACACTCTGGTTGTGACAAACTATTGCACTCCACTTGTTGCCCCTTTGTAAGTCTAAGCAAAGCCTTAATTGCATTTTCTGCCAAATAAAAGTAACATATTATTTGTTTGTGTGCATTTAATAAATTAGACACATATTTTTCCGAAGTATGTAAATCAAAAATAGGGAAAAAATATCAAATTCAGCAGGAATTTACATCAAAAGTTGATTACATATTCAAGCTGTCGAGACGGTCTATTACATATTTGTATGATTTGGAAGTGAATTTTTTTACATAACGCACATAGAAGGTGTTATACATTCGCATCACATCATCTCCACCTCATTGTCATATCAAATATTATGTAAAATTTTAAAATAAATAATTTCATGTCATTATTATTGCTTCTTCTTCACTACACAATACACACTATCAATTCATCATTAAACAACCATCACTGAAGCACTATTATCACTAAACTCATCTCCACCACAAAAAATTCTCACAACCCATCATCAAATTCAAAATTATACCAAAATATTGTTACTATCAAAAACTACAACAGCGTTTTTATTAAATTTTCTCGGCTCATAATATTTGTAAATCTTTCATGGAAGGCAACCTGTTCATATTTATTTTTCTTCTTTTATTAATAAATTATTCATCTTTTGTTTCATTGCTATCAAGTTTACACAAATTTAAGTAAGAACTCTCATTTTCGCCATAATAGTGCTAAAAAAAAAAAGTTCACTCTTTGCAAAAAAAAATTCTAATAAAACCTAAGAAAAATCGAAATCAAAAGTCACATATTAACCCCTTCATTATATCCACCATGAAAAATTACACCACCATTGTTATTATTATCAAAATTTGCAACAATAATCATCACAAATTTTTGTATTCACCATCAAAATCACAATATTTTCATTTTCAATTATCGAAAATAAAACTCTATCCATTATTAATTTTTTTTACTACTCACCAATTCCACTACCAAATAGTGAAGAATAAGTATTTAATTAGTGAAAAAAATAGATCTAAAGAAGTAAATGACAGTGAAAAGAACAACGAAGAAGAGAAGAGACGAAATGAAAAAAAAGAAAAAAGAAAGGTTGTCAATGGAGGAGAGAGGGCTATGGATTTCTCTTTTTTTTTTTTTGATTTTATTCAAATAGGGATAAACGATCTGCAACTGATACTTTCCAACAACATCTATCAAACAACAAATTAATGAAATTTCAACTATTGAGCTCAAACTAATTTTCTTTTTTTTTTTAAAGATGAACTTTGCTTTGCAACTTCTTTAAACAATTTTTTTTTGTTGATAAAAAAAATCCTCGTGACTGCATTTTTAAAAGAAAAAAAAATTAAAATGCATTTTTTTCTTTTTTAAAAAATATTTGTTGTCATATCAATCTTTTGGGGTATAAATAAATCCACTTTTGAATAGTATAAATGTGTAATAAGTCATTTCAATAGTTTGAATGTGTAATATAATCGACTTTTCGGGAAAAAATTAAAATGTATTTAATGTCTTTTCCCTTTTTTGGTCACTAATCATTAAATGAGGTAAGAGAGCATTTTGATTGGCTTACTTAAAGAGAGAATTTTGATTGACTTACTTTTAGTTGTTTTTTACTTTTAAGCTTTTTTTAAAAAAAAAAATTGAAAATGCTTAGAGAAGGCAAAAAGTGTGTTAAAGCACTCTCTTTTAGGCTGAAAAGGTATAAAAATACAATTTTTGACTTTTAACTTTAATTCCCTGTAAGACCAGTTCTTCTATATGATCTTATATAATGAACGGATGTTTTCAAAAGCACAACTAGATAGGCATTAAAGAAAAGAACATACGTGTGTTATCGGAGAAAATAGTTGTAGCATAAATTTAATAAGCTCAGACTCTTTAAAAAAAATCATAAAATTAGACATGAATCTTATGCACATGGGATTAATAGTAATACGTATAAAAGGTTTAACTAGAAAAAATTTAGAAACTAAAGTATTAATCACAATATATGATAATAGATGGTCAGACACAAAAAGATCTATAATAGGAATAACTAAAGTAGACATGATTAATAATGGAGGACTTTTTTATTGTAGTCTAGATTATATGATAAATACCTTAGAATTCGAAAAGCATATTAAAATAGGTGTATAAACTAAAGGATATGAAGAAATGAATAATGAAAATAATTTACTTATATGTGTAGGTTTTATAGAAAAACTTGCCACTAATAGTAGTATAAAGTTTAATCTAAAGATAGATGATGTAGTAAGTTTAATGAGAAATAAAGGTATTAAATTACTAAAATCCCTCTGAATTTTCTCCATGTAAAGTATGTTCTCTGTTGTTAAAATTACATCTAATAAGAGAATTATCTTTAAAACGTCTGTATTTCTTTTCAGTTGGGATTGTTAGATCTAAATATTCTATCTTCTTTAAATTATCTATTTTTACATTATTATTCTTCTTTATCCTAAAGAGGGTGTATTATTACTACACTGTTTTCTAGCTGTTTGTATTCTAAAATTCCTATAGTTTATACAATATCTAATACTTTCTAATCTACACTTTAGCAAACTTATATGATTTATGCAATTTACTAAATTTATAAAGTCTGAACTAATGATGGCTTCTGGTAATTCTGTAGTTTCTAATATTTCTATTTGATTTATTAGTCTTTGTTCTATTCTTAAAAAATCGTTTCTTTGTCTTATTTCTTTATATAAATGATTATATTCTCTTTGTATTTCTCTCGCAAAAGGATGCGTTTTCATGTATTTTTTATCCTAAAGGAATACTTACTTGGTTACAACGTTTCTTATTGGGACTCCAATCAAATTACCCGCAAATAGAAATAATTAATCCATATTTTTTTAGCTATGTGTTATTGTAATTTTATTCTACCATCTCAACTAACTACTCCTAAAAAATTAATACTATTTTTACATAATTTCATTTTCTTTCAACTTATTAATATTTCATTATCTATAAATAATTTAAAAACTTGTTGTAAATGTCATAGATGTTCTCTCATATTATTACTAAAAACTAAAATATCATCTACGTAAACTAATACAAAATTTTTATAGTCTCTAAAAATACTATCTATTTTTCTATTCTAGCTTCTTTAAATTATCTATTTATACACTACTATTCTTCTTTATCCTAAAAAGGGTGTATTATTACTACACTGTTTTCTAGTTATTTGTGTTCTAAAATTTTATATATAATAAGCATATATATATATATATATAAGCAACAGATATATGATAGTAAGTATATATGTAAGTACTATCTATAAGTGAGTATATAGATATATTTAAGCAGTATGTATAATAAGTTAGTATAAAAATAGAGAGAAAGGAAAAATAATAAACAAAGGTATTAAGCAGATATAAGATAAATAAGTAGGTATATATAGATAATAATAGTAATATATATATATATATATATATATATATATATATATATTAATAACTTAGTAATAAGTATGTATATATATATATAATAATAATAATAATAATAATAATAATAATAATAATAGTGGTTATATGTATATAACTAGTATAAGCAGATATATGTATATATATATATATGTTAGTAAGTATATATATAAGTACAACTCAACCATGGATCAATTTGCCCAAAACCCAAAAGTTTTTTATATTCTATGTATAAACTATATAAATTGTTTTTGATTTCTTTTAATGGTTTTGTATATTTAGGTGGTATATTCATTAAGCCAAATAAAAAGGGGGCATCTCTCTCTCTCTCTATATATATGTATGTATGTATGTGTGTGTGTGTATTGTTATATGTATTAATTAATGACGGAATACATATACAAGCCCTTGAACTATTTCACTTTTTCCGTATAGGCACCTCAATTAAGACAGATACCTATTGAACCCTTTACTACTTCACAAATGGTTTCAATTGAGCTCAATTTGCTGACGTGGCAAAAATTATAAAATGTGTGTAATACACACGCTAGTGATATGACAAAGTGACAAATCAAATAATGACACGTATTATTTTAACTTAAAATAATTTTAAAAATAATTTTTTAATATAATTAAATTAAAATTAAAAAAATAAACTAATACACCTCCAACCCCACCAGCCTTTCTCTTCCAACCCCCGCCCCCCACCCCCCCACCCAAAAACCTTTCTCTTCCAACCCCACCCTCGCCCCCCCCGATTGAACACAGTCCTCCCCTTTTTGTTGATTGAATAGCCCCCCTCTTTTCATCAACTGAACAACCCCCCTCGTCGATTGAACATAGCCCCCCCTCGTCATTGAACAGAGCCCTCCCCCCCTTCGTCCATTCCCTCATTAATGGAGAAGAAGAGGATGTTTTTTTTTTTTTTTAATTTCTTCAATGTGTTTTTTAAAGAAGTTATTAATGGAGAAGAAGATATGGAGAAGTCATTAGTTATGATTTTTCACTCAATTTATATATGAATGATTTTTAAAGAAGCCATTAATGAAGAAGAAGATATGGAGAAGAAGATGATGGCTATTTCTCCTTTTTTTTTTAAATTTCTTTATAATGTGTTTTTTTAATTGGTTGAGATTTTTTATGTTTAATTTTGTTGATTAATTATGCTTTCCCATTCAATTTATATGTGAATGATTTTTGAAGAAGCCATTGATGAAGAGAAGATATGGAGAAGAAGATAATAATTATTTTCTTCTTTAAAAAAGAAAAATTCTTTAATGTATTTTTTTAATTGGTTGTAATTGTTTATGTTTAATTTTTTTAATTAATTAAGATTTCTCACTCTCCTAAGGAGAGTGCATTACACATGTCACGTCATGTCAGTGCCACGTCAGTGATTGAACTCAATTGACATATTTTGTGAAAGAGCCACGAGTTCAATAGGTTGATGGTTTAATTGAGGTGTGTATACGAAAAAAAGTGAAATAATTAAGAAACCCGTATATGTATTTAGCCTTAATTAATTGTGTTTTCTATTTAGAAGAGCTAGCTATAAACTTTACCTTCTTGTGGGAAAAGGGGAAGCTTTGATGGCTGCTCATTTCCAATTCCAATACTCATATAACTTGACGTTTTCAGGACACTACTTGTTGTCAAAAGTAGCAATACCAATAAAATTTTTGACTGACACAACTTATCAATTGAACCCATATCTCCTCCTCCTTTAGGCATGCAACTTCTATATTTTTTTAAATATATATAACCAATCATAAAAGGAATAAAGTTTTTTTTTTTTTTTTTTAAAAAGCAACTTTAATTTGATTTGATTGGCACTAACTAAGCACGTAAATATACACTCTGTGTTTTTTTACTTTTATAAATAACTTTGTTCATAAAGATTGATATGTTGCTTTAATAGCCAAGATATTTTACATGAAGTATTATATTCAAAGTCATGTAAAGCATTTTCCTTGGCTTGACTTTTTGATGGCTTTGTAAAAGGAGTAATCATAGATGGATTATGTAACATCGATATACTTTTATAAAGGAGTAATCATAGATGGATCATGTAAAATCGATATACTTTTTTAAGGGTGGACACCTCTATAATTGAGTAATGATGCTTTTATAAGATGAAATACATCGTCAGCTTTTTAAACTTGACACAAATTTTTACTTTTGACGCCTTATCTAGATCATTTTTATTTTAAACACCTCAGGTAAGGCTTTACTTTGTAATTTTAACACTTTTTTTTACATTTTCAAAAGCAGCTTTAGCGCGTGCATATGACAAATGTCATCTACATGAAAAAATAAACGAATCCATATATTACACGTGGAATCATTTTTTTCAAAACACTCACTTTTACTATATTTTGAAAAAAAAAAAAAAGGTTAAATGAGTTTTTTTAACAAATTACAGAGAACATTAATGGCGATTGAATTTAACAAATTTATTCTTACCAACTTAAATTACTTTTAACCAACTTTCAACTTATCAAAGAAGACTTGGACAAGCTCGACATTGTTCAATTTCATTGACAGGATAGAAAAAGAATATGAGATTAACAAACAAGAAGAACAAGAGAAATCAAATAGCGATATTGAAGAAAAAACAAATGAAGGAGAAGAGAGAAAAAATATCTTTCAGGAATTTAGAAATTTAGGGCTAAATTATAAAATTGAAAATGAGGAAGAAGATAAATAAATAAATAAGGGTATGGGTCAATATTATTGTTGGTGAGCCAACCGTGACGCCGCATCAGTAAAAAATGGCCTTCAACGCGCCTTTGACCTGTGAAAAACAAGCGACGTGCCAATTGTGCAAAAGGTGTCATAATATTATACCATATATATGCATTTATTAAGGAAATGGAGTTTCTTTCATCTAGCAAACTCAAGCAATATTGCTTTTGAAAGAGTAGTAAATTATTTGTCTTTCCTGTTTCCGAAAAAAAGTGGCATTTCAATTTTGTATTGGACAAAAAAGAAATTTTAATGTATACTAGTAATTTACATATTTCTAGATTTCATTTTTGAAATTATTAAACATTCTGCTAATTAAGAGGTAAAATTCTGCTTACTCTTAAATTTCTGTTGCTGACAGCAAACCTATTTATATTGGATTAGCAATGAAAAGAGTTGAACACAATTTGAAGAAAACGTATTGACCTTTTAATTTATGAGTTCCATCTTCATAAATAGGGAGTAACTGTTAAAGCTAGGGGAAAACAGGTGTGTGTGTTGTGTGAAAGCTTGTGCTGCGCTGCAAAGTTTCATCAGGAATGGAGATCCTTCAAACTTGAAAAGTTTACAGGAAAATGCTGTAGGTGTAGATGTATGATTGCAGCCAGACCATCTGTGCTTTCCACAACAAATTAGTAGCATATTGATGTTGCGACAGGTGCAAACCAGTAGGGGGTCCATGATGCTTCAATCCCCAAAAATAAGAAAGGCGACCAAGGTCTCTCACTGAGAATTGTGACTTTAAGCGAGTAATAAGAGAATCAACAAGAGACGAACTAGATCCCAAAATAAGAAGTTCATCTACATAGACCAGGCAAAATAATTTATCACTATTGGAGGACAAATAAAATAACGAACAATTAGTTTTTGAGCCGGTAAAGCCGTAAGAAATCAAGACGATACTTAGGCATTTATTCCACATATGCAGAGCTTGTTTAAGCCCATAAAGACAATGCTTGAGCAAGCAAACATACTTAGGACGATCGGGGTCAACAAACCCAGGAGGTCGAGACATGCACACTACTTCATCAAGAGTAACGTAAAGAAAAGCATTAGAGATATACAATTGAGTAATATACCAGTTGTTTGAGACATCCAAGGAAAGAAGAAGACGAATGATGACAGGTTTCACTACAGGACTAAAAGTATCAACATAGTCCATACTCGGTCTTTGATGATACCCTTTAGCAACGAGCCGAGCCTTGTAACAATCAATGGACCCATCAGGCTTAACCATTGTTTTAAAAAGCCATTTGCTCCTAATACCATTTTAAAACGGAGAAGGTGGAACTAACTGCTAAGTTCCATTTTTAAGGAGAGCCTTGTACTCCTCTTGCATCGCCCTATGCCAATGTGCATACTTTGCAGCTTAAGAGTAACAAGAAGGCTCAACAACATTAGAGGAAATAGCTAAGTAAGACGTGGGACACTTTGGTTTTAATGAACCTGTTTGTGATCTAGTAGTCACTGGATGAGACTTAAATGAAGAGCATGACAATTCATTAGGATGGCGCACATCGCTTGAAGGAACAGATTGTTCAAAATCAGCCACTTGGTTTTCACCTTCCGTAGGCAATGTATTTGAGGGGATCTCCGAAGATAGACAAGATGTATTCGTAGGCATAGCATACATGTGTACAGGAGACTGATCAGATGTTGCTGCTAGCCACTGTTTAGAGCATGCATTGCAGAGTGGAGGATGAATTATCCCGTAGGGCAGTACTGGCTGTTGCAGGAGATGGACTAGATGAGTTCAATAAGAAAGAAATAGGCACAATTGGCTGTGACAGTGACGAAGGTGTCTGGACAGTAAGCTGGGCAACATTGATGGATGTAGCAGGCACCATAGCATCATCTTGAGCAGCAAAAGGGAAAACTGTTTCTTCAAAAACAACATGGCGTGAGAATTTTTTTTTTTTTAGAGGAAATAGGATCAAAGCACTTATAACCTTTGTGAATTTTACTATACCTCAAAAATACACACCTCTTAGAACGAGAAGATAATTTATCTTTCGCGTAAGGGCAAAGCCACAGAAAGCAAAGACAACTAAATACATGCAATAAGGAGTAATCAGGATCAAAATTAAATAAGACGCAAAAAGGGGCCTGATTATTTAGATGGGGAGTCGGTAATCCATTAATGATCGACCCGTCTCAACAATATGTCGATGTTTGCGTTCAACACAACCATTTTGTGTTGGAGTATAAGGACAAGAAGAACGTTGTGTGATACCCTTGTCTCGTAAATTTGAGGTTAATGCCTGATGCTCAACCCCCACCCACCCAAATCTGCTTGAAAGCTCTTAATTGAAGGACAAGAGTATTTTTCCACAATTTTTTGAAACTGAATAAAAACAGAAAGAACTTTAGACTTGAATTTAAGAAAATAAATCCAGGTATATTAGCTATAATGATCAAAGAAAATAACATAATATTTATATTCAATTATCCATCATTTGAAATAATAGGTGTTGGATCCCAGACATCCGAACAAATCAAACCAATAACAATCTAATAAGTATATTTGGGATAATTTTCACAAAAAAAAATCATCTAAAGGGCCTGTGGCCTGAAAACTAGACTCAACAAATGAAATTTGAAGACTCTTGCTAACGGCACAAGTTGTACACAAACTAGAAGAACCACAACTAGACGACATAAAAGTACTAGACAACAGAGTCCGACAAATTGTAGGACAGGACGCGTGAGCCAAACGCGCATGTCAAACTCCAAGTGGAGCAACATATGAAGCTGGTGAAGAAACTGACTTCAATATTGGAAGAGAATATAAACCTCCATCATTCGGTCCTTTGTCAATAACGGCCCTCGTTACCAAAGCCTTAATCAAAAAGTAGTTAGGAAAAAAATCGATTGAGACTTGCTTAGAATTAGTAAAAGAACTGATAGATGATAAATTTTGGGTAGCAATGGGAACATGAAAAAGATTGTCAAAGGCATGCGACTTATCTGAAATAGGGGGAAATCCTTTACCAATATGCGAGATAGGCAATTTAGAGCCATTACTTGGTAACTTCTTCAAGACCATGATATTCCAATTGAATTGCAAGATTGTCAAGATCAGATCTTAGATGATGTTGGATGCCACTATCCATCAACCAATTTGGTGTCGATTGGGAATACGTACATGCTAGATTTGAAGAGGGTGTCCAGGTACCCATCAGTCCTAGGTGACAGACAAACACGTGCAATTTGATCCTTCACTTCACAATCATGAGAGATAATTACGGAGAAATCAGTGGAAGGTAGTGGAGTCCCAGAATGATTTGTGGTGACATAATTACGACTCTGAGATTTTTGAAAATTTCCTTGGCCAGCGGAGCATCTGCGACCTCAATTAGACACCCCTTACCGCGCCCACAAGGTGTAGAGATTGAACATTGTGTTTATTGTGCTGTTGGGGCAATAACAGTACTAGCGTCCTCACGTTTTAATTGTATTTCTTCATTCAACAACATACCATAAAGTGCATCAAAGGTGACGTCCTCAAGACGTAATTCAAGGGACCTTGTGAAGGGGCGATAGGCAGGGCCTCCAGCAAAACCAAACTCCACCAAGTCATCATCTGTAACTGGGTGCTGCAAGGCAGCCAACTTATCAGCAATCTCTTTTGCCCATTGGACATAACTTTAAATAATAGTAGCATTATGTTAGGGCATGAGAAGTTTTAATGATAGACAGATGAATGAAACATGTTGTGCAAAGCTGGTCCATACAAGTGAAACTATTTCGGACATATGGAGTGTATATTATTACATAAAACTGTCAACACATGGATACACAAAGGATGTTCACACGGCTATATGAAGATAATTGGAGCAGTTAGAGTTTGAGTAGATCAAGAAGTCTATAAGGCAGAAGGATAATGCAAAAGAGTCCTACTCAATTTAGAAGAAGGTAAGATGGTTACAACAAGGAATGAGTTACTTGAAAGAGTCCTACAGAAGATACAAGTAAAGAAGAAAAAGGACTGCATCTGAGGGAGCACATATATAGATGACAAGCTGCATTCAGATAACTCACTCATGCACAGATAAGAAAATCAACAATCAGCAAAATCGTTCACCAACTTGATGAAGAACCTAGTTCCTACTTAGTATGTTTTAGATTGCTTGTAATAGGAGGGTTAGTGAGTTGTAATGAGTAAATTATTCTAGTCTCAGTATTCTATAAACTGAGTTAGGAATCACGTCTTCAAGTTAGGAAACTCGAAGACTTGGGAACACTTATCTTGGGAAGATTTGTATTTTTGTAGTAATAGGAGTTAGAAGCTTTAATTCCTTTTTTACAAGAAGTCTTGTAATTATGTTGATTGTTGAGGCTCAAAGTTATAGTGAAGATTGGGGTTAAATCCTGTAGAGGTACAGGTCGTGGTTTTTTACACCTTTTTGAGCCGGGTGTTTTCCACGTAAAAATTACTGTGTTCAGTTTTTACTTCTGTGAACCACGTATACTTACTTGTTCCACAGATAGGCAATCAGTAGGGATCATACTCTTAACAAGTGGTATCAGAGACGGTTATCTTAAATAAGGTTTGCACCTAAGATCAGATCATTATGATGAATTCCGCACCTCCTACTGGTCAAAGTGAAGGTCAATCCACTACTAGACCCCACTATTTGATGGTACTCATTTCATCTGGTGGAAAGCCAAGATGGAGATGTTTATTCAAGGAGAAGACTATGAATTATGGGATAGGATTACTGAAGGTCCTACTATCCCTATGAAGACAAAATGGTGTGCAAGTCAAGAAAATAAGGAGTGAGTTTACTGCTGATGATCTTTTGGCTTTAAAGAAAAATGCTAAGGCAAAGAATATCCTAGTATGTGGTCTAGGACCTGCTGAATACAATAGAATATCTACCTGTACCACTGCTAAGCAAATATGGGATGCCTTAGTAAATGCCCATGAAGGTACCTCTTAGGTAAGGAAATTCAGGATCTCTCTCCTTTTTACTGAATATGAAGCGTTTAAGATGAAGGAAAATGAATCCTTGCATGATATGATGACAAGACTTACTACTCTAACAGATGAGATAACCTCCTTGGGAAAAGTCATCACTGAAGAAGAACAAGTAGAGAAGGTTTTGAGGGTGCTACCAAAGTCAAAATGAAATGTTAAAGTCACTGCAATCAGGGAAGCAAATAAGGATCTCACAGATATGACTTTGGATGAACTAGTAGGGAATTTAAGAACCTATGAAATGGAAGTTGATGGCATTAAGGAACAGAAGACTTCTGAAAAAATCTTGGCCTTGAAGGTTTCTGATAGTGATGAAGAGATTGAACTGGATAAGGAAAAAATTACTTTCATAACAAAAAACTTCAGCAAGTTTTTTAAGAAGAAGAAGGGAGCAGGTAGCAAGAAGTGTTCTAATAACAACCCAAATGGATGTTACAAGTGTGGAAAGACTGGTCATCAGATCAAAGAATGTCCTCTCTGGGAAATAGAATGGAGAAAGGAAAGAGTTGAAAAAAAACAAAAGGCCAGGAGGAAGGAAAAGGAAGAATATGCCATGATAGCTGCATGGGGATCTGACTCTGATAATGATGATGATGGAGTTGATGAGACAACATTTATGGCTTTTGGAGACTCAGACATTGAGGAAGAAGATAATGCTTCTGACGTAAGTTTACTTGAACTAAAAGAAAAACTGCATTTTTTTTCTAAAACTAAATTTATTTCCTTGATGGGTGATTTAATTGAAAATTTCCAAGAATTCAATTCTGATAGGGATGAATTGTTCAACAGTCTTGCAAGTCTTAAATTTGATTTCATTGACTTAAAAGTTTGCAAGAAAAAATTTGATAAAGAAAATTGCACTCTCAAGGAACAAATTACACTGCTTGAGTCCTCAAATAATGATCTTAATTCTGAAATCCTTAAACTGACTCTCACTGACCATGGGAAAAAGGCCATAAGTAAATAACAAGAAAATGCTGAACTTGAGTTAACTAAGTACAAACAAGAATGTTATGACTTAACTAAAAAGATGGATAAGATGAGTCAAGAGATAGAAAGATTAAAATTGGATCTAGAAAAGTCAAACAGATGGACAAATTCTTCAAGAATTGTTTATCAGCTTGGTAAAAGAAATTACAATGAAAAAGCAGGCTTGGGTTTTTATAAAGAAGCTAATAATCTTCAAGACTTATGCTATATTTGTGGCAATCTTGGACATCCTGCTACTGAATGTCCTATGGATGCTAAAAGAAAATATTGAAGTCTGAACCTGGCAACCAAACTTTCTCAAACCAAGAAAACAAGCACTAAAATTAGTCTGAGAAACAAGTCAGTCTATTTGCTTCCTACTTGGACTAGAAGGAATTTAATTCATCCTTTTACTAACAAAACAGGACCCAAACTTGTCTGGGTTCCTAAGTCTAATCATTGATTTCTTGTGCAGGAGAAGGTGAAGGGAAATAAAAGGCACTGGTACCTAAATAGTGCTTGATCAAGACATATGACTGATGACAAGCAAAAGTTCCTTTCACTCTTCAAAATAGATGGTGGGGGAGTCTCTTTTGGAAATGAAAAAAGGGGAATCATAACTGGAGTTGGAAAAATTGGCTCATCTGAGTCAAAAGCTTTGGAGGATGTTTATCTTGTGGAAGGACTGAAGCATAACCTGCTAAGTATTTCACAATTGTATGACAAAGGTAATAAAGTAATTTTCACTGCTGCAGGTGTTAAAGTCAAAAAGATGGACACCAAAGAAATTGTGAACACTGCAAGGAGATACAGGTATGTATACAAAGCAAACATAATGTAAATACCAAGACCTGAGTTGACTTGTCTAAGTGCAATAGAAACTGATCCCCTCCTTTGGCACATAAGACTTGGACATGCAAGTCTGAAACAACTGAACATACTTTCCTCCAAATACATGGTATTGGGACTACCCAAGACCAATTTTAAGGAAGAAAAGTTATGTAGTGCATGTGTAAGGGGGAAGCAGGTAAAATCCTCTTTTAAGTCAAAGAACCATGTTAGCACTACCAAATGTCTTGACCTGGTTCATATGGACTTGTGTGGACCAATGAGACAACAAAGCAGAGGTGGAAAAAGGCATATTTTTGTAATTGTTGATGATTATTCCAGGTTCACCTGGACTTTGTTTCTAGCCTCTAAAGAAGATGCCTTTGATGTCTTTGAAATCTTCATTAAGAAAATAGAAAAGAAACTGGGCACTTCATTAGTTTCCAAAAGGTCTGACCATGGAACAGAATTTGAGAATGCAAAACTCTTAGTTTTTGTTCATCAAATGGAATAAATCATAACTTCTCAGCTCCTAGAACTCCACAACAAAATGGAGTGGTGGAGAGGAAAAACAGAACCTTGGAAGATATGGCTAGAACAATGATGCTCGCAGCAAATGTTGCCAAAAACCTATGGGCTAAGGCAATAAGTACTGCATCATATGTCACAAACAGATGCATAATCAGACCCTTGTTAGAAAAAACTCCCTATGAATTACTAAAAGGTAGAAAGCCTAACATTTCTCACTTTAGAACTTTTGGTTGCAAATGTTTCATACATAATAATGGTAAGGATAATTTGGGAAAATTTGATGTCAAAAGTGATGAGGGAATCTTTTTTGGTTATTCACTTCATAGTAAGGCTTATAGAGTTTTAAACAACAGAACCAACTGTGTTGAAGAAAGCATGCATGTGATTTTTGATGAAGTTTGTGTTAAGACTAACCTGCAGAAAGAAAGCAACACTGAGGAACAGGTTACACAACATGTTCCATCGACTGAAACAGTCAAACTTGGGGGCACTTTCACAGGGGGAACTTAAGCTGAAGGCACAGTGTTAGGGGGAACTGAGCCATCAACTACTTCACATCAGAACATTAGCAGTGATTCAAGCAGCTCACTAGGCTTGATCCCAAAAGGATACAAGTATCAAGGTTCGCACCCCATTGAGAATTTACTTACTGATCTCACTTCTGAAATCACCACAAGATCTGGATTGAGAAGTATGTGTGCATTCAAGGCATTCCTGTTAGAAATAGAGCCAAAGAAAGTAAGTGAAGCATTTCTTGATGTTGATTGGATCATACCCATGCACGATGAATTGAATCAGTTTGAAAGAAGCAAAGTATGGTATTTAGTTCCTCTTTCACAAGATAGATCAGTCATTGGTACTAAATGGGTGTACAGAAATAAAGTTGATGAGCATAGAACAGTCACAAGAAACAAGGCAATACTGGTGGTTCAAGGATACAACCAAGAAGAAGGAATTGACTTTGATGAGACTTTTGCTCTATAACAAGACTTGAAGCCATAAGATTGCTGGTTGGTTTTGCTTCTTAAATAGAGTTTATTTTGTACCAGATGGATGTGAAGAGTGCATTCCTAAATGGCATTCTCAAAGAAGATGTTTATGTGAAGCAACCTCCAGGATTTGAAAGCAGAGAGTTTCCTAATCATGTGTACAAGCTGGATAAGGCCTTGTATGGGTTGAAACAAGCACTAAGAGCTTGGTATGAGAGATTATCAAATTTTCTGCTGGAGCATGGACACACCAGAGGTAAAATTGATAATACCTTTTTCATAAAAACTAATAGAAAGGATTTGTTAGTTGTGCAGGTGTATGTGGATGATATTATTTTTGGCTCAACCAACATGAATATGACTCATAACTTTGCTAAACTCATGAGTTGTGAGTTTGAAATGAGCATGATGGGGGAGTTGAATTACTTTCTGGGCCTTTAAATAAAACAGTCAGCATCAGGAACAATGCTCCATCAACAAAAGTATGTCAAAGAGCTTCTCAAGAAATTCTCCATGGAGGAAACTAAAGAAATAAGTACCCCCATTGCCACTGCCACAAAGCTTGATTTGGATGAAACAGATTCTGATGTAGAACAAAAATTGTATAGAGGTATGATAGGGTCCTTATTGTATCTCACAGCAAGCAGACCTGACATTGTGTTTAGTGTAGGACTGTGTGCAAGGTTTCAAGCAAATCCAAAAGAATCCCATCTGAAGTCTGTAAAAAGAATCTTCAGATATTTGAAAGGAACTAGTGATCTTGGTTTGTGGTATCCCAAAGGTAGTAACTTTAATTTGGTAGGATACTCTGATGCTGATTATGCAGGATATTTGGTGGACAGGAAAAGCACTACAGGTATGGCACACTTCTTAGGATCATGTTTGATTACCTGGTCCACAAAGAAGTAAAATTCAGTAGCTTTGTCAACTGCTGAGGCTGAATACATTGCTGCTGGGTCATGCTGTGCTCAATTGTTATGGATCAAACAACAACTTCTGGATTTTGGGGTAGATGTAGGTTGTGTTCCTATTTTTTGTGATAATACAAGTGCTATAAACATAGCCAAAAATCCTGTCCAACATAAAAGAACCAAGCATATTGATATCCGTTATCACTTCCTTCGAGACAATGTTGAAAAAAAATATATCAATTATGTTTTGTTCAACTGAGGAACAAATTGCTGACATATTCACTAAGGCTTTGAGTAGGGAACATTTTGAAAAAAATAGGTTAGCATTGGGGATGATTAAAACTGTATAAATCTCTTTCAATGATTGACTAGAATATGCTATGCCTGAGTGATTGTTGATTAATTCAGTCTTACACATTTAGTTGTGTGTCCTAATTCCAAGATTTGAAGCAATGTGATATATCTATGTGTTATTTTTAGACAGATAGATCACCAAGGCAAGAGTGGACATGGACTAATCAAACACAGGTATGATTATTGTTTTCCATAGCAGCATTAAGAGAAAAAGGTCATCTACATGGTTCTCTCTATAATGATTAAAACCACCAAAACCAAACAGTCATCTCCTTCAAAAGGCTGCCAGACCTTTCCCATCCGTACTGAACCTCTACATCAGCACGTTTCTCCAAATTCACAGTCCCTTTATCATTAAACTTCCTTCTCACTCTTATTTTCTCTCCTATCTCTACTTCTCCTTCAACCTCTGAATATTCACCATACCGTGGCATCTTCTTCATCTCCTCCTTCCACAAAATCTGACATTAATCCTTCTACACAACTTATTCTTTACCCAAACATCAATTTACCCTCACTTATCCAACCCCAAATCCTTCTTAACCTATCTGATTTCCCATTCTTCAAGACCTTACCACACCCTTTCTCTCACTCTTTCTTCAAACCTTCACTTTTTCCAGAACCCTTACCACTATCAGTAGCTCCTCTTCAAATCCTTGATCGAGATGACATTTCAATTTCCAACCTTATTCCTAGACGGTCAAGATCGACTCTGAAATGAAAACCCTCATCTGTCGTCATTGACGTCGATGATGATACTCCTGAACACTCTTCTCCTGTCATCACTCCATCTCAAACTCCACATACTCGAAGAAGAAAACAACAGAAAGATTCTTGTTTGGAAGAGGCACTTAGGGCAAGTAAAAGAAAATGAGTTGTACCTAATGTTTCTCCTCCCCCATGTGATTTCTCTCCTGACATTCTCATTCGCTCCAAGAGAAAGCTGAAGCAGAAGCATACCATAGCTAAAACAACAAAACCATATCTCTCTCGTAAAATGTCCCCCCCTCCACTCCCAAAGCCTTCTCATCTTTAAAATCTACTGTCAAAGCCTCTACTGCCAAAGTTTCTACTGGAAAAGCCTCTACTCCTTCTAAAGATTCTCCAAAATTTATATCATTTCAGAAGAAACAGATCCCCACACCTGGTCCTTCTGTCTCATCTGACACAGATTCAAACTATCTTCCTGACGCTTCTTCTGTACCTCCTGATGATTTTGATGTTGATATTACTGTTGATACTCCTGCTGATAAAGCTTCTCAGCCAGACCATGTTCTATATTTTCAGAAACGAAAGATGGTTAGAGGTAGGGTTGTCACTAGTTTTAGGGGTCCAGATATGGATATTTTGGTCTCCAAATTGGGTGCTCAGGGGTGGTCATCCTTGCTTCTGCAAGATAATCATCAACGAAGGTTTGAAAAAGATAAAGTGTATGAATTTTATATACATGGAGTTGCGATAGGGGACATGATCTCAACCTCTGTTTATGGAAAAGTCATCAATCTTTATCCTGCTGATTTGGGTAGAATTCTAAGTATTCCTACTGGAGGTTGGGGTCACTATGTCAAAGGATCTTGGCCTCCCCTTGACAATCTTCCATCTGCCCTTGATATCTGTAGAAAATTTTCTGGAAATCCTCTCATTCCTTCTCATCGTAGGGTGCTAAAAAATGAGATGTCTTCTCTCTATCAGTTGTATTTTGATGTGGTCCACAAAATAATCTTACCTAGGCAGGAGAGGCGCACAGTTGCAAGCTTTCTTGATCTTACCTTAATGGAACTATTGGATTCTTAGATTCCAATAGACCTTCCCCAACTCATCATTAAGCATATGCAAAGGGTACTCGTCAAAGATAAAAATGGTCATGCTCTGCCCTATCAGTTTTGGATTGCCCCCGTATTTGATGATTTTCGTGTCTCTGTCAAGGTGTGGTCCTTACAGACAACTAAGGATGTGATTGGACAAGTGAACCAGGCTATGTTACCTGCTGCTATGATACGTGCAGACAACCCTATGTAGAAGTTGCGACATGCCTTAGAGGCAAAGCAGGGTGAGCTGGAGGTTGCACAGGCTGCATTGGAGGCTGCCAAGGCTATTCATGAAGATGAAACAAGGGCTCTTAAAGCTTAAATTGCTTCTCTCACAACCACCTTGGAGAAGGAAAGAACTGAAAATGCTGCTATCATTCGATCGTTGACCTCTTTTATCCCCTCTACCTCCTCAAAATAAACTTTTCCTTCATCCCGTAGTTTTTTTCTCTTCTTTCTTGCTTCTTAGTCCACTTTGTTTCTCTTTTTGGTCTTACTGGATAATGATAATTGTATCTATTTTTGTGCATGAAATGGACTTTTTTTTTGCCTCACTTGATCTACTTCTGTTTAATTCGATGCTTAGCTATCTATTGCTCTAACTCTTGCTTGTTTTAGTGATTGCCCCAGTGGCCATGGATTATTAAACAGTTTTTTCACTTATTGGCTCAGCTTTTCGATGATGTCAAAAGGGGGAACTAAGATTATACAATGCTTATAACTCAACTGATCTAACCTGTTTCATTCTACTGTGATCCTTTTATTAAATTTCTTATTGAATTTGTCAGGTTCTTTGTAATACTGCGCTGATAAGTTTGTCATCATCAAAAAGGGGCAATTTGTTAGGGCATGAGAAGTTTTGATGATAGACAAATGAATGAAACATGTTGTGCAAAGCTGGTCTATACAAGTGAAACTATTTCGGACATATGGAGTGTATATTATTACATAAAGATGTCAACACATGGATACGCAAAGGATGTTCACACGGCTATATGAAGATAATTGGAGCAGTTAGATTTTGAGTAGATCAAGAAGTCTACAAGGCAGAAGGATAATGCAAAAGAGTCCTACTCAATTTAGAAGAAGGTGAGATGGTTACAACAAGGAGTGAGTTACTTGAAAGAGTCCTACAGAAGATACAAGTAAAGAAGAAAAAGGACTGCATCTGAGGGAGCACATATATAGATGACAAGCTGCATTCAAATAACTCACTCATGCACAGATAAGAAAATCAACAATCAGCAAAATCGTTCACCAACTTGATGAAGAACCTAGTTCCTACTTAGTATGTTTTAGATTGCTTGTAATAGGAGGGTTAGTGAGTTGTAATGAGTAAATTGTTCTAGTCTCAGTATTTTATAAACTGAGTTAGGAATCACGTCTTCAAGTTAGGGAACTCGAAGACTTGATAACACTTATCTTGGGAAGATTTGTGTTTTTGTAGTAATAGGAGTTAGAAGTTTTAATTCCTTGTTTACAAGAAGTCTTGTAATTATGTTGATTGTTGAGGCTCAAAGTTATAGTGAAGATTGGGATTAAATCCTGTAGAGGTACAGGTCGTGGTTTTTTACACCTTTTTGAGCCGGGTGTTTTCCACGTAAAAATTACTGTGTTCAGTTTTTACTTCTGTGAATCACGTATACTTACTTGTTCCACAGATAGGCAATCAGTAGGGATCATACTCTTAACACATTATCACGACACAAGTTGTGTAATTGCCCCTTAAGTTCTCGAATCAATGGTTTGGACCCAGTAGCATAGGCTGCCACAAGTTTATTCCAAGTAGCACGAGCTGTTTTTGCTCCGACCAATTGAGGGAAAACACTTTCTAAAACTGAAGTGGCTATCCAACTCAAGACGAGTTGATCTGACGGACCCAAACCTGATATGCAGGATTTGGTGCAACACTATCCAAAACGCGTGATGGTACAAGTTCTATCATCAATATAATGGTTAAGACCACAACTACAGATCATCGGAAGAAATTGTGTCTTCCAAAGCAAAAAATTTGTTGATGTGAGTTTTCCAGGCAACTGGTGAGCAAGATTAGGTGTAGGATGATAATTTCCCATGACATTCGTTGAACCAATTGAAGTTTCCAAGGCAAAAGAGCTCTTTGTTTTATCTCCCAATTAGTTTCGATTTATCAAAGTTCTTTTTTTTTTCAAAAAAAAAAAAAGGAAGAACGATTGTGAAACCACAAAAGGCTTAGATACCCTAAAAGAGTTTTTCATTCATATTTAACATACCTACATCAACAATCAATATATACAGCAACCGAACGGCCACAACTTACACAACCTTTACATAGTTTAGATCCAATAGGAATCTAATCTAAGAAGCCTATCCGTTACATTGAGTTACTATATATTCATTGAAAAAGAGTGAACAATAAGGCTAATTATAGGCCCAAAGCCTAATGTAATCAGGCAATGAATTCAGTGGTAAGAGCAGAAATCAATCACCTGGTACAATCTTGATGAAAATTTTACACTGATAATTTACACAACTACTAAGATGAAAATTTTATACTGATCCGAACCAACTTACCCTATTCAAAACAAGCACAAAAAAGGAAGAAAACTCATGCTTGAAGCATCATTGCCTCCTTGATTTCATCGTCTAAGCACAGTAATCATCCAAAAATATCCATAAGTGGGAGATGTTGGATTCAAATTTCATTAGTAATATTATTGCTGTTAGAGTAGGAAGGAGTAGCTTCTGATGGCCCTGCTGTAGAATAGCTTTCAGGTTGAGAAGGCTGAGAGAGTGCAGCCACGGCCTTATTCAAGGCATTGTCGTCTTTAGAAGGATGGGCTGTTGAAGATGTGGTTTTGATTTTAGCTTTTCCTTCAATAATTTTTACTATCTCAGACATGGTTGGCCTGAGAGTTGGTGATGGATTAGTGCACATCATTGCTAATTCCAGAATGGCAGATGCTTCTGTCCAAGAATAATCTGTTCCAAGTTTTGGATCAACTAGATCCATCAAATTACCCTGCTCATGCAACACGTAAGCCTGCAACCAAGCCAGTAGATGTCGATCAAATTCACAGTCATTCAAGTAAAATGACAATGGGGCAACTGTTTATTAGGCCTGTGCATCAATGAATCAAATTCAGAATTTCTGATTTGAGGCTTTACCAAATCAAGAAGGTAAACTGTCTGATCACTTGGCCTGTAACTAGCACTGTTTCTCCCACTCACAATTTCAAGCGTAACAACCCCAAAGCTGTAAACATCTGCTTTTGGTGTTAAGTAGCCCCGCATTGCATATTCTGGTGCCATATATCCCCTACAAAAGAACTCTCATATGAGAGAATAAATACACTCATCTGAAAGAAAATATGTATGTGTAGCAAAAGCTTCAGAGTAACAGGGTGGAAGAGATTAGCAGGATTATCAAATTACGTTGTTCCAGCAATTCGCGTGATGACATGAGTGTGTTCCTCTTCATTAAGCTTTGCGTATCCAAAATCAGTTATTTTTGAATTCAACTCCTTGTCCAAGAGTATGTTTGTGGGCTTAATGTCCCTGTGGATAATCTTCAATTTGGACTCTTCGTGCAAATAAGTTAAACCTTTGGCTATCCCGAGGATAATTTTCACCCTCGTCGACCAGTTTAGTCTCGATTTAAGTTCCTCTGAACCTGCAAATGCAATGTCATTATTTTATGAAGTACTTCAGAATTTTTTATCAAACATATGAGCCTTGGTGTCCTTACGGAATAATGCATAGTCAAGAGAATTATTTTCCATGTATTCGTAAATGAGTAGGAGCTCGTTGTCTTCTGCACAGCATCCCATTAGCTTCACAAGATTTGGATGTTGTAAAGCTGAAATTGTGCCAATTTCGTTTACAAACTCACGTATTCCTTGCTTTGATTTTCCTGATAATTGTTTTACTGCAATTGTAGTCCCATCCGAGAGCAGGCCCTGCATTGATGAGAGACACGCCCCATATTTTACAACTGGAAAGAAAACGTGAACAGGTTCTTTGTATGTTATATGTGTAGAGGTGGACGGTTTAGATGAATTATCATAGTTATAATTCATCTAAACTATATTCTTAATAAGCAACAGCTCAATCCAGGGCCAGGGGAACGATATGATGAATAATCAGAATTCTAAAATCCAACTAACCTTATAAACAGGTCCAAAACCTCCTTCACCCAATTTGTTCACAGCATTGAAGTTTTGAGTGGCATCTTTTATTTGACGAAAGGTGTAAACTACTCCGGGGAACAATTCAGTTGCTTTTAGTTCTTTTGGTATGTGTTAGCATTTCACAAAAGAGGCAAACAGACCAAACAACTTTTTTAGTGAGTTATGCAAATTTATATTGAAATAATAACCAAACCAAATTCCATATATAATTGTTTCTAACCTTCCTTTGATGATCTTTTGCCACCAAGATAACCCAATTTCCAGAGTACAAGCAAAAGTAGAGCAAGAAAAACCAGTGATGATATTGCTATCACAGCCTTAAGCGCAGTAGACAGTGTTTTTTGTTGTTTAGGAACTACCATCGAAGTATTGTTGGTTTAGAAAGGACACTGAAGGAAATGAATGACAATACACCAGATATATATATATATATATATATATATAAATAAATAAATAACATACCTGGCTCTACAGAAATAGCTGAAATGAGGGGACCGTAATTCGGTGGGAAGAAGGTCGAGCCATTACCAGACCAGTACAAGTGAATTTCAAGATGGGATTCTATAGAAATATTGAACGGAATGATTGTGTCCCCATTTTCATCCGGTTGTGTTTTTGCTATATCGTAGCTTTTCCGTACATTCCTCCCCTGAAGTGACAGCTTTCAAAAAAGAACTACAATGATGATAACTTTTAACTTCATATTACTAGCCCCAATAACTTGCACATTTTCATCAAAACACTCTCCAATTTGCTAATATTTTTTTTATCAATTCTTTACATAATTTTTTTTCCGCTTACCAATCAAGTGCCGGAGAACATTTTTCAGGAATTATTTTCCTTGGAAAACCGCCACACCAAACACTCTTTAAATATGAATGATCATAGCAGCAAATTGGGGAGTATTCAAACGAAATTTTGAGTAATAATAATGTCTAAGTGTTACTTGAAGCAAGTAAGATGAAGTTAAAATTTAAGAAAGTCATCAAGGAAAATGACTTGGGTCCGTCCACCAGTGACGGAAGTCATATTTCTATCTTTTAATGGAAAACATTTGCTTTCCTTTGGTAACTAAACCCTTCTTAGCATATATTATTGTACCTGGATGTCAACATCAAAAATTCGTTTAGGTCTGATGGGAGGAGAGCCTTTGTTTTTACTTGATCCTATCTCAGCAAAATGTAGTTTCACTGTGTAGTCTCCCTTGATGAAACAAAATCCGTAGTATTTTAGAGAGATGGGGGCTACACGGGCTGTTTCAAGTAGAACTGCTGCAGTCTTGGGAAGATTACATGGATCCTTGGCTGTAAATGGTTGTCGCCTCTCATAGGCAAGACCCATGCTACTATAACCCCAACCACCTGTTTTGTTGAAAAAAAACGTTGATGCTCCATTGGGGCTCACATCAGCATAGTAGGTCTTTCCATCTACATCAACTTGCTCCCCACCGCAGTTGATAAACAGCTGTTTATCTGTGAGACAAGTAACTACCCTCATTCCTTTTAATTCAGACAACTTCGCTCATATGTACACATTTTTATAGATGCGTTCCAGCGACTAATGTTTAGTATTAGCTATGGAAAATGATTTGGAGAATAAGTACTTCATGCTAAGAGCAAAATATGAAAAAGTAATTATTTTTTCTTGATATGTCAAAGGTAACAAGTACAAATGAAAATCCATTTTAAAGACAATTGACGAGTAAAAATGAAAGGAGGAAGTACAATATAATAAGCAGAAGCCAAGAAAACATTACGACTACTACAGCTTGGTGAAACTCTTGTTTAATGACTTACATTTTCTATTACCACAAAAACTGTCGCATAGATTTGTTGTGGACCTACATAAACATACGATCAGAATAGCAGCACTAGTCTATAGGAGGAAAAGAAAAGATACAAATAAGAAATGAATTAATTAGCACTCACGAATTACTTGAGCAACCTGGAAAAATGTTCCTGAAATGGAAAGGCCATAAATATATACAAACAAAGATACTATTTAACATCTAAAGTAGAGAAGTGGTGTGGTGAATTTTACACGTCCTGATTAGGTAAAGCATCGGACACTGAGGTTGTAAGTGTAAAGTTGTTTTCAGAAACATCCCTGCAAAACAATTTATGGAACAAATAAGCTCTCTTTCCAATGTTGCTTGAAAGACAAATGACAAAGATCACAAACAATATGCAGAGGTGGACGGAGTTATATCTACATTATTTGGCTTCCATAAACAGTTTTCACTTACTTTAAAGAAGACTAAAAATTCAGAGCGGACTTATATCTACCATTTTCAACTCACAGTGGGATCCTCGATCTGTGAGTTATAAAGTGGTAAGGAAATATGTGTACGAGTCTCTTTGTGAGTTTTTTGGGGCTATTCTCTTAGGTTTTGCTTGCTTGTTCATATAGGTAACGATAATCTTTGCATACAATTCCACATAAGCAATTACAAAGTTGGTCAATGGCTGCATAAAATATTTTTTGCATAATTAATGCAGTGTTTGGTTGGCTGTAAATGAAAGAAAGTCTCTGAATAACTAATGTAGTGTTTGCTTGGCATATTAGATTTCACACTGATATAATTTATGAGGGAATCTATGTATTGGGTTTATGATATTGATATAAAATTTCAAAAGCAACTTTTACTCATCTGTTGACATTCAAAATTGACATATGGCACCAACACACTTAATGAATGTTTGCACTTACACGTATCGATGTGATGAGGTTACATTCCTCGTGTTCGCTAGCGCTACTAGCCATGCTGGCAATATTCCATTAAGCTTGTTCTTCCTAAGGAATCTGCAGCAACGTGACAATGTTTAATAGGTAATACTAGAAAATCAGAGATCCCACCAGTTAGGCCAAGCTTCGAATGAGACAACATTATTTACGCCGTTCAACCAGTTAGCCAACGCCCACAAGCGGAGTAAAGTAAATTCAATGTATCAAGTGATGTACAATAGATGGCACAAAGTTATGGTAATACTCTAATTATCCCGAAAGTATCTCAAAAAATTAGCCGCATTGTTGTATTTCAAAAGGAGGATCATTCGCTTTTTTCATAAGGTAAAGTGTTTTATTGATATGCAGAACGAATGAGCACAAGACTTAAATGCTGACAATGCTGACAAATCTACTGCTTCAATGCAAGTTAATTTTTCCTTCGGTCACTCAGCTAACTACTTTTATATCAGAAAGTCACTCAATTAATGATAATTATCTCAAAAAGTCATCACTTTAACTTTGTTTTGTTAGAGAAAAGTCACCCAACTTATTGTTTTCACCTACAAAGTCACTAAATTGTTATTTCACCTATAAAGTCATTGTAACACCCCAACTTAGGATAAGGAGTTCCACATCGGCAAAACACAGGAGAGATGTTGTGTATATAAGTAAGCAAGCATTATTCTCTAATGATGCGTTTAAAGCCGTGAGGGTCTATCCCAGAGCGGATAATATCACTAGTGGACTGGGCATGAACAGAATAGAGAGGCAACTTTCTATGTGCATCATATATACTCCCTTTCAAAAATCTACATTGGTACTCACCCGAATCTCCCCATCTATCCTCCTGAGGAGGAGTTTGGTTTCAAACCCCGGTTCGAACAGAAGGAGTACGGCATGCTATTGTGCCTTGGATAATCCACATCTCAGGGTCAGGCGCCGATGAGCACATTGAACTATCCATGTGGCTAAGATCCCTTGGTTAATAATAATTGTTGTTTTTTCCGATATTTGCGGGTTCTTTAATTTTCTTTCTTCCCCATAAAAGAAATCGGGTAATTAGGTGGTATACTATATGTATATGTATTTTAGAACTCCTTCTAATGACTTATGCATTTTGTTATCATTTCCAATCGGATGATCCATTAATCCAACTAGTGGATTGATTAAGAAAAATAATTAATAACACGGCTAGTTTATCATAGTGCCCCTAAGGTGACACGGAGGTAATTATTGAACATAATAGAGAGGCAACTTTCTATGTGCATCATATATACTCCCTCCGTCCCAAATTGAGATGACACATTGATTAAGAAAAATAATTAATAACACGGCTAGTTTACCATAGCACCCCTATTAAATGATATTTATATTTTAATTTGAAGAAAAAGTAATTAATGCAAAGGGTAAACATGGAACAATTTTTTTTGTCTCTTATTAATTAATGAAAAAAGACAAGTAAAATGAGAAATCAAATTAGGTGATTTGAAACGGAGGGAGTAGTAAGTAACATCATATATAGCAAGTAAATCACATACACGCTGGGAAACACAAACACTCATGCAAAGAGAGAGAGAACGCACATATATGTTAAAGATGTGTTAATGGAGTTTGGCACAAATCCAGATAATTCATTGAAGCTCAAGTCCCTATATCATAGAAAAAGAGACAGATGTAATTAGTCAATCATGTCTTTATCTATAAGCTAAATAAAAAATGTGCACTTTGGTGTGTCTGGGTGTAAAGAAAAATATTTTCCTCAAGAAAGTGTTTTTCAGCGTTTTGTTATCTTGAAATATAAAAATCATTTTTTCCAAGTAAATGTTTTTCATGACTACTATTCAACAAGTAATGGAGGAATAATAATAAGTGGTAGCTACACGAGAAGAGCATCTAACTAAGGTTGATAAAATTTAACAAAACTGTATCCTATAAATGTACCTATAAACAATATCCGACTAAATACAATATTCTGTATCAATGACCAAAATAGAATATGTGACTTCCATCACTAATAGTATTTTTCCAGGCCAGCTTGTGCGCACGTCGACTAATTCCACCGGATACCTGCCGTCTCCCACCAGCAACAGGTATTTTGACATGTTTCTGTTCACATTTCTCTGTTGTTAATTAGCATCATATCCTGCATTATATAATTAGCATATTCTCTGTGGAAAGTGTTTCATCAATACCCTAAATTCATCCCCCACTTTAAAGTGAGATGGTGGGAATGTTTTTCCTAAGCCATAGAATAAGTTATATATTTGCTTTAACAAATTGAGATGGATACTAAAAGGGTAAAAGTGTGGACTAAAATAAGGTAGTTTTTCCCTATGATCAAGATACAACTTCTACACCTACAACATAATACACAGAAAAGGAAAAGGAGAAACAAAAACAGCAAAGATAAGGAGAAACAAAATTTGTAAGAAGAAAATTGACAGGAGGTCATCTTACAGATACTCTAAATACCGAAGCTCCCAGATATAATTCGGAATGGGACCACGAAGTGAACAATTCCTCAATGTCCTAGAATCAACATCATAAGTGCAGGTCAGTATCACATGATATTGAGAAACACTTGCTTAATTCATGAGGAGTCAAAGGATATTAAGCCTACAATTCTCGCAATGAAGTCATATGCCTAAGATCTGGAAAATTGTTTGCGCTTCCTCCTGCTGTGACTACATTGCTGAATTTTCTAGGCATATATAAGATTAAAAAGTTACAGAAATTATCAGCCAAAATTTTCAAAATGCTATAATAGATTCATATACTAGCTACTACAAATAAATTCATCTGCAAAACGAAAATCTTACAGGGAAACGAGACTTTCCATTGATGAGATTTCCGTTGGCAAGGGGCCTTCAAAATTATTTCCTAACAGATCCCTACCAAGAAAACAAGTTAAAATTTTTAATAAATTAAACTATCCTTATTGCTATAATATTGCTTTCACATAATTGGGCTTACAATGTGTGGAGCTGCGTCCAATTGACCATTAATGTTGAAATTTCCCCAGATAAGCTATTCCCTTGAGCACGACTACAAAATAAAATAGGCAATATAGTGGAGACGGTGGTTGCAAATTAACAAGTTGATTAAATAGTGATATGCAAAGAAAATCAGAGTCAACGTGCACTTACAAAACAGCTAAGTACACCAACCGCATGAAGCTTGAAGGCAATTCACCAACCAAATAATTGGCGCGTAGAACCCTGAAATCATTTGTTAGCTACTTTGACAATTCGAAGGAAGGATACACAATACTGCAGTTTTCGTTTCTTTTCTTTTTCCATACAGTTCGGATCATAAATATCATTTATTTTTGAGATATGATATAGTCATGAACGAATGGATCCATTTGCAACTGATAACTCTACAATTCCCATGAATAAGGGATTAAGTATCTCAACCTTGTCATTAGGGATTAGCTGTGTAATTAGCTCAAAATTATAAAAATTGCTGTTATGGACTCTACTTCAGATTTTGTTATTTACTTATTAACCAACTTATCAGAGATTCGTCCCACATTGACATACTTAGATAGATAGGCAGAACTAGATCTGTTGACACAAGTTAGTCCAATCCTTTCCAATATTGATAGCATTCTCTGTAGAAGAACCAATTTTGACTCAAAATAAAGGGCAGTTGGGTGCACTAAAGCAATTTTGACTCAAAATGCAAGGCCAAATTACTATTGGTAGTTGTTGGTGTCTAATATTGCGTTGAAATATGCACAATTCTCTATGTAGTTATGCTATTTTCTGAAAGGGCATATCTACATCAATTGTCATTATCACGTATGCTACTCAATAATTGTTTGTTCATTTGCAAATAAGATTTGACTACGGCACTTCATCCTTATGTATCAATGATTGATGCCGCGTTAAAAAAATGTACTATCGAGGACAAAGGGGCAAGTATACCTTCAACTTTGTGATTCAAAGCGTATATACCCTCATTAAAAAAACAGTGCATATATACCCTTGTCATTTAACAAATGGTGCATATTTACCCTCCTCGTCTAACAAATGATGTATATTTACCATTTTCGTTAATAGATTAGATTTGTTTTTCAATTCCAAAAATGTCATGTGGCTTAAAAAATTACCTCATTCATTTTATTACCCTTTCAGACCCAACCCAACTAAAAAATGCCACTCATTACACTTTTTAACGAGGGGTATATCCACTCTAAATCACAAAGTTGAGGGGATATATATTTTTTTCTCTTTTCCCTGTTATCAAAATAGTGAACCAATGTGAAAACAATCGACTAGATTTAAACTATCAAGCTTCCGTACTTACAGAAGCAGTAGGTTTGTAAGATTCCCAAGCTGAGGTGGGATGGAACCTGAGAGTTGATTATCACTCACGTCTCTACATTAAAGTTTCAAACCAGAACAAATCAAAAATTGAGAATAGAAAGAAGAAGAGAGATAAAGAGGATGTGTAGTATTTTTCTCCTCATATTCGTACAAATACATAAGATTGGAGATGTTCCCTAGATCTTCTGGAATGCTTCCATTTAGTACGTTGTTGTTTATGTATCTAAAAAGATATACCAAAGGAAAAAGAAAAAGAAAAATAAGTGTGAGCCAGACTTAACTGAGTTGTTTTGCAAAAGAAGTACAAGGTAACAGAAAGCGTATATATGATACGTACAATCGAGATAAGTTTTTGAGAGCACCCAATTCAGGAGGGATTTGGCTCTCAAAGCAATTACTGCTTAGATCCCTACATAAGCCACATTAAGCTTGCTCAACACAATGGCGATCAATATGATATTGAATTTAATTTGAAAAAGGACAAGGTTCTTCTTCCAATTCAATCAGATAAAATAGATAAAGGATAATTACCAACATAGTAAACCACTCACAGGTTCACAAGCGATGTTAGGTTGACAAATGATTTAGGAATTGGTCCATCAAGCTTGTTTTTGCTTAAATACCTGAAGCATCCATGCCAAGTTATGCAATTGAAAATGTAAAAGTACTCACTGAGTTGTCATATGGACTTTATGGAAGGGAACTTTAAAGCTCTTCAAGGCAAAGAGAAAAGTATGGTCTAGATGCAGAGACATTCGGTGACTTTTATAACACTACTACGGAAACTTCCTTACACACAAGTACAGAATTGGTGCTGGTGCATGATGCATGTAAATGTAGATAACGTTCACAGAAAACTGTATGTTGCATGGTAGCTTCTTGTCACCGAAAACAATATGTAATAGAATTATTATTTAGTAAACTATTTCCTATTGTTCATTGAACTATATCGTGTAAAGATATAGGGACATATCATTTAAAATTCATTTGTGCCAACTCTTGTGGAAAATAATTGCATTAATTATAATTTTTATAGAGAATGTTGTTAAATGATAATACTCACTTAGTCGGTGATATACTTGTATATGTACACCACTCACTATAAATACAAGCAATACTGGCTCTATGAACCATTGAGCCGTTCACAAAACATTCTCATGGTTTTAGATTAGCCAGCAAATCTTCCCTTTCTCATGTCACAAAAATTTCTTTTTAATAAGGTTATAATTTTATTAATAATTGGAGAAACCTTGTATACAATCTTTATATCAAAAAGGAAGAGAACCCACACCAATATATGATTTCAACAACAGAGATGACTCTTTGCTACTTGTTTTGTGCATTGTTATTTTGTGCTCTCTTTCTCTCTTACTTACCTGTTTTTTTGAGTTTAGGGTCTATCGGAAACAACCTCTCTAACCCGCAAAGATATATAGAGGTAAGGTTTGTGTATATCCTACCCTCCTTAGATCCCACTTGTGGATTGCACTGGATATGTTATTGTCGTTTAACAATAGAGATCCAATCCTCTATACAAATAGGGACCTCACGAGTGCATCAAAAGGAAACTAGAAACAAAAAACTACGTTGAAATTTTTAAAAATTGTGTTCTGCCTCTTCAAAAGCCCTCCTATTTCTCTCTTTCCCCTCCTGTGAGTTCAACTTTGCAGTTGCCTCCTTCACCGTGCATCCCAAACAAATTAAGAGTCACCCTCCATAACTGATTAGCCACTTTACATTACAACAGGAAATGATTTACATCTTCCCTTGGACCTTTGCACATAAAACACCAACTAATATTTATCCTTCTCGTGTCACAACAATCAAAAGGTCAAATATATTCTGGCGTGTTTTGTCGCCAATTCGTCATTTAACCTTCTCCTTACTCTTCCTAAAATCAGAATCTCACCCCTTCCTTAATACCAGCAAACAATCCTTTTTTTAAAAAAATATCAGCAATTTCCACTGCCAAAAGCCTCTTTATCATTTCTATAACCCCAATCAATACTTATCCAAGAAGGCATAAAAAAGAAATAGTCTCTTCCAACAATTGTAAGTGAAGCAACTTTAAGTGTAGTCTAGGCTATATATAGCCAAAGTCTCCTGCTCTTCAGTCGTTCTTATCTGTCAGAACACCCATTGCTTCTTGTTGGTTCCTCCATCTCAAGCCTTCTCCATCAATCAGATTTCCCACAATCCCTCCTAACTTCAGTGCCTCCTGGTGGCTCTCCTTTTATCCTTATCACCGGATCTCTGCTGACATTCCTAATAAAAGTTCGTCTCTCTCAACAGTCTGAAACTTTTTCTCCCTGACCATCAGAGTTGCCAATCGATAGTCCCTCTTGTCTTTTACTCTCTCTCCTTTGACCTAGTGTTTCTTCACCAGCAATATCATCTGCCTTGGTCTGTTAGCCCTAAAAAGACCTCACTCCCTTTGTCCGTCCTCCCTGGTTCTCTCACCTCAGCCTTGCTCTTCTGGCAACCCTCCAGACCCATTTTTTGTCCATCAATCTCGTACTAATGGAGAATTACTTTTTCTTCTCACTATCTTAGAAGTAGTCAAAACGATAGAATGGAACATACGCTAAAAAGTCAATCATCTGTGAATAGGTATGACGTGAGATACGGCCACATAACATATTTTTCCATATATGAAATCCACTGTAGTTAAAAACACTATCTAACTTGACTACATTGATCAACTCATGTGCAAGCTCAGATGATATCTGGTCATTTTGGATTCAAGTATTAATTCAATGTAATAGCATTAATCTTCATCACCTAAACCGATGATTGTATAGAAGAAATATCAATCATTTCAAAGGAGAAATTGATGTAAAATAATATAGCATTTGTTTTTTTGTTATCAACCAATGTTGTATTATTTTACATCAATTGCTCCTTTGAAATGATGGATATTTCTTGTATACAATTTGTTTAATCATTGAGGTGGTACACGTGCAATGCACATATCTAGAAACTGGTCTAACTCTATATTTCTTGTATGTGTTGTCTCTGCCGTATCCTAAAGATATCTTCTTAAGAATATACAGCCACTGTCTCTTTTAAGGTACTGACCATTCAGTCATTCACGCGACAAAGTCTACTCTTTTCTGATTAAAATTTAATTTCTTCTAATAGATACTATTAGCTAAAGGGTAAAAAAGGACAGAATAAAAGGTTGTAATTAGTTCCTGATTCCTGAAATTCCATAATGATCACTAGCTATTTTCTCATATCTACCTCAAGATTTGCACAGTCATATATATCTGTTTGTGGCAACAACCTAAGGAAAACAACTCCATGATAACAAAGTAAAAATTGTTTTAGTAAAGTAGTAAAACTCACATGTAATGTAAGGACTTCATCTGAAATGGTGGCAAGTTCCCACCCAAGGAGTTGTCCGAAAGATCTCTGTATAAACACACATTATTTGGTAAGAGAAGATATAAAGATTGTAGACTACAAAGGAAAATTATAATAGTACTTAATTATTTATATTAGCCGAAGGAGTTGTTCTATTTAAGCTAACAAGTATACAACATTTACAATTTCTTCTCATATTTGCCTTGGCTAGATATAATGGTGGTAAACATTATGACGAAAACTTAGGAAAATGGACAAATTGCTGCTCGCTCCACAGTTACATTCGAGGAGCTTTTCGATCTTCTCTCGCTAGCTCCAGCCAGAAATAAAATATATCCAAACATATTAATTGTTGATATAGTAAAACACTCACAAAACAGAAAGGGATTGTAGTTGGACAAGTGATGGAGGGATTGGTCCACGAAGCCTGTTTCTGCTTAAATCCCTGAAGCATCCATCAACCCATTCAAGTTAGACTAAACTAGACTAGACTATATAGACTTTTGAAACGAAAAAAGCAATAGAAATATACATGTATATAAATCATTAATCAACATGCATGATTGATTTCATACAGAAGCAATTGAGCATGAAATATTACCGACTGTTGCATTAAGGGACTAAACTGTACAAACTAAAAGCTTCTTTTCTTGGTATTCGTATATTCCAAGAGGCAATATCTTCCTTCAACTCCTATTTCTCTTGTTTTTTTGTCTCTGTTTCTGAGTATCATTTTTTCCAAATTGTTCATTTTGTGGTTTCAAATTTTGGACTCTTCATTTAATTCTTACTTCTGGTAAATTTTCCCCTTTCTCTTCACTTCTGATTCGGCTGCAAGTTTATTCATTCTGATCGGATTCCTAATCTTCTGCATAATTTATTATTGCTACAGTTTTAACCTGCATGTGGATATTTCTATCTGATTTGCACATTAATGTTTGAAAATAGATACCAGCTGATCCATGTAATTGACGAATTGTATACTATTATTTTGGTTTAATGGTCGTTGATATCTGTTTGGCTTTGTCGCACTAATTAGTTACTGAGCTTCTACTAGGAAGTAAAGTCTATAGCTTTTGAAGGCAAGCAGAAATGCGTGAATAAGGACAATTTGACAAAATTTGGCTATTATTCAAGTTTTCAATTAGTAAAATGGTCTACTTTTATTCTTTCATCTGTCGAATTAATAATTGATCTGTTTATATATAGGTCGGATCGATAATCAATTTATCCACATATTGATCGGATCGATAATCGATCTGTCGGATTGATAATCGATCTATTGAATTGATAATCGATTTGTCTATATATCGGTCGGATAGATAATAGATCTGTCTCAAAATAATTTTTGGTGACCGTTCTTGTCTTCCTCCCAGGGCGGCAAAATGGATAAAATATACTGTCATTTGTTCGTATTATCCATTTTAAATGAGTTGGATATCCAATTTATTTAAAAGCGGGTCAAATATGAATATTT
This sequence comes from Capsicum baccatum var. pendulum, assembly GCA_030864225.1. Classification (NCBI taxonomy): domain Eukaryota; kingdom Viridiplantae; phylum Streptophyta; class Magnoliopsida; order Solanales; family Solanaceae; genus Capsicum; species Capsicum baccatum. Next base: position 141,058,900 of record CM061551.1, on the reverse strand, counting down.
ATATTATTGTTTTTAAAATATGAATAATCCATAGATATTCACCAATTACATTCTTCTTAAAATGTGACGTATGTGAGGATGTAATATTTTCTAAAGTATACTTATTAAGAAGGTGCTTGAAATGAATAAAAACTTTTTAAAAATTAAAAATTAAAAAAAATCTTTTTTTTACTTTTATTTTTTTAATTTTTGTTTATTTTTTTTAATTTTTTTATTTTTAAATTATTTTTTATTTTGAGACGTAAAATTAGATCAGACTTGGGACCTGACTTTCGATCTGAAATTCAGGACGCGACATCTATCTCAATTTGAGACTCGATTATAACCCCGATTGAGGATTCGAATCTTGACTATGTGCCCGACCCGAGACACAACTACGATTCGAGACCCCAGCTCTTGATTTGAGAGAAAACTCTCAAATCTATCTCGAGACGTAACTTTCGACACCGATTTGAGACTCAAATCTGGACACTAACTCAAGATTCAAAATTCAAATCTCACTATTACCTCAGTTTGAGATACGACTACGATCCGAACTTGAGATCCAGATTCACATTTCTAGATCGAATATTCAAATCCGTCTCGAGACCTAACTCCGACACCGAATCGAGCTCAAATCTCAACACAAATTCGAGACTCGAGATTCAAATCACAACCCCAACCCAAGACCCGACCCACAATCAAAATCAAACTTTAAGCTAGATTCAAGATTCAAATTTTTGACCTCGAGATCACTTATTTTTGAGAAAATATTTTTTAGAAAAACACAATATTTTCTTTCATACCAAACACAGCCTAAAAGAAGAAAAAGAAGAATATATGTTTGTAATATAGGAGTATTTTCTTCTTTACATAATAAGAAGTAACGGATAACGTCCGTATTATCAAATGGATATCTATTTTATTCATGTCAAATATGGAACAGATTAGATATCTTATTCATGTTTACATGACTCATTTTTGATTGACCACTATCCAACTCGACTGACCCATTTGCCACCCCTACTTCCTCCTATGAATTTTTTGAAAAGTAATACTTCCTCTCTCATTTTTACTTGTCCATGTTCCACTTGTCATACACCTTAAAAAGTAGTAAGTAAGTAAGTAAATAAATAAAAATTTTATTATCTCAGTTTTGTTAATTATAAATCATTCAACTATTGAAAAATAAGCAGTATTTAATAACAAGAATAAAATAAACACAAAATAATAGTACATTATTTCTTAATTTCTTAAACTAAGCAAGTAAAGTTGGACAATTATTTATTAAAAATAAAGTTTTTTAACTCTTCTCGTATCTTGATAGATATGTACTATATCTTGATAAATACTTACTATATGTTAATAAACATTCACTATCATTTATAACAGTATCATTATTTATGGTCTAGCATCTATTTTTTCCCTCCCCCTATAGACTTTTAGCAGGATCATTTTTAGGGATGACAAAACAAAATGCAATCCTCTCAATTCATTCAACTCGTGTAGTTTGAATTGGTAATTGATCCGTTCTTTTATTAGTTCAATCCATTTTAATCTCTTAAAAATTGAGATGATGTGTAACATAAATTGATTTTTGATAATTTTTGCTAAATTTTTTTTTTTTAAATTTTATATGTTATATATTCTCATAACAAAGAAAAACACAATTTTATTTGATACTAAAAATTTATAAAAGAGCAATAATGTAATTAAAACTTAGTAAAAATTAAAAGAAAAATTTCACAAATCACAACTTAAGATATCTAAATTACTAAAAATTTCTTTGCTTAATAAAAATTATAAATATTCCTTATTTACACACTCTCTTTAAATCTCCGGATACATGTCGTCTATTCTAAAAATTAGAATATATTTATTGCTCCCCCCCCCCCTCCCCCCCCCCAAAAAAAATTTGTCTTAATATCTTCTCTTCACTAATTTACTATTATTAATGTCTAACTTCCTACTCTTTCAAAGTATTTTTCAGAAAACTCTCGCCTCCCTATCATTCGTCGGAGCATTCACTGGAGAAATTAAAGACGACGATGGCTACGGTATCTTCGATCACCGTCAATTCTTAATCCAGCAAACAATGATTCAATAGACGGCTGATGATGAAACTCCGTTAACCTATCCCATTGAAGAAAAGAGAATCTGGCACTTCTAGACGAAAAGGTGTTGTTTCGAAAAAAAAAGTTGTTGAAGACACAACGAGAGACATCTTATCAGAGGTTTAGCAATTTTTATATCTGAGCATTTTAATTCGAGATACATTTTTTATTAGTTGAATATACATAATTTAGCTTAGTTCTATGTGTATGTTTCAGGTGCGTATTCTTATATTTGTACGTCTGATATTTTTTTTTTATATATATTTCTTTCATACACATGTATATAGTTAGAAGGTTTAAAATATGTATCTCTGCACCTAAAATTTTTTTTGTATTGTGTATCTCTTATACGTTTATATTTTAAATCTCATTTTTTTATACTAATACATCATGTCTTACCATGATACGTTTTTAATCAATATTTATATCTCTTTTTTTCAGAATTTAAAATTCATTGCAAAAAGTTGAAAAAGAAAAATAACACCAAGAAAAAAAAAGAGAAAAACTAAAGAAAATAAATCTGGAAGTTAAATATGGAGAAGAATATTTCAAAAAAAATTGCATTATTAACTAAATGCTTTTTGGGGAATATTTAGATGTTAATTAGAAGATCTCGATAGTAAATTACTCCTTAAATTAGTTAATTACCGCTACCTTTCATAATTACAACGAATTAGTTGTTTCTTAAATTGCAACATCAATCATATATCTCTATGTATCTGAAAAAACTAAAAATCGAAATTTTATGAAATTTTAAAAAAAATTAAAATAGGGTGTGATTATAGGTAAACTAGTCGGATTTTATGTAAAACTCCTAAAATTAAACGGATTGAGCTATCCCGTCTGTCATGTAACTCGTTTTCACCCAACCCATTTTGACCAAATAAATTTGGATCGTATTGAATCTTGATCCGTTTGTTATCTTGACCCATTTTGATCCACTCAAACTTAACCCAACCTGTTCAATTACCACCCGTCCACCCCTACTCGTTTTGTACGAGAACTAAGTAATTTCTGGATTATAATGTCCGGTAAATAATTTAGTTTTAAGCTCTATTCTGTATACTTTTTTCAAATTTAATAAGTAGCAAGTAATAAAGGTGTTTTTTTACCTATTTGGCTGAGCATTTTGGTATTTTAACATTATTCTCTTCGTATCAGAGTAGTTGACATGTTTACTAAAAGTACTTATCTCAAAATAATTATCAGTTTAAAAAATTAAGAGAGCACTAATTATTCTTTTTCAATTTTATCTTTAATATTAATAATTTTATAATTAAGAGGCAGTAAATTTATTAAAACTAAAGAATTAATAAGGGATATGTTAGTCAAGTCACACTATCAATTAATTTTTCCTTAAGAATTATTCAAAATCTAAATCTGCCAACTATTTTAAGACGAAGGGAATATAATATCTCTTATTTATAAGAGGCAGTGTAGCAGCTGAAGCAGGCATGAGGTCGACATGCCTGCTTCAGCTGCTTCAATTGTGATTTCACGATATTACCCCTAATTAATTATTAAAAGTCATTTGTGTATTAGAAAATTAATAATATTTAATAAAAAATAAAATAGATATTTATGACGTGTCTACTTGAGCTGCTTCAATCACAATTTTATTATAGCACCCCTAATTAATTATTATATTCCTAATTAAATTATAAGTCATTTATATGATAACAAATTAATAATTTTTAATTAGAAAAAATAAAATAGTTATTTATGATATATCTGTTTCAGCTGCTTCAATCATAATTTTACTGTATCACCTTTAATTATTTATTATAACTCATCTAAGCATTAAAAATTTAATAAAAGTTAATAAAAAGGTAAAATAGATATAAACTGAAAATTAACTCTTGATGTTTTCAATTAACTTGACGACTTACATGAGACCTTCTCAAATTTTTTTCACAGGTATTTTTTTAAAGTAATTTTGATAAAGGGAGTTCATCAGCTGAAGCCGGCAGCAGATCGACATGTCTGTTTCAGATGCTTCAATTGTAATTTTACTGTATTGCAGTTAATTAATTATTATATATAAGTCATCTACATATGAGAAAATTAATAATATTTAATACAAACAAGTAAAATAAATATTTTTGGCATGTTTGCTTTAACTGCTTCAATCGTGATTTTATTATTTCACCCATAATTAATTATTATAAGTCATCTAAGTATTTTTAAAAAAATACTTAATAAAAAAATAGATATAAAATGATAATTTTACTATGTCACTTCTAATTAGTAGAATGGACGAGAAATTATTATAAATCACAATAATTTAAAATTTAAATTATTTTTAAAATATAATTGACTATCAATGTCACAAAAGATTGAACAGGGAGAGCAACATATATTATTTGAAAATTAAATAAAAAAGTACTAAAAATTACAATGGTTAACAACTTAAAATATCTAAAAAAATATTAAAAATATGATTAATTATCTAAATTTTATTTGTGTGACATAAATTGAAGCAAAAAAATAATTTATAACGGGCCCTCGGTATCTAGTATACCGATAACAAACGGTAGTCTTTAATTTAATGCATGTAAGAAGTGGACATTTTGGTCCACTACCCTAACCAAATTTTCACATTAACTCGTAGATAGAGTAGTTGATAATACTCGTTAATGTATCGTTTGTATGTACTGCTCTTGCTACAAATAGCAATTACGTCAATTAGCAAAGCAATGCTGGCTCTGTACATCATCTAGCCACTTACCAAACATCCTAACCAATATCATTATGCTATAGATTAGCCCACTAATTAATTAGTTTATCTTGCTAAATATATCAAACTATAGTTAAGAAGAAAGCAAGTAGGTTGAAGAGAAATAGGAAAACGTGCATTCTCACAATGATGTTAAATGAGTAAGATTTCCGATTTCTGGCGGTATTCTTCCGTTCAAATTGCACATTGAAAAATCTCTGCAGATTTAATAAATAACATGTTAACAATTTAGATTCAAAAACAAAATTTGTGCACTACATATAATCTAAGACATTTTTAGTCCCTCTATCTTAACATCATTACATATTACGGCCTTACGGGTGTGTTTCGTATGAACGAAAACATCTTTGAAGTTTGAATTATACTTTTACAAAATTTTTCATGCTTGATTTGTTAAAGTATTGTGGAAAACATTCACTTGAGAAAAATAAATCTACATATATTATATTAAAAACAAAAATCCCTAAATTCTAAAATCAAATTATCTAAATATCCTTCTAACAATTATTTATAACATGAATGTATGTATGTATTGATTAATAATAATATATGTAATCAACGATGATATGTTGGAAGGTGTGTCTACGCTATTTTGTACGTAACTATCATTCAGTTAACTGTTGGTTCATGCACATCAATTAATATAAATATTATACTAAAATATGTAAATTATTTGTAAAGATAATGCAAAATTTATCATGAACAAATAGAAGTGAAGTTAGGAAATTGTAAGAAAAGACATACATACATTTCAATAACATGACAGAATGTTGTATTGTTACAGTTATCGTCACAGATAATACTTTTGCCATCACACTGTGGGTCTGAAACGCTATTGCACGCCAGTTGTTGTAGCCCCGTTGTAAGGCTAAGCAAAGCCTTAATTGCCTCTTCTGCCAAATACATAGGTAAACCATAGTGAAAACGCAGTCTTGTTCGCTAAAACTTTCATTACGTGCAGGGTCGGGAAAAGGGGCGCAACACAAGGGTGTATTGTATGCACGCAGCCTTATCTTGCATTTCTGCCAGAGGCTGTTAATGTGCAGAGTCCGGAAAAGGAGCGCACCACAAGGGTGTATTGTATACATGCAGTCTTATCTTGCATTTCTGCCAGAGGTTGTTAATGTGCACGGTTCAGAAAAGGAGCGCACCACAAGGGTGTATTGTACGCAGCCTTACCTTGCATTTCTGCCAGAGGCTGTCTCCAAGGCTTGAACCCGTGGCCTCCTAATCACATGACAACAACTTACCAGTTACTCCAAAACTCTCCTTCCATATATTGCGTACAATAATAAATGGAGTAGTTTTTGGAGGGATGTAATGAACTAGCTAATACGTTGTCTATGAATTAATTAGAAGATCTATATATAAAGTTTACCTTCTTGTTTTAGAAGGGGTGTCTTTGGGGTTGCAGGTGCATCAGCTACCCAAGCACTCGATGTTGTGAGGACACAATTTGTTGTGAGAAGAAGCAATATGACTAAACCTACTGACTTATAATGCAACTTAAAATCAATTGAACCCATATCACCTTCTTCTTCTTTGGGCATGCAACTTCTATATTATTTTTTAATATATATATAATAACCAACCATATAAAAGGAATAAAGTAGAAGCAACTTTGATTTGATTGGCACTAACTTCAACGCGGACATATATACTTTGTGTTTTTTACTTTTGAAAACAACTTTTTTCTTTAAAGCTCGATTGCTTTAATCGCCAAGATACTTTACAAAGACTCAAAGAGTATACTTCATTTTATTTTTATTTGATCAACGTTGACTCGACAATTTTCTTAAAAAAAATATTTATTAGGCATTTATTTTGTTAAATAAATCTTATTAATTTATTTAGTAATATTTTAGATAGTCACTTGATAATAATTAATAAGGCACTTTCCTTGGCTTGATCTTTTGATGACTGTAAAAAGAATAATGATCGATGGATCATTTAGCATGGATCTACTTTTTTTTATTTATTTATTCCACCTTTTCTGACATAAAGGTGGACTCCTCCATTACGAGTAGTGATATCTTTTCTAAAAAAATAAATTATTTAACTATTTAGATGAAGGTACAAGAAGAAGCAGACAAAAAATTGTCTGAATTAGCTAATATTGGTTACTAATTATTATTTTTTTGAAAAAAGAAAAGTGAGTATAGATTAAATGGGAACCACTCAAATACATTCAAAGGATCTGAAGTTTATTTTTCCTGAGAGACTGAAGTGGTAGTACTGCTTTTTCATCAAAAAAAAAAAAAGAAGAAGGCAGTAGTATTGCTTTTGAAAAATTGTATTTTTTTTAGTTTTATTTTAGATGGTTATCTTACTATAAATATATATTCTAAATTACTTGTCCATGACTAAATCAAGACAAAATTAATTAAAAAATTTTCATTTTGCCCCTGCTATTAATATTCTTTGAACGCTTAAACAAATTAGTGTGAGCACTTCTTTTCATAAATAAACTTTATATCCATCAATATAGATGAGGGGTAGATCAGTAAATTAACCATTTCATTTATGTTTTCTTAAATGCCTTATAAAATGAAAAATGACCAACTAGAATGAAACGAATGGAGTAAATTATGTTAGTCTTTTTCAACCTACGGGAAAAAAACCAAAAAAGTGACATTTCGGTATGTATATAAGCGTCTATAATAAGAATATGAGTTTCACGAATTAATATGTGATAGCAAATAAACCTTACCATTTGAAAAAGAATATTATATTATTAGGTTAAATATATGGAGATGAACCGTGATAGTCTTTCAACTTCCATGCACTTCTATTAATTTTATAGAATATTTGTTACCTCTTATCGAGATTAAACCTGTCAAACGGGTCGGGTTGACCTGGCTTGGTCAGCTCATGGACTGTAGTGTACTGAGTCTCGGGTCGATTTAATTTTTTGATTGGGCCTATTTAACCAGGCCCGATTTAGGCCCGTCGGTTAACCGGCCTGACCCGACTATCTTTTCTTTTTTTTTTTTTTTTTAAATGGAGATTTGGGCCAAACTAGTCATTGGCCCAACGGCTATATAGTCGTTTTTGATCCAAACGGCTAGTTTGGGCCCTTTTATTAAAAAAAAAATCATTTAAAATATTTTTTAATCCAAAAAAAAAATCTATAAATACCCTACACCTTCAAATCATTTTCCACACAATTTTTCATTCTCTCAAATCTCATTCTCTCTCAAATCTCAATTCTCAAATATTCTATATATTTAATTTCCTAAAGTGCTCACTTTAATTTTTAAATTTTGCGATTACAAAGTACGAGTGGAAGTTTCTAAAGTCGCAACCTTCGGATACTTCCAAAATTTGGTATTGTCGTTCCATCTCTTAGGTTTAATTTTTATTTAGTGTATTAATTGTTAAATATTTAATTTTATTATATTTGTGTATTTTGAATTTTTTTAGTTTAATTTATATTATGGATAAATTAAGAAACCTCACTACAAAAGGTGTTAAAAAATATTGTCCTGGAAGCGGTAGTGGTAGTAAAAAGCGAATTACTAGCGGTAGAGGCACTTCAAGTAGTAGATATACTCATGTGCCTTCACCTCCGGTACCGCTTGGTACACCTTTTGAGGAAGAAATAGATGTAGGTGCTCACGATATGGATTATGTAGAAGCTCAGGAAAATTTCGGGATAGAAGAACAAAATGAAGTAGATGCGGTTAATTTAGACGAAGATGATGAAAATATTGGTGAGACACCCGCAGAAAATGCTAACGTTACATCTGAATCGGTTAATCTCCCTCCTCGTCCTTCCCGTGCCCCAAGAGCTCGTAAAACAACTTGTATTGCATGGCAATTTTTTGAACGTATATCAAATACTGAGGTGCAATGCAATATTTGTCAACAAATATATAAGCATAAAAACAGAGGCAAGCAAGGGGGTATGGGTACGTTAATGAGACATATAGGTGATGCTCACGAAAGAGAGTTAAATATTGCACGGAGGTGGTAGGGATGTTGGTGGACCAACGCAAACTAGAATGGACCCAACAACTGGTCAGATAATGAAGAAGTATAATAAATTGAGGGACCGGGAAAAATAGCTAAAATGGTGGTTGTGGGTTGTTTGCCTTTTAGTTTTTCTTCTTCTGATGTCTTTATTCATTATATTCAAGCAATTTATAATCCTATGTTTAATGGTATTCCTAGAAGTACTTATCGGTCTGATATTTTTAGACTTCATTCACAATATTGTTTTTATTGTTTTTATTAGAGAATTTAAAGTTAAATGTCAAGAAAATGGACTTATCTTGAATGTTCCAATGTCAACTGTTGCATCAAAGAGCGTCTTTAGTCAGGAATGACAGCAGCTTGGAGACAATCGACACTCATTGGGAAGCAATGTAATGAATGTTCTAGTTTTCCTCAGAGATTGTATTAGAGCGGAAAGAAGAAACCAAGGAATGCAACCGGAGCCGAACGACGAGCAGAAACTTGAAAAAATTATGTCTTCACGAGAGAACTCAGCAGAATCAAGTCCAATGCATGGTTTTGCCCCCCGTTGGCTTTGACTATCTTATGCAAGTTCCCATTAATATTAACAAGAATGAGTTGAAAAAAATGATGTATAATTTGTAAATTTTTCATTCATGTAAATTATAAAATTTGGATCATTTCGCAATCCATAAAATTCAACATTCATTCACTCCTTAGTCCTTACTTTGTAATTTTTTTCATTTAATGATTTAAATTAAATTTCTAGTTTAAATTAAAAACTTACTTCTAATATATTATTAATTTACTACCAAGTATTATTAATTTATTATATTAAGTAGCATATGTTTTGCATATTTGTGTATATATCTTCTATAGATGTGTATATTTAATGTATAAATGTGTATATGTTTTATTTAAAGTAGTACATATATATTGAATGGTGAGTGTATATATATGTATATATCTATGTATATTTAATGTATACATGTGTATATGTTTTATAAATTAGTATATAACTCTCTCTCTCTCTCTCTCTATATATATATATATATATATATATATATATATATATATATGTATGTATATGTATATGTATATGTATATATATTGTAGTATATTTTATTTAAATTTTAAAGTAGTACATATGCATTGAATGGTGCGTATATATGTGTAATTGTGTATATGTGTATATATTTTTTAAATTCTAATGTAGTATATACTATATATATAGTGTATATATATTGTTTAACATATTTAAAATGTATATAGGTGGATATATATAGTGTACATTGAAAAAAAACTTTTTATTTTTATTTTTGATCGGATTTTTAACCGGGTTTAGGTGGGTTTGACCGGATTGGGTTAAGTGGGCCGGGTTAGGACTATTTTTAAAATTTTTACTGTTGAACCCGGCCCGATCCACTTAACACAACCCGGCCTACAACCCGAATAAATTTAATGAGTTGGTTTTAGATTGATCCGGCCCGGCCCACTTAACACCCTTAATCGAGATAGAAACTGAAAAATTTTGTGCATCAAAGCTTGGATAAAGGAGAAAACTTACCTAGTACTTTTCCTTCTACAAAATTTGAACTTGAGAAATTTTCAAATTTTCAAACCTCATGATCATTGCACCATACCCTGGTGTGCAAAGCTCAAGTAAAAGTAGCCATACAGGAATAATAACCAAAAGCTAAACAAATTTACAAGAAAATACTAGTAATAGAACCCTCTTCCTTCAATTATTGTCAGCTTTCATGCATATTTTTTTGGGAATCAAATCCCTTCAACCTTTAATCACTATTCCTTTAAAAAAGTTGGCCCAAAATTTCACCTTTAAAAAAGAGTGTCTCCAAAATGTTATACCTTTTCTGTCTACTAGCTTCAGCAAGATTATTTTACATTCAATGTGTTTCACATATTTGAGATACACTTACAAGGCTTATCCTCTTTGCCTTCTTTTTTAATGTTCATGTTGGAATTATCCTATATTATGTTGGACTCAATATAAAAATGACTCTATCTTGGTCTTATTAAACTTTTTAAATGATTATAATTATTGGTGATGTAATTAAAGAAAGACATCAAGTTTAATAGATTTCATATTGTGCGTAGAATCACTTTAATAGAATATTATTGTGAACTTTATTTTGGTATAGCTTTATAGTGAAATCCATGCCATAATTAGGTCATGATTTTCAAGAATTTTTTATAGGGTTTAGAATCCAACCCTCAATCTTAAAATAGTTTTAATACAGATTCTCTGTTTTATTTTACTTTGTTCCTATACTAAAACTAAAATAATTTTTTCTTTTTTACTTGTCTACTTTCAAATAAATCAATTGAGTTATTATTATTATTTTTTTCATGCTACACCCTAAGTATTAAAACGTTAGGGGGTATATATCTTTCCATCAATTTCCATCGATTAAAATGCCTAAAAACGAAAGCCAAAACTGACAGATTGTATCGCTTTTTTGGTACAAAATGACGAAAAATCAATGTGTTCACATTTACCGAATTTAGATTTGTTGCTTTTAGCAATCTGACGGACAACGTCGGTTAAAATCGACAGACAACCAACCCAGTCCGACAGTTTTTTTAAACCGATAAAAACTGACAAATAGGATCGATTTTTCAAAAATTTCAAAACATTTAAAAAAGTAGCTACTATGAATCGAATCGAAGTATTTTCTATGATTTTATACAATTGTATCACTCAACATCACATGTTCTTTGATAAAGTATTTCAATCATTTTATGTATACTACTCAATTGCGATTTTGCACTTTAAAACCCGATTCCGTGGATTTTTGTAAAACAAGTAGCAGGATTAGGGTCCCAAGCATAGGCGGCAAGCATGAAATAGATAAACATCCTCAAACAAAATTATATATGTTTTAGAAGATAAAGATGCCGATGAAAGTAAGATTGAGAAGGTTCAGAATGTGAAAGGAGGTGTCAAGATGCGCCAGTAAAGAGGTGTGAGAGGTTGGTTGTAACACGAATTAAGAGCAGAGTTGGAGGTAGGCCGAAGAAAAACAAGTTATATTCATCCTTGCATACAACAATAGAAGTGTATATAAAACTCAAAAAGAACCTTCGAGGTTGCACTTTTTGTTTTAAAAACGGCGAAGGTTATAAATTGGATAGATGCAACAAATTATATTCATCTTGTATATAAAACTCACAACGAAACTTCAAAGGTTGCATTTTTTGGCTATTGGCTATCTCACCACAATAGAAGTTGCATCAATTCCCATATATAGGCTTATAGCTCATTCAGTATTCTTTCCCCTTGAGAATTATCCAAAATGTCCTGGAGGATGTAAAGAATTTTATTTGTATAATTAGTGAAGGATTAAGAGTGAAAATAAGTGAAAATTTAGAAGAACGCACGGAAGATAACAAACTATGTACAGCTCCTTTCAATAATAACAAGTTTTTTTGCACAACCAATACAAGGGTTGTGGCGGAGTTGTAAGTATTCCTGGCAAGAATCTGGAGTTAATCGGGCTCAAATGCAGATACTGGACATCGGGTGAGAAACCAAAATAAAATAAGTTCTTGCACGAAATGCCCTATTTTGGGGTGATTTTTAATTTTTTGCCACAAATATGATGGTCTTTAATAGAAGTCCCATCAGGGAGCAGGCCTTGTATTGATGAGAGAGACCCCTCATAAGTGGAGTGGGATATGTTTGTTGGATTCAAATTTCATTGGCAATATTATTATTGCTGTTAGAGCAGGAGGGAGTAGCTTCTGATGGCCCTGGTGTAGAATAGCTTTCAGATTGAGAAGGCTGAGAGAGTGCAGCCGTGGCTTTATTCAAGGCAATCTCGTCTGTCAGAGGATGGAAAGCTGAAGACATGGTCCTGATTTTAGCTTTTCCTTCAATAACGGTCACTATCTCAGACATGGTTGGCCTGAGAGTTGGTGATGGATTAGTGCACATCATTGCTAATTCCAGAATGGCAGATGCTTCTGTCCAAGAATAATCTGTTCCAAGTTTTGGATCAACTAGATCCATCAACTTACCCTGCTCATGCAGCACATAAGCCTGCAATCGAACCAATAGGCGTCCTCAAATTAGCAAAGTCATTCAAGTAAAAGTACGATGACAACTGTTTATTAGGCCTATGCATCAATGAGTCATATTGAGAACTTCTGATTTGAGGCTTACCAAATCAAGAAGGTAAACTGTCTGATCACTTGGCCTGTAACTAGCACTCTTTCTCCCACTCACAATTTCAAGTGTAACAACCCCAAAGCTGTAAACATCTGCTTTCGGTGTTAAGTGGCCTCGCATTGCATATTCTGGTGCCATATATCCCCTATAAAAGAACTTTCATATGAGAGTACAAATACACTCATCTGAAAGAAAATATATATGCGTAGCAAAAGCTTCAAAGTAACAAGATGGAAGGATTATCAAATTACGTTGTTCCAGCAATTCGCGTGATGACATGAGTATGTTCCCCTTCATTAAGCTTTGCGTATCCAAAATCAGTTATTTTTGCATTCAGCTCCTTATCCAGGAGTATGTTTGTGGGCTTAATGTCCCTGTGGATAATCTTCAATTTGGACTCTTCGTGCAAATAAGTTAAACCTTTGGCTATCCCGAGGATAATTTTCACCCTCGTCGACCAGTTTAGTCTCGATTTAAGTTCCTCTGAACCTGCAAATGCAATGTCATTATTTTATTAAGTACTTCAGCATTTGTTGTCAAAACATATGAGTCTTGCTGTCCTTACGGAATAATGCATGGTCAAGAGAATTATTTTCCATGTATTCGTAAATAAGTAGGAGCTCGTTGTCTTCTGCACAACATCCCATTAACTTCACAAGATTTGGATGTTGCAGAGCTGAAATTAGGCCGATTTCATTTACAAACTCACGTATTCCTTGCTTTGATTTTCCTGATAGTTGTTTAACTGCAATTGAAATCCCATCAGGGAGCAAGCCCTGTATAGATGAGAGACAACCCCATATTTTAGAATTGGAACGAAAACGTGCACATGATAAGGGGTTCTTTGTATGTTACATGTGTAGAGGTGACAGAGATTTAGATGAATTATCACAGTTATAGTCTCCACGGCGCAACTATTTTTTTTATGAACCTAATACTCCTATACGCTTGCATAAGCAGCAGCTCAATCCAGGGCCAGGGGAACGATATGATGAATAATCAGAATGCTAAAATCCAACTGACCTTGTAAACAGGTCCAAAACCTCCTTCCCCCAATTTGTTCACAGCATTGAAGTTTTGAGTGGCATCTTTTATTTGACGAAAGGTGTAAACTCCTCCGGGAACAATTCAGTTGCTTTTAGTTCTTTCGATATGTGTTAGCATTTCACAAAAGAAGCAAACAACTTTTTTAGAGAGATGCAAATTTATTGAAATCATATATCAACCAAATTCCATGTATAATTAATTGCATCTAACCTTCCTTTGATGATCTTTTGCCGCCGAGATAACCCAATTTCCAGAGTACAAGCAAAAGTAGAGTAAGAAAAACCAGTGATGATCCTGCTATCCCAGCCTTAAGCGCAATAGACAGATGATGTTTAGGAACTAACATCGAAGTATTGTTGGTTTAGAAAGGACACTGAAGAAAATGAATGACAATACACCATATATATATATATATAACATACCTGGCTCTACAGAAATAGCTGCAATGAGGGGACCATAGTTCTGTGGGTAGACGGTGGAGCCATTACCACTCCAGTACAAGTGAATTTCAAGATGGGATTCTATTAAAACATTATATTGCGAGAGTGTAAACCCATAATCATTCAGTTGTCCTTCTTCTATATTGAAGTTTTTCAGAACATTCTTCCCCTGCAGTGACAGCTTTTCAAAAAAGAACTACAAAAATGATACTCTACCGTTTGACTTCATATTACTCACTCCAATAACTTAGACAAAACACTCTCAAATTTGCTAATATTTCTATCGATTTTGAGTAATAAAAATTAATAATAATGTCCCAAGTGTTATTTGAAGCAAATAGCATGAAGTTAAAATTTAAGAAATGACTTCCGTCCATAAATGAAGCAAGTCATTTTCTATCTTTTGATGGAAACTATTCGTATTCCTCGGGTAATTAAGCCCTTTTTAGTAATTAAACACCATAAATTCTTCATTTTTGGATATTCAAAAAAACACAAACTTGCATAGGAGTCAAGAACAATAATTTAATTGCTAATATGTTAATATAATATTTGTAATATTTATGTTTGAAATCTAAAAGAAAACAAATAAGAATGTATTTACAAATAATTAAAAATAAAAAGAACACTAGGAATAGAAGAACAAAAAAATCTAATATAAAAAGAAATTTAAAAAAGGCACTAGAAAAGAAAATTAGTTTTTTAAAAGAATATGGAATACTCCTTAATTAATTGAGATCTTAATACCAAATAATATGGAAAGATTCATTAAATAGGCGGAGATATATATTTGTTTTATTTTTATTTTTAATGTGTAGAGTTTTTTTTGTTAGTTATTTAATAGGGCTATGCTAATGTAGTTATATAAAGATTTGGCTATAACTGATATAATCAATCTTTGGTTAGGAATGAGTAATGTATATTTTTTTAAGGTAGTCTAATTACATAAGATGTTCTAAACTTTTTTTAACTAAGATGAATGTGGAAGTAAATAAGAGTCAACTGTTTTGAAACGCACGGAGGGAGAGGAAGAAAGTATACATATTGTACCTGGATGTCAACATCAAAAACTCGTCTAGGTCCGAGGGGAGAGCCTTTGTTTTTCCTTAAGCCCATCTCAACAAAATGTAGTTTGAGTATGTAGACTCCCTTGAGGAAACAAAATCCATAGTATTTGAGAGAGATGGGGGCTACACGGGCTGTTCCAAGCAGAACTTGATGTTCAAGCCTACGGGTATCCTTGATAATAAATGGTAGTGGTTCATAAGAAACACACTTGGTAAAACCCATGCTACTGTAACCCCAACCACCTGTTTTGTTGATAAAAAACATTGATGCACCATTGGGGTTCACATCAGCATAGTAGATCTTTCCCTCTACATCAACTTGCTCCCCACCGCAGTTGATAAACAGCTCTTTATCTGTCAGACAACTTCTGATATGATGACATATATACTTGTGCTTGTATAGTTTCTAGACACATGCGTTTGCGATTGCATGCATGTCTGTGCCTTATATAGATTTTTATAGATCCTTTATGGTGATTAAAATTCTATGAAAACATGAGTGTAATGAGTAATATAATGTAGTAAGAATTATAAATGACAAGAAACACCAAATGAAAGGCATATTTTGATGTTTAAATCATCCTTTTTAAGCAACCAACTGTGAATTTAAACTTTAATGAGTTATCAAATTTTAAATGAGCCCAAATAAAAATACAGTCTTATGACATTTGAAATTCATAGAATATCAAATTAAAGAAGTTTAATAAATAAAGAGAAAGTACACAAGAGAAAAATAAATTGAAAAAAATACAACAAACACATCTTTCTTAAGACTTAAATCATTAAAATAACGATGGAGAACGAACTACAAAATCAGTACAACATTTTTTGAATTTTTGTAGACTCTTTCTCCCCTAACAAATCAAAATTCAAGAGTCTTCTTGATCGAGTAAAACTAAAGTATGAATCAAACAGTACAATGATGACGATATTAGTTGTTTACGACTTTAACTATATATGGATTGAAAATGATAACCTTGGGTAGGGTCTTATGAAATAAAACAAAGATGAGTTTATATAAATAAAAATGGAGGAATACCAAAAGATATCTTTTATATATATATATATATATATATATATATATATATATATATAAAAGAACCACAAGGGTCTATTGTATGCAACCTCACTTTATATTTCTACAAGGAGTTGTTTTCATGACTTGAATCATGACCTCCTGGTCACATGACAACAACTTTACCAGTTACTTCATGGCTCCCTCTCCACACAAGAAATATCATATGATCTGCATTTGAACGGTATGTTTTTGTAAGACTTGATCTAGTACTGTACTAATTATGTTTCTTGCACTTTGGTAATATTGAACCATCAATTTGTGTTACTCTATCTCTTCCATTTTGGGTTGAAGGCTTGAAGCACAAACAAAAGGAGAGAGAAAAAGTCGAAAAGAAAGGATGTGGCATTCTAATTTCCCGGGAATCAAAGCGAGACATATGATACATTTTTATGTAGTTTCCATTTATTTTTGTTCAAGCTCACATAAAAACTTAAAGTGATTTGACACTCTTACTCCGAACTCCCCACATAAAATGGGAAAGGGAGATCGTAATTTAGGCTTTTGGCTAATAAATTACCAGAAAAAAAGTATAGCAACAAACAATATAGTAAGCAGAAGCCAAGAAAACATTAAGAATACTACAACTTGGTGAAACTCTTGTTTAATGACTTACATTTGCTATTACCGCAAAAACTGTCACATAGATTTGTTGTGAACCTACATAAACATACGATCAGAATAGCAGCACTAGTCTATAGCAGGAAAAGAGAAGATACAAATAAGAAATGAATTAATCAGCACTCACGAATTAGTTGAGCATCCTGGAAAAATGTTCCTGAAATGGGAAGGCCATAAATATATACAAACAATGATACTATGTAACATCTAAAGTAGAGAAGTGGTGTAGTGAATTTTACACGTCCTGATTAGGTAAAGCGTCGGACACTGAGGTTGTAAGTGTAAAGTTGTTTTCAGAAACATCCCTGCAAAACAATTTATGGAAAAAATAAGCTCTCTTTCCATTGTTGCTAGAAAGACAAATGACAAAGATCACGAGCAATGTGCAGAGGTGGACGGAGTTATATCTACATTATTTGGCTTCCATAAACAGTTTTCTTTTACTTTAAAGAAGACTAAAAGTTCAGAGTGGAATTATATCTACCATTTTCAACTCCGTGAGTTATAAAGTGGTAAAGAAACGTGGGTAACAGCGGAATTATGTCTCTTTGTGAGATTTTTTGGGCTATTCTCTTAGGTTTTGCTTGCTTGGTCATATAGATAACGATAATCTTTGCATACAATTCCACATAAGCAATTACAAAGTTGGTCAATGGCTGCATAAAATATTTTTTTGCATAATTAAGGCAGTGTTTGGTTGGCCGTAAATGAAAGAAAGTCCCTGAATAACTAATGTAGTGTATCAAATTTTATACCGATATAATTTATGAGAGAATCTATGTATAAAGTTTTATTATAGTATTGCAGAAAATTTCAAAAGCAATTTTTCCTCATCTGTTGACATTCAAAATTGACATGGCACCAACACACTTTTAATGAATGTTTGCACTTACACGTATCGAAAGTGTCACCAATAGTATTTTTTATGTCACCAATGACATCAACGTAGGCTGTTTTTTGCCTATAAATAGGAGAGCTCTTAGTTCATTTTAGGTACACCAAAACAAGAGAGAAAAACAATATGTAGAGAGCAGTGAGGTATCCATAGACTATGATAAAAAAAATAGTCTGTGAAGAAAAAATTAGAGTG
This sequence comes from Capsicum baccatum var. pendulum, assembly GCA_030864225.1. Lineage (NCBI taxonomy): Eukaryota > Viridiplantae > Streptophyta > Magnoliopsida > Solanales > Solanaceae > Capsicum > Capsicum baccatum. Next base: position 141,040,581 of record CM061551.1, on the reverse strand, counting down.
AGCGTTATTTTAATAAAGCGAGAGTCAAAAGAAGGTTATTTCTTTTGAGTGGGTGGTAGTCACTTTGAGTATTGTATTTGTGATTATGGTATAAAATTTCTTACAATATTAATATCAGTTGGTCCGTGGTTTTTCCCTTATTTAGAAGGATTTCCATGTAAAATTCCTGGTGTCATTATTTTCACTTATTTTTCTATTATTTTGCCACAAATACTTTTATTGCTATTTCGCGTTTTCCCAATAAACTGGTATCAAAGCCCATGGTTTGCAATATCTGTATTTTTTGGTAAACAATGGAAGCCAACACAATTAGAACGGTTACCTTAAATGACATTAATTATGCCATTTGGAAGGGCAAAATAGAAGATCTGCTCTATGTCAAGAATTTTTATCAACTAATTTTTGACACTATAAAACTTGAAAATAAAACCGATGAAGAGTGAAACCTGTTGCACAGACAGGTATGGCGGTTTTATCATGCAGTGGGTTGACGATAATGTGTTGAACCATATTTCTGGGGAGACACATGCTTGGTCCCTATGGGAGCATCTTGAAAGTTTGTATGCTTGAAAGATTGGAAATAATAAGATGTTCTTGATAAAACAAATGTTGGGGTTAAAATACCATGATGGTTCTCCGATGACAGATCATTTGAATAACTTTCAGGGGATTATGAACCAGTTATTTGCTATGGACATTAAGTTTGATGAAGAAATTCAAGGTTTGCTTCAACTTGGTTCCCTACCAGACTCGTGAGAAACATTTACAATTTCTTTATCAAATTCTGCTCCTGATGGCGTGATCTCTATGGATTTTGCAAAGAGCAGAGTTCTTAATGAAGAGATGAGACGAAAGTCTCAAGGTTCCTCTTCGTTTGATGTCCTAATGACTGGCGCTAGGGGGAGAAGCAAGAATCATGGTGCTAAAAATGGAGAACACCATAAAGCGAATCCAGAGACAAATTTAAAGATCTTGTGATACAAAGCTAAGTGTGTATCAAGAGATTCAAGCCAACAAAAGAAGCAACAATAAGAACAACAAAGTGCTAGTGAATCGAAAGAGGCCACACACGGCTTCACTAGGCTTCAACACTTGTCTTGACTCGAAAAATGAGTTTACAACAAGAACAACAAATGATAATTTTGCTAGTGAATCGAAAGAGCCCCACACGGCTTCACTAGACTTTTAGATTCAACAACACAATGTTATCAAGATTACAAAAGGTATAGAAACTTGACATACAATATTCAATAATCTAAGAACCCTAACAATGTGAAAGGACCCTAAGACTACTGAATATCAACACCAAATTCTTACTTGGACCAAGAGGAACTCAAGACCCCAAGATCCTAGTTTCTATCCAAGATACAACACTAGTATCACTCCTCTAGTGAGCTTTCGGTTTTGGCCTCTCCAAAATGAGAAAGAGAAGTCACCAATATTATAAGTCTTTTGTTTCTTGAATAATAGGAATGAACTAACTAAAAGGCTAGCCCTAATAAATGGCTTATATAGTCAATTACAAAGGAGGGACAAAAGACCAAAATACCCTTGACATTAAGTGGGTGGATTTGTGGTGTTTTGTTAGGCCTCTTCACACTTTAATAAGTATAGGCCCTTAGATGGGCTCGCAAGGGCCTCACACACGGCCAAGGATGTGAACAAGGCTTAGAGTCGTTGCAACTCACGCGCTTGACTTTGTGTGAAAGGTCTCAAGCTAGGAATTCCCGTATCATATTGAGTGCTATCATTGTAGATTAAAAGGGCACACAAATTTTTTTTATCGGAAGTTGAAGAAAGAGAGAAGAGACAAGGAGGAAAATAAAGAAGACGATAATAAAAATTGTGTAGCGATTGTTACCACTGAAGATCTTGTTACTGTCCTTCATGAAAATCTAATAAATGTTGCTTGTGATGAGTCAATCTGGGTTGTGGATTCTGGTGCCGCATCTCATGTGACATCTAGGAAGGATTTTTTCTCATCTTATACTCCAGGTGACTTTGGAACCTTGAGTATGGGAAATGAGACTATTTTTAAGGTGGTTGGTATTGGTACAATTTGTTTGGAAAATAGTACTGGATCTAAACTAGTTTTAAACAATGTAAAACATGCACCCGATGTTCGCTTACACTCGATTTCTGTTGGCATGCTGGATGATGAGGGATATGTTAGTATCAATAGTGGTGGAAAATGAAAACTCATTAAGGGTTCTTTGGTTGTGGCTTGTGGAGACAAATGTTGTGGTCTATACTGGACTACGGTTTCTACTTGTGCTGACATGGCGAATGCAGTTGAAAGTTCTAGCTCTTCAACATTATGGAACAAGAGGCTTAGACACATTAGCGAGAAAGGACTTAATGTTTTGGCCAAGAAGAAATTACTGTCAGGTTTTGAAAGTGCAAAATTAGAAAAATGTGAGCACTATTTGGCTGGAAAACAAAATAAAGTTTCTTTTAAATCTCATCCTCCTTCAAGAAAGACAAATTTGCTTAAACTGGTGCAGTCAGATTTATGTGATCCAATGAAGACAAGGACTTTGGATGGTGCACTTTACTTTGTTACGTTTATTGATGATTGCTCAAAGAAACTTTGGGTCTATGTCTTGAAGATGAAAGACCAAGTGCTGGGTGTGTTTAAGCAGTTTTAGGTTTCCGTTGAAAGAGAAATAGGGAAGAAGCTGAAGTGTATTTGTACTGATAACGGTGGTGAATATTGTGGACCGTTTGATGTAGGGGTGTGCATTGGTAGGTTCGGTTCAGTTTTATATATTATCGGTTTGATTTATCGGTTTTCATTTTTTAAATATGCTAAACCAATAACTAAACCAATAAGATATTTTTTATTGATTTTTGGTTTATCGGTTTTTAGTCCCTAATGGTTCAGTTTTGTATTTAACTGATAAGAAAATACTCATAAAATAGAAATAGAAGCAACTAACATGAAAAAAAAAATTGAATCTTAGTTGCAACCGAAAATCCTACATAATGTGTTTTAATTTACAAAAATCTTCAAGTTTGAACTAAATGTTGTTTGGAGAAATTAAAAGTTTGTATAATTGAATTAATAGGTTTGTTAATTAGTTGAAATTAAAGAGAAATTAAGAGAAATATCTAATAAGCCATACATATATATATATATATATAATATTCTTATTAGGCTATCGATTTACCCAATAACTCAATAAGAAAAAATTAAACTGAATCAATAACCCAATAATTTTCTTTGTAAAACCATTAACAAACCGTTAACCCAATAACAATAAACCAATAATATTTTTATCGGTTTGGTTTATCGGTCGGTTCGATTTTTGCATATCCCTAGTTTGATGAATACTGCAAGCAACAAGGTATCAGATAAGACTCCTCCTAAAACTCCTCAACTTAATGGTTTGGAGGAAAGAATGAGTAGGACCTTGATGGAAAGAGTCAGATGTTTGCTTTCTGAAGCAAAGTTGCCAAACTCCTTTTGGGGTGAGGTTTTATTGACTGTTGCACATGTTATTAATCAATCTCCTATTGTTGCTTTGCAAAGTGATGTACCAAATAAATCTTGGTACGAGAAAGATGTTTCCTATGACCATATGAGAGTATTTGGTTGCAAAGCTTTTGTACATGTGCCCAAAGATGAGGTCGAAGTTAGATGCCAAGACAAGGGAGTGCATATTCATTGGTTATGGATTTGATCAGTTTGGTTACAAGCTATATGATCCAATTGAGAAGAAGCTTGTAAGAAGTCGGGATATTGTCTTTATGGAGAATCAAACCAGTGAAGATTTTGACAAAGCGGTAAAGCTAGAATCTTCAAGTTCTGATGGTGTGGTTAGTCTTGATCAATTTCCTCATACAAGTGTGCATGATGTTAGGCTAGATAATCATGGTGATGCTCAGAATCATGTTTAAAATCAACATGTTGATAATGACAACGATGTTGTTGTTGACGATCTCCAGTTTAAGAAGTTGGGGATGAGTCACATGCTCCACTAAGAAGGTCTACAAGACAATGTATTCCTTCTTCTTCTTATTCTCCTAATGAGTATGTGTTACTCACTGACGGGGGAGAACCTGAATGTTATGAGGAGGACATGGAAGATAAACATAAGGATTAATAGATTGAAGCCATGCAAAATGAGATGAAATCTCTGCATGAGAACCACACTTATGAGTTGGTAAAATTTCCTAAGGGCATGAGATCTTTGAAGAATAAGTGGGTGTTCAAAGTAAAATTTAAAGAACACAGCTTGAATCCTAGATACGAAGCCTGTCACACCCCTTTTTCGCCCGAAGGGATCGAGGTCGAAAGATTTTTTTCAATTAAAGTGACGGTTTTGAATAGGGATTATTTTAATTACAGAGTCGCCACTTGAAATTGAGTTTTGGTGTTCCAAGTCACCTTTTTGATTCCCTAATCAAAAGAAAATGACTCTTTATTATGGTCTGCGAAAAAAAAAAATCGGGTAAGGAATTCTGTTGATCGAGGGGAAGGTGTGAGGCACCCCTCGAGTCCCGTGGTTCTAGCACGGTCGCTTCTATTGACTTATACTTAACTAAAACTATTTCAATAAATTGTGTTAACACCTAAATTCGCTCATTTTATTATACTAAAACTCGTCTATTATTTCACATTAAATAAATCGGTGAAATTTTTAAAAAAATTTATCAAGGTGTATTTTTTCATCCTTGTATTTTTAAATGTCTCCAAAAAAAGATGCGTACACCGCATTCTTAATCAAGACAAATAAATCTTAAACATGTTTAAAAATTACCTAATATTAAGGGTGTGTCTACTCAAAATTCTATTTAACATCAATAGTGATCTAAAGTAATTTACTTTTCATTTAAAAAAAGAAAAAGAAAATAATAATTAATTAATTTAATAATAAAAATAATAGAAATTTATTAATATAACTAATAAAATAATATAATAGTAATATATAAAAAAAAAGACAAAGTGATTCATATTACTAATTTTGATCCTCTAAGTTTAAAAATAAAATATACACATACAACTTTTAAATACACGCTTAATACAACTATCTAGACTCCATTTCTTTCTCTCTCCCTTTCTCAAAATCACTGCTACTGATCAATCAACAAAATGGCATTCTCTCTATCTTTTTCAGTAACGATAATACTATTATACTCGTAATGGTGATTTGGGGTTTCCTCGAAAGTTGTTATTTATCATCGGTAAAATAAAATGGGTGACAGCACCTGATCTGAGCGGAGCAGCGCGAAAGTTTTATGGTTGTTTACCGGCGACAGGATGGGGAGAGAGGGGTCAATGGTGATGCGGGAAAGGGGAGAGGAGATCGGCAGCGGCGTAGGAAAGGGGAGAGGGAAAGCTTCCGATTAGATCCGACGCTGAAGAGGGGAGATACACCGGATCTGGTGTTTTCCGGCAAAACGGAAAGGATAAAAGAGGGTAGTTCGGCGCGGGAAGAAGGGTGCGGCGACGATGGCCTCGCTAGCCGTTTGGTCACCGTTTTTAACAGCTTCCGAGGGAGTTTTGGTGGTTGTTTGTCCGGATTTTAGATGGGTTTCCGGCGAGGAAAAAGGAAGTTCATGCACAATTAATGGTTGGTTTCTAACGATAAGTCGCCTAAAAAATCAAATTTCTGAACTGTTTTTCTCCTTTATTTTTAATTTTTTTATTGATTTTCCATCGTTTGTTATACTGTGTGCGATATGTGCAGTCTACAAATTGATAAACTACATGTAAGTATACAGTGTGTGTAAAAGTCGAATTCTGTGAATACATGTGTGTGTTGTGAATATATCCGTTAAAACATGTCCAAGTTCGTTTTACATGGTTTCAAATATTTATATAATCAGATATATAGTATAACTTATAATCATATTAATATCAATAATCAAACTTTTGAATATCAGATGATACATGAAGTCATTGAACAATAATTTATAAAATAACAATACAAAAACAGATAAAAACCTGTTTGTTGAATTCGAACGATTGTAAGTACAGAATATTGCCACCGAAAACTCAACGAAAAATTGATTTCCACTTCAACTTTTTTTTTTTTTAGACTGAGGATTTGCTCTCTGTTGATTTTCTCTCTATTTTTTTATCTGATTCTCTGATGGTGAATGTCAAAAGTAGTACTCTGTGGGTCAAGAGTCCTATAAATAGGGTATTATTGGGGGGGGGGGGAAATAGGGGAGGGAACAGTTACTTAGGATAGGAATGTGTTTTTAAATTATGAAATAAATTATTACTACTATTTTTTTAAAGACAATAATAAAAATAATAATAATTATAATAGTAACATTTAATTAATTTTATGTTTAATAAAAATATAATAAAATTTACAAATAGTTCAAATAAATAAAATAATACCAAAATTATTAATTTATTAAAATTTAGAAAACAAAAATATTTTTTTTTATAATTAGTTTTAATATCTCAATATTAACTTTACTTAATTATTTATTTTTAACTAAAAATTTATTAAAAATAAAAATAATAATAAAAAATAATATATGATTAAATATTTAAAATTGAGGTAGGATAAAAAATCACGTGTCTACATTTTTGTCCCTCTTTGTGTGGAATTTCGAAGAGTTTTCATACAAAGAAGTAGACAAGACATGATTTTTGACCCTCCAATTATTTGAAAGGTAAGGATAAAATAAAATTAAAAGAAAAGAAAACAAATTGACCGAGTCCTATTTTTGGACAGCCTACCTATCCCGGATTATAAGGGAATCAGGTTACGAGTAGTTCAAAAGTAATTCGGTGAGAGAAAAAGTTAAATTCGAGTGGGATTCCGTTGAGTTTCCGGTTAGCAACTTCTGCCTTTACATTCAACTGACTAATAAAAATTAAAAATGAAAAATACAAGTAAAAATTGCAATCTCTAGAATCTTGATTCAAGCCTTCGCGACTTGAATTTGAAAATTCATCCTATTCTTCAGGCGGGCTCCTGAACTTCCTTTTTCTTCACCCTGTTCTTCAGGTGGGCTCCTGGACTTAGAATTTCTTCACCCTGTTCTTCAGGCGGGCTCCTGGACTTCCAATTTCTTCACCCTATTCTTCAGGTGGGCTCTTGAACTTACAATTTCATCATCCTATTCTTCAGACGGGCTCATGGACTCAAAGCAAATAGTGAAATAGAAAAATAACATCTCATTCTTCAGGAGGGTCCTGGATATAAAATAAATCTCATTCTTCAGGAGGATCCTGAACATAAAAAAAAATTTCCATTCTTCAGGAGGGTCCTGTCCCATTCTTCAGGAGGATCCTGAGCATAAAATAAATTCTCATTCTTCAGGAAGGCCCTGTCTGATTCTTCAGGAGGGTCCTGAGCATAAAATAAATTTTCATTCTTTAGGAGGGTCCTGTCCCATTCTTCAGGAGGGTCCTGAGTATAAAATAAATTCTCATTATTCAGGAGGGTCCTAAGCATAAAAATAAATTCTCATTCTTCAGGAGGGTCCTGAGCATAAAATAAATTTCCATTATTCAGGAGGGTCCTGTCCCATTATTCAGGAGGGTCCTGAACAAAAAGTAAATTTCCATTCTTCAGGAGGGTCCTGTCCCATTCTTCAGGAGGGTCCATGACCGAGATCCAGCATCGAATGCTGTAACCATGCTTCTTGCATTGAGAGAAGTATGAAATTGCATCCTTTATCTGAAAATAATTATTTCATCTCTGTTCCAAACAAAGAAAAATTGTGAGTTTTTAAAACATGTGGTGGTTGGTTTTGTAGTATTTGGCTTTTGAAGTGGCCACTCTCGTACTTGTCATGCTCAACTCTTTTCCAACCGATGATAATATTCATTGAATTGTCATACTTCTGACTCAGAATTCTGACTACTGAGATCCTCAACTCAAATCATATTTCTGTTATATGATGCTTAGCTTCCAATACATTCCTTAGATTTTCACAAGTTTAAAATGGTCAAATCACAATCATCTTGAGTACCTTACTTTTACTTTGAAACGTTATCTCTGTGCATCGACCCTTTGTATTGCTTTGTACCCTTAAAGGATTTGGTAGCGAGTTTGGAGTCCTTTCTCACTCGACCTGACGTGAATTTGACTCAAAAGATAACAAAATTTTCCGTTTGATAGCAAGGACACAAAAAATCAAAAAGTAAAATAAAACAAAAGAAAAAAACAACAGGCATCTCTTTTTTAAAAAACTAAGAGAAAACTTATCTGAATATGAAAACCAATTCTGGTGATTATGACATGCATTTTGAATCAAACAACCAGATCTACCCACACCAATCATTACAACTTTTGTCCACTTATTGAGCTTGAAATTAAGCCAATCTTAAACTTGTTCTTTCTTGATAACAACCTTTCTTCGGCTAGTGACACCTCAATGGGTTTTTGCCAATGAGTCTATCTCTTTTTCATTTCTGTCTCAGCTCACAGTCGTCTTATGGTGTCCGAAAGGGTTTTCATCAATAAGACTCTCTCATTTTCATTTTTTTAAATAAACACCCAAAATATGAAATGTTACTCACTCATACCATGTTTAGCCTTGACATTCTCAAAGATTGATCCGAAGTTTTTTCTTTGGTTGTAACTTGGCTTTTGGATAGGGTTAGAAAGAAAGGTCGGCATGAGGCTCAAAAATTTATATAACATTGGGTGAAACATTCAACTTTTGGAATCAATTCTTTTAAGAAAATAAATTTTTGCCCCAGTTTCATTTCATTCTGGGTGATTTGAATTTTCTTCTGGTTAGACCAAACTCCGAAGTAGGGCTGCCTACGTATCTTGTCATAGCAAGAATCAGGTCAAACGTAGTTCAGGAAACATCATTCTTTTGTTTAATTTTGAATTTTTGATTGATTTCTTTTTTTTCTGACTTTAATTCTATCTCAAAAGAGGGGTACGAAGAAAAATAAAAGCTCAAAGGGGTAAGCAAAGGTTGATATATTATTCGGATAGTAGAACAAAATGCCTTCATCATTTCAAATCTTTAAAAATGTAAGTACAAAACATACATAACATAATTGTATATGAACATCATACATAATATCTTTTAACTGCATCAGCATTGACCGACATTCCTTCCATTTTGCCTTCTATATCAGTCAGATATAATGCGCCATTAGGTAACACTTTCTTCACCATGAATGGTCCATGCCAATTAGGAGAAAATTTTCCTTTGGCTTCAATCTGATAAGGTAGGATGCGTCTTAGTACCAACTGACCAACTTCAAAATATCTGTGACGCACCTTTTTCTTATATGCTCGTGCCATTCTCTTCTGGTACAGTTGTCCATTACATACTGAAGTCAATCTTTTTTTATCAATCAAGCTTAATTTCTCCAAACGAGCCTTGACCCATTGGTCATCATCAATTTCAGCTTCTACAACTACTCAAAGAGATGAAAGTTCAATCTCCGCAGGTATAACTGCTTCGGTTTCGTACACCAACAAGTAAGGAGTTGCACCAATTGAAGTCCGAAATATAGTACGATAACCCAACAAAGCAAAAGATAATTTTTCATGCCATTGTCGGGAACCCTGCACCATCTTGTGAAGTATTTTCTTTAAGTTCTTATTGACAGCTTCTACAACCCAATTTGCCTTTGGGCGATAAGGATTAGAATTTCGATGCATAATCTTAAATTGTTGGCATACTTCTTGCATCAAATGACTGTTGAGATTTGCAACATTATCGGTGACAATTATCTTTGGAATGTCGAACAAACAAATAATGTTGGAGTGAATAAAATCAACCACTATTTTCTTGGTCATTGACTTGAAAGTCGTTGCTTCCACCCACTTCATGAAATAATCAATGGCTACTAAGATGAACCTATGTCCATTCGAAGCCTTTGGTTCAATTTGTCAAATTACATCCATTCCCCAAACCACAAAAGTCCATGGAGCAGTCATTATATGCAACTCAGATGGAGGGGAATGTGTCAAGTCTCCATGTACCTAGCATTCATGACATTTACGAACGAAATTGATGGAATCTCGCTACATGGTGAGCCAATAATAACCTGCTAAAAATATTTTATTTACCAAAACATACCAACTCATGTGTGGTCCACAAATCCCAGAATGTACTTCAGTCATGATTTTTTAAGCTTCTTTAGCATCTACACACCTCAGAAATCCCAAATCAAGAGTCCTCTTATACAAGATTCCTCCACTTAAGAGAAATCCACTAGACAAACGTCGAATGGTTCTCTTTTGATTACCATCAGCATGTACAGGATATTTCTCAGTCTGAATATATTCTTTGATATCATAGAACCACGGTTCCCTATCAATTTCTTCTTCAACCACATTGCAATATGCATGTTGATCATGAATCTGTATATGCAAAGGGTCAATATAAGTTTTGTCGGGATGTTAAAGCATCGAAGATAAGATCACCAAAGCATCGGCAATCTCGTTATGAGCTCTGTGAATGTGTTTGAACTTTACTGATACAAATCATTGACAAAGATCTTGCAAACAACCTCAATATCGTAGGAGTTTCGAATCACGAGTCTCCCAATCTCCTTAGATTTGGTGGACTAATAAATCTGAATCTCCTAATACCAACAGTTCTTGGACCCCAGAATGCAAGCTTCATATTCTGCCATATTATTGGTACAGTAGAATCGAAGTTGGGCTGTTATAGGATAATATTTTCCTGATTCAGAAATAAGAAATGCTCCTATCCCAACTTCTTTTACATTAGCAGCTCCATCAAAGAACAACTTCTAGCCTGAATGGCAATCTTCAGAAACAAACTCATCAACATACAGTACCTCTTCATCTGTAAAATATCTTCAATGGCTCATACTCCTCATCTATAGGATTTTCAGCCAAATAATCCGCTAAAGCTTGAGCTTTCATTGCAGTTCGTGTCACATGGACAATATCAAACTCTGTGAGCAACATCTGTCATTTCGCTAGTTTGCTTGTGGGCATAGGCTTCTAGAAAATGTACTTTAAAGGATCCATACGAGAGATGAGGTAAGTCGTATAAGATGAAAAGTAATGTTTCAGCTTTTGAGCTACCTAAGTTAAGGCGCAACACGTCTTCTCAAGAAGAGTATACTTAGCTTCATATGTGGTAAACTTTTTGCTGAGGTAGTAGATGGCTTGTTCTTTTCTGCCTGTAACATCATGTTGACCTAATACACAGTCAAAAGAATTGTCTAACACAAACATGTAGAATATCAAAGGTCTGCCCAGATCTGGAGGAATCAAAATAGGTGGATTCGACAAGTATCTCTTAATTCTGTCAAATGTCTCTTGACATTCTTCAGTCTATTCAACTTTAGCATTCTTCTTTAACAATTTGAATATTGGCTCGCAGGTTCTCGTAAGTTGAGCAATGAATCTACTGATATAATTCAACCTTCCAAGTAAGTTCATCACCTCCGTTTTATTTTTTAGTGAAGGAAGATCTTGAATAGCTTTTATTTTTGAAGGATCTAACTCAATGCCACATCGACTAACTATAAAACCCAAGAGTTTTCCTGATGGAACTCCAAATACACATTTTGCTGGGTTAATTTTGAGATCATACCTTCGAAGCCTTTCAAACAATTTTCTCAAATCTTTGATATGTGCTCACTTGACTTAATGATCACATCATCCACATAAAATTCAATCTCTTTGTGCATTATGTCATGAAACATTGTGGTCATTTCCCTCATGTCAGTTGCTCCAACATTCTTTATTCCAAAAGGCATAACTCGATAACAATATGTCCCTGATGGCGTAATAAATAATGTCTTTTCCGCATCTTCTGGATCCATAATGATCTGGTGATACCCCACATAACAATCCACAAAAGACGCAAGATCATATTTGGCACAATTATCCAACAAAATTTGAATATTGGGAAGTGGAAAATTATCTTTCAGACTTGCTTAATTTAAATCACGATAATCAATACACATCCGAACTTTGCCGTCCTTCTTTGGAATAAGGACAATATTTGCAAACCAAGTAGGATATTGGGCCATTCGAATGACTTTAGCCTCAAGTTGCTTCGTGATTTCCTCTTTGATTTTTACACTCATGTCAATTTTGAGCTTTTTTAGCTTTTTCTTGACAGGAGGAAAATCAGGATCAATTGGCAACTTGTGAACTACCAAATCAATGCTCAAACCAGGCATATCATCATAAGACCACGCAAAGATGTCTTTATACTCATGCAAAGCTTAAATTATAGCTTTATTTTGTTGTGGTTAAACATATACACTTATCTTAGTCTCCCTAATATTTTTATGATCTCCTAAATTGATCGCCTCAGTTTCTTCCAAATTGGGATTTGTCTTATTCTCAAATTGGCTGAAATCTTTGTTTATATCCTCAAATGCTTCTCCTTCATCGTATTCAACTTCTTTGTTTATTATTTTATAATTAGATTGGGTTTTTAAATTTGGTTGACAATTTTTCATGCATGTCATATCATTAGAATCGGCATAGAAAGAACTGTATGATAGAAAATAAATAAATAAAATCAGACTCAAAATAAAACAAAGGGAAACTACGCTTTATTAAAACATAGATAGGAAGAGTTTTAACCTAAAATACCAAGTTTAAAGTTCTGAATTACAATCCTAGAATGATTCAAATTACAGAAGTAAAAACAATCAAAATACTAAGACTGTAAGAAAAACAATCAAACTACCATGACTCCTTTATAATAGGGAGAGGAGTGGCTTCCCAATTGTTAAGCTGGAAATCAGGGCCGACAAACTACACATCTGCATTGCTGGTAGCTTCTCCAATTTCAACCATATCAGCTTCAATGAACATATTCTGAAAAAGGCCAATCAACTCTGTATCATCATCATTCACTGATTCTGCAGCAGGTAACTTGGAGGATCCAACAACACTGAATTTGATAAAAGATTCATGAAGTGGCGGTATCATCTTGGTAAGTGACCATGAATCTTTCTTACGCTTTTTAGCCTTCTTTATATCTTCAGCAGTGGGCTCATATCCCAAACCAAAAGTACCAAAGTTCTCATAATGGTTCACCGGATGAATTATGCCTTGCAAAAACATTCCTAGACCTTTTCCTAGTTCGAAACCATATTTCAACATTTCATTCACTACCATAACAAATGCAGAAGATAATTATGGTCTTACAATGAGATTCCCCTAGAGGATATGCTCAACAGCCACTACCTTAGAAGCTTGATGAATTAACATATTATCTGCAGTATCTTTTTCCATGGAGGAAATGAAGTAGTCTTTATACATGAATAAATCTCCTTCACCATGAACAATTATTTCTTGCCTGTCGTGTTCAAATTTGACCATTTGATGCAATGTTGATGCGACTGCTTTAGCCCTATGAATCCATGGCCTTCCCAATAACATATTATATGAAGTTTCAATGTTCAGCACTTGGAAATCCATAGCAAACTCCAAAGGTTCAATTGTCAATATGAACTCTATTTCACCAATGGCATCAGTTTTTGATCCGTAAAAACCTTTGATGCATACATTATTAGGTCAGATCCTTTCCACATTAACATTTAACTTTTGAAAAGTTGACATAGGAAAAATATTAGCGCCTGATCCTCCATAAATAAACACTCGAGTGACGGTGGAATGTTCACATTTCATAGAAATATATAGACCTTTGTTATGCGCAGTACCTTTCATAGGCAATTCATCGACTGAGAAAGTAATTTTATTTGCTTCAAGGATCCTTCCAACAAATTTTTCCAGCTGATTCACTCTAATCTCACTGGAAACACATGCTCTATTAAGAATCTTCATTATAACCTTGCGGTGTTTCTCTGAATATATCAATAGAGACAACAAAGAAATTTGTGTTGGTGTCTTCTTCAACTGTTCTACAACAGAATATTCTGGCAATTTTATTTTCTTTAAGAATTCTTCAGCTTCTTCCTCAGTGACAGGTTTCTTGACTGTCATTCGTTATTCACCGCCTTGTTTATTCTTTCTTAACTCTACTGGAGCATAACATCTTCTAGATCGAGTTAATCTTCCTACTTCATCTACATCTTCAGTCACTTCTTTCCCCTTGTGCATCACCATAACGCGATTATAATTCCAAGGAATTGCCTTAGTATCAACCGTAGGAAGCTGTGATACTGGTTTAATAACAATAGGAGCTATGGGAGCTCCTTTTATGATTAAAAAAGGCTTATTGGATCTTCGGGAATAATAAGTTTTGGTTTTATTTGACTTGACCCAATATTTTCTGAAATCTCCTCACCACCAAGGGAACATTCGATGATTCGAGTTTTGTTATCACCACCTCAACTTCTACAGGTCTTTCTTTTGTAAAAAATCCACAACATTTGCTGATTTTTCCGAATCAGTTTTAATTTTAATGATTGGCTTAAAGGAAATTATAGCATCTTCACCGCTGAGTTTCACTTCGAGTATGTTTGTTTCATTATGATCTGGCAGATTTTGATTGACATTTGGAGCATCTGAACTTTCTACCATGATCTATTGGGTATTAATCAACTCTTGAATGACTCTTTTCAGATACCAACATTTATCTGTGTCGTGCCCTGGGGCATCAGAACAATATTCACAACTTCTAGAATAATCCAAGTTCTTCGAAGAAGGATTCAAGATTCTTCTCTCAATTGGGTTTAGAACATTTATTTTTCTTAGCCTATGAAATAAACTAGTGTAAGATATTCCAATAGGAGTAAAATTATCTTTTACCATGTTATCCCTTTTGAAGTCTGCTCTAGGCTGAAAATTAGACCTGGAAGGGCCTCTTTGAACTTACGGGACCGGTAGATGATTTAGGATGGCTGGTGCACGTCATTGTGGGTAAGAAGGAGCCCGAGCATATGGTTGTGCATTGTAAATAGGATATTGAGGTGAAGGAACAAAACATAATGGATTTTGTGTGTATGGTTGATGCGCACCCCTCTAATTTTGTTGTGGACTTGGCACGATAGTTGCTACATCCTATTTTCTTTTCTTTCCCCCAAAACTTCCTGTACCACTTTGAATTGCCTATGTTGTTGCTTTCAAAGCGGCCTGGCTGATAATATTTCCTGACTTGATTCCGTTTTCTACCATCTCTCCAACTTTGATAACTTTGGCAAATGTGCTTCCGATAGTAGAAAGCAAATGATGAAAATAATTAGGCTCTTGTGTTTACAAAAAAATATCAATCATTTCAGATTCTTTTATTAATGGTCTGACTCTTGAAGCCTGCTCTCTCCATCTGATGGCATATTCTCAAAAACTTTTGGTCATCTTTTTTCTTATGTTGGCAAGTGTAGTGCGATCTGGCACTATCTCAATGTTATATTGAAATTGTTGAACGAAATCCCAAGCCATGTCATCCCATACGTGACAACGGGAAATGTCTTGATCAATGAACCATTCAGAAGCTATTCCTGCTAGGCTTTCTCCAAAGTAAGCCATCAATAATTCCTCTTTTCCTTCTACGTCCCTTAATTGATTACAGAACTTCTTCAAGTGAGCCACAGGATCTCGATAACCTTCATATTTATCAAACTTTGGCATTTTGAACCCTATCGGCAAATGGACATCAGGAAACATATACAAATCCTTGTATGAAACACTTTTTGGTCCACCTAATCCTTGCATATTTCTCATACTCTGCTCCAAGCTTCTGACTTTTCTAGCCATCTCCTCATGTTCCTCATTATTTGCAATCTTCTCAACCACGATAGGAGTATCGTTTTGATGAACATGATAATGTGAATTTTGGGATTTGAAAGTCATTTTAGGAGGATACAACATATCATGACTTGGTTTCCCCATATTCTTCGGTATTGTCGGTTGAGTACCAGCAGTATTTGGTGCTACAGAAGTAAAAAGTGGGTTATTTACGACAGACAGATTCGGTAGGTGCATGGTAGAAGTACCAGAAACTGCAGACATATTAATAAATGGGCCAAATCCCGGTGGCTAAAATGGATCACCAGTTTGAGCTGGGTCTGAATTTGGATTATTCGAAGTCGAAAGTCCAGGGATTCAAGAAGGCGCGGCTTGTCCATTCAACCAAGCTTGGTACATCTCTGCCATCTGTTATTTCAATGACTTTATTTCTTCCATTGATGCTACTTCCTGTGAAATCAACTGATTTAGTTCTTCTTCACTATCAGACCCTATACCTTCACTGCGGGTCATTTTTCTTTTACCCTTGAATCTGGTATTATACAGATGTGATGCCAGTTTAAACCATAAACGAACCACCAATTACTTTATCTTTCAGTAACCAAGTAGCAAACGGGTGAGTGTTATATTTTTAACACATTATAATGCCAAATTATATGTCTTGCTTCTACATGCATTTTCCAACCTATCATGGAAGGCTTTGTATTTCATCCAGGATTTTCTAGGCATATATTTTTCAAAATTTATGATCGAACCCTTTGGAGGGTTACCTACGTATCATTCCAGGACATGAATCTGATCTTGCGTAGTTCGGAAGAAATTTAACAAAATGATTGTTTTGTCTTCCTTTTTTTATTGAAGCAAATAAATAAAGTAATTGAAGTAAAACATATGTAATATATATAGAAATAAACAGTCAACTTCATTACATTCTATAATATAAATACGATAAAATAACTGACCCAACTCCTAAAATAAAACCTACTAACTAACATCTGAAAACTAAAAGACATAACATCTAAACAAAAAGTTTTAAAATAGAAAAAGAAAAACTATGACAAAGAAAACAACTATCCATTCAAGGATACTTTGGCTTAATATGTCCTCCCAAGCTCAAATATATGTCCTCCAATAAAGTAGTGAGAAGTTGTGTGAAAGTTGTTACTTGTGCCAAAAAGTCCTCACGATCCAATTGCTGATAATCCAAACCCATTCTGGTTGTATCCTATGCTACACGACGGACCTTACCTCGAAGGGAACTGAAGGCCTGATCCCATTCCTAATCCTGTCGATCTCAAAAATCAACCATCTCTCTTGCACGCTGTTCACGAGCAGAAGCAACCTCCAACTGTTCTCGCAAGATTCCTCTTTCATGGATCCACTAAGATCTCTCTCGATCAAATTCTTCTTGCATGTTCTTTTCAAATTCTTGCAGTTACTGTCGATGAGATGCGGTAAGTTCTGCAACGTGTAACCCCCTAGTGGTAGCCAGTTTGATTTGTCCCCGAAGTGTAACCTCAATATCTGCTGATTTAGCTTTCTCTTCAGCAAATTCTATTTGTTGTTCATCTATTTTTGCCCTGGCATGCTCTAACTCTGCTCTCAAAGCTTGGTTGGCCTCATGATGTTCTCGCATGGCTCTCTAAATACCTATCCTAATTGCAGCTTCCTGATATATAGGTCCCCTAACTGATCTTTCTGGTCTGACTGGTGGACTCAACTGTTCTTTGAACCATTTACGGTAATCTGGGTGCACTTCTTCTTTCTCATGCTCTATGACCATTATTTCAATCCCCATGATACGACAACCTTCCCAAATCTGTTGGGCCAATTCCTCTGGAAGTGGGATATCTAGTCTGACCTCAAATACAAATGCGGTCATATTTTTCATAATGGGAATTATTTGACATCTTCCAAGCTGACGTAAAACTCTCAATGGAACATACAGTTGAACACCCCTAATACCCATTAATAATAAGAACGACCGAATGACAGAACTGTGCATGACTTACCTCCAAGGGAACCAAGGGAGATTTTAAGTGATTTTATCTGCTGTCAAAGAATGAAAAAGCTTATCCCAATCTCTAACTCCTTCTGGGCATTTATATTTCTCTAACCTCTCTTCGTAATCTTTGATGAGATTGAATCTTTTTGGATTAAATCTTGCCATTGTAGGATGTCGATAGAGATACTCCACAATTAACATCTGTAACAAGATATTACATCTCTCGAAAAAACTCTTTCCTTTCTGAAAAACAGTCAAAGCACGATAGATATCTGTCAAGATCATTGGCACCATAGTGTAATCTTTCTTAATCAGTATTTTTACCACTCCTACTAAACGAATGTTAATTTTTTGTTCTCTCTTTGGGAAGACCATAGTGCCTAAAAAGGCTACCATGAATGCAAATCATCTGTGAACCTTCCAGGCCTCAAAATTCCCCTTACTACAGAGCTACTTACCGTACTTTTTGAACCCCTCTTGCCTTCCGTATCTATCGTACAAAAACTGCAAGAAAACCCAACCTTTTTTCATCGATTCTTCTTTTGAGTTCCTTATGTTCATGAGTTTGCAGAATTTGTTTATTGAAATGAGTTTCGGGGCTATAAGTTTCTTCCGATGTATATCCCCATATCCAACATAGGCCGTTATCTCCTCTACAGTAAGAGTCAACTCAAAATTTGAAAAATAAAACACATTGTTCTTCGGGTCCCAGAAGGTTAGTAACGCATCCATCACCTCCCTATTAGGCTTTATTGTCATAATACTCATCAAAAAATCCAACTATTTATGTATCTCGTCATAATCGAATGTATCTATTTTGTTCCACCATAGCCAAAGCTACAAAGGGGTACAATCCATAACCTGAAGCGGTACACTCCCATCTCTCTTTCTCTTTGGACGCTTTCCACGAACAGGGGGAGACATTTTATACCTATTGACAAGGACATGAAATGAATAAATGTCTAGATTTAGGCTGAAATTAATTTATTAATTTTAAAAAGATTTTTTTTTTAACTTGACTTGAGAACTATGACTGATAATATATTTAGAAAAAACATTTATTTAAGTTGACTCTTATAAAAATTTTTGCAATAACAGACCTCTAGACAATTTTAACTATATATTTGGAGACAATGCCCCCTAAATACCCTTAAGAGAACGAAAAATGACTCAGAAATAAAGAAAAATAGAATGATCGTTTTATGTATGAAGTTGTATAAAAATTTCAGTCTCACGACCCCTAAAGGTTCAGGACTGTTAAATATATGTTTACATATTTTATTACTTTACAAAAAAAAAACTAGCTCATGACCCCTAAAGGTTCAGGCTATTATGATTTTTATGTTAAAATTAATTTTAAAAATTAAAATAAAAATAAAATAAATACAATAATATTCATAAAAATAATCATTTTTCTTATCATTATTATTTTTATTATTTTTCTAAAAACATCCTTCGATAAATCTGTGAATAAATATATTATTATTATTTTTTAAATAAATAGTCGTATCCTGGGTAGGACTTCCTACGTATCTAAAAAAAAGTGAGAATCAGACCCTCGTAGTTCATGAAGATTGTAAAAAATATGTTGCTGTATATTTAAAAAAAAATTATTTAAAAATAAAAATTTTCTTTCAAAAATGATTAACTAAATTTGAGGATAAATTAATCTTTCGCATTTTAAAATTGCCTAAAGCCGGTCAACAAATAAATAGCCTTCCAAACAAATGTCAAAGAGCACATAGGATGCACATGTTGGTCTTTATAAATTAGGTCATCTGTCCTAGATAGACCCGGCCCCTGTTCCAAGTCCCACTAAGTCAAATGCATATGATGCAAATAAAGCAGCACCTAATAAGGATAACCAGATTATGAGTTTTCAGTTCTTCTAAGTTAAAACCTAAGAGGGATAGGTGTCTAGACTGGCTTACTCGAGCGGACATTCGAGCAGAGGAGGGACAACTTGGTCGGTAGCAGGGCAACACCGCCTTCATTGTCGATCCGAGCCCCGTCTAACATGTGTAACTATATCCTTCACCAGGTGCCTTGACACTCCAGCTATCTCAAAAAGAAGGTGGGATGCATATGCTGCATTCCCTCTATCCTATTTCAGAGACTCAGAGGGGGTACGCGAGAGAAGACAATATATAATATAGTTCAAAAAATATCAAAGCAGTAAATAAGCTACAAGTAGCATGTAAGGCCAACAAGCACAATATCAATAACAATTAAATAAATTATAAGTCAATATAAAAAGCTCAAATTCTTGTTATTTCTCCAGCGGAGTCGCCAGAGATGTCACACCCCTTTTTCGTCTGAAGGGATCGGGTCGAAAGTTTTTTTTTTCAATTAAAGTGACGGTTTTGAATAGGGATTATTTTAATTACAGAGTCGCCACTTGGAATTGAGTTTTGGTGTTCCAAGTCACCTTTTTGAATCCCTAATCAAAAGGAAATGACTCTTTATTATGGTCTGCGAAAATAGAAGACCGGGTAAGAAATTCTGTTGACCGAGGAGAAGGTGTGAGGCACCCCTCGAGTCCCATTGTTCTAGCATGGTCACTTCTATTGACTAATACTTAGCTAAAACTATTTCAATAAATTGTGTTAAGACCTAAATTCGCTCATTTTATTATACTAAAACTCGTCTATTATTTCACATTAAATAAATCGGTAAATTTTTTTAAAAAATTTATCAAGTTAATTTTAGAAAAATATTTATCAAGGTGTATTTTTACATACTTGTATTTTTAAATGTCTCAAAAAAAGATGCGTACACCGCATTCTTAATCAAGACAAATAAATCTTAAACATGTTTAAAAATTACCTAATATTAAGGGTGTGTCTACTCAAAATTCTATTTAACATTAATAGTGATCTAAAGTAATTTTACTTTTTATTTTAAAAAAAATAATAATTAATTAATTTAATAATAAAAATAAAAATAATAGAACTATATTAATATAACTAATAAAATAATATAATAGTAATATATAAAAAAAAGACAAAGTAATCCATATTACTAATTTTGATCCACTAAGTTTAAAAATAAAATATACACATATAACTTTTAAATACACGTTTAATACAACTATCTAGACTCCATTTCTTTCTCTCTCTTTCTCAAAATCACTGCTACTGATCAATCCACAAAATGACATTCTCTCTTTCTTTTTCAGTAATGATAATACTATTATGCTCGTAATGGTGATTTGGGGTTTCCTCGGAAGTTGTTATTTATCACCGGCGAAATAAAATGGGTGACAGCACCGGATCTGGGCAGAGCGGCGCGGCAATTTTGGGGTTGTTTACCGACGACGGGATGGGGAGAGAGGGGTCAACGACGACACGGGAAAGGGGAGAGGAGATCGGCAGCGGTGCAGGAAAGGGGAGAGGGGAAGCTTCCGATCAGATCCGGCGTTGAAGAGGGGAGATACGCCGGATCTGGTGTTTTATGGCGAAACGAAAAGGATAAAAGAGGGTAGTTCGGCGCGGGAAAGAAGGATGCGGCGATGGTGGCCTCGCTAGCCGTTTGGTCGCCGTTTTTAATGGCTTTCGAGGAAATTTGGTTGTTTGCCGGATTTTAGATGGATTTCCAGCAAGAAAACAGGAAGTCCGTGCACGATTGATGGTTGGTTTCTGGCGATAAGTCGTCGGAAAAATTAAATTTCTGAACTGCTTTTCTCTTTTATTTTCAATTTTTTTATTGATTTTCCATCGTTTGTTATACTGTGTGCGATATGTGCAGTCTACAAATTGATAAATTACAAGTAAGTATACAGTGTATGTAAAAGTCGGATTCTGTAAATACATGTGTGTGTTGTGAATATATCCGTTAAAACATGTCCAAGTCCGTTATACATGATTTCAAATATTTATATAATCAGATATATAGTATAACTTATAATCATATTAGTATCAATAATCAAACTTTTGCATATCATATGATACATGAAGTCATTGTACAATAATTTATAAAATAACAATACAAAAACAGATAAAAACCTGTTTGATAAATTCAAACGATTGTAACTACAGAATATTGCCACCGGAAACTCAACGAAAAATTGATTTCCACTTCAACTTTTTTCTTTTTTTTTTTGACTGAGGAATTCAAACGATTGTCACTACAGAATATTGCCACCAGAAACTCAAAGGAAAATTGATTTCCACTTCAACTTTTTTCTTTTTTTTTTTGGACTGAGGATTTGTTCTCTGTTGATTTTCTCTCTATTTTTTTATCTGATACTCTGATGGTGAATGTCAAAAGTACGTACTCTGTGGGTCAAAAGTCCTATAAATAGAGAATTATTGGGGGGGGGGGGGGGGGCGGATAGGGGACGGAACAGTTACTTAGGATAGGAATGTGTTTTTAAATTTTGAAATAAATTATTACTAATATTTATTTATTTATTTTTTTAAAGTCAATAATAAAAGTAATAATAATTATAATAGTAACATTTAATTAATTTTATGTTTAATAAAAATATAAAAAAAATTACAAATAGTTAAAATAAATAAAATAATACCAAAATTATTAATTTATTAAAATTTAGAAAATAAAAATATATATTTTATTTATTATTAGTTTTAATATCTCAAAATTAAATTTACTTAATTATTTATTTTTAACTAAAAGTTTATTAAAAATAAAAATAATAATAAAAAATAATATATGATTAAATATTTAAAATTGAGGGAGGATCAAATATCACGTGTCTATAAAGCCAAATTGGTTGTTAAAGAATTTGGTCAAAAGAAGGGTATCGACTTTGACGAAATATTTTCTCTTGTTGTCAAAATATTCTACAGTTCTTGTTTTGGTTGCTAGTTTTGATTTAGAGATCGAACAGATGGATGTAAAGACAACTTTTCTTCACGGTGACCTCCAAGAGGAGATTTATATGGAACAACTTGAGGGCTTCAAGGAGAAAGGGAAAGAAAACTATGTGTGCAAACTTAAGAAGAGTCTTTATGGCTTGAAATAAGTTCCTAGATAGTGGTATAAAAAGTTTGAATCTATCATGGGGGAGCAAGGCTACAAGAAGACTTCTTCAGATCATTGTGTATTTGTACAAAGTTTTTCTGATGATGATTTTATCATCCTCTTGCTATATGTGGATGATATGTTGATTGTGGAAAAGAATGTTTCCAGGATTGACGAGTTGAAGAAATAATTATGCAAGTATTTTGCTATGAAAAACTTGGGTCATGCTTAGAAAATTTTGGGCATGAGGATTAATCGTATTAAAGATGAAAATAAGCTCTTCTTGTCACAAGAGAATTACATTGAACGTGTACTAGAGCGCTTCAACATGAAGAATGTTAAGGTTGTTAACATACCCATTGCTGGTCATATGAAATTGAGCAGGAAAATATGGCTTGCAACAAAAGAGGAAAAAGAGAGCATCACTAAAGTTTCATACTCCTCCGTTGTCAGAAGTTTAATGCATGCAATGGTGTATACCAGACTTGATATTGCTCACACAGTTGGTGTTGTCATCACATTTCTTGAAAATCCAGGAAATAAGCATTGGGAAGCAGTCAAATGGATACTGAGGTACCTAAGAGGAACCTCAGCTGATTGTTTGTGTTTTGGAGGATCTAATCCAATCTTAAAGGGCTATACAAATTCTGATATGGCGGGTGACCTTGATAATAGAAAATCTACTACTGAATTTTTGTTTATATTTTCAGGGGGATCTATATTATGGTAGTCGAACCTGTAGAAGTGCGTCGCACTATCTACCATTGAAGCTGAGTATATTGTGGCTACTGAAGCTGGCAAGGAAATGATATGGCTCAAGCGGTTCTTTCAAGAACTTGGTCTGCACCAAATGGAGTATGTTGTCTATTGTGACAGTAAAAGTGCAATAGACTTAGGTGGAGAACTCCATGTACCATGCAAGAACAAAACACATTGATGTGAGGTACCATTGGATTGTTAACAAGTGGAGAACGCATCATTCCATGTTAAGAAGATTCACACGAGTGAAAATCCCACAGATATGCTGAACTTGTCGGCATGAGCTCTCACTGAGAAGACAAAGATACCTCCTTCAGTTGTATAGGACTCAAGAGAGAGAATTGTAGGGCCCAGCCTCATCTTTCATAGAAAACCAAAGTCAAAAATTTCTGCATGCCCATAACTTTCACTTTGTCAAAATTGGCTAGAGAAAAGTCTTATCTTCAATAGTATTTTTGATGTCACCAATGATATCAAAGTAGGCTGATTTTTGCCTATAAATAGGAGAGCTCTCAGCTCATTTTAGGTACACCAAAACAAGAGAGAAAAACAATATATAGATAGCAGTGAGTTATTCCACAGACTGTGATAAAAAAAATAGTTTGTGAAGAAAAATTAGGGTGAGCGCTATTTTAGTAAGACGAGAGTCAAAAGAGGGTTATTTCTTTTGAGTGGGTGGTAGTCACTTTGAGTATTGTATTTGTGACTACGGTGTAGAATTCCTTACAATATTAATATGAGTTGCTCCTCTTAGTCCGTGATTTTTCCTTTATTTAGAAAGGTTTCCACATAAAATTCTTGATGCCATTATTTTCACTTATTTTCCCTATTCTTTTTCTACAAATACTTTTATTGTTATTTCGCGTTTACCTAACACTTCCCTCTCTCTAAATTGAGATGGTGGAAATGTTTTTCCCAGGACTTAAAATGTATACATTTGCTCCAATGAATTGAGCTGGATACTAAAATGGTAAAAGAGTGTGGACTAAAATAAGCTAGTTTTTCACTAAATGATTAATATGAAATGTAATGACCCAAAATGTTGTTACGATGAATTAGAGAGCAAAACCTCAGGTTAGCCTTTCCATAGGTCAAATTTGTAAAATTCAGGGCTAACCTAGTCTTAGGTGAATTTTGAATGCGGTGTGGTCTAGGAAAATTTGGTAGTTATTGGTGTGTTCATTGGTGGATTTGAGTTGATAAAGTGTTAGATGGCGAGTTTAGAAAGTCATAGAAACTTTCAGTGTGTAAAACAAGTTAGTAGAACTTTAGTTATAGCGATTATCGTAAAAGGGTTCAGTGTGTGATGTCAAAGTTTGAGAAGTGTGTTTTGAAATGGACAGGAACAATTTTTGACTGTTGTTTTAACATTACTATAACGACAGGTACATCGTTTTAGTGACAGAAGTGTTGCCATAACGATGGTTAATTTTGCTTGAGTGTTGCCGCAGCGACAGATTCGTTGCAGCAGCGATGAATCTGTTTCTATAATGATGAACTCGTAAGTTTTCACCGTTAACACAGAAAAGTGGCATTTTTCATTTCCATTGTTCAAATTTTCATCTAAGGGCCGAGGAGGCAAATTTTGCCATAGTTGTGGGTTTTCATCTTTGAGGTGTTTCTTTATCATTCAAATTTGTAATTACTCCCTTAGATTCTTCAAATTGTAAGGATCATAAACATAATTGAAAATTGAGGTTTAGCCCAGGTGTATGAACTGGTGGGAATCGGTAATGGCTTAACTTCCTTGTTATTGACTCCAGGTTGTTAGAAATTAATTACTTCCTAGCATAGAATTTTTCATTATAATCATGAAATACAGAGAAGTCAAAGAGATTAAAGAGTAGAAAATCCTAGAATGATGAAGTAGGTTAAGTTCATAGGCTGAAATTGATGGATTTGGATTTGTAATGCCTAGAAGTGAGGAATGTTGTATTGAATTATGTTTATTTGTTGTTTAAAGATCAAGAGCAATGCAGGTTTTGGCCAAGTAGTAAGTTCAGACAAGAATACGCAGTAGGTTATGGTTTAAAAATAGTTATAGACTTTATTTGACTCGGTGCTTATATTTGAGTTGAATGATTGTGACTAGCCTTCGGGCACACTTGTAATTATTGAGTAAATGTTGGGATCGAGTGTCAACATAAATTGATATTGGGATCTAATGTTATTAACACGAATTGATATTATGATTAGGTGTCATGCAGATACTGATACATGAACTGAGCTCGTCTCCTACATTTACAAGTTATAACTAAGAGTCCTTACCGACCCTAATATGTGTGTACATTTTGCATGCATGTATTCGTTATTGTATTTGCAAATGTGGTTATCTTTGACTATTGTTGTTAGAATCGCCTAAGTGTAAATGATGTATTTTAAAAACTGCCACATCTTTGACTATTGTTGTTAGAATCGCCTAAGTGTAAATGGTGTATTTGAAAAACTTGAAAGGGATTTATGTGAAGAGTATAGTTGTTAGTTTTGTGAGTAAAGGTGTTTATGAATATGTATTTAATTGTTAGTTGATTATGAGTTGTGTTTTGATCGCTTCTTACTTTCATCTTATCTATTTGTACGGTGTTGAGTTAAGTTGGTTGATGATGTCTACCAGCATGTAGTTGTTTTACTGATACTATCTATTTGTACTCTTGTTTTTGTTGAGTGTAGAGCGTGTTCCATCGTTCGAGACAAGACCTTGTCTCTAGTTCGCAATTTTAGTTGATTCAAGGGTGAGTATCATGTTCGGGTAACCATTGGATCTTCTTCTAGCTAATGTCCTTTGTTTCTGGACAATGAATTTCCTATTGGTTGCATGCTCTGGATTATATTTTTAGATCTTATTTTGGATTTAGAAGTTCTTGTACGGTGACTTTTGGGTCCCGAGAATGTAATAGATAGAGATCTTTCCGCACTTCTTATTTTATTTCAGTATTAATGAATTATTAAAAAGCAGCCTGGTGTACTAAAGTTACCGCTATGCTCGGTGTCCGTGGAAGGGCCCCACCACAAGGGCGTATTGTATGCAGCCTTACCTTACATTTCTGCCAGAGGCTGTTTATAAGGCTTGAACCCGTGACCTACTGGTCAGGGACGGATCTATTAAGGCCCGTGGGGGTGGCACGCCACCCTCAAACTTCGACGGAAACTCTCTATATATAGTTGTATATATATATATATATAGATATAGTTAAATATTAAACATGGCACCCAAAATAATAGAGTGTTGTCTAGTGCAGTTGGCAAAGTGTTGCACTTGTAGACCCAAGGTCGCGTGTTCGAACCTGTCATACCCCAAATCCCATTGAAGCGGACTGGCACCCGTAGCCGAGGAGGCCCGGGAGAACCCGTTCATAACCTATACTTTCACATTTACATTACTTATGAAAATTAGAAATTTGGGCAGCACTTCGTTGTAAATAGAAGAAAACAGTATCTGCATCAGCCCAGCAGACACGCATAAATATATATATAAACAGTAATTGGCCGTCAGAGTCATCACGTCTATCAACCAAACACTCCTATGGATGTACAATATGTCTACAAAAGCCTCTACATAGATACACAACTGAGTTAGGGTTGGGACAAACTCCCGCCCACAAAAGACTTTTATACAAATACCAAAAATACATATAGAAACGACTTGGGATGCCCCGAAACAACTGGAGCTCACCACTAACAACAGAATGTCCTGGCTCTTACTGCGGAGGTGTACGACCTGAAGTACCTGTTCCTGCAGGCATGAATACGGGTCCCCCGTGAGGGACTTCAGTACGGAAATATGTACTGAGTATGTAAGGCAGTGAGTATCAAGCTGAGATACAAAAGATCAACAGAACCCAGATACCATTGAATAAACAGTATGAGTAGACCACATTTAAAAGAGCTGATGGGACACCTGCACATTACTTTCATATCATTACTTCACGTAATCCTTATCAATACATAACATATGTCATACAATGGCCAACTGATCAGTGGTACTAATACAATACATCAGGGACCACCCCTGGAATAGCATATATACATAAACTTTATAATACAATGGCCAACTGATCAGTGGTACTAATACGATACATCATATCATCAATTTAAAATACAGACATTCCATTTCTTAATTCAATTAATCTTTGAGATTGGTTACTTTGTGGTCACACCTTATGGAACTTGAAACCATGATACCTCAATAGGAAAACATGTAAATAGGTAATCAATATCATGAAAATGAAGTAGAGAATCATGGATACCTCATTAAACCATTTCGGAGTCAACAATAGTATATGGACATTTTTTTGACTAGCCGGACATCTTAAAAGTGAAAACAAGTTCAATTGGTAGTGTCGAAGATCATATGATGTTATTATGTGTCATGTGTCGTAGGAAAATGTTGGAAGCTTACTTGAGAGTGCCATGGGTCATTATTCATGCCAAAGATTAGATAGAATATGTCTTACATACCTTGATATAACCACTTCAATATAAGTCCAACTTGACTTCCCGTACTCTTCGAACACTTATCTACAATAAGTCATTTGTGGCAAACTAGTATTAGCAACCAAACCTTACCATTTAGGTATTAACTTCACCAAATAATGTCTAGGAAGTAATCCTTTAGCTCATCAATAAGAGTGCTACATACATCCTCTTATACTCTTATTACATTCACATATCATGCATTTTCATGAGATATCCCTCAACATCACTCTTAGCCTTTATTTCCCTTCTTAATCACCATCCAATACCAACATGATCACTAGGCATACATAACCACTAATATAATGATACATCACCACAATTCATCCTCCATAATCTAATACAACAACTTCCATAATTTACTACTAACAATTTATACAAAACAATTCATAACTATGTTTCTAGTTATCTTCCAACATCAAGACAATACTCATAATCCTTTATCAATACTTATTCATGGATAAGAATCAAGAATAAACAATATTCATACCTTAACAATGAACTCTTGTATTTAGAATCCTCCTTACATAACCATGGGGTGCTTCTCGAATCTTTCGAGATGGTGAACACAACTACGGAACCAATTCGAATTTTCTACGGTTGAATCACAAAATATTTGAAGTTGAAATTAGGCTAGGGTTTCACCTTCTCTTAATAAGTGGATGGTATATGATATATATGAAGCTAAGTGTAGGTTTATAAAGACCCATTTTCGTCCAAGAGGGAATAGAAAATGACCATTTTGCCCTAAAAATTTAAATAAATCCGAATCTGTCCCCAGTGGACAGTTTTGACAGGCTGAAGTAAATCGATCATAACTCTTTGCTCCGGTATCGGATTCGGGTGAAACCAATTGCATTGGAAATATAATTCAAAGGGATTTCATTTTCATACAAAGTATACCACCCATTTCTTCCTATACAAGGAGTTATGGTCGTTTAAAGTTGACCCAAAAATCTGTCCCACAATTCTGTTTTTTTTTATAGGTTGTAGTAAAACGGGTATAGCTCCTCACTCAGACATTGGATTTGGATTAAACCAATTTCATCGGAAATAAGACTCTCGGAGATTTTCGTTGATATATAGAAGCTCACACAGTTCTTTTTATACAAGGAGTTATGATCGTCTAAAGTTGATCCAAAAAAATAATTGCCTAGCTGTAGTAATTTTCCTGCAGATTTATTGTTCACAGGCTTCCCGGCCACCGTTTTGAAATTTCGAATGTGCTCGCTTATATGAAATACTCCTCTATTTTGGGCAAACTTTATATCGTTGGAAATCTTATTCCAATACCTACACATACAACTATTGACGGGATACTTTCGAACACCATAAACTTAATTTAACCCATACGCAAGCCTTTAGGACTCCATATAATCGCGATAAGTGTACGAAAAAAAATTTACGGGGTGTTACAGAACCTGGCCAGCAACATTTGTTTTTTAAAAATCATTTTGGCAGCAAACCAACGAGCGTAATAATTCTTAATTAAACATCCACACAAAGCCACACTATTACCAATTTTGTATAAAAGTAATCTTATTTTTTGACCCTTTTTTTAATTTAATTATTTAAAAGGTACTTATCTTTCATTAAAATTAAAACAAAAACCCTATTTCCAAAGGAAAGGACCAAATCAAAACATCTATGTTCTTGAGCTTTGCTGCTGCTGGTTGCTCTTTCTCTCTGCACTCTTGCTTGTTGCTTGCTCTCTTTGTAAGTTATTTTAAAAAATTATTTTTTTTCTCTTTCTTGAACCTAGAAATCCAAATTTGAAATTATCTTGATATAGGAGAAAGTGTTCTAATTTTGTGAATTGAGATGGAGAATTTTTTCAAGAAGGTTAATTATTCTCAATCTAGTTTTAGTAATGTCAATGTCAATCGTTCTTGTCTTATAACTGACCTCAATTTGGGTTCACTTAAAGCCGATCCGAAAGAAAGAAGACCTATTTCTGATTATGATCCTCGAATACAAGATGAAGTGAGGAAATATTATATTGAAAAAGGGTCTTGTTAACCTATCTTGAAACCATATCCTTCAAGTGAAATAGGAGGTAGAATGCGTCAATTTGCTTCAAGTTGGTTTAAAGGTTCACATTTGACTTGGTTGGAGTATAGTATGGAGAAAGATGCCGCATATTGTCTTTGTTGTTATTTATTCAAAAATAAATTTGTTCATGAAACTACAGGTGATTTTTATGCATCGAAGGGTTTTAGGGCTTGGAATAAGGCTCTTGAAAAATTTCATTTGCATGTCAGTAAATTTAATAGTGTTCACCACAAATGTTACAATAAGATGTTAGATTTATCAAATCGTCACCAATCAATTCAAGTTGTTCTTGACAAACATTCTGAAAAGTCAAAAAGTGAGTACCGAATGCGTTTGGAAGCTTCAATTAATGTAGCAAGACTTTTTTTGTATTATGGATTGCCTTTTCGAGGTCATGACGAAAGTGAATCTTCAAGTAATCAAGGCTACTTTTTAGGATTTTTGCGGTGGCATGGAGACAACCATTCGGATGTGGGAAAAAGCTCCACAAAATGATACTTTGACTTGTCCTATGATCCAAAAGGATATTGTCAATGCTTGTGCTAAAGAAACATTGAAAGTTATAATTGCGGACTTGAATGGAGATTATTTTGGTATATTAGTTGATGAATCTTAAGACATCTCACACAAAGAACAAATGGCTCTTGTTTTGAGATATGTTGATAAAAAGGGTAAAGTAGTGGAACGATTTATCGGTCTTGTCCATGTTAGTGATACATCGGCTTGCTCATTGAAGAAAGAAATTTATTCTTTGCTTTCCGATCATTCACTAAGTCCATCCAAAATACGTGGGCAAGGTTATGATGGAGCTAGTAATATGAAGGGAGAGATAAATGGTCTCAAAACTTTAATTATGAAAGATAGTCTTTCGGCGTACTATATTCATTGTTTTGCACATCAATTGCAACTAACACTTGTAGCTATTGCTAAAAAACATGTGAAAGTTAAATACTATTTTGATCATGTTACTAATGTGTTGAATGTTGTTGGAGTATCTTTTAAACGTCGAGATTTACTTCGTCATCACCAAGCCAAAAATTTGAAGCAATTACTTGAGTCCGGTGAAGCTCATACCGGGACAAGGATTATCAAGAGCGTGGGCTTCAAAGATCGAGTGGTACTCGTTGGGGATCACATTTCAAAACATTGGATAACTTTCTTGTTATTTTTTCATCCATTGTTCATGTGCTTGGAGTGATTGAAATTGAAGGTTCTACTCAAGTGATAGAAATCAAGCGGAATATCTTTTGACAAAGGTTAGAACATTCAAATTTGTTTTTATGCTTCACTTGATGTTGAAAGTGTTGGCCATGTCAAATGAGTTGAGCAAGATTTTACAAAATAAAAAAATCAAGATATTGTTAATGCCGTGGAGTTTCTTAACATCTCAAAGAAAAGATTGCAAGATATGAGAGAGAATGGGTGGAAATCTTTGTTGAATGATGTTTCTTCATTTTGTGATTCTCATGATATCTTGATTCCCAAATTAGATGAGCCTTATTTTTTCGAAAAGTCAAAGCGTAAGTGTTTAGATGATTGTTATTCGCACCACTTGCGTGTTGAAATCTTTTGTGCGGTCATTGATGTGCAACGTCAAGAGCTTAATGAGCGTTTTGATGTAGTGAGTAGTGATTTGCTTCTTGGGATGGGTAGCTTGAATCCTGTCAATTCTTTTTCTAACTTTGACAAAGGTAGAATCATGACTTTAGGAAAGTGTTATCCAAATGAGTTTGATGATGGAAAGTTTCGAGATTTGAGTTACGAACTTGATACCTTCATAATTCATATGCAAGGTGGTAATTCCAAGTTCTCCAACTTGCAAGGAATTCGTGATTTGGCAAAGGCATTAGTTGAGGCAAATCTTGTGGAGACTTATTCACTTGTTTATTTACTTGTGAAGTTGATTTTGATTTTACCCGCCGCTACGGCAACTGTTGAAAGAGCATTCTTTTCCATGAAGCACATAAAAAATGAAGTGCGAAATAGTATTGGTGATCAATATTTAGATGATTGTTTAGTATGTTACATAGAGCATGATGTATTTGCAAATGTAAGTAATGATGTCATCGTTGATCGTTTTCAGAATATGAAAACTTATCGTGGGCAATTGTAATGAATTATGGATATTATGATTTAGTAATATTATTAAAAGTTTTAAGTTTGGTCATTGTATTATTGTTCTTTTATTATTGATTGATTTGTTAATTGTCCTATAGACCGAAAAGATGAATAATCCGATTGAATTACTTGGCACCTGGTGAGTTCGGATCCTGGATCCGCCTCTGCTCCTGGTCACATGACAGCAACTTTACCAGTTACTTCAAGGCTCCCCTTTAAATTAATGAATGTGTTGTGCATTCATTAATGAATTATTAGATAACTTATTTTCTTGAAATGTTTTAAGTTTAATGAATGTGTTGTTTGATTAAGAAAAGGGTAGGTGTAAGTTCTACATTGGTTGATTAAGGTTTGAATTGATATTGTTTCTGTCACTGTAGAGTTAGGATGGGTGCCACTCACGACCATTTGAGTGGTGACATGCAACTTCTACACCTACAACATAATACGGTTGACACACAAAAAGAGAAAGAAAAACAGTGTAGACAAGGAGAAATGATATTGGTAAGAAGAAAACTAAGAGAAGGGTCATGTAATATCATCTCACAGATATTGTAATGATTGAAGCTCCCAGATATATCTTGGAATAGGACCACGAAGTGAACAATTCCTCAATGTCCTAGAATCAACATCATAAGTGCAGGTCAGTATCACATGATATTGAGAAACACTTGCTTAATTCATGAGGAGTCAAAGGATATTAAGCCTACAATTCTCGCAATGAAGTCATATGCCTAAGATCTGGAAAACTGTTTGCGCTTCCTCCTGCTGTGACTACATTGCTGAATTTTCTGGGCATATATAAGATTAAAAAGTTGGAGAAATTTGTTAGCCCATATGTTATTGGGCCTTTAGTTTATGGACCTTTAGGTTATTGGCTATGTATATATAGCCTACTTTTGGTTTAGTCAGTTTTTATGCTTTTCAGATTAAATGGTAAACCTTAGCCTTTCTTTCTTTCAATAAAGTTCTATTAATATGGTATCAGAGCAAGTTCGATCCATGTCCTTTGATTTGTTGGTTGAAGATTTTGTAGCAGGCACCTACTGCGCGGATCGAAGAACTAAAGCTGATCAGCTGATCATCCATAATGGAAAGTATAAGAATAAGTTGATAAGGCGCAACCTGGAGTCACAAATGGACATGGTCAAAGATTGTGATCTCCATCCAAGTCTATAACTAGTTCGAATGACCCTCAAAAAATATATCTAGGAGTCTAATGCAACAACACTTAAAACTGAAAGATCCGCTCCAGAATGTCTCACCAAATAAGGATCAACTTAAGCACACTTCTTCAATCAAGAAGACAATCCAAATTCCAATGAAAACTAAGAATCAAGGTCAAGAGTGGATATGTCACGACCCAATTTCATGATTCATGATAGCACCTACTTTATTCCACCAGTAGGTAAGCTAAACCGTAGCTCGAAATGACAAGTAATTGCTAGATGGTGGAAAATAGCATAAAATGCAGGAATTACATAGATAATTGGATTATAAGTCATAAAGCATAAGAATAGATAACATAACCAAAGAGAAATATAGAAAGGAGTAACAATATCCAATGACCTAGTAAGATTAGTACAAGAATCTCTAGCAAAAGAATAAGAGTGTTAGCCCATATGTTATTGGGCCTTTAGTTTATGGACCTTTAGGTTATTGGCTATGTATATATAGCCTACTTTTGGTTTAGTCAGTTTTTATGCTTTTCAGATTAAATGGTAAACCTTAGCCTTTCTTTCTTTCAATAAAGTTCTATTAATATGGTATCAAAGCTAGTTCGATCCATGTCCTTTGATTTGTTGGTTGAAGATTTTGTAGCAGGCACCTACTGCGCGGATCGAACTCCGCGGTGAGTTCGCTGGGGGTACGGGGGGCAGCGCGCCCCCGTCCGGGGTTCGGGGCGGAGCCCCGAATTTTATTTTTTGAGGTGCTGCTGTATTCGTTTGCTGTTTTCGTTGGATTGATTCGTTGCTGTCTTCGTTTGCTGTCTGGTATTGTTCGTCTTTCGTTCTTTTGCTTGCTGCCATTGTTGTTCGTTCGGAATTGTTCAACCTAGGGTTTTGCATCTTTTTATTTTTTTTTTGAATTATTTGTGTGTTGCTGTGTTTACAATGACTGGAAAGGATGATTCTCTCCAGTCCATTAGTACTCAATTAGATGGTAAGAACTATGCCTATTGGAGTTATGTCATGAAGAATTTTCTTCGTGGGAAGAATATGTGGGGTTATATCACTGGAGTAAAACCAAGACCTATCGATGATACAACTGAAAATTTTGATTTGTTGGTGGACTTATGGGAAACTAATAACTCCAAGATTATCACTTGGATCAACAATTCTGTAACTCAGTCAATTGGTATGCAATTGGCTAAGTATGACACAGCAAAGGAGGTCTGGGATCATTTGGAAAGACTGTACACTCAGTCTAATTTTGCTAAACAGTACCAGTTGGAGTATGATATCCGTGCTCTTCAACAGCATGACCTCAGTATTCAAGATTTTTATGCTGCCATGTCGGATTTGTGGGATCAATTGGCACTTACTGAATCTGCAGAGTTAAAAGGTTTTGGGCCGTACATTGCTAGACGGGAAGAGCAACGCTTGGTTCAGTTTTTGATGGCACTACGTTCTGACTTTGAGGGCCTACGTGGAACAATCCTTCATCGATCTCCCCTCCCTACTGTTGATTCTGTGGTTCATGAACTGATTGCAGAGGAGACTCGTATCAAGTCTCAAGTGGTTCAAGGGTCTAAAGTAACTACTACTCCTGTCGTGTTTGCTGCTTCAACTGATCAGTCTAGGCCACCACGTACTCAGACTCGACAATCTCCTAAAGTTGCATTTGATGAGTGTGCATTCTGCAAACAGAAAAATCATTGGAAGGCTCAGTGTCCGTTGTTACTTAACAAGGTCAAACAGCCTCAATCTGGGCAGCAACAGAAATATGGGCAGCAAAAGTCTCCGTCACGCTCCTCTGGTGCTCCTCCATGGTCATCTCGTCCTCCACAGTTCGCTGCTGCTGCACCATCTGTAGATGTTGAGTCTGTTAGCACTATGCCACCTTCTGCGTTGGATCCCCAGGTTTTCGAACAGTTCAGACAGTTCTTCGTTTCTAATCCTACGGCCATGTCAGCATCTATGTCTCATTCGGGTTCAGTTTCTTCTAGTACCTCAGGTATTCCTTCCTCCTTGTGGATATTGGATTCTGGTGCGTCTCATCACATGTCCCCTCATTTGTCATCGTTTGGTTTTTTGTCACCCATTTCACCAATTTCTGTTATGTCCGCGAGTGCTGTACCTATGTCAGTCGAGGGTGTTGGTTCTGTTACTACCCCTCACATTGTCCTCTCTGATGTTTATTACATTCCCAAACTTGCTTTAAATCTTGTTTCGGTCAGTCAGTTGTGTAAGGCTGGTAATTGGGTGTTTTTTTCTGCCTTACCGTTTAATAAAAGTGTGTCTTATTCTGTTGCTCCTTTTGATATTATTCATTCTGATGTATGGGGACCAGCGCCAGTTTCCACTAAGGGTGGATCGACCTATTATGTTTCGTTTATAGATGACTATACTCGTTATACCTGGGTGTATCTTATGAAACGCAGATCTGATTTCTTTGGCATTTACAACAACTTTAGAGCCCTTGTTAAAACACAACATTCGGCTGTGATAAAGTGTTTCAGGTGTGACTTAGGGGGTGAATATACCTCTAATGACTTCACTCAGTTACTTGCCTCTGATGGTACCATACACCAGTCATCTTGTACCGACACTCCTGAGCAGAACGGTCTGGCAGAAAGAAAACATCGTCATATTGTTGAGACAGCACGCTCTTTACTTTTGTCTGCAGAGGTTCCTAGTATTTTTTGGGGAGAAGCAGTCCTAACTGCTGTATATGTGATTAATCGTATTCCTACTGCATTGACTTCAGGGATGTCTCCGTTTGAGAAACTATATGGTCACCCGCCGAATTATTCTGCATTACGAGTTTTTGGATGTACTTGCTTTGTTCTTCGTCCTCATGTTGAACGAAATAAGTTAGGGTCAAAATCAGCTATATGTGTGTTTTTGGGGTATGGTATTGGACAAAAAGGATATCGTTGCTATGATCCTGTAAGTCAGAAATTATATGTTTCACGACATGTCACTTTTTTGGAACATATTCCTTTTTATTCCATTCCAGCTAAAACCCATGATGTGACAAAGTCAGATATTCGGCTTATTGATCCCTTTGGGATTGACATAGAGGTTCCAGTTCCGGACTCATCCATGCCATCTGGTGTGCCACCTGATAGTGCTTCAGTCTCGCCTGTGCCTGAGTCTGCTCCTTCGACTGTTGAGACTGGAGACCCACCACCTTTGAGGCGGTCTACTCGACCTTGTAAGTCCACCAAACTGCCAGATTTTTCCTATTCTACATATTCAGCCTCATTTGCTTCCTTTATTGCAAACATACATCATTTGTCTGAACCTGAGTCGTATAGAGAGGCTGTGTCTGATCCTCTTTGGCAGAATGCTATGGCTGAGGAACTTGCTGCTCTTCATCATACACATACATGGGATTTGGTTACTCTCCCACCTGGTAAGCATGCGGTTGGTTGTCGATGGGTGTATAAGATAAAAACAAAATCTGATGGGTCTGTTGAGCGATACAAGGCGAGACTTGTGGCAAAAGGGTACTCACAACAATATGGTATGGATTATGAGGAGACTTTTTCCCCCGTAGCAAAGATGACGACTGTTCGCACTATGATTGCTGTTGCATCCGTTCGACAGTGGAAGATATTTCAGATGGATGTCAAGAATGCTTTTCTGAACGGTGATCTCCACGAGGAAGTTTATATGACTCCTCCCCCAGGTATTGACCACCAGCCAGGTGAAGTTTGTCGGCTTCGAAAAGCTTTATATGGTCTCAAACAAGCCCCTCGTGCTTGGTTTGAGAAATTCTCCACTGTTATTACTTCCCTTGGATTTGTCCCGAGTAACCATGATTCAGCATTGTTTGTTAGATATACAAGTGCAGGGCGAATTCTATTGTCCTTATATGTAGATGATATGATTATTACTGGTGATGATCATAGTGGTATTGAGTTATTGAAGCATGATTTGGCTCATCGATTTGCAATGAAGGACTTGGGCTTGCTGCGGTATTTTCTGGGTATTGAGGTGGCTCAGTCTAAGAAAGGGTATCTTCTTTCTCAGACTAAGTATATATCTGACTTGTTTACACGGGCGCGTCTTTCTGACAACAGGACTGTAGATACTCCCCTTGAAACCAATGCACGTTACTCTCCTAGTGATGGTGTTCCATTATCAGATCCGAGTCTTTATCGGACTATTGTGGGTAGTTTGGTTTATCTTACGGTTACTCGTCCAGATATAGCACATGCAGTTCATGTTGTTAGCCAGTTTGTTACTGCTCCTACTTCTGTGCACTGGGGAGCTGTACTTCGTATTCTAAGGTATCTTCGTGGCACTCAGTTTCAGAATCTCTTGTTTCCCTCGACGTCATCTCTCGAGTTGCGAGCCTATAGTGATGCTGATTGGGATGGAGATCGCAATGATCGTAAATCCACCACTGGTTTTTGTGTGTTTCTTGGAGACTCTTTAATCTCGTGGAAGAGCAAGAAACAAGATGTTGTCTCTAGATCTTCCACGGAGGCTGAGTATCGTGCCATGGCTGTGACTACATGTGAGATTATTTGGTTACGTTGGCTTCTTGCAGATATGGGGGTTCACATTTCTATGCCTACTCCCCTGCATTGTGATAACAAAAGTGCGGTACAAATTGCAAAGAATTCTGTCTTCCATGAGCGTACGAAGCACATTGAGATTGATTGTCACTTCACCCGTCATCATTTGCAGCTCGGGACCATATCGCTTCCTTTTGTTCCATCGTCTTTGCAGATTGCTGACCTTTTTACGAAGGCTCAGTCGGCGTCTCGATTTCGTTTTTTGTGTGACAAACTCTCAATGCTTATTGCTGTTGCATTGTGAGTTTGAGGGGGGATGTTAGCCCATATGTTATTGGGCCTTTAGTTTATGGACCTTTAGGTTATTGGCTATGTATATATAGCCTACTTTTGGTTTAGTCAGTTTTTATGCTTTTCAGATTAAATGGTAAACCTTAGCCTTTCTTTCTTTCAATAAAGTTCTATTAATAAAATTATCAGCCAAAATTTTCAAAATGCTATAATAGATTCATATACTAGCTACTACAAATAAATTCATCTGCAAAACGAAAATCTTACAGGGAAACGAGACTTTCCATTGATGAGATTTCCGTTGGCAAGGGGCCTTCAAAATTATTTCCTAACAGATCCCTACCAAGAAAACAAGTTAAAATTTTTAATAAATTAAACTATCCTTATTGCTATAATATTGCTTTCACATAATTGGGCTTACAATGTGTGGAGCTGCGTCCAATTGACCATTAATGTTGAAATTTCCCCAGATAAGCTATTCCCTTGAGCACGACTACAAAATAAAATAGGCAATAATATTGTCTGTAGAGAGGATCAGTATGGTTGCAAATTGACAAGTTGATTAAATAGTGACATGCAAAGAAATTCAGAGTCAACATGCTCTTACAACTCAATTAAGTTCACCAACTACATGAAGCTTTGAGGCAATTCCCCAACGAAAAAATTGGGTAGAGAAACCTTAAAAATATAGTAATTTTTATTCTTTTTGAGATGCTAATAATAATTTACCAACATGTAGGTATACACTGCAGTTTTCGTTTCTTTTTTTTTTTTTTCCATAAACTTCAGATCATAAATTTCATTCATTTTCTGCCATATGATATAGCCCTGAATGAATGGATCCATGTGCAACTGATAACTCTAGAATTCCCATGAATAAGGGATTAAGAATCTCAACCTTGTCATTAGGGGCAACCACTAGGGATAAGTTGGATAATTAGTACAAAGTTGTACAATTTGCTGTTATCGGAGATCAATTCGTCCTTCAGTTATATATTACTACTATTTATAAGCCTGAGTGGAGTGGCCGAAAGCAGGCAGCTGGCCGTCGACATGCCTGTTTTTCCTGTTTGTTTCGTGATTTTACTATATAATTCCTAATTAATTAATTATTATATCATATTTATGTATTAAAAAATTAATAAAATTTAATTTTAGAAAAATAAAACAAATACTTATGACATATCTGCTTGAGCTATTTCAACCGTAATTTCACTATATCACTCATAAGTAATTATTACAACTCATCTAAGTATTAATAAATTAATAATATTTAATAAAAAGGTAAAAATAATATAAAATGATAAATTAACTTTTGATGTTTTAAATTGATTTAACATCTTATGTGAGGCCCACTTAAAATATCACCCCTAAATAATTATTATATGACATTTACATATTAAAAAATTAATAAAATTTAATTTTGAAAAAAATAAAACAAATATTTATGACATGTCTGTTTCAGCTGCTTCAACCTTAGTTTTACTATAGCACCCCTGAGTAATTATTATAAGTCATCTAAATATTAAAAAATTAACAATATTTAATTAAAAAAAGTAAAATAAATATAAAACGATAAATTAACTCTTGATGTTTTAAATTAATTTGACATCTTATATGAGGCCCACTTATAAAAATTTCACAAATATTTTTTATATCAATTTTGCGAAATCGCTTCTAATTAGTTATTATGAGTCATTCAAGATGTGTCGGTTTCGCTACTTCAATAGTGATATTTGATTGACTCTCGAAATTATGTCAATGTCGCTTAAATTGAATAGAAAAAAATATTATAAATTTCAATAATTAAAAAATTAAATCACTTTTAAAATATAAATTGACTATCAATATCACAAAAGTTTGAACAAGAAGGGTATTATAAATTACAATAACAAACAACTTAAAATAGTAAATTACAATGTCAAAAAAGTATTATAGATTACAATAGCTAACAACTTAAAAACTCTTAAAACATATTAAAAATATAATTAATTATCAAATTTTATTTATGTCACATAAATTAAGACAAAAAATAACATATATTGAGCTCGTGCAGACACGGGGCTTCGGAACCTAGTCTGTATATATGTGGTATAACAATTGAACTTAGGGGAAACAACTCCATGATAACAAATTTTAAATTGTTTTAATCAAGCAGCAAAACTCACAAGAATTGTAAAGACGACATCATCTGAAATGGTGACAAGTTCCCCCTCAAGGAGTTGTCAGAAACATCTCTGTAAAACACACATAATTTTGTAAGAGAAGATATTGCAGACTAGAAAAAAGAAATTATAATACTAGTAATTATATTTAGTAGGTGTTCTTCTATGTAATTAAACAGGTACGCAACATTTATAAGTTTTCCTCATTATCTTGTCCCATACAATGGTGCTATAGTACATGAAAGACTAATAACTGCTAGATAGCCGGTTCTTCCTTCGTTTCATTTTAATTGACCTTCCTACTAAAAATACCTATTTTGTATTTATTTCAATTTAGTGGTCCAATTCATGAAATCAAGAAAAAATTATCATGTTCTTTCAATACTATATGAATGTATCAAGTGTATAATACTCAATTTTTTTTTCAAAACATAACTAATAAGACTACTTTAGTACTCCCCCGTCACAATCTTTGTGGCATATTTCGTTTTCCGAGATTCAAACATATATATCTCAAATATATTTTGAATAGTCAATTATTGTGGTTATAATACTTTCTACATAATTTTCAAATATATAAATTTTATTTAAAAAATAATTGAAGATTTTATGTCCAAATTGATGGTTAAACTTATGTTATTTGAATCTCGGGACGTGAAATATGCTACATAAATTGGAACAGATGAAGTAAAATTGAAAGTAATTTGTTAAGGGGAGTAGCAATTATGAAACTCACAAATGATAAAGCGATTGCAGGTTGACAAATGATGCAGGGATTGATCCACGAAGCTTGTTTCCGCCTAAATCCCCGATGCATCGATCTTAAAGAGTACTAGAATATACTTTTGAAACGAAAAAAAGCAATAGAAATATTATATTATATATATATATAAAAAAAAAAAAAAAAATCGGTGTTGGAAGGATCCTCAGGGAGCTAAACTGAGAAATTGATTTTGAGTCGATTGATGAAGCAGAAAATGGAGTTTTGGGCCAAGTGCATCCTTTTAACTATACCTTAAACTCAGTGTACGTTCTTCAACTAACATAGTACGTGAACAAAAAAACATTCTTAGTATATTCAAAGCTTCACAAGTTTCATCCTCCTGTAAAACGATTGTCAAAAAACTTACAGAACTCATCTCATGTGCAAGTCACGTGACTCTCCCAGCACCCACAGCGGAAGTTTATTTCAATTTGATATCAACTGATCAACTAAAAAATTATACAGGGGTGGGGTGAGTTGAAAATAGAAAATTTTGCAATGCGGGGCGGGGTGCGAGTGCGAGCGCGAGCGCGACCAACTGGGCAGGTTAAATTTTTTGCGGGTTAAGCCTCAACGCTCCCCGCACCCGCCCCGCCCCTCCCCATTGTCATCACTAATTATGAGTCAGTAGTAGAGAGTTCTAGTGCTAATTATAACCTTCCCGTTGATAAGGGAGAAATTAAACCCCCAAAACTCTTTAAATGTCTTGGTTGTTTCGGAATATTAGGGGGATCAATAAAAGGTATATATAAATAGGAGAAAACAGTTTTTGTTGAATAAAAAGGGATCAAGTTGGCTTACATGGTAAAAACCAAAGTTAAAGCTCACAATCTACAAGTAAAAGAAAGCATTGCTCCAGACTGGGATAGATGTTACTCAAACTACAATGATTTGTGTTAAAACAGTCAGTTATTATTATTCTACCATTGTGAATGGTAAACCTAGCTACTCCATATTTCCCTGCTGCTAAAGGCCCTAAAGAAAGGGGATCGATCATATGTCCGCTTTTTTGTTTGCCATTGCCATGGATTATCTTAGCACGAACCTATGTGAATTGAAGACTGATCCACTTATGCTTTGTAGATGACTTGCTGCTTTTCTCAAGAGGTGACTTGCAATCTGTTGAGGCTATTCAACATTGTTTCCAGCAATTTTCTAAGGCCTCTGGACTAAAGCTAATTTTGGAAAAAGCTCTATTTATTTTAGAGGAGTCACACAAGTCATTCAAGCTCAAATTATCCAACAGTGAGGGTTGTCCACTGGTGAAATGGCCTTCAAATGCCTTAGTATCATTAATTCTCTTAACTAAGCATTTACTATCTGTTATGTAGTTATATCCTCTTATTGAGAAGATAATTGCCAGGAGAGATAATTAATATAAATTTTATTAATTAATTGACTAAAGGAATCCTAATTTTAAATTGATTATAAATCTAAATGAAATTTAAAAATATACATTTTAAGTTTTTTTTTTTTTTTTTAAAAAGAAAATAAATGAAAACATACTAAAAAAAAATTTCATTTAGAAAAAAGACATTTAGGTTTTAAAAAAAGGAAACATACTGAATTTTTATTTGGTTCATTTTTATTATTCAAATAAATATCATATTTAGTGTAACATTTGAAATCACTAATGTGAAGTACATGCTCAAGGCGCGTACACCTGAACTAGTATCTATAATCTATAATTTATATCTATAATCTATAATCTATCTATAATATATTAAAAGTGTGAAGAGCCTTAGAATTATTATTTAAATTTTTTGTCCTTTATTAAAAGTCTTTACTTTAGCCAAAATCG
This sequence comes from Capsicum baccatum var. pendulum, assembly GCA_030864225.1. NCBI lineage: Eukaryota > Viridiplantae > Streptophyta > Magnoliopsida > Solanales > Solanaceae > Capsicum > Capsicum baccatum. The sequence continues at coordinate 140,997,880 of CM061551.1, read as the reverse complement.
TCTTTTTACTTTTTTTTTTAATATTTAAGAGTTGAAAATTAATTATATATATTAATGATAAAATCTTTCATTACTAGAAGTTATCAGAATTCCACTAATTTTTTTCTAATTTAAGAGTTGAAATTAATTAAATATATTTATGGTAAAATCTTTCTTTATTAGAAGTTATCAAAATTAATGACAACTAATACTTTTTCCATTAATTTAAGAATTCTAAATCAACTAAATTTGATTTTAAGAAGATTTGAAAAATCTGAAACTAAATATAAAACCGTTAGAATTTAAGAAGTGCCAGATTTTTAAACCTTTTAAAGTACGTTGTAAAGATTTGACTTTAAAAATAAGGAAAGATTTTGAATATAAAAAAATATAAAAATAATCTTAAAACAAATATGGTTCAAATTGATGTGTCTCTCTTAGTCAGTGGTAACACGGGAAAGAGGTACTATATGATAAACGCAAAAGTAATGATCCATCAACCACTTGTAACTTCTGGTGGTAACATATATATGTGTATATTTTATGTTTACATTATTATATTAAAGCGTGAAAGATTTTTGAAAAGTGATTTGAACTATTACATTTTATTAAAAATCTCCGTAATAACCAAAATCGTCTAATTTAAATAATCAAATATTACACGTGCGAGGCACGTGTGCGGTTAAATTAGTATATAAAAGCGTGAGCGGCCTTAGAAAAGTTGTTTGAACTTTTTGTCCTTTATTAAAAGTCTTTGTTTTAGATAAAATCATTTTTTTGTTATTTTTTTAATATTTAAGTGTTGAAAATTAACTAAATATATTTATGATAGAACTTTTTTTTAGAGATAATGCATAAATATGACCCTAAACTTGACACCAAATTATAACTTTGACCTTAAACTTTGATAGTGCACAAATAGGACCTTTAACTATTCAAAACCTGAACAAATATGACTTTCAATTTTGCAACCCTATGCGTGAGTTTCACTCGTGCCTACTTGGAAAGGTAATCCAATCACACAGTGCCACGTCGTTAAAATGGCTCACTTGGAGGGAGGTCATATTTGTGCAGTTTTGAATAGTTAAAAGTCATATTTGTGCACTGTCAAAGTTTTATTTTTTGTATTAAAACAACATCGTTTTTATTATTATTATTATTATTATTATTATTATTATTATTAGTATTAGTATTATTATTATTATTATTATTATTTTATTTTTTTATTTCTATAGCAGCAACACTAACTTTTTTTTTAATAAAAAATCGAACCCGTGGAGTAGGTTGAAGAAAGCGCCCAAGAAGAGCAAATAACACCACTGGGCTATCTAAATGTCTTGTTTCATGTGGTTCAACATTAATATATGTACATAAATATAGATTTTCTACCTTATATATATAACGTAATTTCTTTACCGAGGGGGTTCGGGTGAACCCCATGACAACCACGTAGGTCCGCCACTGCGTTAATTTAATAACGTTTTAATAACATTAATTTAATAACATTGTAATAACGCTAATTTGATAACGTTAATTTAATATACTACTAATACTATCCTTAATAACGTTAATTTAATAACGTCTTATTAAAACTATAATTTTTTTTATTATTAGTATAGTTTCATCTTTAATTTAATATTTAAATAAATTATATTTAGATATATTATATAACTTAAATTCGCCCTCTGCTTTATAATATATATACATACCCGCGTAATTTTTTCGTATGAGCCTGACCCACCTATTAATAAATCTTCAATATTACTCTTTTTCCGCAATGACAAAAGAAATTAGATGTCATTTTCATCTTTGAGCCGAAAATAATGAAAAAATAATAGTGAAAAGTCATTTAAAAGTCATATTTGTGCAGTTTTGAATAGTTAAAGGTTATATTTGTACACAGTCAAAGTTTAAGGTCATATTTATGTATTATGCCCTTAGATTTTAAGCAAGGGCGGAGCTAGCCTTCTGTTTGGGGGTTCGGCCGAACCCCGTTCGACAAAAAAATATATTATTTATACATGATTAAAATTACTTTTTATGTGGTTATAGTAGGTGTTGAACCCCCTTCGACTAAGTTTTCTTTGAATATGGAACCCCCTTAATTGAAATCCTAAGTTTTGTTTGAATATGGAATCTCCTTCGTTGAAATTCTGACTTCGTCTCTGATTTTAAGTTGGACATGCCCAGTTTTGCGTGTTAAACACGCATTTTGCCACGTAGGATCAGAGGTAATATTTGTGCAGTTTTGAATAGTTAAAAGTTATATTTGTGCACTGTCAAAATTTAAGGTCAAAGTTATAATTTGGTGTCAAGTTTAGGGTCATATTTATGTATTATCTCTTTTTTTTAATTAGAAGTCATCGGAATTAACGACAACTAATACGGTTTTCATTAGTTTAAGAATTATAAATCAACTAAAGTTGATTTTAAAAAATATTTGAAAAATCTAAAAATAAATATAAAAACGTTAGAATAAGAAAAATTAAAAAGTAGCAAATTTTAAAAAGTTTTAGATATATAATAAAAATGTAATCAATAATTTTGTAAAGATATCACTTTAAAGATAAAGAAAGATTTTAAATATAAAAAAAATAAATTATACCATAAATATGTTTGATGTATGCGTCTTTCTTATCCTCTGGCATCAAGGAATAAAGGTACTACATGATAAATACAAAAATAAAGATATATCAACTGTTTGGAGCTTTTGGTGTAAAATATATATATATGTGTTTTTATTAAAATATATGATTAGGTTAAAATTATTATATTAAAGTGTGAAGGATCTTTGTAAAGTGATTTGAACTTTTTACAGTTCATTAAAATCATCACAATAGACAAAATTATTTAATTTTAAATGATCAAATGTTGCATGTGCGAAGCACATGAAACTAGTATATATAAAAAGTGGAGTGGAGATTATGAGATGAAAAATCGAATCTCCAACAATAAAAATTTAGATAATTAACCAAGTAAGTCATTACTAAGTGATGTAGCAAAACAATATGGCTCAATAAGCTATCTAGCAATTTAAAAAGGTATAATACATAAATATGACCCTAAACTTGACATCAAATTATTACATTGACCTTAAACTTTGACAGTGCACAAGTAGGTTCTTTAACTATACAAAGCCTGAACAAATAAACACTCCAATCTTACATGGCAAAAATGTGTGTATACACTCAAAACCACACGCATCAAAGTTAGAATTGAAGGGTTTTTTTATTCAGCTTTTGTATAGTTAAAGGGCCTACTTGTGCACTTACAAAGTTAAACGTCATAGTTATAATAATGTATCTTTTTTATTTGGTGACAGCATCTGAGTGGATGACTAATACACGTAGGCGCAAGTGAGGTACATGCGTGTAAGTTGCAAGATCGAAGTGTTTATTTGTTCAGGTTTTGTATACTTAAATGACCTATTTGTGCACTGTCAAAGTTTAAGTTCAATGTTATAATTTAGTGTCAAATTTAAGATCATAAAATATTTATGTATTATGCCATTTAAAAATCATTCTCAGTATCAATTTGATGTTTATTGACCCACTACTAATCAGCTTGTTAAATCAAACTAAAATTCCTTCCTGATTTTACTTGTCGCGTTTTTGTTTTATGTCTCTTAAAAGAAATTATATGTTGTGATATATACTTATTTATTATCTTTAATCATGTAAGAATGTTAATCTCTATCCCATAAATATTTTCTCTATTTATATATGTTATTCATCAATGAAACATTTAGTAGCCGTTTGACCATTAAAACTAAAATTTTCTAGAGCATGTCTTTTTTTAATTTCTTTTTTTACGTTTGAAAAAAAATTTTCAAATATGATTTTATGCCCTAACTTTTACAAACTATCAAAATCACCCAACTAAAATTTACCTATTAATGGGAAAAGAACACAATTAGCCACTATTATAAAAACTAGTCATATCTTACGCGCCTCGCGCGTGTACCTCACTTCAAGTAATTCAGTTAACAAAATCACTTCAATATTGTAAAAGAAAATATGCTTGAATTAAGAAATAAATTTATTTATTTATTTAATACTAAAAACACTTAAATATAAAATTAACATATTCATACAAATCATATAAAAGACATAAGAGCGTATTACGTTAATTAACTCTCTCTCTCTCTCTCTCTCTCTCTCTCTATATATATATATATATATATATATATATATATATATGAAATTCATGTGTGTAAGTTATATTATTAAGTAATCACTTAAAATATTTGGTGTAAATTGTTAACCATATTTACGGTAAATTTGCAACTTTAATTTATTGGGTTTAGTATTAAACCAAATTAACTTGCATTAAAATATAATCAATTTAGGCAAATTTTGATAGTCGTTTATATAGAATCCCTATTTTAATATATTTATTTTATAAAATATCAAATTTTAGACTAAATTTGTAGTTATTTTGGTTTGTAAAAGAATTTTCTATACAAGGTATACCTAAATCAACAAGAACTTTACTTAATTTCATATACTTAATATTTCATATAATAAGCAATAATAATTATTTAAGAAAAAAAGTGAAAAAAATAATTTGTTTATTTCAAAATCTTAATGAATGACAAAAGTTTGAATCACTTAGTGGTGTACATCCTTTGTACATGTCTCTCTTGTCAATCAAAAAATTCATTATATCTATATAGCTCGTACCAATAAACCAAAAGAGTCTATTGTTAAAAATAATGACCACATGTCAGATCTCATAGTTTATTCATAATTGGAAAAAGTTGCATATAATTATAATTTTAAACGGAATTCATATAGAATCAGAATGACTAACTAATTTCTTATGACGGAAAGTAATGATTCAAAGAATTTGTTCAAATTTGTAAATAAGTCAATTTCAAATTATTAATTGTAAATGCATCATTATTAACAAAAATCACACACCAAAAAATCAATTAACTATCAAGAATACATGACAATTTATTATTTTAAACTTCAAGAACATACTACAATTACAGTCACAAAAAAAAAATTCTCAATTATCAATTGTCTATAAAATATACATGATATTTTTGTAAACATATAAAATATACAAATTTATTTTAAAGCTTACCTCAAATCACAAACAATTTTTTCTCTTCAAATATAAATACCATTAATATTTCAAAAAAAAAAAAATCTCAGAAAGCAATTGTCAATCAAGAATACATGATAGATTATTATTGTAAACTTCTAAAATTTTAGAAAACTTACCTCAAATCACAAAATAAATTCATCTCTTTAATCATAAATACTAATAAGATTTTAATCATAAAGAATATATCAAAAATTAAAATACTTACCTCAAATCTCAAGTAAATTTATCTCTTCAATCAAAAGATATATCAAGATTTTACTAAAACATACCTCAATTAACTATTATATATCTATAAAATTACATGATAATTTATTTGTTGTAAATTTCAAGAATATACTAAAATTTTAGAAAATTTACCTGAAATCACAAGAAAATTTATCTCTTCAATCAAATAAAAGAACAATAAACTAAATCAAGGAAAAATTATCACATGCTATAAAACAATATTAATATAAATTAAAGAACTCACTTGATTAGGAACAATCAATTGTATGGAGAACAAAAAAAAAGAAAATATTAATAAAGTTTAAACCTTTTCTAATATAAATACTATTATAGTAAGTTTTCTACTTATTCTGTTATTATTTTTTCTTTTAAATCTAAGTTAATTAGGCATCATCTTTAATATGAATACAATAATAATAGTAAAGATACTACTCCAAAGTTATTACTCGTGTGAAGGGAAAAAAAATGATTTCTACTTTTGAAATTAGTGCTAGTCTTTATAGTGAGTATAGTTCTAATAAGATACAATTTTTATATAAGGTAAAATTATGATTGACTAAAATTATCTCTTATCATAAATTTAGGATTTTTAATTTAAGAAAAAAATTCCATATATTCTAAACTCTTGATACCCATATATTTTAGAAGACAATATTATAAATATAATTAAATAATTATTTAAAAAATAGTGAAAAGATGATTTTGTCTAAAAAAGAAACTTTTAATGAAGACAAAAAGTTTGAATCACTTTTCTAAAGGTTTTCACACTTTTAATATATTATAGATTATAGATTATAGATATAGATTATAGATTATTATTATTATTATTATTACTACTACTACCACTATTATTATTATTATTATTATTATTATTATTATTATTATTATTATTATTACTATTATTATTATAGAACGTTTTTGTCATAATTTAGTTAGAATAATATTAGTTATATATAATATAGTTTTTCAATAGGACACCTTTTCTTTTAATCTTTTTTACACGCGATTAGGAAACATATTGATTTGTTGGGTTTTGTATAGGATTTTTGTTTTTCCAAAATTTATATTAGTTTATTGGATGTGTAATTTAAATAGGCTATGAGCAAAAACGATTTTGTCTAAAGAAAAAACTTTTAATAAAGGGCAAAAAGTTCAAACGTGATTTATAAGGCCCTTCACACTTTTAATACAATAGAGATAATTATATATACATGGCCATATTTAATGAATTTCAATCATGACATATATAATATTTACATTAATAGTCGTTATGGATGTTATATTAACAAATAACTGCTTCCTGTTTTTTAGGTAACAAATATTATCTTTCAAACAAATTTATTTTTTCAAGAATTTATTTAATTTATTTCCTTCATTTTCTGTTCCTAAAAAATAGGAAATGATGAGTTGTTATTAAATTTTAGGGTGTCGCTAATTTATTTCCTTAATTTTCTTATATATGAAAGATTTTACTGTGTGTGAATAAATTATTTCTATATAAAACATACTTTGCATATTTATGGTATATTATATCATATACCATAAATATATAAATATGCTTAGTATGTTTCTTTATACTTTGTATTTTTATATATGTGTGTATATGGTATATACGTAGTATAAACTTCATATATAACATACTTTATATATTTATATTATAAATATGCTTAGTATGTTTCTTAATACTTTGTATATTTATATATGTGTGTATATGGTATATACATGGTATAAACTTTATATATAACATATTTTGTATATTTCTATTATAAATATAATACTTTATATATTTATGGGTATAAATATAAATTAATAGTCAAATAATGTATTAAATAAGGGAGAAAATTAAATAAGGGACAAAAATAATGATGAGAGAGAAAAAGAGATATATATTAATTAGGATAACATTAAATTTGAAATTATAATTATCTTATTTTTTAAAACTGCTATATATGTAATATTGGAAGAGTAATGTTATAAGGAGGGTTTGATATAAAATTTAAAAGATTAGGGTTATATGTAATAATAATAAAAGTTGAAATTGGAGTTGAAAAATTGTGAAAACAACAAAATCCTGTTTTCCTTTTTCATAAAAAATTTTTGAAATTATTTTTTGAATTTTCATGGCCAAACACTACAATTTCCAACTCCGGAAAAAATTTTCGAAAAAAAAGAAAAACTTTACATGGCCAAACGGGCCCTTAGTTAAGCATAATACATAAATATGACTCTAAACTTGACATCAAATTATAACATTGACCTTAAACTTTGATAGTGCACAAGTGGGCCCTTTAACTATACAAAATCTGAACAAAAAGACACTTCGATTTTGCAACTACACGCGTGTACCTCACTTGCTCTGACGTGGATTATTAATCCACTCATATGGTGTCACCTAATTAAAAAAATACATTATAAGTATGACCTCTAATTTTGTCGGTGCACAAATAGGCCCTTTAACTATACAAAAGTTGAACAAAAAAATCCTTCAATTCTAACTCGGATGCGCACCATTTTGCATGTACAACACGCATTTTACCACATAGGATCAGGGTATTTATTTGTTTAGATTTTGAATAGTTAAAGGTCCTATTTGTGCACTGTCAAAGTTTAATATCAATGTTATAATTTGATGTCAAGTTTAAGATCATATTTATGTATTATGCCATTTAATTAAGATCTGAAATAATCATAGTAATAATGAACTGAGCTTATCTAGATAATCACAATATTATATTATGTGTATTTACTTTTCACTTTCATCAATGTTTATTGCTTCCAAAGATAATTATTACTGAAGGTAAAATGAGAAAAAACAAATGTACTTCGTTCTTTCACTTTTATTTGTCACTATTTTTCTAGTTAGATTTTCATTTTTACTTATCTCTTTTGATATATCAAAAAAAGACAAAAAAAAAAAATTTATTTTATCTTTAACATTAATTGCTTATTTTCCAAATCATTTTCAAGACATATTTCTCTAAACATCAATTAATCGGGGTCGTATAGTAAAATAACTATATCAATAATTATTTTCTTAACTGATTTGTCATGCCAAAAAATGACAGATAAAAGCGACCGGAGGAAGTACCTGATTATACCTTGGAATGATCTATTTTTAATGATGATAGACAAATAAAATAAACCGAAGATATTACTCTCTCCGTTTCGAAAAGAATGACCTAGTTTAACTTGACACGAAGTTTAAGAAAATGAAGAAGATTTTTGAATCTTGTGATTTTAAATTAAAGATATGTCAAATATACCAAAATGTCCTTCAATCTTATGGTCTTAAACATGCCACGCGTGGAAAGTTAAAATTAAAAAGTTGTCAAAAAAAGAAAAGGGTCATTCTTTTTTAAACAGATTAAAAAGAAAAGTAAGTCATTCTTTTTTAAATGGAGGGAGTAGTATTTATAAAATGAAAGCAAGCAAGTTGAAGAGAAATAGAAAAACATAACCAACATGGTTGTGGTGCAGTGGATGAGGCTACTCCACCCTTAATCAGAGGTCGAGGGTTCGACCATGGGCACGGAGAAAACTTTGTTGGGAGTGCTACCCCCGAATGGTGCCCTATCCGGCGTGAATTCGGATTAATCGGGCTCTAATACGGGTACCGAATACCGGATGGAAACAAAAAAAATAAAAATAGAAAACATAATTCTTACAATCGTGTTAAATAAGCAAGATTTCCAACTTGTGGCGGTATTCTCCCGTTTAAATTGCACCCTCGTAAATCTCTGCAGATTTAAATACTGTATTAACAACTCTATAAACAAGAAGGAAATTTATTCAATATATAATCTCTGACATTTTTAGTCCCCCTGTATTAAAATCATTACACATTAAGGGTGTGTTTGGTACAGAGAAGATATTTTTCGAAAATTTTCCCTGAATTTTAAAATTAAATTATCTAACTTTCCTTCTAAATTATTATTAATAATATGTAATGCATTAATTAATAACAATATATTTACCAATGATATTAAGAGAAAAAGAAAATGTTTCGAAGGGTTATTAGTGTAGTTTTGGAAGTTGTGTCTGTTCTTTAGTGTGACTGATCTTTAGTTAACCGTTGGCTTATGGCTGAGTTTAAAATTATACATCAATTAATATGATAAAATATGCATTTATTTATTTACTTTCATAGTTTCAATTTGTTTTCTAATTTTTCTTTGAGACCGAGTTTAAGAAAGTAATTAAAAGATTTTTGAATTTTGTGATTTTAAACTAAAGATATGCAGAATGTACTCAGATACTCTTTAATTTTGTGATCTTAAACATGTAATGTGGAATAATAGAATTAAAGAGGTTTCAAAAGAGAGAAAAAACCATTCTTTTTGTAAACAGATTTTAAAAACAACAACAACAACAATAACATACCCAGTATATTCCCACCAAGTGGGGTCTGGGAGGGTAAGTGTACGCAGTCTATACCACTGCCTCAAAGTGAGATAGAAAGACCGTTTCCGATACACCCCAGCTCAAAATAAAATAATAAAACAATCTAAAGAAAGATAAGATAAGAAAAAAATAAAGCAATCTAAGATAAGATAAGGAATACCGATAAAACAAGATACAATGGGAAATACCACCATCAATAATACCCAAACCAAGATACTTCAAGTATACACCCAAAACATACAACCTCCCAACTCTGACTAACCTTCTACTCTAATTCGTTTCCTCCACAACTTCCTATCCAGGGTCATGTCCTCGGTAAGCTGAAGCTGCTCCATGTCATGTCTAATCATCTCCCTCCAATATTTCTTCGGTCTACCTCTACCTTGCTTAAAACCATCCCTGGCCAACTTCTCACACCTCCGCACTGGGGCATCCGTGCTCCTCCGCATTACATGACCGAACCACCTCAACCTCGCTACCCTCATCTTGGCTTCCACTAGGCCTGTGCATATTTTGGTACAAACCGTTAACCCGAACCGTTAATTTACTTATCAGGTTAACGGGTTGGTTATTTTGTATATCGGGTCGGTTATCGGGGTGAGAATTTCTGCTATTGGTTTATCGGTTCGGGCAACGGTTTATTTGTTTTTTTTATCGGGTGGCCCGATAACTCGATAAGCACAGACATAGAGTGGGTTGCTACTGGCCCATACTCCACCCATACCCACTGGCCCAAGTCCATTTATTCACATTCCTGATTTCACAATTTTCACAATTTAATTCACAATAAGGTTAGGGTATTATTATATTAGGTTAGATCCTCTACTCCTCTTTCACAATCACAAATTCACGCCTCTCACTCCTCAGTCTCTCACTCTCTCTCAGTCACTACTCGCTACTCACAATCTCACATCTCCGATCTCACTCTCTCTCAGTCTCTCAGTCACAGAAAATTGCTATTGCTGACAAGATCAAACTTGTGCCGAAGATCGAACTTCGAATTGAGATGAAAATTCGACTTAAGAGTCTATTCACTACTCACATCTCCGATCGAAAATTGAAGGTCAAAAAATTTCACGTGACCCTTTTTCTCCATCTCATTTGCATGTTCAATTCCTGTTGTTGTTGATAGTATTCTACTTCAACACAGACAATGTCTAGTATTGCACTTTGAAGATTTGATTAGGATTCACATTATATAATGCTTACTAATAACATCTTAATTTATGACCTACAAATAAGAAATTGTCTTTGTTACTAGGTTGAACAAGTTTTTGTTTTAGCTCTTGCAATTGTAAATTCACATCTCGATTAGAGATTCTCGTGGATATTTTCTCTTTATTTTATGCTGAGCTGTGGTGTTAAGCTAGAGTTAGCTAATAGAGTTAGAGTCTTTACGTTACTGCTATATATTTATGTTCTGTTCTTGTTGTTTATTCATTGTTACTAATTAAATGTAGTCAATATTGATGTTCCATTTCTAGTTTCCTTCCTGGCTGTTAGGAGTCTGTTTCAAATTCCATTCAATGGAGAAATAACATGACTAATAACCATGTCTGATTTCAAGATATTTCCAGTAACAACAAGTATTAACGGTTCACCCGATAATCGAACCAATAACAATGAAAAATTAATAAACCGATAAACCGATATCTTAACGGTTCTTTAAAGGTTTAGCATATATACAAACCGATAATGAATACGTAAAACCGATAATTTTCAAAACCGAACCGACCGATATGCAACCCTAGCTTCCACCGAAGCCACACCCACCTTATCTCGAATAACCTCATTTCTAATCATATCTTTTCTATTACACCCACACATTCACTGAAGCATTCTCATCTCCACCACCTTTATTTTCTAGATGTGGGTCTTCTTAACAGGCCAACACTCCGCCCCATACAACAAAGCCGGTCTAACCACCACTCTGTAGAACTTTCCTTTAAGTTTGGGAGGTACCTTTTTGTCACACAAGATACCAGAGGCGAGCCTCCATTTCATCCACCCTACCCCGATCCGATGAGTAACATCTTCGTCAATCTCTCTATTCCCCTGAATCATCGACCCCAGATACTTAAAACTATCTCTCTTACTGATAGAATGAGTGTCAAGCTTAACAACCACATCGGACTCATGAGACACCTCGTTGAACTTACACTCCAAATACTCCGTCTTGGACCTACCCAATCTAAACCCTTTAGACTCAAGGGTTTGCCTCCAAACCTCTTACTTCGCATTAACTCCACTACGGGTCTCATCAATCAGGACAACATCATCCGCAAAAAGCAAACAATAAGGCACCTCATCCTGAATGTGCCGCGTCAAAACTTTCATCACCAAGGCAAAAAGAAATAGACTAAGCGTCGATCCTTGATGTAATCCCATCAAGATAGGAAAGTGCTCTGAGTCCCTTCCCCTGTTTTAACTCGAGTCTTGGCTCCATCATACATATCCTTAATCGCCCTAACATAGACTATTATTACACCTCTAGCCTCCAAACACCTTCAAAGAACCTTTCTGGGAACTCTATCATAGGCCTTCTCTATGTCGATAAATACCATGTGCAAATCCTTCTTCCTTTTCCTAGACTATTCCACCAGTCTCCTGACAAGATGGATCACTTCTGTAGTCGAGCGCCCTGGCATAAATCCAAATTGATTTTCAGAAATAGTAACAATCCACCGCAACCTCAACTCTACCACCCTCTCCCAAACCTTTATAGTGTGGCTCAACAACTTGATACCTCTATAATTATTGCAATCTTGAATGTCACCCTTATTCTTATACAACGGAATCATCGTACTCCACCTCCAAACTTCAGGCATCCTGGCCGTCTTGAAAATTATATTAAACAATCGAGTCAACCACTCTATACCTACCCCTCCTGTGCACTTCCAAAAATCCACCAGAATCTCATCTAGCCCCATCGCTCTACCCCTACGCATCCTACGAATCGCTCCCTTAACCTCCTCAACCTTAATGCGCCTACAATAGCCATAATCGCAAAACCTCTCGGAATGCTCCAAATCCCCCAACACAATGCTAGTATCCTTTTCATAGCTCAGGAGCTTATGAAAGTAAGACTGCCATCTCTTCCTAGTATGACCCTCCTCCACCAAAACTTTGCCGTCCACATCCTTAATACAATTCACCGGATCCAGGTCCCGAGTCCTCCTCTCCCTAACCTTGGTGAGCCTGTACAGCTTCTTATCTCCACTTTTACTATCTAACGCTGTGTATAAACTCTCAAAAGCAGTATCCTTAGCCCTCGCGACCACTAACTTCGCCTCTCGCTTAGCAATCTTATACTTCTCTCTGTACTTCCGTTTATCTTCTTCGTCCTTACTCTCCGTCATTTTTTTTTAAAAAAAAGACAAATTGAAAAAACATAAATATTTTTGAAGATAATATAAAATTTATTGTGAACAAGCAGAAGCGAACCGAAGAAAAGACATACAATCCAGTAACATGGCAAAATGTTGTAGTACACTTGTCACAGAAAATAGTTTCCTCATCGCACTGTGGATCTGAGAGACTATTGCACTCCATTTGTAGCTCCTCTGTAAGTGAAAGCAAATACATAATTGTATCTCCTGCCAAATAAAAGTAAGATATATATAAAACACATATGAGTAGCAACACTAAATAATACCATGTGTATAAATTAATTGTTCTTCCAATTAGAAGAGGTATATATAAAGTTTACCTTCTTGTTTTAAAAGGGGTAATTTGGGGGCTGCTCAGGTCTATTAGCTATCCAATCACTTGATGTTGTGAGGACACAATTTGTTGTGAAAAGAAGTAATACTACTAAGCGTCCTGACTTATAATACAACTTAATATCAATTGAACCCATGAGTATCACCTTCTTCTTTAGGCATGCAACTTCTATATTATTTTTTTAATATATTTTCTTATATTATAACCAACCATATAAAAGGGATAAAGTAAAAGCAACTTTGATTTGATTGGCACTAACTTCAACAAGGACATATATATATACTTTGTGTTTTTTACTTTGGAAAACAACTTTTTTCTTTAAAGCTATTATCGCCAAGATATTTATAAGGAGGCAGACGTTGATTTGACTTTCTTCATAAAAAAAATAATTATTATGAGTTTATTTTATTAAATTAATCTTATTAATTATATTTTAGATTTTAGATTTGACTATAATTATTTTATATAGTTATTTAATGATAAAAAATAGAAATAAAATAATATATTAAAATTTTCCTGATTTTAAAATTTTGATAAACAGTATTCAAAGTCATATAAGGCGTTCTCAATTGTTGATGGCCGTACAAAAAGGGTGTACTTTTATCTATTCCACCTTATCTGGTAAGGGTGGACTCCTCCATTATGAGTAGTGATACCTTTTTTTAAGAAAAGTATTTGACTATTTAGATGAAGGAACTGATTAAATAGGTTAAAATTTGAAATATAAGTTTATCTATTATAAATGATAAATTTTAATTATCAATTTGTCAAAAGAACACAAATCTTTTAAAAAAACCTTTACAATAATAATGATTTACATTATTTTCAAGATCCGTTTGATTTAAACTCACTTTTTTGTTTTTGAAATTTCTTCAAAGCATTATGTCCATTTCAATTGCAATGAATAAAAATGTATTGTACAACAATTAAGAAGAAGAAAAGAAAACGACGCAAATAATTGTCTGAATTACATAATATAGGTACCAGTTAAATGTTTTTTAAACAAGTGAGTATAGACTAATAATGCGGACAAACAAATACGGCATCCCATAAAATGGAAAAAGACTCAAATATGCCACTGAACTATCAGAAATAACTCATTTATGTCATCCATTAAAAGTTGGGTCCATTCATGCCATCGCCGTTATAAAATTGGTCCATCCATGCCATTACTTTTTAACGGTGATTTTCAAAAAAACTGCTTTGCCATGTGGCCTCTTATTAGAGGTCCACATCATTTTTTTTTTTTTAAGTTTTGATCCATTAAGAAGAATTCACCCACACCCAACCTAGCACCTTAACCCACTTTAATAGTACTCTTAATTTTGACCCTTGATTTAAACATATATATAATCATTTAGTTTTCGAACATAAAATTTACACACTTGAATTCTACGTTTAAAATAATATAGGTTAGAATAATTAATAATTTAAAATGGCAAATGAATAAATTGTGATTAAAAAATAATTTATTTTGACTCTCGAAATCCTAACATCATCACATAATTTAGGACGAAGAGAATACCACATACATGAAGGACCACAACTTTTAATTAGGAAGAATACCTAAAAATTCCTTCTAAATTTGGATTATAAGTTGTATAATTGAATTATTGGTAGTCTTAATTATTTCGTGGACTTAGCTATTTGGTAGCCTTTATACTCTTTAACGTGGACGAGACATAGAGCATAATTTATTTTTAGGCGTGTTAGAGTTTTAAAAAATATAAAATAAATAAAAGACCACCTTTCAGGTACGTAGGGTGTTTTCAGTCCACATATTTTTAGTGTTGTTTGGTACCTACTCACGCAGACACTATCTATGTGTATATTAATGGATCTTTAAATTTAATGTGTATATTAAAGAATCCACCCACGCAGAAAAAAGTTATGCTCTACGTCTCGTCCACGTTAAAGAGTATAAAGGCTACCAAATAGCCAAATTCACAAAATGATTAAGACTACCAATAATTCAATTATAAAACTTATAATCCAAATTTAGAAGAGATTTTTAGGTATTCTTCCTAATTAAAAGTTGTGGTCCTTCATTTATGTGGTATTCTCTTTGTCCTAAATTATGTGATGATGTTCGGATTTCGAGAGTCAAAACAAATTAATTTTTAATCACAATTTAATCATTTACCATTTTAAATTATTAATTATTCTAACCTATATTATTTTAAACGTAGTATTCAAATGTGTAAATTTTATGTTCGAAGACTAAATGATTATATATATGTTTAACTCTAGAGTCAAAATTAAGAGTAATATTAAAGTGGGTTAAGGTGATAGGTTGGGTGTGGGTGAATTCTTCTTAATGGATCAAAACTAAAAAAATAAAAACGACGTGGACCTCTAATAAGAGGCCACGTGGCCAAACAGTTTTTTAGAAAACCACCGTTAAAAAGTAATGGCATGGATGGATCAGTTTTATAACGGCGATGTCATGAATGAGCCCAACTTTTAGGGGATGACATAAATAAGTCATTTCTGATAGTTCAGTGACATATTTGAGCCTTTTCTCCCATAAATTTTTTATGTGACATCATCTTATGAATTTAAGGATATGAAGCTTATTCTCCTAATGTAACGACCCTGCAAATATATTTTATAAATTGTTCGATTTTAACTCATCTCATAATTTTTAGTCATTATTTTATAGTAATGGGCCAAACTGATGTTTTCTTAACTCTTAAAACCTATGTATAAGAATAAAAATTTTAGTGGAAGGATTTATTATATATATTAATAATCAATGTATATATATATATAATAGATAGATATAAAGGAGATCAATAGTGAATCCTATGTGGCATGTCTTAGAGGCCTCCAAAACTATTTATCTTTTTTGTGGTGTTTTTGAACATTAATGAAGTTTTCTTTTATTTTAAATATTTATGTGTATAAAGAAAACTAAACCACTCTATCATTTATTCTATAAGTGTTATCATTCATTGCTCTATTAAAAAGAAAATACATTTAAGAGTATTAAACCTTATTTAGGAATGCCAAAAATTTCTAACAATTCTAAATTGATTTCATGATATAAAATTTATGGAAGAAGTCAAAAAAAAATTTCTCTTTGTTGGTAGTAATAAAAGAAATTTTCTTTCACAACTCATACATTTTATGTATTGTTAGATTTATAATTTTTGTTAGTTTTTTATGTGTGTTTTTTTCATCATTTATGTTTTCTTCTCATCAAACTAACATGTCTTGCTTGCAAAAGAAGATTCATGAGAGCATTAGCAATAATTCGGTATGAAGAGTGTTACAACATCAAGTACAAGATTATTCTGATAGAAATTGAAAAAGGTATAGTTCTTTAGTGTTTCAATTTGTGTGATATTTTTCATTTCTCGAGATTTAAGCTATGTAAACTTTAGTTAATATTGAGAAGAATTGGAACTTGTAATAGTTTTCATATAATTTTTTGTCTATCTTTCAATTTTATAATATTGAGTTACTTTAATCCGACTTAACTTTGCAAAATTAATTAATCGGACTCTCAATAAGTCAAAACATCACCTAATTTGGGATTAAAGGTGTCCCTTTTAATTCAACATGTTAAATTATAACATGGAAGGAATTTCACACAAGGGATATAAAAGTTTGATTATATGTGTAGCTAAATTCCTTTTTGCGGCATTACTTGCATATTTTTTGCTTTTACGCATTGTTTTAATATATTTTTAAAATTTTAAAAATCTAAAAGCCATTGGTAAGTTACAAACAAATGTTAGTTGAGAAGTCTAAGAGTAAAAGTCTAATTATCAATAGCGGTAAGTTAGATTTATACATTTAGTTTTTTGTTTGAGATTCATCTTCTTCTTTTAAATTCACTCATTCTCTAATATTTTCACTCCTTTGTAATATAGGAGAAGTACATATTATTATTTTTGTTGATACTCTTTCACTTGATCAGTCTCTATGATATGTATGTTATATCTTTGACAAACACCAAAATTCAGATATTTTTATATTAGTTCTATTTCTATTAGACGAGATATATTCTATATGATTCGAAAAAAAATGATGAACAAATTCTACTACGATCTTAAAAAACCTCCCAAGTAATTTTTATTTCTACCTATCTATTTTCTTTTTTGGTACCTTGACATGTGAGTTTGCTTTTTGACTTGGAATCATTATCTAAAAAATATTGATATTTTATTACGTACTATATAATAGATGTAGTTATTGGGGGTATCCAATCTTATAAATATTCCTTATTCATTGAGTTTTTGTGATTTCATTTCTTTTTTGTTTCAGGTTGAAGTGCTTAGAGAAAGATTCTCAGCTAACAAGATTCTAATCTATTCACGACTAACAAGATACTAATCTATTTTAATTTTTCTTCTCAAGTCCATGTATTCATATTTCATGAACATCATATTCAATACCAATGTATTAAAAAGATATCATGAGAACTATAAAAAAAAAAAAAAGGATGGCAAGCTTTAGACTAAATGTGGAGATTATTTATATTTTATTCATTTATTTCATACTTTTTATTTTTCTTTAGTGAAATCTAAATATGGAATACTATTTTTTTAATTTATTTTATGTGTAAAAGAATTTCTTTATTCAGTTGCGCGAAGCGCACCAAGTACACTAGTCAATAATAAAATCAGAGAAAGTTCGCAGTTACAGAAGAGGGCACGGCAGTTAGCAGTACTATCTCTCTCATCTGCATTTTCGAAGTAGATCTCTCGGCCAAGCTTCAGGTTAGAGATATCTTGAGTTGATATCATATATATTGCAGTCTATTTATCATTACGAGAAATGTGTTAAACCTCATGAACCAGTTGTGAAAGGCTTCCTTGTGCTTTTAGCATTGAACAGAAGTAGAAAAGAAATTGATACCTTTAGCGTTGAATAGAAACAAAAAAGGAGTAGGTATTCAATCATAATGTAATGATTAGGAATAGAATAATAATATAGTTATCATGTTATGTCTCTATGCCTTTAGGTAGAAGGATCACGTGATTCAAAGTTAGGCAAAATTCATAAACTTGGGTGATGTATTCTTTAAGTACTGTTAGGTTTTCTTGTAAAGTCATTGGTTAAAAGTGTTAAATATATAAGAATATGTCAGTGGCAGTGCGTGGGATTGGCAACATAAGGCATGATAGTTTAATGATATTTTAATAATAATAGTAATGATTGATGGTCAATTTTCATTAAATTAGTAAGAAACTGATGGTTGTAGCATTGTACAGTATATTGGTATTGAACATTAACAGTGTTGCGTTCTTTTGGCTGCAATTACAGATTATTCATATGGAATTATCAACTGTGGGTTACGCTAATAAAGGAAAAAGATTAATTTTAGATCTAGAGTTTCTTTTTAGGGTAAGAATTTACTAATTTAAAAATTAATAATAATTTATTTTAGTTGAAATTTGACGAATTAGTATATGTTTTTATAGGGGCTATATGTTTTGAACGGATTCTTATCATTTGGAAATTTTACGAAAAGGACAAGTTTGTAAATTGATACTTGGCATTGATTCGAGACAAGTTGAGACTTTTCTTAGACTCTTTTTCAACGTGCTTGTTTGAATATTTGTTAGTTATGTGTAATGGGAGTAATGGGAATTGGGGGGTCCCGTATAGATGATTGTGATGAGCATCTATACGGGTACCGGTTTTGTTTGAGGGGCTAAATTAAGTTATTTATATGTTTGAACTGTTTTTCCCTATTTGTTAGCCCGATGGACTGATTGGTTATGGTACATAACTTATCGAAAAAGTTAGCAATGATGATACTTGTACTTGATCAGTTGAGTTAACTTTGAAATTAAAGTCTGATCTGGTTTACGATATGAAGTGCTTTCCTTGATTTTATTGATGATTTGGGGTTGGAGTTGCACGCCTGCACATCATGCATTGCATTTCATATGGGATCGGAGTGTACGCCTGCATAATATTATACTCCCTCCGTTTAAAAAAGAATGACCTACTTTGACTTGGCATAAAACTTAAGAAAATAAAGATGACTTTTGAATCTTGTGGCCTTAGATTAAAGTTTTGTCAAATGTACCAAAATGTCCTTTAATCTTGTGGTCCTAAACATGCCATGTGGAAAGTTGAAATTAAAGTATTGCCAAAAAAGAAAATGGGTCATTCTTTTTTAAACGGACTAAAAAGGAAAGTAGATCATTTATTTTGAAATGGAGGGAGTATATATTTATTGGGATCGGGGAGCACACCTGCACAATATTATATATATTTATTGGGATAGAAGTGCACGCCTACATAATATTATATATATTTATAAGGATCGGAGTGCACGTCTGCATAATATTATATATATTTATTGGGATCGGAGTGCACGCCTACACTATATATTTATTGGGAGCGGAGTGCACACCTGCACAGTATTATATATATTTTTTTGGAATCGGAGTGCACGCCTGCATAGTATATTTATTGGGAGCGGACCGCACGCCTGCACAATATATTTATTGGGATCGAAGTGCACGCCTGCATAGTATATTTATTGGGAGCGAAGTGCACGCCTGCACAGTATATTTATTGGGAGCGAAGTGCACGCCTGCACAATATACATATTGGGATTGGAGTACACGCCTATATAGTATATGCATTTGCATTGCATTCATTCATTTGGTTTGTTACACCCCTATTTTAACCCCAAAAAGAAAGATTCAGTTTTAAGTTTCGAAAGGGTTTTTATTAAAGTGACAAAATGAAGAATTGGTTCCGAAAAAGGATTATTTTTACATTCAAAATTCAGAGTCGCCACTTGACATAATTTGGTGTGTCAAGTCACCTTTGAAAAATCCTTTTCAAAATAATTTGACTCTTTAAGACTGGTTTGCGAACAGAGATTCCGGCTAAGGAATTCTGTTGACTGAGGAAAAGGTGTTAGGCACCCCTCGGTCCCGTGGTTTGACCACGATCGCTTGGTGGAGCGTATCGTCTAATTTGACACTACGAAATGTATAAACCACACAAAAACACGCAAAACAATCAATCAACAAACAAAAGAAAACAATCCAAAATTTAATGTCCAGTCCAATTATACAATCCAAAATAAAAAATGCAAAAATGTAAACCTACGCTAACCTAAACTATGCTCTACCCGATGCCTCGGGCCTTGGTCACGAACATCCTTCGCAGAAAAAATCCTTCGGGGCATTCCCCAGTGAGTAAATACAAATGATCTTGGGGTATTCCCCAACGAATGAATACAATTGATCCAAATTCATAAAATAAAACCATTCAACAAACATTTTCAACATTCAACAATCCAAAAGTTCTAAATTTGCCTACCCAACTTAGTATTTGCTTACTAAACTCGATTTATCGCAATTCCAACAAATTCAATATTATCGATGATCCAAAATTAATACTAATTCACTTTATCGCATTTAACCCCTTCCCAAATTTCTTTTAACACATGAATTTTAACATGAAAGAGTTATCAAGCCATATCAACATCGGTTTCATATCAACGACTAGCTAACCAGATAAACAGCACCAAGTATCAACCAAATACTCAATCAATTATCGTCAAATATATAATGATAATAAAAGAGTAAAGTCGAGAATTGGACCTCGAAAGCTTTCAATTGACTTGAAAAGAAAGATGAGAGCAACTCCGAGAACCTCAACGAACATCAAAATCTCGACTATGAACCAATTCTAGCACAAAAATCCCTTGAAAGCCAATTTGAAAAGAGAACCCATGAAGGACAGTGGACAAACTCTACTTGGTATCGAGAAACGGCGACCCAAAACAAATTATGATGAACCCACTGAAGTAAACAAAACCCAAATCCAAATACAGTACCAACATTAAATTATTTTAGGATCGATTTGGAAGAAGATACTGATGGCGCTACTGCTATTCACTTGTTTTCAGTGATCTCGCCTAAAAATTAGAAAGAAATAACAAGATATGTTGGGGTTTTCGGAATGGGGCGGATTAATTTGAACAACCGGCGTTGATCTCGGCGAGAATCTCGCCTGAAAATTAGAGAATCAAACTCTCTCTCTGGTTTTCTTTGTGATTCTTCATGTGTGTGTGTGCCTTGGTGAGATTCTGTGGGATCTGTGCGTGTATCGCAAAGAAGAAACCAAAAATGGAGTCCTTTGCTTTTCTTCAGTGATTTCTCGTATATCTCCCTCCTTTTCTTTCTCACTGGTTTCTCACATCTCTGTGTGTGCGTGCCTTGTCAGCTTCTTGAGTGCCTGTGCATTTTTGCAAAGAAGAAGAAAGAAAGAAGAAGAGAAAAAATGGTCTCCTCTGACCTCTTGTGCGTGCTCCTTTTTTTTGTGATCAAGAAGATGATGAGTATGTGTTCCTTTGCTGTATTGTGTAAAAAAAATGTCCCCCCTTTAATAGTGTGTATATGGTCAAAAGGAACAAAAAATGTGAGGGAGGGGGTAGGCTGCTGTAACACCCCGTACTTAATTACGTGCATTAGCCATGGTTATATGTGTTGGAGTATATGTATTGATCATAAGTTAGGTATATATGAGTTTAAGTATGAGTATTGATTATTTTGAGATGGTTTCAAGTGTATAGTTTGATTATATGTGTATAGGAATCGACTTTATTTATACCGGAATTTGCTCGTCGAAGTTTCTATGCGAAGTTTATCGAGTTAGCTTTCCAACGATATAAAGATTTCTGAAAATAGATGAGTATCGGATATAAGAGAGCATGTTCGAAACTTGAAAACGGTGGACGCAATGAACAGTAAATGTGCAGAAATTTTCTGCACACAAAAGTACTGCAGCCAAACAGATTTTTGGGTTGACTTTAAACGATCATAACTCCTTGTACAAAATGAACTGTGTGAGCTGCTATATATCGATGAGAATCCCCGAGAGTCTTATTTCTAATGAAATTGGTTTCACCCAAATCAATTATTGGAGCAAAGAGTTATGGTCGATTTACTTTAGCCTATTAAAACAGTCCACCATGGACAGATTCAGATTTACTTAAATTTTAAGGGCAATATGGTCATTTTTCATCACCTCATGGACGAAAATTGGTCATTATATACATATACTTAGCCTCATATCCATCATTTATCATCCAAATTATTGAAGAATAAGAAACCCTAGCCTAATTTCAACTCCAATTATCTTGTGATTCAACCGTAGAAAATCCAAATTGATTCCGTAGTTGTGTTCACCGTCTCGAGGGCTTCGAGAAGCACCCCTTATTTGTGCCAACAGGACTCCGAAATCAAAAGGGCCATTTCATGGTAAGGATGTAAATTATGTTGGTGTTATGTATATGGATATGTATATATATGCATGTGAGCATAAGAAATATGTTATTTGATTGTTGTTGAAAGATGATTGGAAGTGATGTTGGATTATTCTTGTGCATGGTTGGATTATGTTGAATTGTGAAGGGATTTGGTGTGATGATATGGTATTAAAATGATGATTATATATATATATATACACCTAAACCTATTGTTCAAGTTGGTTTTTGGAATGCTTTGCAAATATTGGTTGTATGGAATTATGGAAGAGAATTGTGGTGTTGGGTTGCTAATACTAGATGCCAAACATTTCATTGTAGATAAGTGATTTGTAAAGGCGGGAAGTTGTGTTGAATTGGTATCCGAATCTACAACGAGGTATGTAAAGCATACTCTAACGATGTTCTTTGGCATGAAAACACCAATGTTCCGTCAAGTAAGATTTCGAGGTTGTCCAAAAACATGTATTGTTCTACATTACCAACGAAGTTGTTTTCATTCTATAAAGTGTCAAAATGTTTCATTGATATACCAAAAGGCTCCTATTTCATTGTTGTGATATTGATGATTCTGAAACACATTGTTGATGTACCAATGAGTCTTTATTACATCGTTATTGTATAGAAGGTCTATTACTTGGTTCCTATTGATGTATCATTGTTCCAAAGGTACTATATTGGAATGAACACTAATGTAATAATCTCAAAAGCTTTTGAACTAAGTTGTTGGAAAGATCTCTTATGTGTGTTACTTGATATACGTGTGGGTGGTAGCTCAGGGGCTTAAGCCTAGCATGGGCCGATCCCGATACTTGATATGATTACAGTTGATATGTACTGGGGGCAGCCTAATGGTCATAGTACGGTACAGTATTGATTATTGTTAGGTGGTTGGAGGTTCGGGAGGAGGAGGTAATGGCGAATGATAATTGTAAAGAATGAAATGAACGAATGTATACCGTTCCACAAATGTGTTTGAATTCAAGAACCCAATTCTGATTAATGATAATGTACATGATCCTAGAAGTGTTTATGAAGTGTGGTTCACTTCTATTATGATTTATTCACTTGTGTCTGATTTTCTTGATCCCCCATATCACATATGATTATTTACAGCTTTACATACTCAGTACATATTTCGTACTGACGTCCCTCACGGGGGGACCTGCATTTCATGCTGCAGGCACAGGTGCTTCAGCTCATTCACAGCATAGATAGGAGTCAGGTCATACAGCTATTGTTGGTGAGCTCCAGTTTGCTTCGGAGCTTTCCGAGTCGGTTTCTTATGTTTTGTTATTGTACAGGAGTCATGTGTGGGCGGGGGTTTGTCCCGGCCCTGGTTATGTCATGTATATCCTAGAGGCTTTGTAGACATAAGGAAGGGCAAAGTTATAGAAGTTTATATAGTGATGTTATATTTGTATATGTGGTGGCCCCGACGGACAAGTATTATATATATATTTGTGCGTGTTGTGCTGATACAGGTAATTAGACCCTTTTATATGCAACGAAGTGCTGCCCAAATTTTTGGTGACATGTAAATGAAAGTACAGGTATTTAAACGGGTTCTCCTAGGCCTTCTCGGCTTCGGGTACCAGTCCAGCCCGATGGGATTTTGGGGCGTGACAGCTGCCTAGAGGTGAGATGGGGTAGGGGTGGGGTAGTGAGGTGGTTTATTTTGATTGGGTAGGTTTTTAGGATAAGATAAAATTAGTTAGAGGTTATTGTTTTGTTATTTTGTGGAGGGATTATCACATGGATGAGGGTGTGTGGTAAGGTGAGTTAAAATAAATAAAATTGAACTTGGGATGGAAAAAATTAGGTGTCTACAACATGCCCCATTTGAATGTAAACATGAAGTGTTTTCAGACAAAGAAGTAGACAACGAGACAAAATTTTGTCCCGACCATTATTCAAAAAGAATGAAACAGAAGGAAGAAGAGCAATCGGGTCTTGATTTAGGACATCCTACCTACCCAAGTTGTGAGGGAATCAAGTCAAGGGTATTTCAAAGGATTTGAAAGAGAAGGACAATACCGAGTTGGAGAGTCGAGTGAGGTTCCATCGAGGTTCCGATCGCGGCTCTGTCATTACATCAAAAAATAAAAAATTACAAGAGTTAAAAAGATAAATAAAATTACCAAAGTCCTATCTATGCAGCTTCTTTTGAACTCTTGACTTAAGTTTCATCACTTTATTCTTCAGGCAGGCTCCTGACTTGCAATTTTTCAATTTGTTGCTTGGCTTTCAATTCTTTCACCTTGTTGCTTGACTTTCCATTTATTCGCCTTGTGCTTCGGGCGGGCTCCAATGTTTCTTGAGTTATCAAAATAAGGAAGTGCATCTTCTTGCAAATGCCGCTTAAATCACCCAAACAAGGAAGTGTGTCTCTTTACAAATGCTACTTGAATTACCGAAATAAGAAAGTGCGTCTCCTTACCAATGCCACTTGAATTACCCAAACAAGGAAGTGTGTCTCCTTACAAATACCGGTTAAATTACCCAAAGAAGGAAGTGTGTCTCCTTACAAATGCTGCTTGAATTACCAAAATAAGGAAGTGCGTCTCCTTACCAATGCCGGATGAATTACCCAAACAAGGAAGTGCGTCTCCTAATAAATGTTGCTTGAATTATCCAGACAGGGAAGTGCGTCTCCTTACAAATGTCACTTGAATTAACCAAATAAGAAAGTATGTCTCCTTACAAATATTGCTTGAATTATCCAGACAGGGAAGTGTGTCTCCTCACAAATGTCACTTGAATTGCCCAAACAAGGAAGTGTGTCTCCTCACAAATGCTACTTGAATTACCCAAACAAGGAAGTGCGTCTCCTAACAAATGTCACTTGAATTGCCCAAACAAGGAAGTGTGTTTCCTCACAAATGCTACTTGAATTACCCGAAAAAGAAAGTGCGTTTCCTTAGAAATGTTGCTTGAATTACCAAACCAAGAAAGTGTGTCTCCTTACTAATGTCTCTTGAATTACCAAAAAAAAGTGTGTCTCCGAGGGATATAGGGTGATGATTTTTTACCATGATTTGATTATCAAACCTGTGCAGCAACTTTGCTTCTTGCATTTGTAGAAGTGAGGCATTACAACCCTTGATATTTATGCTCTGAAGTTCTTGATTTGAAGGTAACATGTTTTCTGTTTCATCAAAGAAAACTTGTAAGTTTAAAAACATGGTGTTGGTTTGTGGCTTTAGCTTTTGCGGCAATCGCTCTTGCCCCTGTCACATTTAATCTTGCTTTCAACTATTAGCATATGTCATTGACTCGCTGCATCATTGATCCGAACTCAGATTATTAAGAGTGACTCTTAAACAAACATATTATTTCTGCTTTGCCATACTTCTCAGATAAACCCTTTGAACCTGTATATTTCCATAAATTCCCTGACTTGTCTGTTGATAAAACTTTCTGCATGCCTTATTTTGGCTCACAATCATGTCTCTTTCATATGTTGGCCTTTTGTCTTGCTTTGTGCAATTGAAGAAGTTGGTAGTCAGTTTTGAAATCTTTTCTCACTCGTTTCAACATGGACTTGACTCCAAGACAAGAGAAAAATGACAGTGATTTTTATTTGGATAACTGACCCAAGAAAATAAAATAAAAATAAAGAGACGAAAGAAAAGACAATGAATGTCCCCATTTGAAACAAAGAAATAAAATTTTTTTATCTAAAAATGACAGTCAACTCTAATGATTATGCCATGCATTTTGAATTAATCTGCCTGATCTTTCCATCCACACTTTCACCAATTGCTGTTGAGTTAATGGCCTTGAAAATGAGTTGCTTCATTAGGTCAATGGCATTTAAGACCTCATTCGACTAGTGACACCTTGAAGGGTTTTTGCCAACAAGCCTCTCTCATTTTCTTTTTCTCAGTTCACCATTGCCTTATGGTGTCTGTGAGGGTTTTTCACCATTGAGACTCTTATTTTTATTTTTCTCATCTCACAGTCGTCTTACTGTGCCCGTGAGGGTTTTCACCGATAAGACTCTCTTATTTTTATCTCTCTCGACTTACCATCGCCTTATGGTGCTCGTGAGGATTTTCACCAATAAGACTCTCTCATTTTTATTTCTGTCCTGATTTCTTATGTTGAGGAAGACAAGTAGCTCCCAAAATGCGCCATCATATCCCTTGCATGCTTAGCCTTAATATTCTCAAAGATTGATCTGAAGGTCTTTCTTTGGTTGTAACTTGGCTTTTGGATAGGGTTAGAAAGAAAGAATGACATGAGGCTCAAACAACACTTGAACTGGGGTGGGATTTACAACTTTTAGAATCGACTCAAACAATGAGGATTGACTCATGCCCCAGTTTCTTTTGACAGGGTGACTCTAAATTATTTATTTGGTTGGAACGAGCCCAGAATAGGGCAGCCTACGTATCTCACCCCCGAGAGAGGAGAATTAGGTCATACGTAGTTCTGATAACTTACTTTTTTTTGCTTGATTCTGATTTTTGTTTTCTTTTGTTGACTCTTTTTCTCTTTGGGACTTTTCTGACTTTATTTTTCTTGACACTCTTTTTTCTTTTTGAACACATTTTTCTCTCTTTTTTTTTTCTAGAAACTTTCTGACTCTATTCTTTTGCTCGACACTTTTCTTTTAAGTTTTACTGACTCTATCTAGATTCCAAAAGAGAGGTATGAAAGAAAATAGGACTAAACCTCAAATGGGGTAAACAAAGGACGACACAATGTTTGGATAACAGAATAAAATGCCTTCATCATATCAATCCTTGAAAGTACTATTAGATAGCATGGAAGTGAAAGTGAAAGATGAAGATCATTGTGACATCTCTTACAATATTAACTTTGACTGAGTCTGTGTGTCACTATTTCTTCCGCAAACTCTACCTTTGTTGTACATTCCCCACATCGAATGACTCAAGATTTTGTGGAGCTGATTTTCGTTCTGTGCACGCAGCCGCTATTTGACCTAATTGAGACATGTCTTTCAATTGATGACCAAGTTATTCTTGTGATTCTCAAAATAAGTGCCTTAATTTTCAAAGAAGGCTTCAACTTGTCACCAAATGTCTCAGCACTCTACCTATTTCCTCAAATGTTCTCTTTTACTAACTTAAACCTCTGATTCAATGTTTTATGGTTAAGTTAGATTTTAAGATCCGACTGAAAATTCCTCAGGCATGTCACAACCCTTGAATCAACATAAAATATGATGTGTAAAGAAAACAAACACATATTTAAAACACAAAGGGAAAAGGACACTTTATTTAGTTGAAATAAAAGATAGAAAGGTTTGAACATAAATGACACAGGGACAAAACAAGATAGATCCCGAACTACAATCTTGAAATAATTTGAAAAATAGAAAAGAAAATAAAACAAACTACCAGACCTCTTCCTAGTAGGGAGAGGGGTGACTTCTAAATTGCTTAGTCTGACAACTTAGCCACTGATTTTCATATCAGCATGACTAGAGCTTCCACCACGATAAACGTTCTGCACCATAATTGATCTATCTTGAATCATCTTTTCAATTTCTCTTTTCAAAGCATGACAATCTTCAATACTATGATCCTGAACATTAGAATGATATGCACATCGTATAGTAGGATCAAAACTTCTTGAATTCGGGTCAGGAGTATACCCAAGGAGAGGAGTGATCATGCCTCGCTTTACTAATCTCTGGAATAAACTGGCATATGACTCTCCAATTGGTGTGATGTTATCCCTTGACTTCTTCCTTATTTTTAGATTGGACAAAAATCTGGCCTAGAAGGGCTTCGGTATGTTTGTGGAGTTTGAGGATGACTCTGAGGAGTTGGTGCACTCCATTGTGGGAAAGAAGGGGATTGAACATATAAATTGTGCATTGTGTACTGGATATGGCGGCGGAGAAATGAAGTATAATAGATTTTGGGAGTGATTCTATGGAGCTTGGGTTTAAGCCTGTGGGTAACGATGGTGTGGTCCTCTTGCCTGTGCCTATTGTCCAACTACATTGGCAGATGCATCTTTCTCATACTTCTTCCCTCCAACACTTTCCAAACCTTTTTGAATTGCTTGAGTAGTCGCTTTTAATGTTGCAAAACTCCCAATACGACCGGTCTTAATTCTATCCTCTATCATCTTCCCCATTTTGAGGACCTCAATAAATAGCTTGCCTAATGCAGGTAACAAGTGTTGATAATATGTTTCATCCTATGCTTGAATAAATACCTCCACTGTCTTACTTTCTTTCATTGATGGTTTCACCCTAGCAGCTTGTTCACGCCATCTAATCGTATACTCTCTGAAAGTCTCAGTACTCTTTTTCTTCATGTTAGTTAGGGATTTCTCATCAGGAATCAACTCCACATTGTATTGGAATTGTTGCACAAATTCATTAGCTAGGTCATCCCAACTAATCCACTTGTCGATGTCTTGGTCAACAAACCATTCCGAAGCTAGGCCTAAAAGACTCTCACCGAAATATGCCATGAGTAATTCTTCCTTTCCCCCAACACCCCTTAGTTGGTTGCAATAACGTCTCAAATATGCTACAGGATCGCCATGTCCATCATACTTCTCAACTTCAGCATTTTGAAACCAAAAGGAAGATGAACACCTGGAAACATGCACAGATCTTTATATGAGACACTTTTGTACCCCCCAAGTCCATGTAGGTGTTTCATAGCCAGTTCCAAACTTCTCAATAATCTGGTCATTTCCTCTTGTTTTTCTGTTATAACAGGCTTCTCAGTGTTCATAGGAAATTCAGGTGGATGAGTATAGCCATAAGAATTAGTCGACTTAAATGTGGTCTCAATAGTATGATGTTGATTAGCAAAAATATTCAATACAGGCTCTCTCGCCGAGTAGGGAGGTACGACTTGAGGACAAACCTCAAAAGTAGGAGCTTCGGGTGAGGGTGGTGCTACAAGCTTCGGGTGAGGGTGGTGCTGCAAAACCATGAACAGTGGGTGGAGCCGAGCATGTGGTAGCATTGTGTTGAGAGTGAGGAAATAAATATTGTAAGTGTTTGGATAGTGTTGCCTCGGAGCAGGCTCTGATGCATGTTGTGGTGTATCAACAAAAATAGAAAACTGTGTATGTGACATTGGAGGCAAGCTAGAAAGATATTCCAGATTATCAACGGGAAATGGAGGAGGTGGCAACCCATTAGCCCAAGGTTGATGCATTTCTATCATTTGTTGCCTTAATTTTCGAATCTCTTCATTAGCTCCTAAATTCTCATTGCCCGAACTCCCTATCTGATTATTGACAACAAACTCGATATCCTTGTTGGCCATAACTTTCTCTGTGACTTGGTGCGATATTGAGGACCAACCGAAATGCCACAAACCAACCACCTTACACTAACAGAACAAGAGATAGCAAATGCGTTAGAATTCAACACTTTTTTTTCAAAACCTTTTTTTTCTTTTTGAAAAGGTCACCAAACCCAAGAGGAGCGCCTACGTATCTCACTCCCGAGAGAGGAGAATCAGGGGTACGTAGTTCGTGAAGTCTTGCCAAAATGGCCAATTAATTCTTTTTCCTTTCTTTTTTCTTTTTCTTGAAACTTTAAAAAGAAATGGAAATAACAAATTGTCAAAAGAATTGACGAATTTTTTTTTTTTTTTTTTTTTAAGTTTAAACTCCCTATACAAAATGAAACCTATGATTACCAAAGAAAAATCTTTTTGGATTTTCAATTTTGAATTTCATATGAAAATGAAACTTGAACCTATTAAAGGAAAAATCTTTTTTGTAGTTTTCTTTTAAAGATGTCTATGAAACACCTACTCCAATAAAGAGTGAAGAAATTTTTTTTTTTTTTAATTTTTCAAATAAGATCCACGAAAAATGAAACCTACGATTATTAAGAAAAATCTTTTTTGTATTTTTCTTTTCAAGGCATATATGAAACACCTACTCTAAATGAGGAGAAGAAAGTTTTTTTTTTTTTTTAAATAAGATCCCCGAACCAACAATACGCTGCCTACGTATCTCACTCCCGAGAGTGGAGAATCAGGGGTGCGTAGTTCGTCTAGATAGGACAATTAAGGATTAAATAACCGACTGAACCCTGACTTGAGAGACGAGACTACAACGATAATTTTTTTTTCTTTTGGGTTTTTACTTTGACACTCCACATAAAACTGACACCAACAACTATGAAAGAAAAATCTTTTTGGTTTTTTCATTATATGAAATGTACAAAACTTTTATCATTTTTTTTTAATTTTTATTTTATGAAAACTCCTATGAATGAAAAATCTTTTTTAAATTTTTTTGAATTATGAATGATTACTAAAGAAACAAAAGGAAAATCTTTTTTATGCTTTGTTTGTATTTTGAGAAGATGGTGCAAATGGTGAAAAAAAAAACTTTTTAAATTTTTATTTTTTTGAGAAAATAAATGCAAAAGGTAAAAGAAAAAAAATACTCCTTTTTTTTTAGTTTTTGAATTGTGAAGAAAAAAAGTCATAAAAAACTCTAAAAAAAAATACGAAACCCTTTTTTTTATTCACCTTTTCGTTTTCTCTTCTCTTTTCTTTTTTTCGATTTTCCATTACCTACACACTTTACTTTAATTCTAGCACATGCTTTCCCCAAAATCAGTCAATCAAATAACCACTTTGCCCTCAGAGATGCAACATTTAGCACGTAAGAATGCTTTAGAGGTGAGTCTCCTACAAAGGACCAAATAGGCCCCTCTGGTCTCAATATGATGCACATAAACATGACTTAAAGGCTGACCTACGCTGGGGTTCACTAATAAGGCTATTCGAGGGAGCGTATGGTCGATAGTGGCTGCTTTGGCTGTCCATCTACTCCATACCAGTCGACGACTCCCCTCTCCTAAAATAAGGGTGACTCAACTATAGGTCGTGTACACAACGTGTACTACAGAACTTGTTGCAGAAAGAATTGACTCGGGTTATGCACATGATGCCAGTTATAAAGAGGTAACACATAAGAGAAAAACTGTAAACAAAGAGCACGTAGGCACTCAACAATGATAACAACAAACGATAACACAAACAATATTTACACAACCATAATGTCAAACTAAGCCGATACAACTCCAAAAAATAAGCTCAAATTCTGAAAAATCCCCAGCAGAGTCGCCAGAACTGTCACACCTCTTTTTTTACCCCAAAAAGAAAGATTCAGTTTTAAGTTTCGAAAGGGTTTTTATTAAAGTGACGAATTGAAGAATTGGTTCCGAAAAAGGATTATTTTTACATTCAAAACTCAGAGTCGCCACTTGACATAATTTGGTGTGCCAGGTCACCTTTGAAAAATCCTTTTCAAAATAATTTGACTCTTTAAGACTAGTTTGTGAACAGAGATTTCGGCTAAGGAATTCTGTTGACTGAGGGGAAGTGTTAGGCACCCCTCGGTCCCGTGGTTTGACCGCGGTCTCTTGGTGGAGCGTATCGGCTAATTTGACACTACGAAATGTATAAACCACACAAAAACACGCAAAACAATCAATCAACAAACAAAACAAAATAATCCAAAATTTAATGTCCAGTCCAATTATACAGTCCAAAATAAATATGCAAAAATGTAAACCTACGCTAACCTAAACTATGCTCTACCCGATGCCTCGGGCCTTGGTCACGGACATCCTTCGCATACAAAATCCTTCGGGGCATTCCCCGGTGAGTAAATACAAATGACCTTGGGGCATTCCCCGATGAATGAATACAATTGATCCAAATTCATAAAATGAAACCATTCAACAAACATTTTCAACATTCAACAATCCAAAAGTTCTAAATTTGCCTACCCAACTTAGTATTTGCTTACTAGATTCGATTTATCGCAATTCCAACAAATTCAATATGATCGATGATCCAAAATTAATACTAATTCACTTTATTGCATTTAACCCCTTCCCAAATTTCTTTTAACACATGAATTTTAACATGAAAGAGTTATCAAGCCATATCAACATCGGTTTCATTTCAACGACTAGCTAACCAGATAAACAGCACCAAGTATCAACCAAATACTCAATCAATTATCGTCAAACATATAATGATAATAAAAGAGTAAAGTCGAGAATTGGACCTCGAAAGCTTTCAATTGACTTGAAAAGAAAGATGAGAGCAACTCTGAGAACCTCAACGAACACCAAAATCTCGACTATGAACCAATTCTAGCACAAAAATCCCTTGAAAGACAATTCGAAAAGAGAACCCATGAAGGACAGTGAACAAACTCTACTTGGTATCGAGAAACGAAGACCCGAAACAGATTACGATGAACCCACCGAGGTAAACAAAACCCAAATCCAAATACAGTACCAACGTTAAATTATTTTAGGATTGATTTGGAAGAATATGATGATGGTGCTACTGCTATTCACTTGTTTCCGTGATCTCACCTAAAAATTAGAAAAAAATAACAAGATATGTTGGGGTTTTCGGAATGGAGTGGATTAATTTGAACAGTCGGCATTGATTTCGGCGAGAATCTTGCCTGAAAACTATAGAATTGAACTCCCTCTTTGGTTTTCTTTGTGATTCTTCGTGCGTGTGTGTGCCTTGGTGAGGATCTGTGGGATCTGTGCTTGTATCGCAAAGAAGAAACCCAAAAATGGAGTCCTTTTCTTTTCTTCAGTGATTTCTCGTGTATCTTCCTCCTTTTCTCTCTCACTGTTTTCTCATAGCTGTGTGTGTGCGTGCCTTGTTAGCTTCTTGAGTGCTTGTGCATTTTTGCAAAGAAGAAGAGAAAAAATGGTCTCCTCTGGCCTCTTGTGCGTGCTTTTTTTTTATGATCAAGAAGATGATGAGTATGTGCTCTTTTGCTGTATTGTGTAAAAAACACGTCCCCCCTTTAATAGTGTGTATATGGTCAAAAGGAACAAAAAACGTGAGGGAGAGGGTGAGCTGCCTAGGGGTGAGATAGGGTAGGGTGGGGTAGTGAGGTGGTTTATTTTGATTGGGTAGGTTGTTAGGATAAGATAAAATTAGTTAGAGGTTATTATTTTGTTATTTTGTGAAGAGATTATCACATGGATGAGGGTGTGTGGTAAGGTGAGCTAAAATGAATAAAATTGGACTTGGGAGGGAAAAATTAGGTGTCTACATGGTTAAATTGGTTAAAGTATATTTGTTGACCTTGTACTTATTATGTATGTGTTAATTATTTCACTGGATTGAGAAATTCTTGGATTGTGGTATGATATCCCTATGACTTTTAAACTTGACTATTCAGTTAGATTAAGGTGGTCTTCCTGAGCGCATGTTGTGTGTTTGTGTTTAGATAATTTATGTGGTGTCACTCGTCACCATTTTGAACTAGGGTCAGTCGACGATGCTTGATGAGTACACGTGATCCCGTACTCACTCTTGCTTTTTCTGCACCCTACGTGCAGGTACAGATCCAACGACCAATGGATATTGATCCCTGTGGTTCCTTCTTTGATAGCATCATCGGAGATTCAAGGTAGCTGCTACTGGCTTTCGAGAATACTGAAATCTCCTTCAGTCTTATTCTTATGCATTTTGCGCATTTTGAAAGACTCGAGCTTTTTTTTGGTTCTGTATTTTAGAGGCTTGTATTAGTGACTTCCAGACTTGGGATCATTTACGAATTCATTTTACTAGTCTATTTATCTACTTATGAGATTATTTAGAATTGGTTATATTCTTATTTTCTTCTGTTTCTATGAATTTTGAGACGTTGTTCTTGGAATTGAGTTTTTGTCTTACCTATTATGGGGGATGGAATAGGTGTCATCACGATCCCGAATTTGGGCCGTGATTCCTGACAAATTTAATCAATGCTTCTTTTGAAAAATTATAAATTATTTTAGTCTTTTCCAATCTACCCAAAAAAGTGACATTTCAATATGTATACAAGTGTCTATAAGGTGACGGAATTGATATTTGATGGTAGTAGGAGATATTAATTCCGCATAATATTTAATACAATTTTTAGTCCATATTTTTGTCTCAATAATTAAAACTTACATAATAGTTTTTTATGCAGGATATTATGTGAAATAAGAATATGAGTATCACTAATACGTGACAACAAATAATCCTTACCATTTGAAAACGAATATTCCTATGTTAAATATTGTTGTGTTTGAAATCTAGAGGGTGTCATACAAAAGCTAATCTATATCTATAATCTATAACTTATATCTATAATTTATATTTATATTTATATTTATAATAGATTAAAAGTGTGAAGGGTCTTAGGAATTTTGTTTGATGTTTTTGCCCTTTATTGAAAGTCTTTGTTTTAGACAAAATCATCATTTCACTATTTTTTTTTCTAATATTTTAGCGTTGAAAATTAATTAAATATATTTGTAATAAAACTTTTTCTTATTAGAAGTCATCAGAATTTCACTATTTTTTCCTAATTTAAGAATTGAAAATTAATTAAATATATTTATAGTAAATCTTTCCTTATTAGAAGTCATCAAAATTAATGACAACTAATATTTTTCTATTAGTTTAAGAATTCTAAATCAACTAAATTTGATTTTAAGAAGATTTGAAAAATCTAAAAATTAATCAATGATTTTGTAGATATTTGATTTTAAAAATAAGAAAAGATTTATATATATATATATATATATATAAATAACCGTAACACAAATATGGTTCAAATTTATTAGCCTCTCTTAGCATGTGGCAACAAGGGAAAGAGGTTCTATTGACAAAGGCAATAGTGATGTTCCATCAATCACTTGATACTTCTGGTGGTAAAATATATATGTGTATATGTTTATGTTTACGTTATTATATTAAAGTGTGAAAGATTTTTGCAAGACATAATACATAATCAACTTGGCATCAAATCATATCTATGACCTCCAACTTTGGATGTGTACAAGTAGACACTTAAACTTGTATGGAGTTGAACAAATAGACACATACGTCTTATGTAACATAATACACGTAGGACACCATGTAGAAAAAGAATTAGTCATGTAGGATGTCACATAGGACATATGTGTTTACTTGTTCAACTTCATATAAGTCTAACCTTCTACTTGTACTCACACAAAGTTGAGGGTCATAGATATGATATGAGGTTAAGTTAAAATGGCATGTTTATGTATTGTGCCTTTTTGAAAACTGATTTAAACTTTTACATTTTATTAAAAATCCCCGCAATAGACAAAATCATTTAATTTTAAATAATCAAACATTACACGTACGAGGCACATGCGGTTAAACTAGTAGTTATAAATTATTGAGATGATAAATCGGATGACAAATAAAATTGTACTAAAAACGTAATATTATTTATATAATTTGACTAATTGGTCTATATATTAGAAACTAAATCGAAAAGCGTAAAATCTATTAGGAGAGATTAAAATCTCCCCCCTAAACAAGACTCTTTAAACGACTGCGTATTGTCGATGCTATTATGTTTTTTTGACAAAGAAGAAGGATCCTCAATTTATAGAGGTAGAAACCTTAACTTCAAGAAAGAGGTTAGCCAAATATGAAAGAAAATTATAGTTTTTTTCTCAGAAAAAGTAAAAGCAACTATGGTAATATTTTGACATTTCTTCAATAAAAAATTTAAATTCAAATTTGATTAAAAACTCAGGATAAAATCCTAACAAATATATGAACATAGAGAAAAAGAATTAGTTAGGGAAAGAGCTCATATTTTTTTTTTCTTGTTTATATATATCGACCATGATAATCGATGAGCTTGCATCAACATCTATTTGTTAACTCTTATCAAAATAGATACTGAACAATTTTGTGCATCAACACTTGACCATCACTTCATTGAGCATTGCATCACCGCAAAATTATCCATATACAGGAGTAATAACCAAAAATTAAACAAATAATTATTATTGTCTTTCAATTATCCATACAGGAATAATACAGGATTATTAAGAACTCTCTTAACCAATATGGTTGTCGTGCAGTGATGAGGTTACTCCATCCTTAATCAGAGGTTTTGGATTCGAGTACTGGATATGGAGAAAATTCTGTTGGGAATGCCACTCTCAGAATGAATTCTGCTGTGTGCGATCCAAATTAATCGAGACTCCAATAAGGATATCGAACACGGGTGACAAAAAAAAAACTCTCTTCCTTCAATTATTGTCTCTCGTACGTATTTTTGTAGGAATCAAATCCCTCCAACCTTTAATCATTATTCCTTTAGAAAAGTTGGCCCAAAATTTCAGCTTTAAAAAAGAGTCTCCAAAATGTTACACTTTTTCTTCCAGCTAGCTTCAGCAAGAGTATTTTACCTTTCAATGTGTTTCACATTTTGAGATTCTCTAAGGGGTAGTTTGACAGAGTGTGATAAATAAATTAATGCATGCATTAGTTTTATACATTGTTAATACCTTATTTGATATATTTTTTCAATTTATATATAACTAAAGCAAACACTAGCTATACGCTCTATTGTGTATCATGCTATGCATAACTAATATCATCATTTTTTTATGTATTACTAATACAAAGCTTTCAATACATGCATTAGCTTATTAAATGACTAATTTATCCCTCAATGTTTTTCCAATTCCTCTTTCGCTCTTGTTCTAAAAGTATACTCATTTCACTGAAAATTGAATCTTGTAAATGATATAAAGTTCTTGCAAAGTAGCTTATCTTTTGAATCTTTTATGCCAAAGAAAATTTGGTACTGTAATTTGCTCAAATTTTTTCTCTCTTTAAATTTTCTTGTTTTTCCAATTTCTTTCTCTTTTTTCCGGCGAAAAGTTCATCGATTTTGTTGCCAAGACTTTTGGTTTAGACGAAGTGAACATTAGAACGAGAGTTAGCGGGAAGGTTTAGTGTTGAGAGTAAGCAACAAGCAAGGGTAGTTTAGTAATTGTCTCAATTATACAGTCATTGTATTAGCAGTTAGTTAAGGGGTTGATCAAGATTAGTTAAGGCAGTTAGAAGTAGTTACTCATTGAAATAGTGTATAAATACCTACCAAGTGTACAATTCAATCAAGACAATCAATACATTCTCTTCTTCTTCACTATTTCCTACTATACTTTCTTCACCAGTTATCCCTATAGGGAGTACATAATCTGCAGATTACACAGATTACAACATGGTATCAAAGCCTACTAGGCGAAGCTAGTCAATTCTGCTCAACTAATTTCTATGACGCTGCTACTGATTCTTTCCATCTCTTCTCTTCGCTGAAGTTTTCTTGAAAATTCTAGCTAATAATAATGGTGCCTCCTAGAGTCACAAATGCCTCACATTCCAGTAGTGATCAAGCCTCTACCATGGATCAAGCCTCTACCATGGATTACAATCACCCACTGTTCCTTCAACCCTCAGATGTAAGTGGCTCTCGGATAATTTCATTTCAATTAACTGGGGTTGAGAATTATGCAATGTGGTATAGATCTATGAGAATTGCATTGTTGGGTAGAAACAAGCTAGGGTTGGTGGATGGTTCATGCCCAAAAGAAAGATTTCCAGAATTGGGAAATCATCGGGAAATGGTAAATGCCATAGTTCTATCTTGGCTTATGAATTCTGTGTCAAAGGGTCTGTTAGGAGGTATAATGTATGCTTCAAATGCTCAATCCGTTTGGAAAGAATTGAATGAAAGGTTTCACAAGGTTGATGGGGCAAGAACTTTTAACATTCATAAAGAAATAGCTACCTTGAGTCAAGGAACTACTTCGGTGACTGTGTATTATTCAAGGCTAAAGGATCTTTGGGAAGAATTTGAGCCTCTAGTTCCTGCTTCTGCCTGTAATTGTGAAAAGTCAAAAGAATATATGCAATACATGCAGAAGTTGAAATTGTTCCAGTTTTTGATGGGGCTAACGATTCCTATATTCAGGGTAGAAGTCAAATCTTGTTAATGAACCCTATGCCATCAGTTAACCAGGCTTACTCTATGATCATCAGTGATGAGAGTAAAAAAAACCATGAGTACTAGTTTTAGGATATTAGGTTCTAATCCTGCTGTAATTCAAGGGTCTTATGATGCTGTCATGTACTCAAGAACTGAAACTAGTGTTAATCATCATATCAAGAGGAATTATAATCTTTTGTGTGATTTCTGTAAAATGAAAGGGCATACAAAGGATGTTTGCTACAAACTGGTTAGGTATCTGTAAGATTCAAGAAATAAAAGGAAGAAGTCATCTAATACTGCCTATAGTGTTTAAACTGAGGAGCCTAAACTTGAAATTCTGAAGAGACAAAATTGGTGTAGTGGTAGTCAGGCTGCAGAACAAGCTGGTACACTCACACAAGGCTCTCAACTGACTCAGAATCAACAATACCAACTATACAACTGCACTATTTCTAAAGATCAGTATTAGCAATTCCTCCAGTTCCTGAATCACATAAACAAATCAAAAGACATCTTATGTTCAGCTAATACTGCAGGTATTTGCACTGCATCAACGATATGTAACACCACCAAGAAGTGGATAGTGGACACAGGAGCCACTAACCACATGGTGTCTGAGTTGAGCATGCTTGACGCTCGGTCAATCTCAAAATCTAATCATCCAAGAAAGTTGTTTCTTCCAAATAGAGATATATCCTTAGTAACACAAATAGGAGCAAGCACTTTAACCAAAGGACATACCATCACTAATGTTTTTCATTTACCTCAGTTTAACTGTAACTTACTAGCTGTTGCAAAATTAACCAATGAACTCCAATGCTCTGCTTCCTTTTCCCCTAACTTCTTTGTATTTCAGGAGCTCTACAGTGGGAAGGTGAAGGTGATTGGTAGACAAGAAGATTGCCTTTACTTCCTAACAAACAACTCTGCTATAGATGACAAAGACTTACATACTACATCTAATGATTTAGCTGCTAAGTTTTCTGGTTCTATTATTACTGATTTAGATATAGATACTTGGCATAAAAGGCTTGGCCATGTCTCATCTACTGTTTTGAAGAAAATTCTAGTTGTAAAGACTAATGATGTTGCCAACATTCTAAATAAATGCCAAATTTATCCCTGTGCTAAAAAAATTAGACTCCTATTTCCTGCAAGTAGTATTAAAAGCATATCTGTATTTGATCTCATCCACGTGGATTTGTGGGGACCTTACAAAGAACCTACATTTGATGGAAATTGATTTTTCTTAATCATTGTTGATGATTTTTCAAGAATGACATGGACTTTTCTACTTAAAGTCAAATTTAATGTATGTGAAGTCCTCAAAAAATTTCTTATGTATGTTCACACTCAGTTTAATAAAACGGTGAAAGCAATCAGGACTAATAATGGGACTGAATTTGTAAATTCTGTTTGCACCAACTTATTCTCTTCTTTGGGAATCATACACCAGAGAACATGTGTTTACACCTCTCAGCAAAGTGGTGTTGCTGAGAGGAAACACAGACACATTCTTGAACTAACTAGAGCTATAAGGTTTAAAGCATATATTCCTATACAGTTTTGGGGCTGTTTTGTACAAGTTGCAACCTATATTATAAACATATTACATAGTTCTGTTATCAACAATAAAACTCCTTTTGAAAGATTATATGATAGAAAACCTTCTATAAGTCATCTCATGGTTATACGATGTCTTTGCTATGCTAAAATAGTTCAAGAACTAGATAAGCTTAAGTCTAGAGCAAGGCCTACTGTACTTATGGGATACTCAGAAGTACAAAAGAGCTACATTCTTTATGATATTAAAACTAACTCTTTCTTTATCAACAGAGATGTTATTTTCAAGGAAGATGTGTTTCCATTCACATTAGTGAAACAAGATGCTGATCCAAGCATATTTCAACAAATTGAATTGAGCTATGAGGAGTTGGAAGTCAGTGAAAGATTAAATCCACCTCTATCATCTACAATTCCTCCACCACATCCCCCAGAAGTTGATCATCAAAGAAATGGTCATTCAATACCTCACACTGACCATACGGATAATATTCAGGAGCACAGAAGATTAGAAAGGGAAAGGAGGCCACCCCTATGGATGAAAGATTTTGTGTCACTAAGTGTTCAAGAAGGGCCCTATGCTATGGACAACTACATAGCATATGATCAGTTATCTGCTTCTTATCAGACATATTTAGCTAATATGTCCAATATGACTGAACTAAAAACCTTCAATGAGGTTGCTGCTGATCTAAGATAGATGGAAGCCATACAGTTAGAAATTTCTGCACTTGAAGGTAATCAGACCTAGGAAATTGTTAAACTACCTGAAGGGAAAAAACCTATAGGATATAAGTGGATTTATAAGATTAAATACAAGTCAACGGGTGAAACTGAAAGACTAAAGGCTAGACTTGTAGCTAAGAGGTATAGTCAAAAGGAAGGGATTGACTATCAAGAGACTTTTTCCCCCGTAGTTAAGATGAAAACTGCCAGGACAATCTTAACCATTGTTGCTCAAAATCAGTGGCATATACATTAGATGGATGTATTTAATGCCTTCCTTCAGGGTGATTTGTTTGATGAGATTTATATGGAAATGCCTCAGGGATTTCAAAGTCAGGGGGAGAAGATAGTGTGCAGACTTAGAAAATCCCTCTATGGTCCCAAACAAGCTCCAAGATAATGGAATGCTAAGCTGTCGGAAGCTTTGATCAATCTTCAGTTCAAACAAAGTGAGTTGGATCACTCTTTATTCATCAAGAAATCAAAAGTTGGGGCTGTGATAGTTCTCATATATGTTGATGATATGCTCATAGTGAGAGATAGTATCAATGTCATAGAAGAGACTAAAACAGATTTAAAGAAGGTGTTCAAGATGAAGGATCTAGGAGAGTTAAAATACTTCCTAGGAATTGAATTTGCTAGATCTAAGCATGGAATCTTAATACACTAAAGGAAATATTCCTTGGAACTTATTGCAGAAACAGGACTGGGTGGTGCAAAACCTGAAGCAACACCTGTAGATACAAACACAAAGCTGACAACCAAAGACTTTGATGACTATATCAAAAGCACTGAATCTTCTGTAGTAAATAATTCTTTAGCTGACCAAGGAAAGTATCAAAGGTTAATAGGTAAACTTCTATATCTTACCACGACAAGACCTGATATAGCTTTTGCAATACAAACTCTAAGTCAGTACTTACAATAGCCAAAACAGTCTCACATGGAAGCTGCTATGAGAGTTGTGAGGTACATCAAGAATCATCCAGGTCAAGGTGTACTTTTATCCAGTAAGAGCAACACTGATATCACAACATACTGTGATGCTGACTAGGCAGCATGTCCTCACACTAGAAAGTCAGTTTTAGGATACTTTGTGAAACTAGGTGACTCACTGGTGTCATGGAAATCAAAGAAACAAAACACCATGTCTAGAAGCTCTGTAGAATCTGAATACAGGAGCATGGCTACAACAGTAATTGAATTAGTTTGTATGTTGGGATTGATGAAAGAGCTTGGCATTGAGGTAAAGCAACCTATTCAAATATTCACAAAAAGTAAAGCAGCAATGCAAATAGCAGCCAATCCAGTTTACCATGAAAGAACCAAACACATTGAAATAGATTGCCATTACATTCGGGAGAAGATCAATCAAGGAATGGTGACAACCAGATATGTTTCAACAAGGGATCAACTAGCTGACTTACTAACCAAAGGACTTACAAAAGTTCAACACCACTATCTCAGCTCTAAGCTTGGACTGCAGGACATCTTCACTACTCCTAGCTTGAGGGGGAGTGTTGAGAGTAAACAACAAGCAAGGGTAGTTTAGTAATTGTCTCAATTATACAGTCACTGTATTAGCAGTTAGTTAAAGGGTTGATCAAGATTAGTTAAGGCCGTTAGAAGTAGTTACTCATTGAACTAGTGTATAAATACCTACCAAGTGTACATTTCAATCAAGATAATCAATACATTCTATATGTTTTCTCTTCTCTTCTTCTTCACTAGTTCTTACTATACTTTCTTTATCTGTTATCCCTATAGGGAGTACATAATCTGCAGATTACACAGGTTATAACATTTAGATGAAGCGAACATTAGAAAGAGAGTTACCTCTTCCAACTAGTTGAAGAAGAGTTTGGTTTCAATTTCTTTTTTCCGACGAAAAGTTTGCCGGTTTCTATGAAATGTTACATCTTCCAGATAAGTGAAGAAATATTTTTATTGATTGAAAAAAGAGTGTAGAATGCTAAATAATGGGTATTTTAATAAATAAATATTATTTGAAAAAAATTATATTTTGTATTTTATTTTTAATACATTAAATCAAACAATGTGTAAAAAATATTGTCTGCATAATTAATTTCAACATATCTAATACAAATATTACTAATACAAGCATTATCAATACACTCTATTTAACATTATTCTTATACACTCTACCAAACGTCCCCTAAGGATGTGTTTGGTATAAAGAAAAATATTTTCCATGAAAAATATTTTTCTAGAAAATATTTTCATAAAAAACAAGTTGTTTCTTACTTATTTTCTTATGTTCGGTTGGTGAGTGAAAAATATTTTTTGAAAAATATTTTCTAGTATTTGGCTGGAGAATGAAAAAATATTTTTCAGAAAATACATTTTAGTGTTTAACTAAAAAGTAGAAAATACGTTTAGAAAAATAATTTTTGACTCCAAAAAATTCTTTTTGTTTAGGGTGTATTCTGTGTGGAGGATGAAAATATAATTTTAGAAAAATAAGTTGTTTCTTACTTATATTCTTGTGTTCGTGTCACGATCCGAGCCGAGACCCTGGCCGCAACGGTTATCCCGAACCATAAGAGCCCAAGAGACCCCTTTGCATATTATCACAAGCATAATTCATACGAAATAAAAGAGCTGAAGATAGATTGAGACATGAAAATCCCATAGTCAAACTTAATAATTCATGACAACAATCCATAAGAAAACCCAAATCCAATCTAAACTGATCTACGAAGCCTCTACTGAACTGAACATACTATTCTATTTAAATCGGGACAATGCCCCCGGCTGGACCATAAAACAACTGAAACTAATATATGGATAGAATGCCTTCCGAAGTAAGGGAGGCCACCAACTCCGGCTATCTGAGGAAAATTTACTGCTGAGCTGGACCACGAGACTGTGCTTCAGAACCTGTACTGTAAGGGTCAATACTTGAAAAGTAATGGTATGCAGAACTAGTCCAAAAATAACACATAACCTATATAAAATAGTTGAGAGCATTGTAGAATCAATTTAGCATAATATATATATATATATGTAAAACACATGGGCACAATTTAAGAGCTTCGATTCATGCTTGTAAAACATTAACTCAACTCTTGGCTTTACTTCTGAGCTAGATGGTACACCCTACATTTCTGATTATCCCACGAGCTATATGGGACCTGTTCTTGACTCGGCGACCAAGCCACCAATCCAAGCTCGCTCAAGAGTTGG
Organism: Capsicum baccatum var. pendulum; assembly: GCA_030864225.1. Taxonomy (NCBI): domain Eukaryota; kingdom Viridiplantae; phylum Streptophyta; class Magnoliopsida; order Solanales; family Solanaceae; genus Capsicum; species Capsicum baccatum. The sequence continues at coordinate 140,953,878 of CM061551.1, read as the reverse complement.
GGTACGTGATCTGTACTACGCCACAAGACCACCGCCAGCGTACAATTCCCTATTTTAGGGCATATCCTCTATTTCAGGGACAATAAGTTCCGTGTTCGCAAAACACGGCTTTGGTCAATGAGTTATCTGAACTCGTGCCTTTTTCGGGTAACCATCTAACTCTCTTTAAGCCCATTTTTAACATTTTAAAACCATACTTCTTGCTTATACATTCTTTGCGTTCATGTTAATGGCATTTCGTAATAGGTATCGTCATGTTGGGTTCGAAATCGAGAGGGCAACATGCGGAATCTATTAGTTGCAAACTATGAGCCGATAAATAAAATGAAAACAAAAAATAATACTAAAAACATAATTTTATTATATGATTTGGTCAATTAACCTACATATAAAACCTAATATTAAAAAGCATAAAACTAATGAGAGAGAAAATCTCCCCCTAAACAAAGATTTTTTAAGGACTACATTGTGGATGCTATTGTGTTATGGTATGAGAAGGGGGTCTTCTATTTATAGATGTCCAAAATCTTTCCTCCAAGAAAGAGGTTAGCCAAATATTAAAAAGAATTATATTTTTTCTTTCAGGAAAAGTAAAAGTAATTATGGTAACTTTTATTTTCCTTCTAAGAAAAAGTAAAACTTAAATATAGTAAGAAAATCAGGGCAAAAACCCTAACAAATCTCCCCCTTTTGGCTTAATTTTCTTCAAAATATTCTTGATCCTTCTTCTTCACACGGTCTTCATATATCAATGATCTTCATATACCACTGCTGCTTACCATTATTAAAATTTGATATGGGTTAAAAGTTGGAGCCCTATGCATTAAAAATAAAAGCACGGGTTGATAAGATTGAAGTAAAGCCTTGTGCATTGAAAGTGAGCACAGGTTAAGTGGAGCTCATGCGTTAAAAATAAATGCACGAGTTGAAAGCAGCCCAAGCGTTAAAGCAAGTATGGGTTAAAAAATGAAGCCCATAAACATGGGTTGAAAATTGATTTTGGTTTAAAGATGGATTAGCAACAGGATTGTTGAACATTTGTTTGAAATTTTTCTCCACATGTAGCTTTTGGAAATATATCTTCATTTCATCAGATTAGTTGCAGTTTGATTTTGAACCTGTTTAATCTCGTTTCACCACACCATTGGACCATTGAACCGTAAGCTCTGATACAACTTGTTGGGTTCGAAATCGAGAGGGCGACATACAAAAGCTATTAGTTGCAAACTATGAGCCGATAAATAAAATGAAAACGAAAAATAATACTAAAAACATAATTTTATTATATGATTTGGTCAATTAACCTACATATAAAACCTAATATTAAAAAGCATAAAACTAATGAGAGAGAAAATCTCCCCCTAAACAAAGATTCTTTAAGGACTACATTGTGGATGCTATTGTGTTATGGTATGAGAAGGGGGTCTTCTATTTATAGATGTCCAAAACCTTTCCTCCAAGAAAGAGGTTAGCCAAATATGAAAAAGAATTATATTTTTTCTTTCAGGAAAAGTAAAAGTAATTATGGTAACTTTTATTTTCCTTCTAAGAAAAAGTAAAACTTAAATATAGTAAGAAAATCAGGACAAAAACCCTAACACGTCATACCTAGACTTACAAGCCATATTATATCCTGTCCAAAGCCCTTCTTATTCAGAAACATGTAAATGCTCACTAGAAGAATTTTAACATCACATGTGAGTACTTATTTCAAAAAGCATATGAAACTTATGTAAAACATCCTCTTTTCAAGAATCTAACACATGCTGGCCAATTCTTTCATTTATCACATGCAATTCTTTCATTTAACACAAAATGAGCATTTATAACCAAGAAATACGCTCTCATTGGATCATAAAGCAATGTAAATTCATAAATAATAGTAAAACATTTAACTCAACTTTAAGTCACACATTTGAACAACCCATATTAGTTAAGGCCATAAATTCTATCATGGAAAAGGGAATTTTATAATTCATGCTCATAATTTACTTTTCTAAACTCATATCATATATGCATATGATTATAACTCAAGTTTATGAAAAAACCTCATAATAAATACATACTTTCGTCAAAACGAGTTCATAATGCATGCTCTTCAGAAGATTACCAAAAACCATCACATATATATAATTTCATATCTTTATAGCTTGTTAAAACAATAAATTTATGCGCATGAAAATTTAGGATAGTCCCACATACCTTGAAATCGAAAAAAACGTTGAAAAAATTGACCCTTGAAGCTTAAAATCCTCAAACCCTAGGTAGTTTCTCCCTTAATATAAAAATGATTGTAACTTGGTCTTATTAAACTTTCTAAATGATTATAATTTTTTTTTTGATTTCCCACCTGGTGTCTGGGTCCAACAGAATTTTTTCCATATCCAGGCTTAAACTCGAAACCTCTGATTAAGGATGAAGTAGTCCCACCACTACAGCACAACCATGTTGGTAAATGATTATATTATTGGTTGATGTAATTAAAGAAAGACATCTAGTTTAATAGATTTTATATAGTGCGTAGAATCACTTCAATGTAGTATTATTGTGAACTTGATTTTGGCATAGGCTTTATAGTGAATGTGAAACCCATGCCATAATTAGGTCATGATTTTCAAGAATTTTTTATAGGGTTTAGAATCCAACCCTCAATCTTAAAATAGTTTTAATATAGATTCTCCCTTTCATTTTACTATGCTCCTGTACTAAAATTAAAATAAAATTTTCTTTTTCACTTGACTACTTTAGAAAATCAATTGGGTTATTACTTCTTTTTTTTCATGCTACACACTTAGTATTAAATACTCCCTACATAGAGTAGTAACAGAGAAATTTGGATTTTCAAAAGTTAAAACAAATTATTAGTTTAGTAAAATATACCTTTATTTTCTATTAATGGTTATATCAAATCAATATGATCAAATAATATAAAACAAAAGGAGTGTATATCTTTCCGTCAATTTTTGTCGATTAAAATGCTTAAAAATGAAAGCCAAAATTGACGGATTGTATCGCTTTTTTGGTAAAAAACGATGAAAAACCAATGCGTTCACATTCACCAAATTTGGTTTCGTCGCTTTTAGCAATCTGACGGACAACGTCAGTTAAAATCGACAGACCACCGACCCTATCCGGCAGTTTTTTTTTTTTTTTTTTAAATCAACAAAAACTAACAAACATGATCGATTTTTCAAACATATAGACACTTGGAATTGAACCCAAGTATTTTCTATTACTTTAGACAATTATACCTCTCAATAACACACTCTTTGATAAAATATTCCTATAATTTTTATTTAGGCATAATACATAAATATGATCCTAAACTTGACATCAAATTATAACTTTGACCTTAAACTTTGATAGTGCACAAATAGGACCTTTAACTATTCAAAACCTGAACAAATATGATCTCTGATTTTGCAACCCCTAGTTCATCCAATCACACGGTGCCACATCGGTAAAAGGGCTGACTTGGAGGGAGGTCATATTTGTGCAGTTTTGAATAGTTAGAAGTCATATTTGTGCACTGTCAAAGTTTTGCTTTTTGTCTTAAAAAGGCTTCGTTATTATTATTATTATTATTATTATTATTATTATTATTATTATTATTATTATTATTATTATTATTATTATTTATTTCTATAGCTATTTCTACAGTTTTTTTTTTTAATTAAAAAAAAACACTAGCAGGGATCGAACCCGCGCAGTAGGCTGAAGGAAGCACCCAGGAAGAGCAAATAACACTACTAGGCTATCTAAGTGTCTTGTTTCATGTGGTTCAACATTAATATACGTACATAAATATAAATTTTCTACCTTATATATACAACGTAATTTTTTTACCGAGGGGGTTCGGGTGAACCCCATGGCAACCACGTAGGTCCGTCCCTGCGTTAATTTAATAACATTTTGATAACGTTAATTTAATAACATTTTAATAACATTAATTTAATATACTACTACTACTACTATCCTTAATAACGTTTTATTAAAACTATAATTTTTTTATTATTAGCATAGTTTTAGCATTAATTTAATATTTAAATAAATTATATTTAGATATATTATATAACATAAATTTGCGCTTTGCTTTATAATATATATACATACCCGTGCGATTTTTTCGTATGAGGTTGACCCACCTAATTAATAAATCTTCAATATTGCTCTTTTTCTGCAATGACAAAAGAAATTAGATGTCATTTTCATCTTTGAGCCGAAAATAATGAAAAAATAATAGTGAAAAGTCATTTAAAGGTCATATTTGTATAGTTTTGAATAGTTAAAAGTCGTATTTGTGCACTGTCAAAGTTAAAGGTCAAAGTTATAATTTGGTGTCAAGTTTAGGGTCATATTTATGTATTATGTCCTTAGATTTTAAGCTGGGCGCACCCAGTTTTGCGTGTTGAACACGCGTTTTGCCACGTAGGATTGGAGGTCATATTTGTGCAGTTTCGAATAGTTAAAGGTCTTATTTGTGCACTGTCAAAGTTTAAGGTCAAAATTATAATTTAGTGTAAAGTTTAGGATCATATTTATGTATTATGTCTTATATTTATACTATTCAATTGCAATTTTGCACTTTAAAACCCGATTCCGTGGATTTTTGTAAAACAAGTAGCAGGATTAGGGTCGCCAAGCATAGGCGGCAAGCATGAAATATATATACATCCTCAAACAAAATCATTTATGTTTTAGAAGATAAAAGATGATGACGAAAGTAAGATTGAGATGACTCGGAATGTGAAAGGAGGTGTCAGTAAAGAGGCGTGAGAGGTTGGTTGTAACACGAATTAAGAGCAGAGATGGAGGTAGGCCGAAGAAAAACAAGTTGAGGTGATTAGGCAGAACATTACATATACAACTTCAACTGTCTGAGGACGACCTTAGATGCAACAAGTTATATTCATCCTTGCATACAACAATAGAAGTGTAAATAAAACTCAAAACGAACCTTCGTTGCATTTTGTATTTCAAAAATGGCGAAGGTTATAAATTGGACAGATGCAACAAGTTATATTCATCTTTGCATACAAGAGCAGAAGTGTATATAAAATTCACAACGAAACTTCAAGGTTGCATTTTTTGGCTATCAGTATTCTTTTCCCTTGAAAATTATCCAAAATGTTGTGGAAGATGTAAAGAACTTTATTTATAAAATTTATGAAGGATTAAGAGTGAAAATTAAGAAGAACGCAAGGAAGATAACAAACTATATACAGCTCCTTTCAATAATAAGAAGTTTTTTGCATAACCAAAACAAGGGTTGAGGCAGAGTTGTAAGTATTCTTCATCCTTATTCGGAGGTCTTGGGTAAAAGTCTTCTTTATTATTACCCGCAATATGGAACTTCCTGACGTGAATCCGGAGTTAATGGAGCTCAAATGCGGATATCGGACACTAGGTGAGAAACAAAAAAAAATAAGTTTTTGCACGAGTTGCCCTATTCTGGAGTGATTTTTAATTTTTGCCCACAAAAATATGATGGTCTTTAATAGAAGTCCCATCAGGGAGCAGGCCCTGTATTGATGAGAGAGACCCCCTCATAAGTGGGATATGTTGGATTCAAGTTTCATTGGTAATATTATTATTGCTGTTAGAGCAGGAGGGAGTAACTTCTGATGGCCCTGGTGTAGAATAGCTTTCAGATTGAGAAGACTCAGAGAGTGCAGCCATGGCCTTGGTCAAGGCAATCTCGTCTGTCGAACGACGGACCATTGAAGATGTGGTTTTGATTTTAGCTTTTCCTTCAATAATTTTTACTATCTCAGACATGGTTGGCCTGAGAGTTGGTGATGGATTAGTGCACATCATTGCTAATTCCAGAATGGCAGATGCTTCTGTCCAAGAATAATCTGTTCCAAGTTTTGGATCAACTAGATCCATCAAATTACCCTGCTCATGCAACACGTAAGCCTGCAACCAAGCCAGTAGATGTCGGTCAAATTAGCAAAGTCATTCAAGTAAAAGTACGATGACAACTGTTTATTAGGCCTGTGCATCAATGAATCATAGTGAGAACTTCTGATTTGAGGCTTACCAAATCAAGAAGGTAAACTGTCTGATCACTTGGCCTGTAACTAGCACTGTTTCTCCCACTCACAATTTCAAGTGTAACAACCCCAAAGCTGTAAACATCTGCTTTCGGTGTTAAGTGGCCTCGCATTGCATATTCTGGTGCCATATATCCCCTATAAAAGAACTTTCATATGAGAGTACAAATACACTCATCTGAAAGAAAATATATATGCGTAGCAAAAGCTTCAAAGTAACAAGATGGAAGGATTATCAAATTACGTTGTTCCAGCAATTCGCGTGATGACATGAGTATGTTCCCCTTCATTAAGCTTCGCGTATCCAAAATCAGCTATTTTTGCATTCAGCTCCTTATCCAGGAGTATGTTTGTGGGCTTAATGTCCCTGTGGATAATCTTCAATTTGGACTCTTCGTGCAAATAAGTTAAACCTTTGGCTATCCCGAGGATAATTTTCACCCTCGTCGACCAGTTTAGTCTCGATCTAAGTTCCTCCGAACCTGCAAATGAAATGTCATTATTTTATTAAGTACCTCAGAATTTTTTGTCAAAACATATGAGTCTTGCTGTCTTTACCGAATAATGCATGGTCAAGATTATTATTTTCCATGTATTCGTAAATGAGTAGGAGCTCGTTGTCTTCTGCACAGCATCCCATTAACTTCACAAGATTTGGATGTTGCAGAGCTGAAATCATGCCAATTTCATTTACAAACTCATGTATTCCTTGCTTTGATTTTGCTGATAGTTTTTTGACTGCAATTGTAGTCCCATCAGGGAGCAGGCCCTGTATTGATGAGAGAAATCCTCCATTTTTTAATTGGAACTAGAATGTGAACATGATAACGGGTTCTTTTGTATGTTATATGTGCAGTGGTGACAGGTTCCAATGAATTATCATTGTTATATTCTCCACAGCGCAACAACTTTTTTTGATAAACCTAATAGTTAAAAGTATATGTAATCCCTTGGGCGAAAAAAGCACCAACCTCATAACTATATGTTAACATAAGCAGCAGCTCAATCCAGGGACAAGGGACTGACAATGAATAAACAAAATGCTAAAATCCAACAGAAACTAACCTTATAAACAGGTCCAAAACCTCCTTCACCCAATTTGTTCACAGCATTGAAGTTTTCAGTGGCAGCTTTTATTTGATGAAAGGTGTAAACTCCTCCGGGGAACAATTCAGTTGCTTTTAGTTCTTTTGGTATGTGTTAGCATTTCACAAAAGAAACAAACAGACCAAATTTTTTAGTCAGTCGTGCAAATATATGTTGAAATAATAACTAAACCAAACTCCATATATAATGTTGTCTAACCTTCCTTTGATGATCTTTTGCCACCAAGACAACCCAATTTCCAGAGTACAAGCAAAAGTAGAGCAAGAAAACCCAGTGATGATCCTGCTATCCCAGCCTTAAGCGCAGTAGACAGTTTCTGAGGGTGTTTTGCCGGTTTAGGAACTACCATAAAAGTAGTGTTGGTTTAGGAAGGACACTGAAGAATATGAATGACAATAGACCAGATATATAAAACGTACCTGGGACTACAGAAATAGCTGAAATGAGCGGACCGTAGTTCACCGGGTAGAGGATCGAGCCATTACCAGACCAGTACAAGTGAATCACAAGCTGGGATTCTATAGAAACATTATATTGCAGGATTTTATCCCCATCAGCACCAACTTGTGCTTCTTCTATGTTGTAGTTTTTTTGTACAGTCTTCCCCTGCAGTGACAACTTTTCAAAAGAGAACTACAAAGGTGATACCTTTACTGTTGTATTTTGTATGACAGAAGTCGTTCTCCACAACAAATATTTTTCTGGAGAGTGATTTATGGTGTTAAGTTCTTTCCGGCTAAGGAATGAAAAATCTCTCCTATTATATGTATCCAATTTTCATTTCATTTGGGAAACGCCATCTTTTTATGTCTTTGTCATTTGATCCAATAGCGTTCCGTTAAGATAGGAACAAATTTGATAAATACTGATAACTCTTGGATAGAGTATTAGAACGGAAAGATCCATTAAATAATGAACTATTGGTTCCAAGCCATTTCTGATAGTTGAAAATATTTCGTTAAAAGTATATACATGTTAAGGGTGAGCTTGGTGTGACGGAAGTTAGTTTCCAGGAAAAATATTTACTGTGAGGAAGTTAGTTTCTGTTGATTGGTTATCAGTCCATCAAAATGGGAAATATGACTTCCCTCACTTATGGACAGAAGTCAATTTTCTGTAGAACGTTTAACTTCATATTACTGGCTCCTAAATCATAACTAATCTTTAATACTCGGAATTTTCAGCAAAACACTTCAATTTGCTAAAATTATTCATGTAAATATCTCTCAAAAACATTTTTCACTCATCATTCAATACTGAAAAACATTTTTCAGAAAATTATTTTCCACGGAAAGTGACTTTGGATATACTAAACACACTTCAAAGATTAATGATAATTAGCAAATTGGTGAGTGATATGAAGTTGAAATTTAAGAAAGTTTGTAATGACATTGGCTTCAGTTCACAAGTAAAGGAAGTCACTCTCTCTGCATTTTTAGTAAGGGAACAAGTAAATTATACTTTCTAATAATCAATCAAACACCTTAAAAAGACCTCATGGAAAATATTTCCTGAAATGACTCCTCGTGGAAATCTTTTTATAGGCAATGACTTACGACAATCCTAAAAGCACCATATACATATCATTGTACCTGGATGTCAATATCAAAAACTCGCCTACGTCTGATGGGAGAGTCCTCTTCTTCACTTGAGGGTATCTCAGTAAAATGTAGTTTCACTGTGTAGGTTCCATTAATGAAACAAAATCCATAATACTTGAGTGAGACTGGGGCTACACGGGCTGTTTCAAAAAGAACTGCCTGAGGCATGGTAAGATTACATGTCTTGTTATATATAAATGGCATTGACTTATCAGAAGTCGTGGTATGGCCCATGCTACTATAACCCCAACCTCCTCTTTCGTCGATAAAAAAGGTTGATGTTCCATTGGGGTTCAGATCAGCATAGTAGTGGTCGTGATCTACAGTAACTGACTCACCACCGCAGTTGATAAATAATTGTGTATCTGTGAGAGAGAAAAGAACTGTCATTCCTTTTGATTAAACATATATATTTCCAAAAACTTTTGATATGAGATACTAGTGTTTATATTAATTTTCCCAATTTGAATAGTATGCGTTCGTAAGACTCTATCTAGTTGTAATAATTCTGTTCTTGCACTTGGTAATTTTGAACCTCTAATTTTATGTTACTCTTATCTCTTTTCATTTTATGTGGTAGTATTACTTTTCGGAATCAAAGCGATTTTTTTAAGAATCACGACATATAGTACTTTTATCTAGTTTTAATTTACTATTTTAGAAAACTTGAAGCTTCTATATTCAAATTCATACAAAATGAAGATCACCGTTAAATGAAGATTCTCTTTAATGAAGATCACCGATTAACAGGGACATAAAACTGAAACTAAGTTGTAAAAGGCTACAAAACCAAATCTTCCTTTAGTATAAAGACTTACATTTTCCAGGATGGCAATAACTGTCACATTGATTTTTTGTTTTCCTACATAAACATATGATCAGAATGTCAACAGTAGTCTCTAGGAGGAAAGAAAGATACAAATAAGAACTGAATTTAGCACTCACAAATTACTCCAGCAACCCGGAAAAGTGTTCCTGAAATGGAAAGGAAATATAATGTATATTTCGAAAGGCTAAAGAAAGATACTATATTTAACATCTAAAGTAGAGAAGTAGGGTAGTGAATTTTACACGTCCTGATTAGATAAAGCATTGGACACTGATGTTGTATTTGTAAAAAAGTTTTCAGAAACATCCCTGCCAAACAATTTAAGGCAAAAATAACCTTTTGTAAGAACTACGAACAGAACAATAGTAAAGTAGAAACCAATTCTAGTTTTATCCATAGGTTGCTTTCTTTTTCCAATGTTGCTTGAACAGAAAATCATATTCAAGCTTCGCAAATATAGAGATTAGGATATAAATATAGGGTTTGTTAAAGAAATGCGCATATGAGTCTCTTTGTTAAAGAAACACGTGTTTGGTCATATAGATAATGATAATTTTGCATTAAATTTCACAATGATATAATTTATGAGGGAATCTATGCATGCATTAGGTTTTAAAAATTGAAGAATGATCCAAAAGCGAATTTTCTTGATTTTGTTGACATTTAAAATTGAGATGGCACTAACACACTCTTTATGAATGTTTGCACGTACACGTATCGATGTGAGGTTGCATTCTTCCTCTTCATTAGCCATCCTGGCAATGATCCATTAAGCTTGTTCACCCTAAGGAATCTGCAGCAACATGCGAATGTTTAAGGGTTAAAACTAGAAAATCAGTTATCCCACCTGTTAGGTCAAGCTTCAAATGTTTAAAAACAAAGGCAGCAATAACAACATAAAACAAAGGAATGGGAAAACATTATTTATGCTGTTGATCAGTTAGACCAACATCCACAAGCGGAGTGAAATAAATTCAGTGTATCAAGTGATGTACAATGGATAATAAAAAGTTCTGGTAAATACTCTAATTACCCCGAAAGTATCCCAAAGAATTACCCACACAATTTTCATTTAAAAGGAGGATCACTCTCTTTTTTCACAAGGTAAAGCATTTTATTGATATGCAGTACCCTTTTCTGCACATGTTACATAACACAATACTCCAACAGATACTGCACAAAAGCAGAATAAAAAATCTCTCTGATGGTCTTCTTCTAACGATCTAAGCATGTCCTCATGTGCCTCCTTCATGGAGCCTTCTCAGGCCGGACACCCCCAGAGCATATCACTCAGCCCAAGGACCCCTTGACGGAGAACTGTTTGAGCCTATTAACAAAGGTTTTTACTCCACAGCTCTCACTGGAAACCTAGCTCAAGCAATCTCACTATATAATTGTAACACCCCGCATCGTCCATGCATTAGCTCGTGGCAATATGCTCTTAGAGTTAAATGACTAGAATAGTGTCAAAGAGACTTAGTCTCATTTCTTTTTTACTTCCAAAATGAGTAAAGTTTAAACCATATGATTTCTCTAATTTCGACTTTTTATCATGTGGGAAATTGAATGAGCTTTCCGCCGATAAAAGATTCCCCCAATTTCGATACTCGGGCAAGAAGTTATGGCTAGTTTAAGTCCTAGTCGTAAAATACCGTCATTTTGGTGCTTGGCGCGTCGCGGAGGGGATCGATTTAGCAATTGTCAAATTCCAGTAGCCTACCGCGATTATGGCGCGTCGCGCTGAAGTTTCAGGTCCCGACCAGTGGGACAACGTGATGGCTCGGCATTGTGGAGACCTTAAGAATTCCATTCGTCAATTTTCAGTGAGCCACCGCGATTGTGGCACGTCGCGGTGGCCCACGAAACCGGGCTCCCAGTTATATTTTTATTCTGTATCATTAAGGGCATATTAGGTATTTTTTCCACCCCTTATCAGCTAAAACACGGGATTATACTCCCAAGTGACCACATAATTCATATTTTTCATCAAAAGTTCACAAGAACACTCTCTAAGGTTTCAAACAAGAATCCCAAATAACTCAAGATTCAACCGTGGTTTTTAGAAGATAATTAGAGAGTTGGAATCCCCATGCCGTAGGCTTCACGAATCATCTATTATTTTTCGAGATTGAGGTACACGGGGTTTCCCTAGAATCTCATGGGCATAGAAATCATGTTTTTAAGAAAAGGGTTTCGGATTTATGAATATATTTATGTTTTAGAAGCGTTGATGATATTGTTTTGGTCTTTAGGCCTTCCCCCAAATTGATTTGAAATTATATGTATATATATATATATATATATATATATATGTAAGCATGTGTTTTAAGGTTGATGATTGTATTAAGAGCATGATTCATGAAAAATCCCTCTCTTGTGATGATTTTCATTTACTTATGAGATGCTATGAAATCGTTTGAATGCATCTTGAAAATCATGTTATGAAATGTCTTGAATAATGTTATATTTGGATTATGATTTTGATTTCAAAAGAGAGAGGGTTGTTTATGTTGATGAATGTTGAACATAATCATATAATGAGAAGAGTTGCATGGTTTGTTAAAGATTACATGACCACCACTTGTTTATTGAAAGGATAGGAATTTTGCATAGTTTTGACTTATGTTTTCGGAACATGAATTCTCTTTGTTAAATTGCATTTTTGGGTGGTCTGAACTATGTTTTAATGAAAGATCATGCTTAATGCTTTATGGCTCAGAAAACATGACTTGCAAGTCTTGGTATGATGATACCAAAATAGACAATGCCATAACAGACCCAAACAAACATAGAAACCAGATTTTCATGACTTAAGATTTCAAAATGATATATGTTTAGAAATGGATAAAATTTGGCATAAAGAGATGTTAGGTGGTCCCCCGAAGAAGGCACGAGTTCAGACAACGCATTGTCTAAAAGCGTGATTTGCCGATCCAGGTATATTATATTACGCTGGCCTAGTGCTCTGTGGCGTATTAGACTCAGACACTCCAACCCTTGCGGCACACTTGGGTTGGGGGCTTCCCCACCGAGTCAATGGCGGACTCCATACAGCCCGTGGGGTTTTAGACTTGTAGGGGTGTACCACCTAACTCAGAAGTAATACGAAGATCAGAAATTTCATTGACAGAAAGGTTTTTAGGATTATCAAAATGATGCCCATTTGTTTTGAAAACTATTTTATGTATGATGTTTTGACAAATTGCTCTCCATTATTTTATTTATATAAAAGCTTTATTTTAGATTACTTTGCGTACCAGTACATCTGTATTTACCCCCTTCCCCCTACCTCTCAGGTTCTGAGGCTCAGTCTAGGGGTCCAGATAAGCAGTAGATTTTATCAGACAGAGTTGCAGTGTCCAGTTGGTGATCCTTCTATATTTCATAAGGCTTGTTTATTTTCAGACAATTATTATTAGTTATGGTTTTGTTCTACTTGGGGCCTTGACTCAGTTTTCAGATTGTGTTAGTGAACATGTACTAGAGATTTCGCAGATGATTTTCAGATGTCATTAGAGGGGTTTTGGATTTCATTTATCTTTGTTGAATTCAGATCAGACTTATGACCATGATTCTGTTCTGTTATATAATTTTGCATTTTCCTCTAATAAATGAATATTGTGCATGATTACCAGACAGGTAGGGACGCCTGGGCCTCCAGGGTTCGGGATGTCTATTGCGGCCAGGGCCCCGGCTCGGGTCGTGACAAACTTGGTATCAAAGCACGGTTCATGGTCCCAGGTTGTCTGCAAAATCGCGTCAGGTAGAGTCTTATTTATAGGTGCGTAGCACGCCACACTTATAAGCAGGAGGTTACTAGGCATTTAGGAAAGTGTTTCTCCTCTTTGTGATTTCGTTCGTGCTTTAGAGTCTGAATTAGAATTGTCCCCTAATCACTGATCTATTGTATTTCAGGAAACAGTCGTGCCTCCTCGTCACTCCAATAATCAGAATACTCAGGATGATGAAGTCCGCCCCACCCATGGGATACGGACCCATAATAGAGCGCACACCCCAGAACTTGTTCCTACTCCGGGAGTACCTCCAGTCCCTACCAGTCCTCCTCGAGCTCCAAGATCAAATGTTAATCATCCTCGGTTTTCTCAGAGGGACATATCGAATGCAGAATTCAGACAGTCCATTCACATGCTTGCACAGCTGGTAGCCGCACAGACTCAGAGGTCGGAGGATACTAGGTCTGCATCTGTTACTTCTGAGGCTACTAGGGTGGGCCAGTTCATGAGAATGAACCCGCCCAAATTTTCTAGCACTAAGGTAGAAGAGGACCCATAGTTCATAAACGAAATGAAGAAGATTTTCAGAGTAATATATGTGGATTAGGTGGAAGGGGTTGAGTTAGCAGCATACCAGCTTAAGGATGTAGCGAACCAATGGTATAACGAGTGGGAGGAGGCGAAGGGTGAGAGTGTTGAGCCCACAGTTTGGGGCGAGTTCGTGGAAGCTTTTCTTGACCGGTTCTTTCCTCTAGAGTTGAGGAAAGCCAAAGAAGAAGAATTCATGAATCTTAAGCAGGGAAAAATGAGTGTCCAGGAGTAAACTCTGAAGTTCAACCAACTGGCCCATTATGCACCAGAGATAACAGGTAATATGAGAGCCCAGATGAGGAAATTTGCATCCGGCCTTTCACATGATCTAGCGCTTGAATGTCAAGGGGAGATGCTGAATAGAGATATGAAATTTGTTTGGTTGTCAGTCCACATGCAGCAGGTAGAAAAGAAGAAAAAGAAAATCGCCGAATCTAGGGAGAAGGAAGACAGGCAAAGAGAGCCAGAACAGCGGATCAGAACCACAGTCAGCCACAGAGCGGTAATTGAGGAAATAGATGGCAAAAAAGAAGTTTTAGAGTAATGCGCAGTCTGCAACTAGCGCCTCAGCGCCCAGACCCCCAGTTGATAGACGATCTCAGAGTTTTCAGACTAATTATGGACCCAAAGCTTAGGATACTCAGTCACAGGGCAGTGTGGCTCAGTAGTATCATCCTTTTCCGTGGTGTGAGACTTACGGAAAGCAACACCCAAGGAGGTGTCAGTTGGGCACACTGGTATGTTATTCATGTGGTCAGTCGGGTCACTTTCAGAGAGATTGTCCCTCCGCTAGGAGGAATGTTGGTGGAGCTAAGTCACTATAAAATTCTTCCATACCACCACCGCCTCAAAAAGGAGCCACTTTAGCTGCCGGAAGCGGTCGTAACCGACTGTATGCTTTGAATAACCGCCAGGAGGCGAAAGCTTCGCCAGATGAAGTCACCGCTATGTTACAAATCTTTTCTCGTGATGTATATGTATTGCTTGATCCCGGGTCTACCTTATCCTATGTGACCCTTTATGTGGCTGTTGGTTTTAGGTTTAAGCCCAATGTGATTTCTGAGCCTTTTTCTGTTTCCACCCTAGTGGGAGATTCTGTTGTGGCTAGGAGGGTGTATAGGAATTGTGTTGTGTCTGTTTGTAGCCGGGATACTGTGGCAGACCTCATAGATCTTGAGATGGTTGACTTTGATGCCATCTTAGGGATGGACTAGCTCCATTCGTGATATGCTATACTAAACTGTAGGACCCGAAAGGTTACTTTTTCCTTTCTGAATGAACCAGTTATAGAGTGGGAGGGTCTTTCTTTAGAACCTAGAGGGAACTTTATATCCTATCTTAGCTCGTAAGCTCATTTCCAGAGGTTTTCTATATCATCTGACCAGAGTAAAAGATTCTAAGGTTGAGAGTCCATCTCTTCAGTCAGTCCCTGTGGTAAATGAGTTTCTAGAAGTCTTTCCTGATGATCTCCCAGGAATACCACCTGATAGGGAGATAGATTTTGGCATTGATTTATTACCAGATACCTGTCCCATCTCTATTCCGCCATATAGAATGGCTCCAGCAGAGTTGAAAGAGTTGAAAGAACAACCTAGCAGATCTTCTAGATAAAGGTTTTATCTGTCCTAGTGTTTCTCCCTAGGGTGCACCTGTACTTTTCGTGCAAAGGAAACATGGTTCCCTGCATATGTGCATAGATTACTGCCAGCTGAATAAGGTCACCATTAAAAATAAGTACCCTCTTCCTAGAATTGACGATCTGTTTGACCAACTCCAGGGTGCTAAATATTTTTCAAAAATAGACCTTCATTCGGGATACCATCAGTTGAAAGTTAAAGAGTCAGATATTCCCAAAATAGCTTTCCGAACTAGATATGGTCATTACAAATTCTTAGTTATGTCCTTCGGGTTGACTAACGCCCCTGCAACTTTATGGATCTAATGAATAGGGTCTTCCATCAGTTTCTAGATCTGTTTGTCATAGTTTTTATTGATGACATTTTGGTCTATTCTAAGAGTGAGGAGGATCATGCCAATCATCTCCGAATCATCCTTCAGACTCTCAAGGATCATAAGTTGTAAGCAAAATTCTCCAAGTGTGAATTCTGGTTGAATGTTATTGCTTTCTTGGGGCATATTTTGTTTAGTGGCGGGATTGAGGTTGGTCCCCAAAAGATTGAGGCAGTGAGAAAATAGCTCAGACCCACGACTCGAACCGACATTCGGAGCTTCTTGGGTCTGGCAGGGTATTACAGAAGATCCGTAGAGAGTTTTTCCTCCATATTTGCTCCACTTGCTAAGTTGACTCAGAAAAAGGTGAAATTTGTGTGGTATGTCTCATGTGAGAATAGTTTTGAGAAGTTGAAATACAAATTGACTACTGCACATGTGCTGACTCTTTCGGAAGGTACAGAAGGTTTTGTTGTATACTATGATGCGTCCCGAGTGGGACTTAGATATGTTCTTATGCAGCATGCTAAGGTGGTGGCTTATGCATCTAGGCAGTTGAAAGTACATGAGCGCAATTACCCTACCCATGAATTGGAATTAGTGGTTGTGGTGTTTGCGCTTAGAATCTGGCAGCATTATCTTTATGGGGTGCATGTTGACATTTTCACTGACCACAAAAGTTTGCAGTATATTTTCTCACAGATAGAATTAAACCTCAGGCAGAGGTGTTGAATGGAGCCTTTGAAAGATTATGACACGAGCCTCACTATCATCCGGGTAAAGTGAATGTTGTAGCCGACGCCCTCAACAGGTTTTCTATGGGCAGTCTTTCTCATGTTGAGGAAGGGAAGAGAGAAATGGTGAAGGATATTCACAGACTTAAAAATCTTGGGGTTCGACTCTTGAATTTTGAAGATGGGGGATTGGTTGTTCATGAGATAGCTAAATCTTCCCTTTGTGCAGAAGTTAAAGAAAAGCAGACCAAGATCCTATCTTGACGTAAATTAAGAATAATGTGGGTCAGCAGAAGTTGATGTCGTTTGAAATTGGTGGTGATGGTATTCTGAGATATCAGGGGAGATTATGTGTGCCAGATGTAGATGGTCTACGAAAAAAATCCTTGACAAAGCTCACACTTCGAGGTATGTTGTTCATCCAGGCTCTACGAAGATATATCATGATTTAAAAGCTATATACTGGTGGAATAATATGAAATGTGATGTGGCTAACTTTGTTACCAAGTGTTTGAATTGTCAGCAAGTTAAAGTAGAGCACTTGAGGCCAGGAGGTACATCCCAAGGGATAGTTTTACCTTTTTGGAAGTGGGAGATGATCAATATGGACTTCATTACGGAACTTTTGAGGTCCCGAAACCAATATGATTACATTTGGGTGATTGTTGATCGGCTGAGTAATTCAGCCCATTTTCTGCCTGTTAGGACCAACTATTCGGGAGACGACTATGCCAAAATTTACATTGAGGAAATAGTCCGTTTGCATGGAGCACCGGTATCCATCATATCTGAACGAGGTACGCAATTTTCTTCACAGGTTTGGAGGTCTTTGCAGAGGGGTTTAGGTACCCAAGTGAACCTAAGTACTGCATTTCACCCTCAGACGGATGGGCAAGCTGAGCGCACCATTCAGACCATTCAAACTAACTTGTATTGAAGGATAGAGAACAACTTACAATTACTGAAAGTTGTAGACAAGCTAAAAAGGAAAAATAAACAAGAATGGAGGGAGATTCCAGACTATAACAAGCTAAGAAATTAAAAGACAACTTCATAACATGATCCTCTTTGGTAGCATCCCTTTTGATTATATAGATAAGTTATGTTGCAGAGCTCCTGGTAGCACTGCCTAGTGCTACTGGTACTGTCACAGTTGGCCCTTGCTTGGCATTTGGGACCACATATTGGTCCAAGTATTTAGGGGGCTATTTGTCCCTATTACTGCGGCGTAGTGTTGCCCCGTGGTCTTGCAGATTTGTTACATTGCCGTCTTCAGGAAGACGAACCTTGTCCTTAAGGTTCAAGTCAGGAAACCTTTGATGAAGAGAGTGAGAATCCTCCCAAGTAGCCTCCTCAAGAGGTAACCCCTGCCACTTGATAAAAAATTGCAGCACCTGATGTGTGCCTCTAGTAATGGTGCGGCTGTCTAGAATTGATTTCGGGGAGAGCACGAGTGAAGAAGAATGATCAAGGAGATCAATAGGAGTGACTTGTTGGTCCGAAGTACCCAAACATCTGTGAAGAACGGAGGCATGAAATATAGGGTGAATTTTCGATGAAGGTGGGAGGTCCAACCTATAAACGACCTCACTAACTCGTTGAAGAACCTGAAATGGCCCAAAGAATCGCCGACTGAGTTTGGTATGACGTTGGAGGTGGAGAGAAAGTTGTCTGTAGGGATGCAAGCGAACAAAGACCCAATCGCCAACCTGAAACGCCACATCCTTGCGGCCTTTGTCAGCGTATCTCTTCATACGAGCCTGAGCAAACTGCAAATTAGACTTCAGCAGTGCCAAAGTATCATCATGTTGCCTAAGTGAAATAGCCACAATTGGTGGAGTATTGCCATCCATAATATATCAAGCAATTGTCGGGGGAGGACGACCATACACCACCTCAAAGGGAGTTAGCTTAGAGTTGTGTTGGTGAGAGGTGTTATACCAAAACTCCACCCACGGAAGAAGATGAAACCACCTGGAAGGAGTATCAGCTGCAAAGCAGCGGAGATACATCTCCAAGCATTTGTTAAGAGCCTCCGTTTGACAGTCCGATTGAGGGTGATAGGCCGAACTTTTAGCCAATTGAGTCCCTTGTAACCGATTAATTTCAGCCCAAAATTGAGACAAAAAGATGGGATCATGATTAGAGACAATCGTGGAAGGAAAACCATGGAATCGAATATACTCCTGCACAATCACCTCTGCAATCTTATGACTTGTGAACTTTGTTGGTAGAGCAATAAAATGGCCATACTTTGAGAGTCTATCTACAATGACTAGTTTAATAGTACGACAATAAGAAGGTGGAAGGCCAGTTAGGAAGTCCATAGAAATGTCCTTAAAAATAGCAGATGGAATTAGAAGGGGAAGAAGAAGACCAGCAGGCTTAGAACAAGTATCCTTCATTTGTTGATATATTTGACAGGTTAGAACAAATTCTTTGACATCGTTGTACATCCTTGTCTAATAAAAGACGGTGAAAAGTTCTTGAAATATCGTTGTACATCCCTGTCCAATAAAAGACTGTGAAAAGTTCTTGAAATACCCGTATGTCCACCAATTTTTTAAGAATGAAATTCCTCCAAAAGTATCTTTTCTATGTCATGGTCGGGGGGAATGACCAAGCGGTTTTGAAAGAGAAGAAGACCATCTTGAAAAGAGTAGTGGGGCAATGAGGCAGGGTCAGTAGACAACTATTGCTGAAGGTCAAGTAATTTGTATTTGTTCTGTTAAGTTGTCACAATTTGTGGATCAAGGCTATCTCAGTGGCTGCCAAAGTTAAAGCAAGCATAGTGGGAACTCGAGATAACGCATCAACAGCTGAGTTCAGCTTGCCAGGATGATATAAGATTTCAAAATCAAAACCAATCAACTTGCTGAGACAACATTGATGCTCAGGTGACTGAATAACCTGATTAGTGAGGGCTTTCAGTGGTTGTTGATCTGTGATAATAAGGAATTTCCGACCCAACAAATATTGTCTCCACTTTTGAACAGCCTGTGTAATAGCAAACATCTCTCTTGTGTACGTAGAGGTTGCATACATTCGTGCAGATAGCTTTTGGCTGAAAAAGGCGATGGGGTGTCCTTCTTGACATAAAACAACACCAAAGCAGTGCCAGAAGCATCCGTCTCCATAGAAAACATTATAGCAAAATCTGGCAGAGCGAGTACGGGAACAGAACTCAAAGCCTACTTTTGGAGTCCTTTTTCAAAAGGTCAGTTAATGGTGAATCTAGTTGGGCATACCCTTTGACAAATCGGCGATAATACCCTGTTAAGCCCAAAAACCCACGAACCTCTTTAAGCGATGTTGGGCAGGGCCATGATTCAATAGCACGAATCTTTTCAGGATCAACCTGTAAACCAATGGAGGAGATTTTATGCCCCAAATATGCAATAGAATGTTGTCCAAAGTGACATTTGGAACACTTGACCACTAGAGAATATTGGCGCAACAACTCAAAAACACAGCGCAAATAAGTAATATGATGCTGCCAAGTCGTACTATATATGAGTATGTCATTGAAGAAGACGAGGACAAACTGGCGAAGGAAAGGCTTGAATATGGCATTCATGGTGGCTTGAAATGTGGATGGGGCGTTAGACAACCCAAATGGTATTACAACAAACTCAAAGTGGCCATCATGGGTGCGAAATGCCATCTTTTCAATGTCAGCAGGATGTACTCGAATTTGATGGTACCCGGCCAACAAATCAAGTTTAGAAAAGAAACAAGCACCATGAAGTTCATCAAATAGTTCCTCCACTGTGGGGATGGGAAATCGATCCTTAATTGTTATAGAATTTAATGCCCGGTAGTCGACACAAAAGTGCCAAGTGCCATCTTTCTTACGCACTAGCAAAACAGGGGATGAATAAGGGTTGAAACTAGGCCGAATGACACCATCTTTCGAACTGAGATGGCAAGGCAAGGCAATAATCTCCACTGTCATGGCAAGGCAAACCACCCATAATGGTAAACCAACGCTCAATTTCAAAGCCCCCAATGGAAACAGAGTGATGGCAGACAATTGCAAATGGACATTTGTTGGAAAATTCACCTTGGGCAAACCCAAAATAAAAATGATCACACCAAAATTCATTGAACTAACACCATTGAAAGGGAAGATAAGAATTGGGCCATATTATTATAGACATGTGTTCATCGGTTTCAACCATGAATTAGACTTCAATTGCATATATGTCGAATGTTTTATGCATACTAATGGACCCGTCACGAGAATGTTCAAATGGTCCCCCGACTTTGATCCAAATGTGGAAACATCCTTTTCCCCTATTTGGGTCTTACTCCTAGGAACGACTCTCCCATTATTTTAAATGGGATTAGTCACTTGGAACAAGTTTTGGAGAAAATTAGTACTCCAATGAAGGAAGATATGGCCGCTGTCTCGAGAACCAAACTGCATATGAACAATGTAAGGATGTGTACATTTGCCTTCCCCGAGCCGGTTTGGTTAAGAACCTTGTAACACTTAATTTATGCTCGTCTATTACACGTATAATCATTTCCTTAGTTTGAAAAAACTGGCCACCAAATAAGTGGTACCCTTTTTATCGAGTCTGGTAGGTCAAATCAAGTAAATATTATGTATATACGTATTTATAGGGCGAGTGAACGAACTATAGAAGGATAGACAAATTAGTATATTAAAGTTGATACGAGATTCCAAAGTGAGAGAAACATGAAAAATGGTGAAAAACAACCGAATAACAAAGATTGATTCAATATGTAGTATATGTTGATTGGCAACTAAATTAAATGTTACAAATGAACAGTATACTGAATTTGATGCTTGGAATTTGTAAAATTTATGCTACTAAATTTAATGGTGAGCATGTGCAGAGTCCTTTTAGGTATTTGATTGGCAGCTATGAAGAGCGATTCTGACAGCCGATATATGAGAAAAAGAAGAATCGCCTATCTTGGTGCTTCATGTGCAAAAAGTTAGTTGCATTGCCATGTAGCATCACATTTATGATCTGAGATTCTGAGGTGGTTTGGTCCAATGTGGACTATGTTGAGGATGGTAAAGGATGCTGATTTCAGTTGGGCCTTTAGAAGAAGAAAGAGAAGACACAGAGCAAGTGGCATTGCCCTATTTGCTTTTATGTGGGTAGCGTGGAGAGAGAGAAAAAGGAGAACTTTTCAAGGAATTGAACATGATTTTGTACATTTGAAGAATAACGTTTTCTCTCTTGTATCTTTTTGGCTCACCAAGGAGATTCCTATTTGTATTAAGGAAGAATGTGTTTCGTAGATAATCAATAATTTTTAAAGGTTCTCTTTATTCTGTAGTTTTCCCAGCGTTACCAACAAAAAATTTGTTTACTTATGAAAAAAATCTAATTATCAAACGGAATAGAAAGATAACTTTCTATGCGCATCATATATAGTAAGTAATTCACATACACACTCAGAAACACAATGCCCATGCAGAGAGAGAGGGAGAGAGAACGCACATATATGTTAAAGATGTGCTAATGGATTTTGGCACTTCTCCAGATAATTCATTGAAACTCAAGTCCCTATATCAGAGAAAAAGAGACAGATGTAATTATCCAATCATGTCTTTATCTATAAGCTACACAAAATATGTGCACTTCGGTGTCTGGTATGAAGAAAAATGTTTTCCTCAAGAAAGTGTTTTCAGTGTTTTGTTATTTCGAAAATCAGAAAATATTTTCCCAAGGCAATGTTTTTCATGACTGCTATTCAACTAGTAGTACAGGCATTTCATATTCAATTTTACTGAAATTATAAGTGGTACAGCTTCATGAGAAGAGCATTCTAAGTAAGGTTGATAAAATCTAACAAATCCCTACAAAACCATTCCTGTAAATGTACCTATATACAACATCCAACTAGATACAATATTCTGTATCAATGACCAAAACAAGGTAAATGACCTCCTTCACTTATAGTAGTGTTCTTCACTTGTTTAAATTCCCCCTTCTCAGTTGTCCATTATATACCATATCCTACATATTATATAATTGGTATATTCTCTGTGGAAAATGTTTCCAACGCCTTATAAGGTATAATATATTTGCTCTAACAAATTGAGATGGATGCTAAAAGGGTAAAAGAGTGAGGACTGAAATAAGGTAGTTTTTCACTTAATGATCAAGATGAAACTTCTACACCTACAACATAATATGGTTGACAAACAAAACAAGGACAAACAGTGAAGATGAGGAGAAACGAAATTGATAAGAAGAAAACTAAGAGAAGTGTCATGAAATATCATCTTACAGATATTGTAAAGATTGAAGCTCCCAGATATATCTCGGAATGGGACCGCGAAGTGAACAATTCCTCAATGTCCTAGAATCAACATCATAAGTAAGTAGATTTGCAGGTCAGTATCACATGTTATTGAGAAAAACTTGTTCAATTCATGAGGAGTATAAGGATATTAAACCTACAATTCTCGCAACAAAGTCATATGCGATAGATCTGGAAAATCATATGCTCTTCCTCTTATGACTACATTGCAGAATTTTCTAGGCATACATGATCATAAAGTTGGAGAAATAATCAGCCAAAAATTTCAAAAAATGCTACAAAATTTTCAAATACTAGCTAATATAAAATAAAGTCATCTTGAAAACAAAATCTTACAGGGACTCTAGCCTTTCCATTGATGATATTTCCTTTGGCAAGGGGCCTTCAAAATTATTTCCTAACATATATCTACCAAGAAAAGAAGCTAAATTAATAACAAAATTAAACTATCCTTATTATATTGCTTTCACATAATTGCGCTTACAACTTCTTGAGTTCCTTCCAATTGGCTATCAATTTAGGGATTTTCCCAGATAAGCTATTGCCTTGAGCAAGACTACAAAAAAACATACAAAACAAAACAAGGACACAAAACATAAAGAGATTGTGGTTGCAATTGACAAATTGATTAAACAGTGCAATGAAAAGCAGAAGAAGCATGCACTTACAACTGAGTTAAGTTTGTCAGCCGCATGAAGCTTAGAGGCAATTCACCATCGAAATAATTGGTGCGTAGGTCCCTGAAATAATTTACTACTTTGACAATTCGAAGGAAGGATCAGATCTACAATGTAGCTTTAGCTTCTTCTCTTTTTCCATACAGTTTTGTTTTGATGACCTTGGTGTCTAGGACAGCTTTCGCCACCTCGACTAGTTCCACAAGATACCTGTCACCTCCCACCAACTACAGGTATCTCTGTCTACCAAGGCTAGACCAGATGGAAAGAATCACCTCGTCTTTTTTGTCTCCGTTGGGATCTGAACCTGAGACTTCATGGTTCTTAACCTACTTCATTGATCACTAGGCCCCACCCTTGGGTGCAAAGTTAGTCTATACTGTTCAGATCACAAATATTAATAATTTTTCTGTCATATGATATATGATGTGCAACAATCATGACTAGCTTGTCTAAGTTGAAGAAGAAAAAGAAAAAGAACCATCTCATGTTTTGCATGCATCATGAAAATTGCTACTGGTAGATGTTCGTGTCTAATTTTTCGTTGTAATGCACAATTCTCTACAGAGAAAATATTCTGAGAGGACATATAGACATCAATTGACATTTTCAGTATATGATCATAGTACACTTCTTTATTGTTGCTTGTTCATTTTCCCTTATCCTTATGTATCAAAGACTGGTGCATGAAGAGTTAAATACATGTATTTTATCAAAATAGTGAACCGTACCAATGTGGAAGCCGACTAGATTGTAGATTCTTGAAACTATATATATCAAGCTTTTATACTTACAGATACTGCAGCTGTATGAGTTTCCCAAGCTGGTGTGGGATGTGACCTGAGAGTTTATTATCATTCACCTCTCTACATTAAATTTCAAACAGAACAAATCAAAATGAGAATAGAAAGAAGAAAAGAGATAAAAAGGATGTTTAGTAATTTTCTCCTCATAATCGTACAAAGTCACAAGATTGGAGAGTTCCCCTAGTTCTTGCGGAATGCTTCCAGTTAGTAAGTTGTTGTCTACATATCTAAATAAATGCAGGAAAACGAAAAATAATATGAGAAAGCCTGAATAACAGAATTGTTCTGCAAAGAACAATAACCAAAAAAAATATATTAGAAAGACATATATATAAGACTTACAGGCCAATTACAGATTGGAGAGCACCGTATTCATGAGGGATTTGACCCCTAAAACAATTACTACCTAGATCTCTGCATCATCCCAAAAGTTATGTTAATTTGGGATAAAGTTCCCAATATACGTGATACCAGGAAAATAATGTTGGTTTGTTTGTAATACTGAGATTCTGCCACATTGGAAAGTGAAGATTTCAAGAAGTGAAAACTTCTTTTTACTTTTGATGGATTTACATCCCCTGAGAATGGGTACTTATACGATGAATCATAAGACTAAATAAGGTTAACAAATATTCTACTCCTACAATTAAGCTATCAATATCAATCAATACTCTCCCCCACCTTTCCAAGTTAGTGAAAAGATGTCGTGCATGGCCAACTTACAAACCAGTGTAAGAGAAGTCTTTTTGTTATGGTCATTGGTAAACACATCAAGTAAGTGGTTTTCTCGATCAACTTCAACATGCTTTATTTGGTCATGCTGGATTGGATTATAAGTTATACCAATTGCAGCCTTGTTGTCACGAAACCATGAAACTTTCCCTCTTTTTCAGAATGGTAACAATTCATCTATATATTCACAGGTATACTACATCAAAATATGTAGTCACACTCTCCTTTCTAGTCAGTCCAAAAAAAAAAATGACACATTTTCTTATTTGGCAAATGTTTAATGATACTACCAATGTTATACCTATGTTGGGTCCCACTTATTTGGTAAAAAGTCCACAAATAAGTATTTATTTATTTTAACGGAAGTTTTGGTATATTACAAAGTCTTCAGATATTTCTTAAATTCCTGCCCAGTCAAACCACATCACATAATTAGGATGGAGGGAGTACAACTTAAAAATTGATCTCCTATAATTCAGTAGATTACAATCAGTCCAAAAGTAATAATTGTGTCCAATTGTGTCATAGAAACCTACTGCTATCTTGTCATCTCCCAATCATTCAGATATCTTCTAAGCTGAAGACTCCAACCTTGTCCTGTCCACAAGTCAACTACTGCAGTTTGTTGAAATTGGCACAAAATGTGCAAATTTGGATACATTTGTTTCAAAGGTTCTTGTCCACACCATCTGGAATGTCATTCAAGAAGGAAACCTTCGGACCATTACCAATTTCGAAATTGGATTTGGTTAAAACTAAAAATTGGATCTTTGCAGGTTCAGCCGATATACGCCATTTTGGGTTCAAGTATTAAAAAGGGCAGCCCAGTGCACTAAAGCTACCACTATGCACGGTGTCCGGGGAAGGGCCCCACCACAAGGGTGTATCGTACGCAGTCTTACCTTGCATTTCTACCAAAGGCTGTTTCCAAGGCTTGAACCCGTGACCTCCTGGTCACATGGCAGCAACTTTACCAATTGCTCCAAGGCTCCCCTTCATTTTGGGTTCAAATATTACTTCAATGAAATAGAATAGCATTATTTTTCATCATTTAAAGGATTGTTCTATTTTTTTTACTGCAATTGCTCTTTCACAATGATTGATATTCCTCGAATACTACCTTTTAATCACCAACATTACTCACTGGTCTAACTCTATATATTCTAACCTCCTTTGAAAGGTGGCTATGTTAAATTTTGCATATCATTGTTGTTTCCTGAACAGATTTGTATGTGATCTGCTAAAGAATACAACCGGCCTAGTGGTTCAATGAAGTTGGGTTGAGCACTATGAGGTCTCAGGTTTATTTCCCAACAAAGACAAACACTGTGATTTCTTCTCATTTGTTCTAGCCTTGGTGAATAAAATTATCTGGTACTTGTTGCTAGCGGGAGGTGGCAGGTGTCCTGTGGAATTAGTCGAGGTGCGCGCAAGCTGGCACGGACACCACGGTTATAAAAAAAAAACAAAGAATATACAACCAAGATCTAATTAAATATAATGATTATTCAATCCTCAAATCCTACTCCTTTATTTTTTTATTCCATTTTTTTTAATTCTATTTTTCTAACAGAAATTAAGAGAAAGGGTAAAAGAAGACAATATAGAAGTTTGTAAGTTCCTGAAATTCCATAATGATAACAAGGGCAGTTATATATATCTGTTTGTGGCAACAACCTTAAGGAAAACAACTCCATGATAACAAAGTTAAAATTGTTTTAGTAAAGTAGTAAAACTCACATGTATTGCAAGGACTTCATCTGAAATGGTGGCAAGTTTCCACCCAAGGAGTTGTCAGAAAGATCTCTGTATAAACACACATTATTTGGTAAGAGAAGATATAAAGATTGCAGACTACAAAGGAAAATTATAAATATTTGGTAGAAGGTGTTCTTCTATTTAACCGAAGAGGCATGCAAAATTAAGCCTTCCTCATTACCTTGTTCAATACAATTTGGTGATAAATATGATGAAGAATTAATTTGAAAAAGGAAAAGGTGCTTCTCCAAAGTCTGAAAGGGGCTTTTCTTCTTCCAGTTCAATTAGAATAAAATAAACAAAAGATAATAATACTAACATAGTAAACCACTCACAGTTCCAAAAGCGATGTTAGGTTGAGAAATGATTTAGGAACTGGTCCATCAAGCTTGTTATCGCTTAAATACCTGAAGCATCCT
Organism: Capsicum baccatum var. pendulum; assembly: GCA_030864225.1. Lineage (NCBI taxonomy): Eukaryota > Viridiplantae > Streptophyta > Magnoliopsida > Solanales > Solanaceae > Capsicum > Capsicum baccatum. Next base: position 140,926,575 of record CM061551.1, on the reverse strand, counting down.
TGCCAAGTTAGACTAGACTTTGAATTGAAGTAATAGAAATGTAAATCATTGATCAACATATCATATAAAACTGGAAATACAGATGCCGTTGAGCATGAAAAATTACTCACCAAACTGTCCTATGGACTTCATGCAAAGAAACTCTAAAGCTTTTTAAGTCAGAGAAAGAACTGAGATGCAGATTACGACACTATTCAAACTGAAATTTCATTACAAGCAAAGTACAGAAATTGGTGCTGGCGGTGCGTGTAAATACACATAATTTTCACAGAAAACTGTATATTGCTTGTTAGCTTCTAGGTATTGGGACATGATTCATTGTGTATTAAATTGTGCAGATTTCTCTCCCTAATTTGTGCTCTCAATTGTGCAGATTTCTCTTCCTAATTTGTGCTCTATTAAATGTATATAATTCTCTAGCTGATTTCTAGTGATTTAGATATCTAGTTACCTTAGTTAGCCTTTCCTTTACTTGTATAGATATATCAATGTAACCTTTGGATAATAAACAAGTCTAATACATTACTTCTTCATCTCTCAAACTTTTATGGTATCAAAGCCTTTCTAAACTCCAACGAGTTTTCTCAATCGCTTCCAAATTATTTTTTCTTTGGTTCTATGGCATCCATGGTGAATCCAAGTGATTCTACTATCCCTGCTAATAACACCAGCCATCTGGTGTAATTTAACCCAAGTTCCCAGCTTCCCCTCAAACTTATTGGTACAATGAACTTTGTCATTTGGAAAGCGCAGGTCGAATCTCTCATGTTCAGTCATGATCTCTATTGCTATCTCGATGGAACCTTGACAACACCATAAAAAACGGTAACCCTCAACAACCAAGAGGTACCCAATCCAAAGTACAAACTCTGGTTTCGCCAAGACCAGTTGATACGCAATGCCTTAATGGCATCTGTTGATCCTACAATCACCTCTGCAATCGCCAAAACCTCCACCTCAAAGCAAGCGTGGGACACACTGCATAACTTGTATGCTAACAAATCACATACTAGGGTTTTTAGTCTCCGAAACTCTCTGGCTACCATTACAAAAAAATCTCGTAGTATGACAGAGTACTTGCGCGAGATCAGGAATGTTGCTGATGAACTTGCAACGGCTGGAACTCCTATTCTAGATGATAAACTTGTAGTCAAAATTCTCAGCGGTCTACGAACTGAGTATTCTTCAATTTCAGCGGCTATCCAAGCGCGAGATACACCTATCTCGTATGAAGAACTATACAATAAGATTCTCAATAGAGAGTTTCTCCTCAAACACAATGAGCCTAATCAGGCCTCAATTACAGCTGCAGTGGCACATAAACCATCACCAAATAACTTTACACCCCGCAATAATAAGAGAGGACAACCATGGCGTCCACAACATCCCAATCAGCAAAATGCACAAACCTTATCTCCAAATTGGCGTCCAACAAATGCACCAGCCACATCACCAAATTGGCGTCCAACGGCCCCTCGACAAACTCGTCCAGTTTGTCAGTTATGCGGTCGCATTGGGCATACTGCCAATGTGTGTCGTTTATGCTCCCACAATCACTTGGAAACCAGAGCAAACTTTGCTTCCATGCCTTGGGTTGTCGATTCAGGAGCATCACATCATGTGACTGTTGATTCTCAAAATCTTCAACGTTCAGATGACTACACTGGTACTAATGATATTACCATGGGCAACGATAACAAAATCCCTATAACTCACACGGGTCATGTTCAAATAAATGCTTCAAATAAAAAGTTTCATCTTTTGAATACTTTGTGTGCACCAGAGATTAAACGTAATCTTATATTTGTGTCTCAATTTTGCAAAGATAATCTGACATCCATAGAATTTTTTCCTTTTGATTTTCTTGTGAAGGATCTGAGTACCACCATTGGCACGAGGCCGGAATAAAGGACTTTATGAGTGGCATGTTGGAGGATCCCAATACAATCTGAGCTATCAATCCTATATGGCAGAATCTCAACAATCTTGGCATAGAAAATTAGGACACCTAAATAAAAGAGTGCTTAAAACATTCTCACAAAAGTTTTCAATTTCAATTCCAAATTCTGATCAATTTACAAAATACATTTGGTTGTACACACTTAAAAATAAAAGTAAGGTCAAAACAGTTTTTTCTAAATTTAAACCCCTTGTTGAAAATTATTTTCATACAAAAATACTCTCAGTTTATACTGATGGTGGTGGTGAGTTTGAAGGTCTTAAGTCATTTCTTCACACCACTGGCATTGAGCACGTTGTATCGCCACCATATACACCACAACGGTGGCTGAACGTAGACATCGGCACATCATTGAAACAGCAAAAACCATTTTACACCAAGCCTCCATGCCTCCAGTATTTTGGTACTTTGCGTGTCAATAAGCCACATTCTTGATTAACAGGATTCCCATCCGCACACTTCATTATGATTCTCCATACCAACGATTATTTGGAGAAATTTCAAATTATCAATCCTTTCGTACGTTTGGTTGCCTATGTTATCCATGGCTCAAACCATATGCCAAATACAAACTAGAACCCAAGTCCACCCCTTGTGTTTACTTAGGCTATTCTAATACCCATCACAACCATCAGTGTTATGATCCTATTTCACAAAGGATATATATTTCACGAGATGTTATTTTTTATGAAAATAAATTTCCTTTTTCTGATATATTTTCATCTTTGAAAAACAAAGGAATTTCAAAATTAGAGTGGGATATCTTGTACAAAGATTCAAATGACCTCAGTGTCAAGTCTATGCCTCTAGTGGATTATGAGATTCTCCAGCCAATCAAGGTTGCTCCAGAATTGCAGCGATACCTCCTACAGGTTCTTCTTCAGGTCCTTCTTTGGCAACAACATCAACTCCTGCTGCCGGCTCAGATTACTCCACACAGACCATTGTTGTCCCACCTACCACACAACCACTAATCCAGTATCAATGATGAAATCGGCACATCTCGATAAACACTTTATCTACACCAACTCCAAACCCCTCCCCGTTCATTCCATCTCACAATCATCACCAATCCTCCACCATAGCTTCCACACATACCCAACAACCATCCATTCACCGACCTGTTACTCGTTCACAAAATAATATCACCAAACCCAATCCAACATTTGATTAACTTGCAGTTGCATTAACTGCACCACTTTCCACCACTTATAACCAAGCCCAAAAGAGTGCACACTGGAGAGAAACGATGAAACTTGATTTTGAAGCATTGATGAACAACAAGATATGAGAGCTTGTACCACCATCCTCTTCTCAAAATGTTGTTGATTGTAAATGGATCTATCGTATCAAAACCAAATCAGATTAAAATGTTGACAGGTATAAAGCTCGGCTAGTTGCAAAGGGCTTCACACAACGACCGGGTGTGGATTATAACTCTACATTTAGTCCAGTGGTAAAACCTGTTACTGTTAGACTCATTTTGTCACTTGCAGTTCAGCACAATTGGCATTTGCACCAACTGAATGTGAATAACGCATTTCTTCAAGGACACCTTGAAGAAGATGTTTGTATGTGTCAACCTCGTGGGTATGCTCATCCTGATTTTCTTCATTATGTGTGCAAACTAAAAAAAGCAATTTATGGACTTAAGAAGGCCCCTCGGGCCTGGTAGCAATTCTTGCTTCAAATTGGTTCGTCATCAAAATGAATCATTGATCTACATTCTTGTATATGTTGATGACATAATTATCACTGGATCAAACTCTGAGGTTATCAAGAATACTATCTAGGTTCTTTAATCCAGACTCTCTCTCAAAGACCTCAGACATCTCAACTACTTTTGGGGTATTGAGGTTCTCCGCACTAAAGAAGGGATCGTCCTTTCTCAGGCAAAGTATGTTTCTGATCTTCTTGCTGCCCATAACATATCTGAATGTAAGCCTATTACAACCCCCATGAGTTCCACGGCCTCACTGTCCTTAAAAGATGACACACCTCCAGCGGATGCCACCTTGTATCGTCAAGTACTTGGTAAGCTTCAATATTTGTCATTCACCAAACCAGATATAAGCTTTGCAGTTAACAAATTATCTCAATTCATGTATGCTCCTACACAAACACACTGGTCACTTGTTAAGCGACTCTTGCGATACCTCCAGTACACCAAAAATCATGGCTTACAGATAACGAGAAAGACACATCCTGGGTTGTTTATGTATTCAGATGCCGATTGGGCCGGTGACATTAATGACAAGAACTCTACTTATGGATATATCTTGTACCTTGGTGCAAATCCTATTAGTTGGTCATCCAAAAAGCAATGTACTGTTGTGTGCTCCTCCACTGAAGCAGAGTATCGTGCAGTAGCTTCTGTACTTGCTGAGGTCAATTAGGTTCAAAAACTTTTTGTTGAACTACATGTGCAGCTACCTGATCCACCTATAATCTATTGTGATAATGTTGGTGCTACCTATCTTTGTCAAAATCCGGTACTTCACAGTCGGATGAAACACATTGAAGTTGATTTTCACTTTGTTAGAGATCAAGTGCAGCGAAAATAGGTGCTAGTTCAGCACTTACATGTTGCCGATCAGCTCGCGGACACGCTTACAAAGCCTTTGTCTCGTTTGCTGTTTCATCAACATCTGTCCAAGTTAAAGGTCATTGATGTCACCTTCAACTTGCGGGGGCGTATTGGGACATGATTGATTGTGTAGTAAATTGTGCAGATTTCTCTCCCTAATTTGTGCTCTCAATTGTGCAGATTTCTCTCCCTAATTTGTGCTCTATTAAATGTATATAATTCTCTAGCTAATTTCTAGTGATTTAGATATCTAGTTAGCTTAGTTAGCCTTTCTTTTACTTGTATATATATATCAATGTAACCTTTGGATAATAAATAAGTCTAATACATTACTTCTTCATCTCTCGAACCTTTACTAGGAACCCAAAATAATATGCGATAGAGTTATTATTCAGTAAACTATTTTCCATTATTCGTTTAACACTTCCCCTCAAGTTGGGGTATGTATATCATGTAAAGATATATGGATATACATATATTGAAAACTCAATCATGATAACTTTATTTTGAAAAGATGGGGGTAAAATTTTATTAATAAAGTACAAGCTGGTACAGCAGTTCCACCATAACAGAAGGCAGAGTCTAACTGGCCATTACATGTTTCTTGCCTTCTTCCTAACATATCCAGGAAATCAATATATTGATCCATGTATTTTTTTCCACTCTCACCAAAAGCTTCTTGTAGAAGGAACTGATGGAGAAGACTCTGTTATTCCCCAACTCCCAACATAAGCATCGAGACTATCCACCAGCTCGCATTGCTTAAAGCTAGCAATCTCTAAAACTTGGTCACCTCCCAATCCTAAAAACCTCTCCTGAATCGCGAGTCCCAAAAAGTCTCACCCCTTGTGTCCCCTACTTATTTTTTTATATGGCCGTGATGTCCGGACTAGTGACCTCGACTAATTCCACGAGATACTGATCACCTCCCACCAGCAACAAGTATCAGACAACTCTGTCCACCAAGGCTAGAACAGATGGGAAGAAATCACCTCGTGTTTGTCTCTATTGGGAATTGACCTTGAGACCTCATGGTGCTCACTACTCTCAACTCCAACCTTGACAACAATGGTATCAAAAAAGATTACTCATCCCTTCATTATGTTCCTCCACACCCCACAACCAAACAACTTAATAGCCTTGTTTGTTCTCCATCCCCCTTCCATAACACTATATTAATCCGTTATCACCCCTCTCCATAATACTTTTCCCTCCACCCCAAATCTCTGCGACTGTTTTCCTAGAGTGTTTGTTAAATACCTTCAAGTCTTTAACCCTAAGTCCTCCCCACAATTTAGGAGATGTCACAGTCTACTACCGCACTAAGTGAAACTTTTTTGCTCCATCCGCTCACATAATTTCTTTGCAACCTTTCCATCTTTACTATAAAAACAGTAAGAGCATGGAACAAGGACATACAACATGTAGCGATGCTCTATGGAGTGCTCTTAATAATCAGTTTTTTCATTCCTTTGGACAAGTATCTTTTTACAAAACTTGCTAGCCTCCTTTCTACCCTCAATGACCGAATTCCAAATATTATGATCCTTGATCAACAAACCCTAAGCAAGTCCAAGGTAGGTAGTAGGCAGTACTCTTACCCTACACAACTGCACTATAAGATTTGAGCCAATGACTCAATGTAACTACTTCACCCACCGGTATGATCTCGTGCTTTCTAAGGTAGATTTTGAGCCGTGACACCACCTGGAACCAAGTCAACATTTGTCCAAGGTATTCTAACTGCATATCATTTGCATCACAAAATGCCAAGTATCATTTGTAATGGGTAACCGACAAGGTACCAGCACCACCACCAACGACCTTAAAACTCTAGATATGTCTTCCTAAAACAACTTTGTTTAGCTCTTTTAATAAGAGGTTTCCAGTGAGGGGGGAATGTTCTTTCCCCATGACTCTCTTAGGATCCCTAGAGCTCCGAGAAAGTTCACCTTTTTTATTTGGTTAGAGATAAGGGGTGTGATCTTGATGATGGAGAATTTGTAAAAAAGGAGGATTAACTGTGTTAGTTGATGATTTATGTGTAAAAGTCTAGCCAAAAATGTAGATCATCTTCTTTTGCATTGTAAGGTGAATCGTCGGTCATGGAGGGTGGTGCAATAGGTGATGTCGGATACAATGAAAGAAGCATAGCAAAGTTGGACTGAAGGAAGCATTGCAAAGTTGGACCCATAGAAGGGGGAAGAGAAGCTCGAGGACATGGCGCGTTGCCCCATCAGAATCATGTGGGCCATTTGAAAAGAGAGAAATAAGACGGCCTTTAAATGGGAAGAACTAGATTTTGTAAAACTATAAAGTAATGTTTCGTCATGCTTTCTTTTTGGTGTACTTATGAGGTCCCTCTTTGTATAAAGGATTGAATCTCTTTTGTTGAGAACCGTATTTTGATGTAGGTTCTCTCCTTTTGGTATGACTTGTATACGAGGTTTCCCTTAATTGTTATTAAGTTATCTACCTTATAAAAAAAAACTTTCATCACCAAAATAAAGAGCATAGATAAGAAAGGATCTCCCTACCTCAAGCCCCTCGAACTACCAAAGAAACTATACGAATTTCCATCCACCAAAATCGAGTATCTCACAAAAGAGATGCAAAATCTTATGTGCTTTATCCATTTCTCCACAAAACCCATCTTCAACATAATTAAATCCAAGAACTTCAAATTTAAATAGCCATAAGCCATCTCAAGATCGTCCTTGAATCTACCACTTCATTAGCCACCTATACTGCATCCAAAAATATGTCTTCCCTTGACAAAAGCATTTTCAAAGAAGAAACGGTCTTATCCAAAACATTCTTAAGTCTATTAGAAAGCACTTTAAAAATAATCTTGTTGATTTAAGCCCCTAAACTAATAGGTCTATAATCCCCAATGGTAATAGCCCCTTCCTTCTAGGAATAATGACTATGAAAGACGAGTTTAAACTTCGCTCAAACTCGCCCCTCTTGAAACTCACCAATAGTGCTCAAAATGTCAAGTTTGACTGTGCTACAATAATGGTGAATCTACTCCAACAATGGTGAAAGAAGGCTAGAGCGAAGCCATTTGAACCCGGAATGGTGTCACCCACACAACACTTCACCATCACACGCACCTCCTCCTCAACAACCCTTTCTAACCACTCATTATTGTCCCCTCCAATCAGCTTGAAATCCAACCCCCCACCCCACCTCACAACACACACAGTCTTCACTCAGCTACTTCTTCGAACAATCATATGCAGAAATGAACAATTGCCCTCTCTACTTACTCCTCCCCTACATAAATCTCAGCCTCCCCCCACTCCCCACCCCACCCCAACAACCACCACCACTTCCACTAACTATCATATTCCTTTTCCCAATTGAACATGTGAAAGAACTTTGCATTAGAATCTCCCTCTTCTAACCACAAAATTTGTCTCTAACTAGCCTCTTGAGCTAAAGCCAAATAATCTAGCTCCCCCTAAGGACTTTTTTTCCTCTCATGTTTCCTCCCATCCAGCTCCCCCACCTCAATCATAATCTTTCTCATTTCTTCTCTACCCTCCCAAACACTTCCCATTCCATACCCTTAAGTCTTTATTAAGCATCTTTAATTTTTTGGCCAGTGTAAAAGATTGTTTCCCTTTCACGGCATAATTTATCCACTACTCGACCACTTTATCACCAAAGTATATCGCTTGTAGACACATATTCTCTAACCTGAAAGGAGAGTTCATCCTTCTAGCCCTACCATTATGCAACAAGATAGGTGAATGATCTGAGATCAACGGAGAGAAGGAATTGGATCACACTCGATGCCAACTCCTCCCAAGAGCCAAGATTTGGTATTTGAATCCTCCAACCTGAACCATTTGAAATTGGCACCTGTCAAGGGTAAATTATTAGTGTAAAAATCTCCACCAACACCCAAGGAATCTCCTATATCTCCATGTTTGACCCTAGTTTCCCAAAAATATATCCTTGGACCCCTCCCTTACAAGTCCATTTATGCCCTCAACACCCCATTCCCAATGTTCTTAAATCTCACACCGATTATGAAATAGGAATTCACTCTTATTAACCTCCAAACATTCTAGCTTCCTCTCACCCCAAAGAACTAGAACTCCTCCCACATTCCCATGTGCCTGAACATAGTCATACTTCACCCACCTTCCACTCTACACACATTTCCCACTATGCTATCTGATGACACCTCCATTTTGTCTCCTGAATACAAATCAATTTTGCCCCCACTCCCTAAACTTACTTTAATGATGGCAGAGTCATTCATTCTCCTAACATTCCAATTGATGATTTTAAACTCCATCAACAAATATTTTATCCAAACCTCCAAAACACCTTATCTTCAAAACATCTCTTGCTTCTTTCTGTCATAGGTTCCAGAGGATACCAAGTGAAATTGTTCTCCAGATTTGTTTAAGCCTCTTGATTATCTTCTGACTTGTCAACTTTCCATCATGTTGTTAACACTTCCTGGCATTACCCAAGTTACACTACTAACTTGTGGACAATAATTATATTTCTTGACATAATGCATATGAAGTAGTCGAAAAAGTCAGAGGTCTATGTCTATTCTTTTTGTATCGGCATTAAGAGAAACGTGGTATTATAAGTGACATCTTATGTGTTTTTCATACTTATAACCTCAACAAATCCACAGCTATGAATGTCAACATCCAACTACAATTTAGTTCAATGCATAATTATATATGTAGGGATGTTAAAGTGATAATCAAAGGGTTTGGAAGCTAATTTTGTCATTTGTTCTGGTACTATTTGCTAATCCCGAAATACGTTATCCCGAACTTAGCAACCAAACAAGACACCAAAAATTTTATTCCGGGACTATTTTATTTAATACCTTACACTAAACAACCCCTTCAGGTTAAATTTTTTCTAAATATAGGACGGTGACATTTTTTTTGAGACGGACTGAAAAGGAAAGTGTGCCGCATAAAATGGTATGCAGGGAGTATCTAACTAGACTACATTGATCAGCTCTTCAAGTTCAGATGATGTTCGGTCATTTTGGATTCAAGTATTACGTCAACATACCAGCATTAATTTTCATAATCTAAGAAAATTTTGTATTTCTTGTATACAAGTTTGTTTACACCAATTGCACCTTTCAGAATGATTGATATTTCTTGAATATTATTCTTTAATCACTAACACGGTACAAATGCAACACGCATACCTAGAATCTGGTCTAACTCTGTAAGTTCTAGTCTTTTTTAAGAGGTGCCTATGTTAAATTTGCAGATTACAAGGACTTTCCTGAAGAGATTTGCATGTAATCTGCTAAAGAATATACAAGCAAGATCTATTATTTAAAGATATTGAATATTCACGCCTCAAAGCCTACTCCCTCGTGTTCTTTTTCCTATTTTTCTAACAGACCTCAAGATTTGCACAGTTATATATCTGTATGTGGTAACAAACTTAGGGGAAACAACGTACTCCATGATAACAAATTTTAAATTGTTTTAATCAAGTAGTCATACTCACATGTATTGTAAAGACTTCATCTGAAATGGTGGCAAGTTCCCACTCAAGGAGTTGGCAGAAACATCTCTATATAAACACACATTATTTGGTAATAAGAAGATATAGAGATTGCATACTGCAAAAGGAAATTATAAAATTATTACTGTATTTAGTAGAAGGTTTTCTTCATTATCGCATTCTCCCAATCCAATCAGAAATAAGATAGCCAAAAGACAGTAAATTATCAGCATATTAAACACTCACAAATGAGAAAGTGATTGTAGGTTGACAAGTGATGTAGGGATTGATCCATGAAGCTTGTTTCCATTTAAAAGCCTGATGCATTGATCCATGCCAAGTTAAGATTAGACTTTTGAAACACAAAGCAAAAGACGTACTAAAAATCATTAATCAACATGATCATATGGAAAGCAACTGAGCATGGCAAATTACTCACCAACTTTCTGCAATAACATCAAGTCTATATATTTTGAAGGTAAAGAGATTACATTAGTTATCAAACTGAAACTTCCTAACAAGCATTGGTTGCTGCTAGACACATAAATTTCATAAGAAAAAAAAGGAAAACATATGTTGCTTGTTAGCTTCTTTGCACCCAAAACAATATTCAATATTCAAATCATGTGCGTTGTAGGGCGTATTCTAAAGATGTGTTTCGAGTAATATTTTTTTCATATCCAATGCTCAAACCTGCTTCTTCTTCTTCTTCTTTTTTTTTTTTTTTATAACTGAAAAATCTTCGAGAGTCATCAATCTATTTTTATTCACTGACAGCTACCCGACTCCGCTACCGGGCTCTCTATATCCTCGACTCATTTTCTCTCTATTATATGTTTATTTTTTGTTTACAACTTTACATTATTGATTTTTATTTTAGAATTATATATTTTTCACTTCTTTAAATATATGTAATTAAAAATAATTCTTTAAATGACAAAATTCATTTATCTACAAAGACGATAGAGAATAAGGGGTTTTTTAAGATCAAAACTATTCATGTATTAAAATTAGTATAGTTAATATCATAGTTGGTCGCTTTTAGTTGCTTTGTATAAAATTCAGTATATTTATCACTTCATAATGGCACATAACTAAAATGTGTACTCCCTCCGTTCTTTTTGTTGTCCCCATAGTTTTCTTTTTTAATTCATTGACCAATATTTTAAAATGTAGTTTCTTATCATATTGATGATATGAGAGAAAATGTGATTTAAAGCACTTTTGTATAGTTTTCTAATATATAAATTTTAATTTTGAAATATCAAGTTAATTTAAAATCTAATTTAGCTTTAAAAATTGACTCTTGAAAACAAAATGTGACTACTAAAAAAGAACAAAGAATATAAATTATGAGTCATTTTATAAATTATTTTCAACAATAATGCAATAACGACATATCTAATGTAATCCCACAAAATAAATAAAAAAATCTGTATAATATTTTGTGTAAATTAATTTATGAATAACTAGCCACACTTCACAACTCTAACTAGGAACCAAATTAAAGCAAGCAACTTGAAGAGAAATAGAGTAATGTTAATTAATTCTCACAGATCGGTTAAATGAGCAAGATTTCCAACTTCTCGTGGTATTGTCCCAATCAAATCGCAGTTTGATAAGTCTCTGCAGATTTAAATAATGTGATAACAATTCTATAGACAAGAAGGAAATTTATACAACATATAATCAATCTAAGACAAATTAAAAAATTTTATCTGAGGACATTTTCAGTTTTTCCATTTTAGAATCATTACATATTACGGGTGGTGTTTGGTAAGTCGATGAAAATATTTTAAATTTTTTCATGTTTGATTGGCTAAGATGTCATGGAGAATTCTTTTTTTAGGAAAACATGTTTCTTAAATTAAAGAAAAAATATTTCATGCTTGATTGGTAAAAATGTCATGGTGAAAATTTTCTTAGATTAAGAAAAATGACTTTCCAACGTTTCATTCATGGCATATCACGCTCATTATCTTGTAAACCCCCCCCCCCCCCACAAAAAAAAATCAACCTCTCAGAAATATTTTTCTAGATTGCTTTATAATTTTTTGGTAGAAGATTGTTTTATAATTATAAATGCTTTTGGGACATTATTTACTTGTTTCCTTACTGAGAAACAGAAAATAAATAGAAAAAAAAAAAATATTTTTCAAAATATTTTTCGTTCATACTAAAAACATACCCTACACTTAAAACTTTTCCTTGAATCCCGAGTTTTTTGGGTTGTAAGCCTATTATAGATTGGCATGATTCCATATAGAGTTTAAGTTCTGTGCATCATCAGTGCACAAAATATTCTACACTATCAGTTAACTTGACCCTGCTACTACAGGTTACCCAATTATTTACATAAAAATTCAAAAAGAAAAAGGTAGGTAACCTGCAATAGTAAGTCAAGTTTACCTATAGTGTAGAATATTTTATACATTGATGATACACAAAACTTAAATTCTTCCATATATATATATATATAGAACCAATATTTGGGGACTCAGAATGTTGTGTGGCATCGTTCTACTTTATTTTCTAACAAAGTTGTTGCTTCTATATGTGTATCATTAACTTGTTTTCTTTTCTGAAATGTTAAATATTTTAGAAACAAATTTGATAAAAACTAATATTTGGGATTAATAGAGTTAATAGGAAATTCAGAGGACATACATTTTAGTAACATGACATGATGTTGCATTACATTTGCAGAAAATACTCTTCTGATCGCATTGTGAGGTGGTTAAACTATTTCGTAACTTTTGTGGCACCTCTGCAAGGTTAATCAAAGCAATGACTGCATCTCCTGCCAAACAACCGTAAACGTAGTAAGACCTCATTTATTTGTAAGTCGTAAATAATTAAACCAAATGTATAATTCAAAATTAAACACATTTGGCTAAATGAACTTTATATTATCATCAAAAACACATTTAATTTGGCTAAATAGCTTCACTATAAACTTTACCTTCTTCTTTTGAAAGGGGTGGCTTTGATGGGGGTTCAGCTCCATTTGCCCAATTATTTGATGTTGTCAAAAGAAGAAATAAAACTATAGACATGCAGAACTTATCAATTACTCCCATATCTAATTTATCTCTATCTTTATTAGCTTCTTGTTCTTTAGGCATATTGCAACTCCTTTATTTTAATATATAAAAAAATCACCAAAGGAATAATTGAGGTACAAAAAGCAACTTTGATTGCCTCCTAACTAATTAAATACGTATATATACTTTATGTTGTTACTTTTCTAAACAACTTTATTCCTAAAGGTGGATAATGCTGCTTTAATCACCAAGATATTTGCAAGGAGTATATATTCGAATATGGCGTTTTCCTTGGCTTGGTTATTTGGCGGTGGCGCTATGGCTGTGTAAATTATTTGGGGTAATTGATTGATATATATTGCAAAAGCATGATGGATCCTAATTCATTTAGCATCTACTTTTATTTATTCCACCTTATCTGATAAAGGTGGACGACTATATCATTGAGTAGTGTTTCATTTTATTTTTTTTGGTTTCCCATCCGGCGTCCTAGCCGGGGGTCTATCGGAAACAGCCTCTCTACCTCTGTAGAGGTAGTGGTATGGACTGCGTACATTCTACCCTCCTCAGACCCCACTATGTGGGAATATACTGGGTTTGTTGTTGTTTTTATTGGTTTTGTCCCATTCGGTGTCCGATGCCCGCATTGGAGTCCCGACTAAGCCGGATCACGCGTTGCAGAGCCCATTAAGATGGCAGCGCTCCCAACAGAGTTTTCTCTACCCAGGGTCGAACCCTCGACCTCTGATTAAGGGTGGAGCAGCCCCATCTACTGCACCACAACCCATGTTGGTATGTTTCATTATTTAGATAAAGGAACCTAGCTATATTACGTTATGAAAAAAAATCATCTTAATATCGAGAATTGTAGGGTTTTTTATCAAGTCAAACTATACAATTGCAGTATAGAGTACCTGCATGAATATTTCTACTGAAACATATTCTTTTATTCTTTTTCGAAAAAAAAAATACAAGTGCATAAAAATTTTTCTTTAAAATAAATAAATTCTCTACTTATCTCGTCAGAGACAGACACAAAAACTTTTATAATTTTGTATAGTTGTGGAGGTTAATTTAGTAGCTTATTGAGAAAATTTTATAGCACTTGATGCTTCTCAAATCATGTATTTTTGTGGCACTATCTAACCATTTAAAAGAGTAAATTACGGAGTTCACACACCCTACTAGACTAGAAAATATGAAATTAGTTATGAAATTTATGGATAATTCTTAGCTAATTTGTCACCAAATAACTCCTACCTAAGTGAATTTACTTATAATCTGTCGCTAATTCATAATTAAATTATAAGAAAGTTATAGAATATGGAATCTTAAAGTGACAACAGTACTGCTAATGTTCTGTTATACATAATCCCGACGATTAATATCTACGTAGTCATGATCGACGATTAATATGTTTTTCTCCCATTAGAATTAACTAGTATTCGTATCCGTGCGTTGTGCGGAAATTTTAAAGAAAATAAATCATAAAAAAAGTACATCTTATTTACTTGATCATACTATAATTTTTTTAAATTATTTTGTCACTTATGAAATTCAAACCATTTTATACACGATAATGGAAAAAATTCATCCAAATTATTGAATAAGAAGATATGAATACTCCAAGTAACATGTGTTGTTTTTTGAAGATTTGATATTAAATCGTAGAATTATTCTAATGGGTATTTTAGGCTTACTCGTTTCAATTCTTGTTCTCAAACTTTCATATTTCCCTCTTCCACAATGAGCTTATTTTTTATTTAATTATAAGACTGTGTTATCAAACTTATGGAAGAAGTGTTGTTCAATTTCTTTATGTTCATCATCATTCACTACAACATCAATCAACATTATTGTCATTCATTTTTTAGGATTTTTTTTTAATCTACGGATTGAAATATTGATTTTTAATCATAATAAGAAATTATTTGAGATAAAGTTGCAGTTTGATTTGGATATGAATTTTGGACTCTTTAAATTGTATGTATTTCTTATTGACATTAAAAAACTCATAATTTGTAAAAATTATAAACAGTACATCATTAAAATAATATTTACTTGTATGCAAGTAAGTAAAATAATATAATAAACCAAACTCATTTTTCATTTCAGAATGGACTTGGGAAATTAATATGCTTGTTAGGAAAATTTTAATTTCTTTTTACTTTTTTAATGTGCAGTTTATATAGGAATAGCTAAGGTGCAAATTCGTATATATTTTATCATTTTAATTAAAAGTATTAATGTGTTGTGCGGAAAATATTAATGTGTCATTAGATAATTATTTTAGACATTGAGTTTTTATATAAGACTGTAAAATCATTATACAGTGTATTAATGCTATTTTTTTAATATGCCTAATCTACCACTAATCCAACATTAACTAAGTTGATACGAATAGATAAAAATTCAAATTATCATAAAAAATATATGTTTAGTTGTATAATATTCATTATTACAATTTAGTTGATATTTTTTCGTATTACATAAACGATGGGATATTTAATTTATTATTAAAGTTGTTAAATGAAAAAATAAGGTAAATTTTACTCTAACAAAGTAATTAAAATAAATTCACACTAATTATATTTAATTGTTAAAAAAATAAGGTAAAATTTCACCCCTACGAAGTAACTAAAATAAATTTACACTAATTATATTTAATTATTGAAAAAAATAAAGTAAAATTTCACCCTTACAATATAATAAAAATAAATCCACACTAATTATATTTAATTATTGAATATATCAAAAGCTAATTATATATCTTGAAAAACATAAAATAATTATTATCAATAATTATTTCAATTTTTATGATATATTGTATTATATAACTCCATAAGTATCCAACTTTATTTTATTTAAAGTAAATTGTAAATTTTAAATGTAATGTGGTCCCAATTCAAAAGTTCCAAATTAAATAAATATTAAAAGTAACAAAATATCTACGGAGTAAGTACAATTTGTGTACTTCTAGAAAGGTCAGTAACTTTACCTTGTATGAACATCCATGTTTCCAAAATGAACACTTCGTGTTCTCCGTAAAAAATGCACTTTAATTTTTACACAAATATTTAAGCTTGTTTGTTGATCAAATATTGAGCATTTTTTTTTGGCTGAATATCAATCAAATGCATTGTCGATCAGAAATTAAAGTTTAATGAATTGTGGCTTGTATATAGCTGTGTAAAAATTTAGTTTATATTTATGTATTTGATGCAGATGGTCAAGCTAGTTGTTGAGATCGTCTTGGTGAAAGAAGTTTCTGTGATGAATTTTCTAATTCGAGGTAAATTACTCATCTGCTTTGCATGAAGAAGTTGAAAAAATATTAAATACAGTATATGAAAATCATTGATTTTTTTTTTTTTTGGACGGATAAAACGATGTCCTGAGCTTGGGGTATATTAGAAACAACATTTCTAATTCTTCGTAAGTAGTGGTAAACGTTGCATGCCCTTTAACCCCAGATCTAGTATGTGGAAAGACACTGTGTATATTGAGTTGTGTTGATAAAAATACATCAATACTGAGATATTTCATTGTATCTATGTATATAAAAAATGAAATTTATAATCTCTATTAACTTTTCTGAAGTGTTAATTTTGTATTGTTATATTAAGAGAAGTAGTTTTGTTCTGCATGTCATAAAGTTTCAAATTACTTGTGTTTACTATAATTTTTATGGATTCTGAATATTAGAATGATTGACTATTGATCTGTGAGTATGATTTGATATTTTGGAATTTTGAAACTAAAAAATATTTTCTTCAGTGTTAATTTGGTGGTTATTTTCTTATGATTAAATTATTTTTTAGAAGAAATAATTTACACTTCAATTTCTACAAGTCAGAATTTAGAACATGCATGTTCTAGAAGAAATTGAAAGAATGCCTATACCTGATATCTTTCTGCAATATGATAAATCTCCGACACCTAAAGCTCTTGAATAGCAACGGGTAATCTTATTCTAGTAAATATAGTTCTGGATTTACTAATGGACCCAAAGGGATGTAGTGTAAGGATCAATTTCTTGGTTTCACTTTTGGCCAATAGGTCCTTAAGCTTTTCCTGCCTTTGGTTGAGATGATTGTCTCAGACCATTCTTGAGCTCTTTAGACCTCCATTTAGTTTTGGTTTCTTTAGTTCTTTAGTCGTTTCTTTTACATGCATCTCATGTACCTTCTTCATGCCTTTGCCTTCGGTAATATAAATCTACCATTTAACCCATAATATAATGAAGAAGTGTGTTACCCCTTTTAAGTTTTAATGCCTATTATCTGATATTAATTGATTTACATGCTTTTATCTACAGAAATTCAAAAATGGAAAGAAATTAGAATATAAGATAATGTCATTGAACGATATCGTCAAAATATCGTCTTTGGACTGTATATGTTGCAGATGTCACCTGACGCTGTTGAAGTTGTACCGACATAATTTTGAGAAGTGAGTCTTTTTCCCATTCTCTTGTATTTTTGACTTAGAGCTACAGTTAATGTTATTTAGGTTGTTTTATATGTTCATAGATAGACAGAACCCCTATTTTCCATTTTGTCCAGTGGATATTTAATTCAATGATAAATATAAAGAATGATTTGGTGGCTCATAAATTTTGAGATTTGCTGATATTGACCATCTAGTAGTTGTAGAGCTACCAATCTTACATTACAAAACATTACCAGCTTTGCGATTCTTAAGAATCATTAGTTTACATGAAAATTCTAGACAAATATTAATAGTAATTTCTTGTTCCAATAAAAAGTTAACATAGTACTACTCAAAATATTAGTAGTTGTTTATTGTTCCAATTACTAAACAACCACTTGTCATTTGAACTGTCCTTTTTTTATAGTCTTGGTGTTCGGACCAACTTGCGCACACGTGTACTAATTCCATGGGATACCTGGCACCTCTCACCAGTTAACAAATACCATATCACTTGTGAAACCCACAGTCTCAACTTATAAAGAAATAAAACCTGCACTGTAAACTTATGAGGTTGTCACTCCTTAACCTTGCAGGTCTTTTCCTTATAAAGTTGCAGCAGTGGCCGCAAACATCGTGAATAAGCTTGTTAAGGTTAGTCCTATGTAAAGTTACATTCTTTTTTCTTCAATAGGTAAAAAGTGGGAATCTTAAACATTTGACACTCATCTAGATGATATGCTCTCTTGAGATAAGTGGGCAAAAGAATTTTGTATCCTGAAAGATGTGAATGTCCCTTAAATCAATTCCAAGTCTATCCAAACTGTTAGCTACTTCATTAGCTTCCTAGTAGAAAGAATGACCTTTTCATTTTCCTGCTCCATCACACAAATAATGAATCCGATATCATCTCTCAACTCGCTATTTCTTGTGTCTCATTTCTTTAGTATTTGAAAAACCAAAAGGGGAGTCTAGCTCCATGATAATCTGATTAAAACCATTATTCATAAACCATTATATTAGAGACTAAATACTATCACATTAGCCTCATCTGTGTTGTTACTGCTATGGTTAGTAGGCGCAGAGAAACCAAATATGAGCCTCCTAGTAAAGTAAGAATCTTAGAGAGATTGATGGGACATACAAAAAAGGAACTAATAAAGTTAAGCATCTTATGAAGAATCTTGCAGCAAGACAGCAATCATCTTCAGGATTCAAGGTATTTGCTGTTGATGAATGTCATTTGTTGCCTACATATTGATAGTTGAGATATTATTGCACTGATATTTGACATTCAAACGATGTTATCTCATGAAACAAAAGGGGATTTGGATATCGCTGGACAGAAACCTCGAAGTGTACTTTAGTTCAAGGGAGAAGCAGTTCTTATACGATATTATGGCAAATGGTCGAAATGGAATCGATGTGGACAAGTTGGTTTTGTCAACCATAGATTATTCTCTATTTTTCTTTTTCAGACTTGTTTTTCCAGTTTTCACTGAATGGGGCTTTCATTGGTTTGCAGGTTTGATTACATCGTCAGAGATACCCGAGCGTGTGCTCTAGGATGCATTTTTCAGTTTCAAAGGGCTTTTCTTTCATCTTCTTGGTTATCGTTACGTGACATCTTTTCACAAATATTGGAGTGAAAGAAAAATCGTTCTTTACTATAAAGCTGGCATCATATTCTATAGGTTAATGGAGACAATGAGAGTTCTGGGAGACGATATATGCTATGGAGCCTAAGATTGTTAGTACTTCAGTCTTACCAGGATTTTTATTTAATTTGTTTGACTTGTGATCTTATTATTTGTGTGGATGAATCCTCAGATTTAACCATCCACAAGTTATTTGCCACACGAGCTGATCTACCCAGAACTATTTATACTCATGCTAAAGTGAAGGTACATAACTAATTTTGACGAAATTGTGCACTGATTTTGACAAAATTATGCACCATCTTTTTGTATGTCATTTATAAGTGTATGTGGAGGCTTTCAACTTGTTATCCCATCATTGTATAGGCAATAGAGCTTATGGTGGTAGATGCAGCAGTGAAAGCAAATGATTATCTACAGATAGTATCCCATATAGAGCACCCTTCTCAATACTGAAGGTAGGCATGGTCTTTTTATTAGCTTAAATCTAATCAATTCACGGAACCATGAAATTAATTTATCTATGTATGTGGAAGTAGATAGACGACACCATTTTAAAAACCATTGAAACTGCTCTAGATCCAGAATTAAAGGAATCTAGGGATTTGATCCTCCGTGTTCGAAGAAGAAATTTGTACCAGGTATAGAGATTATCTAATGGGTGTTAATTAAACCGTTAGCGTTTAACTTATGCCCCTGCCGATGTCGGCTATAGGTTATGAACGCGTTGGGCGCATGTCACTGCTGACATCGGCTATGGGCATCTGTCCTTGTCGATGTTGCTGTGCCCTTTGGATCTATAATTCTAGAAGGTCCAGTCAATCATATGTGCTTATGAAGGATTGTATCCCCGAGTTCCATGTTTTAGGAACATTATATATATACTTTTAAATCATATATTTTTTTCTGGAAAAACATTCAAGTAGAAGAATATAATTTCTGCGCAAGTTAAACTTACAATTAATAGAACTGAAAGTTATTTACATAAACAACAACAATATAGTTATTCAAATTTTTCAGTACCATCTGGTTATTTAAGAAACAGAATACTACATTGTTTTACACATGATGCGTTGGTAATGTATTCTGTTTTTACGACATACATTTGAGCTTAGTTTTTAGCAAGTTGTATAGGTTGTTCAGTAGATACTGTAGTAAATAGCAGAATTATGGTATAGAACAGATTAGTTATGGTCATGTATATCTGATATAATAAGAGTGACTCAACATTCTATGTTTTCTGCGGGCTTGTTCTTTGGCTAAAATTGAGTAGGATTTTGAGAATGTCTAATTATCTGTATTTAGATCAATGGTAGTTGGGTGAAATGGATGATGAAATGGCTGATGGATGACTGGAGAGTTCTTTTCTGATGTTGAGGAATAAGCCAAAGTATTTCCCGCTGTTGGTTTTGTGCAAACAATGACATACAAGGATTGAGATTCGATATAGTGTTGAGGTACGTTTGGTGCCTTAATTTTCTCGCTATACATAAAGAGAGTTACTTTTATTTATCATACCAGAATGTGAATTCCTGTATCTTATGTTTTTAACATTGGATTTTAGCAATATATAATTAAAGTATTTTTAATTATCATACCAGAAAGTGAAATTCTGTACCTTAAGTTTGTAACATTAGGTTTTGTTACTTGCACACTTTGGGGTTTCTTTCTTCAAATTCACATGTTGTATCTGTTATGCTTGAAGTTCTATTGACGTTTGACATTGGCTATGAACTTGCCCATGTCGAATGTGGATGCTTGACGCATGCCCCTGACGATGTCGGTTGTGGGCTATGGGCGCTGGTTGCGTCATTGCCGTCGTCAGCTACGGGCACTTGCTCTTGCCCATGTTGTTGTGCCCTTTGAATCTATAATATTTGAAGGTCAAATCATTCACATGTGCTTACTTAAGATTGTATCCCTGTGTTAATGTTTTAGGACAATATGTTTACCTTAACTAATATACCTTTTTTGGCTAAAAGATTCAAGTTGAAGAGTATAATTTCTGCGTAATTTAAAGTTACAATTAATAGGACTGAAAGTTAATTGCATAAACAAATACAAACAACAACATAGTTATTTAAATTGTTCAGTACCATTTGGTCATTTAAGAAACACAATATCACATTGTTTTACACATGATGCACCTAAAAACTGTGACTTTGTTGTTCCATTGGCATTGTTGAAACATAGTGGATCCAATCTTATTCTCCTGTAAGGTTCATTGAAAAAAAAGGATTTTAATGACAGCGAATACATTAAATAAGCATTTAATAAGTGTAAGCAATAAGATGTTAAAGATTTTATTACATTCTCATCCATCCTCTATTTGTTGGTGTGCTGTATTGCGTAATTATGCAGATATCTTTTTCATATTCTGATTCATCCACCTTCAAATCAATAATAGTATATAAATCTCCAAAAAACAGTGAGTATCAGACCAAATTTTGAAAAACTTCTCTATAAACTACGTTTATAATCTGCCCATCTTCATCATAAGCCAATATTTTTAATCTCTTTCTACTTATCACCCGGGAAAGAGCTACATACAGTTGTCCATGTATAAATACTGGCTTTTTCAAAAATAATTCCACGTGAGATAGAGACTGTCCTTGACTTTTATTGATTGTCATGGCAAAGGATACCGTAATTGAAAATTGTCTTCTTTGAAACTTAAATGGAATTCTAGCATCAGATGGTGTTAAAGTCATTCTTGGAATAAACTCTTTCTGTCCAACCATCTGTCCAGAAAAAACTTTAGCTTCAATTACCTGATTTTCAAGTCTAGTTACAATCAACCTTGTTCCATTACACATTCATGCTGACTGATCAATATTTCTTAATAACATCACCGGAACTCCAACCTTTAAAGTGATAGCATGATTTGGTACACCAGAACATTTAATAGTATTTAAAAATTCTGGTGTATGTACATGTTCCAAAGCTGAATAAGTTTGGTCAGAGCCACAAATTTTATCAGAACTCAAATATGATTTCTTAGGATTTTGATTGAGAGAAATCATATATTGATTGATTGATTCCACCATATCAAGAGTTGGAGCAAGAATGACTCTTTTTTGTAGGTATCCTATATCATTGCAGCGATTAATAAAATCTGGATACGTACTTTCGACAATAGAAGATATTGGATGAATGGACTCATTTATCGGAAGATCCTTTGGTATAGGAACTTTTTCAATGCCATCAACTGAACTTCCAATCCTACCATCACCAACAACCAAAATCCAATTAGCAAAATCTCTCAACTCATCCAGATCTGGATCTATTTCAGTACCTTGTAATCTCATATTCTTTGTTAGTTGCAACAGTTGACAATGAGACCATAAATATGAAGAATTGAGAGTTGCATTAACAATATTTTGCCTAGTACCTTTTGGGATGACAGGTAATATTTTTCTGAAGTCACCACCAAAAACAACTGTTTCACCTCCAGAAGGTCTTTGTGAATTGGATGAATCTTTGAAGCTAAGAATATCTCTTAGACTTTTATCAAGAGCTTCAAAACAGTATCTATGCATCATTGGTGCTTCATCCCAGATAATCAACTTTGTCTTGATAATTAAATTTGCTAAAGGAGTACCTTGCTTGATATTACATGTCGAATCTTAGATTATATTTAGTGGAATTACAAATCTTGAGTGAGTTGTTCTACCACCTGGTAGCAAAAGAGATGCAATTCCGCTAGAAGCAACTGTTAACACAATCTCTCCTTTAGATCTTATGGCAGTAGACAAAGTATTCCAAATAAAAGTTTTACCTGTTCCTCCAAAATCATATAAAAAGAAAAATTCACCCTTGTTTTCATTCACAACTGTTATTATCTTTTCATACACAGTCTTCTGCTCATCTATCAAATTCCCAACCAATTGTTGATGTTCCACTGCTAAAGCTCGTCTGTTATAACGCATTTTATCACAGATTAATCTATTATTCTGGTCAACCTCTTCCTCGTTATAAACAGGCATTGGCAATGTTGGGAAATCAAGAAAACTTCTTCCGCAACCTTTTATAAAGTGGTCAATCTTTTGCAAGCAAAGATTTTCTAGATCATCATCTGTTAGGTTAACTTCTGAAAATGCACAACAACATAAACAAATAATTACATTAAATTTGAAAAGTATATTTTGGAAACGGTTAATGATATATATGAACATGGAAATTTTTATTAGATAATGAAGTAGTCTATTTATATCATCTGCTTTCAAATTTTTGTGAATGAAATAAAATATATTATATATATTTAATAAAAACTAAAAGTTTTATTTAAGTACCTGGGTTGTCTAAAACTCTTCTTTTTTCATGAAGGATATCCTCTGGTAGTGAATGTCTCTTGATTGCCAAACAATCTCTGGACGTGACATTGAATTTGATAAAAGTAGCATAGCAAATAATTGCCTTAGATATGATGGCATTCCCCAATTACTTGCTTCCACTATAGCATCACATACTCTCTGTCATCGTCTAATAAACCTAGAGCATAACACACATCCCTGAAAGTCTTATGATCATGACTGTCGAGGCCCTATTTTACCTGAGGTCAAAACAAGTACGACGTTATGGACTCTAAAAGAATGAAAATTGTACAGAGTCACCACCTAATTTTTAAGAAAAATAAGGAAACCTATTTATTAACAAATATTATTAATGTTTTTAGTCTGCGAAAACCAATT
This sequence comes from Capsicum baccatum var. pendulum, assembly GCA_030864225.1. Lineage (NCBI taxonomy): Eukaryota > Viridiplantae > Streptophyta > Magnoliopsida > Solanales > Solanaceae > Capsicum > Capsicum baccatum. The sequence continues at coordinate 140,902,693 of CM061551.1, read as the reverse complement.
TAAGATTCTAGGAAAGGGTTCAAGTTATCCCGAAGGGAAGGGGTTAGGCACCCTTCAGAATCCACAAATGTGGTACCCGGTTAAACTAAATTTATCAATGAGGGAGGAGGTATAAATATTTAAAATAATGTAAAGTATGTATTTAATTATAAAATAATTCTTTTAAGAATATAAATATTTAAAATTATGTAAAGATACATGTATATTAAATCAATAAATAAAACATTATTATAAAACATATACAAGATATGTACAAATAAAATGTGTAAATACATGTGAAAAATATTTTATAATGCATGAAAAAGAAACGTATTTTAATATGTCATAAAAATAAATGTATTTACAAGTAATATTTTTTATTTGATTAAACTTATAAAGAAAAGTAAAATTTATTTGAGAAGAAAAGACTACAAAATTTGTAAATTACTTAATTAACTTGACTCTTTTATTTAAGTGTAATAAAATAATATATATGTTTTGTAAAAGTATAAACAAAATTATATTAGTATATGTATAAAAAATAAACTAAATCGAAATAAGAAAACTTATTTTAAAGAAAAGACTATGTAACTTGTAAACGTATGAATTACTTGATAAAGTTAATTATTTTATATAAATATTAACGGCCTAAGTTTTGCCTAAAAGTGATGAAATTATGTATAAAAGCACTCCCGCCCAACGCTCCAAAAATAAAGTTTATTTGTACAAATATAAAAATATAAAATACAATGCAAAATTAAAAGGGCCTCTTTGAATGCAGCTCCCGACGAGTATTCCAAATAACCTGTATAAACACTTGTAAAAATGTTAGTCACAAATAAATAATAATTAAAATAAATCAAACAAGTATGTGTGTATATAAATATTTAAATATACTTTTTGTTAAAAAGTGGGCTCAGGTAAAGTCATGGCTACGAAATGATTGCTCAATTAATTGGTCGTCCAAAATCGTTTGCTACGAAGTGGTTGCTCAATTAATTGACTGTCCCAGATCGTCTTGCCAGAATATGAATTGTAAAATCTTGTGTTATAAAATTTCATCATCGCCCAAAATATTTATTTTATGACGTATTTGTACACGTAAAGTCCGTCTTTTATTTACGGAGGCCTCAAATTAATAATAATTTTTCATCGGCCACAAATGTGTAGTATCGTAATCTTTATCAATTTAAACTGATAAAGCTATAAAAAGAGTAAAATTAGTCCAAAAATGGCTCAAACCCATAAAGTTATAAGCAACAAATAGTCAACAAACCAAAAGTAAAGGCAATATTCAACAAAGAAAAAGTAAAACAAGAAACATTATTAACAAAAAGTAAAGGCAAACACGTGGGTTACTAAAAATGTCCAAATAATGACTCATTGATAATTAAAACAACACCGCCAGGATAGAAGCATATAGATACAATATCTGTTCCTTATCAGTGTAGCGCATCACAAATCAATAAAAGCAGTCCCCAAAATGCAAAATTGAAACAAAATTGAATCAAGATAAAATCTCGTTGCAAAATTCAAAACCCATCAAAAAATATCAAATAATTGTAAAGGGGATTGGAGAGGTTACTTTCACGACGAGTATCGCTGGAGCAACACGTTAATGGTAACGCCAAATCCAGTCAGATTTGACGATAACAATGGAGGAAAAGGCAGTGCAATTTCGTTTCGACTAAAGGCTCACCCGCCGGCGACCAATTCCGGCGAGGCGCGGGGAAAAGGGGAAGGGGTGGTACGGTTGGAGGTTTGAACCTCGTCAGTCACCACCTCTGGCGAGGCAGCGACAAGAGACGGTAGAAGAAGAGAGGGGGCGGGGCTGGTTGCAAATTGGAGGCCAAAACTTCGATGATTGTTTGGTTGAAGACGCAGCAGCGATGACAAATCCGCCAGCTGCTGCTGTCGTTGGTTGCTGCTGTTGTTCCGGTGGTGAAGGGTTTGCCGATTTGATGGTGGTGCGGCGGGGAAGAGGGAAAAAAGGGTGTGAAGGTGGCCGGAGATGGTATGGTGGTTGTTGCTCGTCATGGGAGAGATAAAGAGGAAGAGAGTAGTTAGGGTTGGTGGTGATAGAGAGAGGGAAAAAATGTTAAGAAAGAAAATGGAGTCCCTTTGTGTGTGTTGTACATAGGTGTTTTGTAGTGTATGTATTGTGTGAGAAAAAAAAATGGAGATATGGTAGTGTGTATCCCTTCAAGTATGTGTTTTGTGTTGTGTAGTATGTGAGAAGAGAGAGGGTTATGGGAACGTTTGAATGAGAGGAGCAGATTTTTTTTTTTTCCTCCTCTTCAGAAAGAGAAAAAGGGTCCATGATATGGTGTGTGAATATGAAATATCCGTTGGAGCGTATAATTGTGGTAGGTGGGAATTTGAATTAGAATGTTTGAAATTTTAAACGTTGCAAAATCTGACAAATACCAATAGGATTTCTCTTGATTGCTTTTGATCTGTATAGCATTTAGCAAAATAAAATTACTACTTTTCATTGAGATGACATAAAGAAACTAAACTTCTTCCTTTTGACTAAAACATATTTGAAAGAAAATCAATACCGGCTCTCTTTGTAGATCTTCCATCATCCCTTCTTCTATATATAGGATACCCTTCATCATTAATTGTGGTTGAATCCACAAATTTTTTTGGAAAGTACTTTGTACATTTGCCATTTTGCATGCAAGGAGAAGATTTTCTTGCAGGGTCCATGAATCATTAAATTTGTAACAGCCACATAATATTGAGGATCAACTAAATTGTCAGGCGATTCAGCTGAAATAATGTCATCAATATCGGCGGTATTTGGACATTTATTATGAAGAAAAAGAAGGATATGTGCATGAGGCAAATTACGCTTTTGAAATTCAATGGTATAAATCACTGTATAAAAAGATATATTAGTAATGTTTGTTTTTTGGTTGATAATTATAATAGTAGCTTACTAATAATTTAAAAAGTAATGTAATATTGTCATATAGCATAAAGTTATATCTGCTTTTACTTCACCAAAAACATTATTGTCTCGAAGATCTTTTAGCAACTGATCCAATTTGATTTTGAAAATTCTTGTTAAAATGTCTGGACGATCTTCCGGAGACAATCTCCTACACTTCCCAAATCTAGTAACCTCTGGCCATTTTGGATTGCAAGTAAATGTGATGAAAAGATCAGGGTATTCAGCCCATTTGCAAATTGCCATGGCATCCTCATAATTTTGCAACATGTAACGTGCCCCTCCAGTGAATGATGAAGAAAGTACAACTCTCTATCCTTGAGAAGACGGTTCTGTGTCTCTTCTTAAAACAACTTCTTCTAACCCTTTATAAAAGTGTGATCTCAACTTTTTTTTATAAAGCCTAATAAATTTCAATCTAAAAGATTTCATCATTGTATAACCATCAACTAAGAATTGCTGAAATAATTTTTTAGATAACACAATAGTTGAATCTTCATGCTTCCTTTCTTGAATTTTGTATGAGAAGTATTCACGGCAGCTAACACATTTTCTTCCACCACTTGATTCATCCTTAAGATTTAAAGTAATATCTTCTCTATATCCATCTTCACCATATGGAAAGAGTAGAGGATATTGCAATCCTAAATATGAGGCATTCAATTCATTTATCCTCTTAAGTTGTCCAGATTGACTTTCAATAATAATATCTCTGTCTGACATTGTTTGTTCAAAATCACCAACGACCAAAGCCGCAACCTCTGAAACTGATGGTGAGTTGTATCTTCTTCCATCGAAGCCTCTTTTTCCTATCAATCTGATTCGCAGATTTGAATTTTCAACTACTTGAAATCTATCTCTTGTTTTGAGCCGGGGGTCTATCGGAAACAGCCTTTCTACTTCTTTGGAGGTAGAGCTATGGACTGCGTACATCTTACCCCCCCAGACCCCACCAGGTGGGAATACACTGGGTTTGTTGTTATTGTTGTTGTTGTTGTTGAAATCTATCTCTTACCATTCTAAAACACTTTGCTAATACATTGTGTTCATCTAGCATTTGCTTCAGTTCATTCACAATTTCAGCATTTATTTGATTGTTACTTTCACCACGACTGTAAAAATAAAATATTAAAATAAAGTTAATTTGTGATCATATTTGAGAAGTTTAATTAAAATAAAAATAATTTTAATGACCAATAATATAAGTACTCGCCTGATAGCCTGAATTCTATTGTGCACCTCATTTTCTATATCATAAATATACAATTGTGCGAATCTTGGAGATGATCCCACTGTAGGCAATAAACTTCCAATTTTATGATAATTTTGCCCGGACAATTGAAATGTTCTTGGTCCCTTTGATTGGTTGACAGATGCATCAACTTTTCCACCCATTGATGTAAAAGAAAACATAGAATTATATGTTCTAATATTCTCTCTGAAATGATTACTTTTTTTTCCTACATGAAATCAAAGTTTGTTAGAACTTTTCTGTATTCATACAGAGATTTTGTCATTTGATTTATAAATGAATACATTTACCTGATCCGAGCAATAACTTCTTTAAAACAAAAGGAGGCTTTTTAGGATTTGGTAGCTTGATTTTTTCGCTACTGCAACATAAAGTGAATACTGGTTTTTTATTTTTATATTTCTTCTCAATTCTTTCATCGTACCAGAAGTATGCCCCATAGCATTCACATTCACATGTTGGATCTCCTATATCCCAGTATCTAATATTGTCAAAGTAAAATAAACATGCAGTCAATGTACTTATTGTAAATAATACAGTAATTATGAAATATAAATAAATATAACAAACAACATACCTTGATTGTTAGTTGTCCAACTTTCTATTTCATCATCTACAAATGATAATATTAAAATAATATATTTAAAAATAAATAAAGTTGGATATCTTAATACAATTTAACAATATCAATTGTATTTGGGTTTCTATCTACATACCTTCAAATATACCTTCATCTACATTTTCATTAGGGGTTTGTTGGTTTGAGAGCATATGACCTTGATGCATAAAGTTTAAAATTAATGAAGTTGTTGTAAGTGTATGAATTACAATTTTTTAAATGACATACCTGGCATATCATCATATTGCATAGTTAAATGGTTTGAATAACTATTCTCATCTACCAACAGTCCTTTATCCTTAGGTTGATTTGTAGTTGTAGATGAATTGCTCTCAAAATCTGTCATACACATATTAATGTTAGCCATTCTTTGTAAAGAATATATATTTTCAAACTTGAAATTGTATTAAACAGTGTTACAAAAGAGTGATATCACAAAGCTACTAAAGGGGAAATGTAAAATATATGGAAAAGAACAAAGAACAATGATTCATGCCATTGTTATCTGACAAATATTTTCCTCGTTTATGATTTTTTCGTAAGCATATTCTATTTCTTCTTGCAAGTTTCTTTTGATCTTCCATGACAAAAGTGAATGTAACTGTAATTTGTCTGAAAAATATATTTAGTATTAAGAAAACAAAAGCAGTTGACTATAGGCAGTTTTTTTTTTTTTGCAGATTATTTCTTTTTTTTTTTGTATGATGGAGCTAAAACTCAGGTGAGGACGGCGGGAGGAGACTCAGAGCATTTCACTGTCTTGACAGGATTGCATCAGGGATCTACTCTTAGTCCCTTTTTGTTTGCTTTGGTGATGGATGTGTTGACGCGGCGTATTCAAGGAGAGGTGCTTTGGTGTATGCTTTTTGTAGATGATGTAGTTTTGATTGATGAGACGCGGGGGGTTTGAATGATAAATTAGAGGTGTGGAGACAAACTCTTGAGTCTAAAGGGTTCAGGTTGAGTAGGAGCAAGACAGAGTATTTGGAATGTAAGTTTAATGACGTGAGGCTGGAGAATGAGGTGGTAGTGAAGTTGGAATCACAGGTGGTATGTAAGAGGGATAGTTTCAAGTTCGGGTCCGTGATTCAGGGTAATGGTGAGATTGATGAGGAGGTCTCGCACCTTATTGGGGCGGGATGGATGAAGTGGAAGCTCGCTTCGGGGGTGCTGTGTGATAAAAAGGTGCCGCCCAAGCTTAAAGGCAAATTCTACAGGGTGGCAGTCCGGCCGGCCATGTTGTATGGAACGAAGTATTGGCCAGTTAAGAACTCCCACATTCAAAAAATAAAGGTCGCGGAAATGCGGAGTTCGGAATGAGACTATCAGGGAGAAGGTTGGTGTGACTCCAATGGAGAATAAGATATGGGAAGTCTGATTGAGATGGTTTGGACACGTGATGAGGAGGGGCATGGATGCCCTGGTTCGTAGGTGTGAGAGACTAGTTTTGGATGGTTTTAGGCGGGGTAAGGGTAGGCCGAAGAAGTACTGGGGAGAGGTGATTAGGCGGGACATGGAGCAGTTACAACTTACTGAGAACATGACCTTAGATAGGAAGATCTGGAAGACGCGAATTAGGGTAGAAGGCTAGGGTCAGTTTGGGTCGCTAGTGTAGGGAATTACTTGGTGAGGGTATTATTCTTGTCATGATAGCTTGTTTCATGCTTTATTACGAGTCTGTTTACTTTTTTCTGTTTACTATTACTTGTGGGTGTCGTATTTATGTTATGCCATCTTGTTCCATGCTTTACTATGAATTTGTTTAGTATTCCGTGTCTCGAGCCGGGGGTCTATCGGAAACAGCCTTTCTACTTCTTTAGAGGTAGAGGTATGGACTGCGTACATCTTACCCTCCCCAGACCTCACATGTGGGAATACACTGGGTTTGTTGTTGTTGTTGTTATTTTATTTTTTAACTGATATTTAATTTGTCAGCAGTTTAGTATTATGGCGTTCTGGAACATGCAATGTGTCGATTTTTCACTGGACTTTCATTGAACAATGATGGATTGGTCCCAAATCTAACATTCCAAATGCTGCAAAGTCAGTTAAGATGGAAGTTGGCTGGTCTGTACTTACAACTTCCGGACAGCCCTTTGTAATTGTCCCAGATTGTAATGGGCTTCATCGATATCAAATGGTTTTTCTAATGTATATTTCTGCTGATGAAGGAGAGACTGGTGAGTTCTTAAACTTCCAGTCTGTGTCTTCCGTCTTAGTTGCCTGTATAGACAACAAGCGTGCAATAATACTCCAGTAAAGAGCTTCCTCAGCTTGATCATGCTCTACTTAACAATGTTCGAGGAGCTTTGGAGCTGCCTGTATTTTAACCATCTGGACAACCCTCTTTTGGTGTATTGGTGTAATGACCTCCATCAACTATGTTGCAGAGGTAGGTAAAGTTTGCAAAGCACTCCAAATTGAATTCACATATATCATTAATATCATATTTTGTTTTTTGATGAAGTAGAGAACTTCACTACTCTTATGTTAAGATGTTTTATATTTCGATAATATTGGATATCTCTCTAACACAGAATGCATTTATTCAAGTTTACGCTAGCTATGCATTAAGGAATTGGGTAACATTTAAGAAATTCTGGCATTTTATACTGTAAAAACTCATTTGCAATTAAAAGAGGTAGTGTCCAAGTCGTGGAACTCAGAGAGCTCAATAATTATAAATACACTTTGTGTTTGGCTACTACTTTATTTGACTGCCGAGCTCTGGCTTTTACTTGCTGATTAAAAATCAAAATTACCACAGGTCGGGTTTCAAGCCTCAGAGGTCATTGGAAGTGATTATGTTCACCTCAGAAGAGCCCTCTTCCCACGAGGTTTGGGATCAGCTATCTGGGAAGGTTAGAAGCTTGATCACTTTAACACCTAAAAGCATAAGCGCATTTGATTTTTGACTGTTTATGTTGCAATTTAGTAGTAACTAAACATGTCCCTTGTCCAGTTGAGGTTCTAATGGTTATGATATTTCCAGCCGTTTGCTGGCAGGAATTGTACAACTTGCAGAACAACTGATAAATACAAAAGACAGCCATAATGTTTCCTTCTCTGATGCTGATAAGTCTGCTGGTTACGCAAATGCTAAGGGGGATTTGTCTGAATTCTTTCTCGAAAAAGGAACTTATTCTGCTTTCGTCAGGTTGCACATAGAGCAAGGTCCCATTCTAGAAAAAGGTCAGCTGCTGTTAAATGCTTATCCTATTCTTCATCATCCGATGCAAGTACAGGTTTAATTGTAGTCATATCATTAAATAAGTTGGTGTATCTGCCAATGAAGGTATTTCGATTGGTGTTGTGACTGCGATTGCCGCTCCAGCAAGCATCAAAGTAACATTTGAAGGCAATGGAGGTCATGCAGGAGCTGCACTGATGTCAAAAAGGTAACTATTTTTGATGAGATAGAGTTGTTCCATGATTCCGCAGATTCAAGAGTGTCTTCCCTTTTTATTTGAAATTTTCTGTAAAAGCTGCAGATCTCTATGTCGGCTGTCAACTTCTCTTTCACGTAAGATGTTTTTCATATTTAAGAAGTATTAAGATGGCTTTCCTGTCTATGTTGTGATAAACATATAATTACCATCAGGATCATGGGCTATGCTGTTGCTTTTGTTCGGAATTTGTTTAGAAAGTTTAAAACTTTATACGCAGGAATTTCCACTACTGAAGAATCCACTCTGACTATTAATGTATCAACTTTCAAAGTTTGTGTGCTTGCCACCTTCTTCATTTATGTGCTTCTCATTATTCTAATCTTGAAAAATTAAGCAAATTGTATAGTTGATTCATGTAATATGCCTCTTGAAAACCATCTTCTTTTGTAGTAAGCTCCCTGACTTCCATTGCGACTCTCAGGCCGTAAAGCATTTTGTATTCTATTATTTTTCAATTATCGTCTACATTATTTTCAAGATGTTGAGACTTGAGAGGCATTTATCTGATTCTATATTGATTGCAACGGAGAATACTGGTCTTGCGTGTTCTCTTCTTCAGTAGTTTGCTGCTAATTATATATTCCAATATATGGCTCATTGTTCCCCGCAACTAATATAAAATAGAAATGATGCTGGACTACCAGCTTCAGAGTTGGCTCTAGCCGTGGAGAAGCATGTGCTGAATTCAAGATCCGTTGACACTGTTGGAACTGTTGGTAAGTTATTTGCCTCATAATAGAAGATATTGGTCTAGGGTCAACTACCTTGTGCTTTGATGAATCGTTGAACTAATTGACGTGTCGAACAACTAATTAGTGTGAGAACTATTAGGTGAACTATTGGATACTAATGGCTGCAAATAGGCAGAAGACAACTGGTTAGTGGCCAGGGTTTTTAGTTTAATTTTCTGTGTCTTGATTCTTAATGCCATGTTTTACTCTTAAGGTAAAAAGAAGGTTGTGCTAACTGTCATTATATCAGGAAAGACCTTTAATGTCTAATTAGGGACCTGCTAAGGTCCGTACAGTTTGTTCAGGTTGGTGTAGATTATATTACCTCCCAAAAAAAGGGTGGCTTGTAGATTGTTAGGAACTTCGCGAAGTTGTTCTCAACATTACGGCTTAGTATAGGTATTAGCACATTATATTTCGTGGTCCTGAATTACTAAAACTTGCAAGGTTAGTCTGTGTACAATAAGACCCAATTTGGTCCTATCTGTCCCCAGATCCGCATAGCAGAAGTTAAGTGCACCATACTGTCCTTTGTAATAGCTACATCTTACTTCGGGTCCATTGCATGGCATGTTTATTTGTTTTATCATCTAGTGGGAATCTATTTAATTGTTTTATCCTTTTAACCTCTAAAACTAGTATTGTTTTATCCTTTTAACCTCTAAAAATGGTATTGAAGTGCACAGGTCTCCTCTTGTGACTCTTGGAAGCTATACTTTTAACTAATCTTTTATGATAAAGCTAGATACTGTCTTCTAGTTGTAAAGTTAAGGCAAATATTAAGATTGTCCAGAATGCTATGAAAGTTCACCTAATTTTTTGACAAAAATCTTATTATATCTACATCTGGATTGGTCACATGCACTTACTTTATGTGAAAAACCATTCGGTTGATATTCAATGATATGTCTTAGCATCAGGCGACCTCCAGAATAACTTCTTAGATTTCAAAAATTGAGAATTTTATTCTCTTAGATTATAACAGGATGGAGATGAAAAAGTTACATGTAGATAGGGTGATAATTTGTATTAATGGGCCAGTTTTTTGAGGTGTAGTCATTGAACTCTACCACAGAGGTATCTGCAACCATTCAATCCATAGGCCACTCTCATTTCTCTTTATTGTGTCAAACTTGTGGTCTTATGATATTTTCCTTGAAAAGCATACAGGTCCATTTTCAACTGTCAATTTAATGGATTTGTCATATTTGGTCTATGCTGTTGTTCCTAAGATAAGTATGAGTTCTTTGTTGTCCGTGTGCAGAATCATTTATGCACGGGTTGCAGTGCTGAGTTAATGTATGTCCTGGAACCAACCAATAAGGTTGCGGCTGTCAAGTTAATTGATGACTGATTAATGATCTTGTTTCTATGTACAGATACTACTACTATCATTTTTCATGCCTAGCAAGTTAATTGAAGACGGAATAATGATCTGTTTCTATGTAAGGATACTACTACTCTCATTTTTTAATTTTTTTCATATTATTTTTCAATCATGCTCATTTTTTCCTCACACCAGCATTTTGTCTACTTTGTCTACTTAAAACTTGTTTGTGTAAGGAAACACATTCAGCATGATATTTAAAGATGTTTTTCAAACTGTAATTTATGGAGTGAAACAACCACACGTATTCTTCATTACTTAAGCAAATATCTAATATAGTACTTGTTCATTACAAAATAAACTGAAATTAAAATTAACATAAAAGTTACAGTTGAACATGGACTCGACTACTCATATTTTTTTCCTTCTTAATCACTTTGCAGATCTTGTTGGTGAATTGTTTGTCATTACATTCATCGTCATATTCCAGCATTGACAATTTTTCAACACCTTTGCTTCTTTTGGTATACTACTTTTCTATCGAATCAACACTAATTTCTGTTACGGATGATCCACACAACCTGATAGATTGTTTTTGATGGGAGTTTGTAATAGATTGCATAGATTAAAACTGTGTTAGATAAGAATAAAACTCGTATTGATACTAAAATTTATTCAGCTTTTTTATTTTGATAAATATCTGGATAATAATTATGTAAATGATAAAATGAAGTTTTTAATAATTATAACTCTCTTTTGTTTGTGTCAAAAGGTTGATATGCCAAAGAAAATATATATGCAGGATACAAAAATGCATGTTTGTGATGAAAAAAAAAGAAGATGATTATCCATTACAAAAGGTATGTTATTACTTTATAGCAAAATTATTATACTTTTTGAAAAGTGGTCGAGGGGAGGCTGAGACGGATAGTGTCTATTTCGGAAAATCAGTTTGGATTTATGCCTGGGCGCTCGACGACGGAGGCAATTCACCTGGTACGGAGGCTGGTGGAACAGTATAGGGAAAGGAAGAAGGATCTGCACATGGTGTTTATCGACCTAGAGAAGGCTTACGACAAAGTTCCCAGGGAGGTGCTTTGGAGATGCTTGGAGGTGAGCCGAGTCCCGATGGCTTATATCAGAGCAGTTAAAGATATGTATGATGGAGCGAAAACTCAGGTAAGGACGGCGGGAGGAGACTCAGAGCATTTCACTGTCTTGACAGGATTGCATCAGGGATCTACTCTTAGTCCTTTTTTGTTTGCTTTGGTGATGGATGTATTGACGCGGCGTATTCAAGGGGAGGTGCCTTGGTGTATGCTTTTTGCAGACGATGTAGTCCTGATTGACGAGACCCGAAAGGGTGTGAATGACAAATTAGAGGTGTGGAGACAAACTCTTGAGTCTAAAGGGTTCAGGTTGAGCAGAAGCAAGACAGAGTATTTGGAATGCAAGTTTAATGACGTGAGGTTGGAGGATGAGGTGGTCGTGAAGCTGGATTCGCAGGAGGTATGTAAGAGGGATAGTTTCAAGTATCTCGGGTCCGTGATACAGGGTAACGGTGAGATTGACGAGGATGTCTCGCACCGTATCGGGGCGGGATGGTTGAAGTGGAAGCTCGCGTCGGGGGTGTTGTGTGATAAGAAGGTGCTGCCCAAGCTTAAAGGCAAATTCTACAGGATGGTAGTCCGTCCGGCCATGTTGTATGGAGCGGAGTGTTGGCCAGTTAAGAACTCCCACATCCAAAAAATGAAGGTGGCGGAAATGCGGATGTTGCGCTGGATGTGTGGGATGACTCAAGGGGATAGAGTTAGGAATGAGACTATCAGGGAGAAGGTTGGTGTGGCTCCAGTGGAGTGCAAGATGCGGGAAGTCCGATTGAGTTGGTTTGGACACGTGAAGAGGAGGGACACGGATGCCCCGGTTCGTAGGTGTGAGAGGCTAGCGTTGGATGGTTTTAGGCGGGGTAGGGGGAGGCCGAAGAAGTACTGGGGTGAGGTGATTAGGCGGGATATGGAGCAGCTTCAACTCACCGAGGACATGACCCTAGATAGGAAGGTCTGGAGGGCGCGAATTAGGGCAGAAAACTAGGGTCAGGTTGGGGCGTTAGGGTAGGGAAGTTTTTGGTGGGGGTTTTATTCCTGTTATTCTTCCTATTCTTATTTTTATTCCTATTTTCTATTCTTCTTCTTGTTATGCTTTCGGTGTTCCATGTTTTATTACGAATCTGGGTGCTTTCCGATGTTTCCTACTACTTATGGGTGTCGTATTTACGTTATGAAATCCTGTTCTGTGCATTACTTTATATTTGTGTGGTGTCTCGTGTCTTGAGCCGGGGGTCTATCGGAAACAGCCTTTCTACTTCTTCAGAGGTAGAGGTATGGACTGCGTACATCTTACCCCCCAGACCCCACTAGGTGGGAATACACTGGGTTTGTTGTTGTTGTTGTTGTAGATTTAAACACCTACAAATGCTAACATATAATTACCTCAAAAAGCTCATCACCTCCCTTGTTTTGTGCTCCTTCAAACAGAGAATCCTAATGAAATATAGTAATATCATTAAAATAAAATTTATAATTCTTATAGAACTTGAGGTTTATAATTCTTTATAAAAAGTAGCACTTACAGTGTATTTTAGTGAAGGATGACAATATTTCTTGAAAAGAGATTCATCATCAGCAAATTTTAGAACTTTGTAGACTTCATCCTGCTTGTATATATTAGATTCCTTCACCATGACCACATGAGTTTTTTTACAATGATATCATCCAGTTCACTTGGATACGAACATTCATCATCATCAATTAAGCCCTCCTTTAGCTCTTTTGCAGTTTTCCCCATAAGTTGAGCAGCCTCACGGTTCCAAAGTAATAGGGTTATAAGACCAGTTCCATCCATTACACGAACTTGTAGCCTATACCTGAAATTCATTCTTTATCATGTTAACAATATAAAGTTTTTTCTTGATAAAAATTCATGTAGGATTGTAATTACCTGTGAACAACTTTTGCCTCTGAATTGCATTTTGGATAAAAAAAAAATGAGTTTCCATCTTGTTCAATCTTTATAATACACTTGTTGCAAGTCATGTATGACCATCCATAATCAAGATCAAAACAAACAATTTTTGCAGCAATCCAATAGCTAGCTTCCTGTTTGATAGAGAAAATATTGTTATAATATTTAAATACATTGTGTTAAGTTAATCGGGAATGAAAAAATTTATTCAGCTCACTTCTAAGCATACAATCAAATCATTGATTTATTTAAAAGGTACAATTCCTTTGGCTAACTCATCCGTGATAGAATAACACTGTTGAGAACTTGTCTGGCTAAGCCGCTCATAGTTAGAAGCACATGCTGCATTTAATCTGAATGAAAAATTGTATAAAATTATACATTAATCTATATTCTAAATTTAAATATTAAATTTAATTGATAAATGTTTTAAAACAATAGTTGGATGTGACAACCTGGATTTAAAAGCAATAGATTGCGGCAGAGATGGATTTATCCGTAGCATAGTTTGATACCAACAACTACAAACGGAGTAGACATCTGTTTGAAATAATATTTAGAATTTGAAAATAAAAGTAATTTTTGAATAAATCTGTTATGTATTATAGTTTAAAATATTCGTACCTCTGAATTTTTGAGCCTTCATAAATTGAAGAATCACAATCAAAGGTTCATCTGTGGATGCACTCAAAAAAGGTTGAATTTGATCCACAAGTTCGCCCCATAAAGTTGTTGAAAGTCTATTTCTCCTGTAAGAATAAAGATTTCATTAAATGATTTACATTACTATTTTCAATCTACCATATATGTGTATCTAATGTTGCAGCTTTATCATATAAAATGTGTATTTATTAAAATGATTGTTTGTTCTCTAATTCTTATTCATCTGTTATCAATGATCAGTGAATATAGCAGTGCCAATTGTAATGTAAAAAAGAAAATAAGGCATACTTATCATCTTCTAGCACAATATTTATAAATACACTATTACTGTCTCCTTGTTTGAATGTTTGAACGCTTCATATGTCACAACCTGATCAACAACATCTATAAATATAAATGTAGTAAAAATTATTGATAAATTTTAAACTGACAATGAAGAGAAACATAACCAAAAAGTTGTGTCATTGACAATATGGTGAATTGTGAGTTGGTCAAAAGGACGCAAATTAAGTATGTCCATAGGAAATGAAGGATCAGTAATTTTCTCGACAGAAATCGTTTTTATGAAAATCAACCTGTGTTTGTGCGTTGTAGTCTTAAATTTCTTGGAATTTGATGTAACAACAAAGTTGTTAATGCGATATAACCCAAGTTCTTCCATCTTGTTCTTGAAAAACTTAATATCATACTTGCCAATTGAAACATGTATGCGATCGCCCTAATTTGAGACAGAGAATTAGTATTGTTCTGTGTATATACAACGTTAAAAATACAAAAGGAAATTATTAATGTAAACACCGTGAAATATGAAAAAGTAGTAAAAAGCAATTAGTACCTTAGAATTTTGTAAAACCATATCTAATGAATATGGTACATCGGGTTTGAATTTATCCTGCAATTGCCAAATGTGAATAATTCTTACTCTCAAATTCTCAAATTCCATTGCATAGAACTGCTTGTAATTTGTGAGATGCTATGAAAAATCATATATGGTTATGGCAGTACTACGTAAATTGCAGAATGTACTGCAGAAAATGTAGAACCTAGTAAGGATTATATACGAATGAGAAAATGAGTTGTAATGAAAGACAATTATCAGAAAAAGGAGTTTAGTGGGTGGTTTTAAAACCAATTCCTTCAAACTATCCCTAATTAAAAGGATTTCACGTTTCTGTTTAAATTTCTTATTTATTGGTTTAAATTTGAATATTTAAAATAAACAAACTTGTTAGGTTGCGTGTGAATATCTCATTTTCTTTTTAGCATTTGTTGTTGTTTAAAATTTTGTCCTAATTATTATAATTTTTTTTTTTTTTTTGCAGTTATTGATGTTTAAATATTTTTTAAGAATGTAATTAAAAAGTTTTTATTTTTCATCTTTAGTTAATGTTATTTTTTTGGCAGTTATTGGTTTAAATTTTAATAATTAAAATAAACAAACTTGTTAGATGGCGTGTGTATATCTCATTCTCTTTTTAGCATTTGTTGTTGTTTAAAGTTGTCCTAATTATTATAAATTGGTATATTAAAGTTTAAAATTGTTGTTTAAACTTTTATAATTTTGTATATTTGTGGGGGTTAATTTAGTAGCTTATTGAGAAAATTTTACAGCACTTGATGCTTCTCAAATCATGTATTTTTCTGGCACTCTCTAACCATTTAAAAGAGTAAATTATGGAGTTCACACACCCTACTAGACTAGAAAATATGAAATTAGTTATGAAATTTATGGATAATTCCTAGCTAATTTGTCACCAAATAACTCCTTGGATTTACTTATAATCTGTCGCTAATTCATAATTAAATTATAAGAAAGTTATAGAATATGGAATCTTAAAGTGAAAACAGTACTGCTAATGTTCTGTTATTCATAATCATGACGATTAGTATCTATGTAGTCGTGATCGACGATTAATATGTTTTCCTCCCATCCACTAGAGTTGGCATGGTGGTTCAGCGTCATGTCCCTTAAGCAAGAGGTCGGGGGTTCGATCCCCGCCCCTGGCAAATGGAGCAAACTCTGTGGCCAGTTGCTGCCGGCTGTAGGGGATACCTTGGGAAACCAAAACAAAAATATGTCTGTCTCCCATTAGGATAAATGCTCTTTGATTTTCTGTAGCAAAAGAATATGAATTTTACCATAAGCATCCGATCTCAAATAATTAGACAGATAAGGAAAGAATAATTGTTTTATAGGCGCACGTCCACTAAATTCTAACTCTGTGCATCAATACTTAGCTTGGACAGATAATTAAGAAGAACGAACTTACATAATATTTTTACCTCCGCCATTCGGACTTGAGATTTCTGCGGCGCACGCTCAGCTTCAACATCTCATCCATACATAACCAAATTAATTACAAGAAAATATCATTAGTAATTAATAGAACTCTCTTCATTCAACTATTGTTTTTTGGGGGAATCATATCCCTCCATCCTTTAAGCATTATTCCTTTAGGAAAGTTAGCCCAACTAATTATGATTTTTGCCCTTTACAAAGATAGTCTCCACAACCAACGTTATACATTTTCTGTCAGCTACAGCAAGATTATTTCACCTTTTGTTTAACATTATCAGGTTCATTAATTATTTAAAATGGTCATGTTAGAATTATATTCTATATTGAACTTTAATATATTATAATGAATGATTGTTTGGTCTTCCTAAACTCTCTAAAATACTTTTATATATGTCACAACCCAAATGGCCATGAGTGGCACCCACACTATGGTTCTTGTGGGAGAACCATCTAAACCGAACCATTACCCAATCACTTAATCATTATTAAGATGATATTATTATAAAACCTAACATAATAACAATAATCCAGGACTAATCATTATTAATGCGGAAGTCAAACAAACTACTTACTAAAATCTTCAAGATTCGAAAGTTATCGTACGAGAAATACTAACAAAGATCATGTCTAAAGAGATATCAACAAATAAAGTAAATAAAGAATGTTTCATTGCCCGAAAGATGGCTAAGAACAAATAAGATGACCCATGACAGCCGGGAGACGGAGTGCTCATCCTTGCATCAAGATCTGCTGTCAAACTCTAGAGGTGAGGTCATGTCTGATCCTCTAAAACACTTTCTGCACTCAACAAAAGAAGAGTACAGTATAGTATTAGTACAAATCATTATGCACAGGTAGGTGTCATAGGCCAATCCAATTTAATAGCATGTACACAACATAAATTAAATAACAAGTAGACAGACATCGTCACATAACAAACATTCAATGAATCAATAATACAGCTGTTTTGCGAAAATTTTTGATTTTTGAAAGAGTCGCCACTTAATTTTGGAAAGGAATTAAGAACCTTTATAAAATATTTTAAACGATTCAAAACAGGGAAATCGTTTTAAGTTAGAGATTCTAGATAAACGGTTCCTATTAACGTTTTAGGAAGGTGTTAGGCACCTAAAACGTCCGCTAACTTGCGGTTATCCGGACTGTTTGAAAATCGTCTTTTGATTAACTTCGAAAAGATTAATTTGTTGAAATAGTGATTTGATTTTTTCAACAACAAAAAAAAAAGACTTGTGTAAAATTGATTTAGGCGACTTAGTAGAGATTTTAACTAAGTCTAAACAAAACTAATAAACAAATAAACACATAAAAGGGGAAAGGAGGAGAAAGTAAAGGATTTAGGCCATTAGGCCCAAATCAACGAGACTTGTCCTAGTCTAGTTGGGCTTCCAACCCATTTCACCTGTCCTAAACTATTTTTCGAGCCTTTGGCTCGAGTCTTGCTCCACCTGTATTAAATAAAACTTTTGCTTCGAGGCCGAAATGAATGAATAAACAAAAAAAAGACAATAATAAAAATTGAGACTTTTCAAGTCTTTTAGTAACCTCATCAATGGGTTTTGACCCATTTTCCTTCTTTGTCTATCTTCTAGCACCCGCACGCCATGTAGTGGACCTTGGGTTTAGACTTCGAACTTGACTCGAAGGGGTGAGCCTCATTTACCCATTACGAAATGCAGGAGGAGAGGAGTCCATTTGGACTTGAGATATTTTTTTGCATGCAAAGAAAAAATAAAGAAATTAATATATGTTCAAGGCATAAAAATGACATATTTCAAAATAAAAGAAACTATCAAGAACCAATTTTTGAATGACAAGAATAAGCACACTTGCACAAGAATGAGAGTCAACAAATAAAAAATGCAAAGCAAAAGTTTCACAATCATACTATGCATGAGTCAAAAATATCCAAATAATTTTATTTAGCTGCAAAAGTTCGAACTTTCTTATCATTTTGAAAAGACAACATGCGAACAAAGAAGAATAAACATCTTGGATGAAAAATAAAGGTAGCACTTCATATCTTATATGAGAATTTTAAAATTCATTAAAATAATTAGTAAGCAAATGACAAATTCTTGACTTAACTAATTACTATTTTTATTAAGGCGCAACAAATAATAATAACTATTCTTCCAACATAAAATAAACAACTTTACATGCTAAAAAAAAAATATCTACCAACAATAAGTTTAAACAAGACATGGGTATTGTTTTTCAAGTAAAGATCTAAACTTTATCCAAAATAATCAAAGAATAAAGTAAAAAAAGAGAAACAATCAATATTGTCTATTCTTTTCAACATAAAGGAAATAACTTTACATGCTAAAAACAAATATATCTACCAACAATAAGTTTAAACAAGACATGAGTATCATTTTTCAAGTAAAGATCTAAACTTTATTCAAATAATCAAAGAATAAGGTGAAAAGACAAAACATTCAACATAACTATTCTTCTAAACATAAAGAAAATAACTTTATGTACTAAAAACAAATGTATCCAACAACAATGAGTTTAAAAAAAAAGAGCATAAATACATCTTTTAAACAAAGATTGAAACTTCATCCAAAATAATCAAAGAATAAAGTCAAAAAAGGCACATACAACTATTGCTAGCTCATTTTTATATCATGAATATGAAAATAATTAGAATATCGATACCACAACGTCCTAGGGCCTTCAAGGTCATCTACAACATACAATCCCAACAAATAAAATTATATCTACGAACTACGAAGAAGAAAAAATGATGAAGAGAAAAAACGATAATAAAAACTAAAATAATTAAAAAAAAAAAAAAAAGGTGGAATCAACCACCACTGAAAAACGTCGCCGACAACTCAAAAATTTTGATTAGCCGATGAACTTTATGAAACAAAAATTTTTACTTAATAAAAATAATTATTTTTGCTCAAAAGAATTTTTTCACCTTTCTAACTTTTTTTTGCTTCCTTCTCCCCTCCTCTCTCTACCAAAGTAGTGGTAGTATTTATAGGAGAGAATGGGGTATTTATTTTCTTTTTCCACCAATGTGGGAGAAAAGTATTTATAGGAAAGGATAGAGATTTATTTCTTGTCATCTATCAATGTGGGAGAAAAAACATTTGGGGGGGGGGGGGGGTTGGAATGTAAAAATCAAAGATAAGGTAATGTGGAAGATAATGTGGGGGGAAATAATACAATCTTTGAATTTCAAAATTGAAAAAGGACAAAGTTGGGGAGAATAGTACAATTTGAATTTATTTTTTGGTGAGAATTGAGTAAAAGTTAGGAGAGTTCTTGAGAATTTGGGGTTATTTAAAATATAACCCCAATTGAAATTTAAAATTTAGCCATATTTATTTATTTTGACCAAATTAAAAATTAATTGACGAATTGCATTGCAATTATGACCAATTTTCAATTATGGTCAAATCTAATAGATTGGCTAAATTAAATTAAAATTCGATACGAATTAATACCTTTTTTTTTTATCCCCGAGCTTCTTGATTTAATAAAATGAATGCATATTTATCCAAATAAATTATTTTTGAGAATAAATTATATTTAAATTAAGATTTTAATCATTTGAAGTTATTTTCAAGATAAGCCTTAATCAAATCCGATATTTTGTAAAATAAATATTTAAGTAACAAATTATATAATCTTGTATAACTGAACACGATATATATAATCGCTACTTAAAATGACAAAATCACGTATGAAAAATATTTTAAGTTTTTTTTTTATTTGGATGAAATAATTATTTTGGTTTATTAAAAACTGAAGAAACACAAGATTAAATTTAGTCGTGGAGGGCAAAAATTAGATGTCAACAACAGCAACAACACGTCAAATAGTGCTCACAAACAAGCCACATAACCATCAAGAATATCAATCATACTGTAAACATCCACAGAATCACAAATATGTACACACATACTATGAGACTTATTTTTGCCCAATTAGTCATGACCTGCATGGAACAATCTATGTTCATGTATCGTATCGGCGTGGTACCCAATCCAACATATATATATATATATCCGTACCTGCGTGATACCCGATCCAACATATACATATTCGTATCAGCGTGGTACCCGATCCAACATATACATATCCGTACCAGCGTGGTACCCGATTCAACATAGACATATCTGTACCGGCGTGATACCCGATCCAACATAAACAAGTAATATCAATATCAAATTTACACTACCTCACAACTTACAATACAATGTACCAAGTTTACAAGTACACTTAAAGTCATAAGACAATTACATCAAGTAAATTTTCAATAATCATTTATACACGCCTCAACAATCCAAACATCATCAATTTCAAGCATATCTAAATATCAATCAACAAGTATCCAATTTAGGAGTATACACTCAATTAAATCGAGTCTAAACTCTAATTAAACTCTAACCTACCTCACTCAAAGAATCCAAATATCTCTAGTCCACAAGTGCCTTGCCCTTTCTCAAATTTCCGAAATGTTCAAAATCTGTTCAAATATATGTTCCCCATAAGAATACGAATCTAATAACACCCATTTTATAAACTCTTATTCTAAAAATCCGAGGCCTAAAACCTAAATATCATATTACAATCAATAACTACGTGATAATTTTTTAAAACCTAAAACTTAAGACGGAAAAGAAGTGACATTGCTAAATTATCCATCAAGTTTATGCGAGACTGGTACAGTAATTAAGTACCGTAGCAGCCATCTATTCACTACTAAAATCATGATTTTTGCCCAATTAAACTCACTGCACACGTGCACTAATAGACATATCAACTTAAAATATCAACTTAGAAATAGAATATGGAAGAAATAAATTGTGGATTTTGACCCATTAAATTAATAATTACACTAATTATCTACAAATATTCCAAGTTTTTGTTGGGTTCAATATGTATGAAAAAGGTGTGAATGAAAAATGGAGGGACACAATCTTTGAAGAAAAGACATATTGTTTTGGAAAAGGAGTGACTATTCAGATAGTTGTGTATGTTCAGAAAAAGACGCAATGTTTCGAATGAACAGACATGACTCTTCTAGAAGGATACACCTTTTCAGATGAACAATTGCCACCTTTGGGAAGGGGCACTTGATGGCTATATAAACCTGCATTTATCCACAGGTTTAGAAATGAAAAATTTTCTGAAATAAAAACTCTTCTTGTCTTCAAAATATTTTTTGTGATCAATCAAATCGTTGAGTGAGTTCGACGAATCCAATTATTTGAGGTACCACTATAGTTGGATTGAAAGTCATTTTATCCTAGGAGGAAGATTCCAAAACCTCGGGTACAGTGAGGGGAATTATTCCTTAAGGACACTCCGTGAAGTCGGGGGACTTGGCTTTATATTTCTGTTTCATCTTAATTTCTGAAAAAATAAAACATACTTCTTAGAAAGATCACTTTGATCTTGTGTTGAGGGTGTTTTTTGTACTTCATAGTGTTCTTGTTTTAAACTTGAACTAGTGTTGAAGTTATTGTGCCTAAATACAGATTCTTGTTCCCGAAAACACCATAAAATAACAGTTTTTAACATATCCTGAAAATTTATTGGAGCCGCATAGAAATAAATCACATATGTAAATTGACTAAAAAGTATATTCCGAGTCCATTATTGAAAATACTACCACACTAATTCGAGGTCGTCTCGATCAAAAATTGACTATTATCGAATTTAACTTTTCAAAACTCAATTACCCCGTTAATGACTTAAATTACTTTCGAATACCTCAAGAATTGATATTACTCATTCTGTGAGTCATAATTCACGTACACAAACTTTGAAGAGCGCTAAAATAGAGAAGATGAGAAAAATTCACAAACAATCGAAAAGTCGTTACAATATAATAATTGGTTGATATGATTTAACATCTTTAGCATATCGGATCATATATATATATTATAGGTGTAATCACTTCAATGTATAGTGTGAGCTTGACAGCAACTTCTTATCTCACACTTTTATATATGTTGTTGTTGTTTATGCATACGCAGTGATTTTGTTTGTTATAATATATATTGCATGATATATTAGAACATTATGCAGTGATTTTGGTTTGTTACAAGTATAATAAGCTGGGTCTAGTGGATGTTTTTTTTTTTCTCTTTAGAAAATTCTTTCATCTTTAGGTTTAGCAAATCCAATGCATAACTTTGTACCAGTTGACTCCTAATATATTATTTTTTTCTATTTGTACGTAAGCTTTACAATTTGTATGGTCCATAGGCGTGCAATTCAAATGAAATTAAAAAAAATAAATCCTTTTAGTTGGTTAACCAACCAGTCCAATTTTTTAGAAACATGAATAAGCACATTCAAAAAAAAAAAAGAAGTTTGAATAACCTTCACTATTACAATTATGACAAAATTTTATTTAGCCAGCTTGAATTTTAAAAATAAACACGCCTTTGACAAAAGTATTAGAGAAAAAAGAAAGTCTATAGCGTATAGTTTACATTAGGAATTATCAACGTAATGATTTTAATCAAACATCCTTTGATTTCTACTATATAAGAAAATGACAATAAAAGTAAATAGTGTGCATATATATCGATTCATAACTTTTTTAACTTTCTTAACATCTTTTTTTTTTTTTTGGTTAGTTAGATAACCATCAAAAATTAAAATATATCTGTTACATCTCAGGATTCATTTCTTTCTTTTTATGTTTTGCCATGATATTTGTTCAGTGTTTAGCTTTCAATCAAAATGCGCTTATGTTTTGGATTATTTTGTAAAGTTTATTTGTAAATTTAATTATTTTCTCTAGTAAAAAAAGTTCATGTGTTGGAGAGTTTTGATTGTTAAATTAATTAGGGCATGTGACTAAAAATGGTATGACTTTAAAATTTTCAAAATAATATTTGATTTGATTTACTTTTGACTTTCAATTGAGAGGAAAAAGTGGTTCAATCTTCTTCTATTACTTTCGGCCCATAGAAGTAATAGAAAAAATAATACTTTGACATGTTTTGAATTGGTATGAAGTTTAAAAAAATAATTATTTTTTTAAAATTTTATAATCTTAAATTAAAATTATGTTAAATATATATTTTTTAATTTTATGATCTTAAATATGTTATATAGCAAATTTTAATTAAAGAATTATAAAAAAAGAAAGAATTATTTTTAAAAAAATAGATTTAAAAGAAAAATAAGTTAAATAAATTAAAACCAATGGAATATTGGAGTAATTTTCTCTTTTTTGACTTGAAAGAAAAAAAGAGTGGGAGAAGCTTCCTTTAGATTGAAAAGAACAATAAAAAACAAAAGAATATTTATCCTTCCCTTTACTTGCAAAAAAGAAGTCAATGGTTTAATTTTTTCTTTTATAAGTGGGGTAAAACAGGAAAAAAGATAAAGCTCCCCTTGTTTTACCATACATAAAAAGCAAAGCGCTGAAGAAAGAAAATGGAAAACCTATTTACATGAGTTGCAACGGAATGATTGAGATTCTTCAATTTAATTTTTAACTAAATATTTTGGGTTTGAGCTTGAATATAAAAGATTCTATTAGAAGAGTGTTTTTAAAAATGGATCATGTAATACCTAAATTCAAATATACTGAATTTTAGTGTAAATGTTAGATAACTTCAAAAAATCAAATAAAAAAGAAAAGAAAATGAAAGATTTGTTAATACGAGTTATAGTGGGATGATTGAGATTTTTTCATTGTTAATTAGATATGATTGTGACCTACCGATTACCGACTCGGAGCAATCAAGCTCAGAAAACACTACTAGGTGGTGGCTTATCGTCCTCCATTATCTAACCGAAATGATAGTAAAGTAAAGACGTGTTCTTCTTATATGTAATTTAGAATCGCTTTTAACAATATAAGGTACAAAAACTCATGTCGATTTTCTTAATACCTTGTTACCTTAAACGATAGATTAATTCGACTACCTTCAACCTGAGCAGGCAATTAATCCCTCTACGGTATGAATTCGAGCTTAAGTACGAAAGAATTGTGTTAGAGGAGCCATTCTAAAATAAGATTCCAAAAATGTTCAAATTCAGATCAATCTAGTTTCAATGCGGCTCTAGGACAAATTTAGGAAACCAAATAAAAAGAAAATAAAATGAAAGATCTGTTAACTTGAGCTATAGTGGGATGATTGAGATTTTTCCATTGTTAATTAGATATGATTGTGACCCACCAGTTACTGGCTTGGAGCAATCAAGCTCAGAGAGCACTACTGGATGATGGCTTATAGTCGTCCATTATCTAACGAAAAAGACAGTGAAGTAAAGATGTTTTCTTCTTATATGTAATTTAGAATAGCTTTTAATAGTATAAGGTACGAAACTCCATGTCGATTTCCTTAATACCCCGTTACCTTGAACGATAGATTGATTCGACTTCCTTTAACCTGGGCATGCAATTAATCCCTCTACCACACGAGTTCGAGCTCAAGTAAGGAAAAAACTCCGTCGGAGGAATCATTCTCATATATGGCTTTCGCAATACTCAAATTCAGATCAGTCGAGTTTCAATACGGCTCGGGGATAAATTTAGGAAAGCAAATAAAAAAGAAAAGAAAAAGGAGGACTGGTCAACCGGGGAATCTCCAAAGCAGCACAAACCAACGCGTTTTTCATTGCCATTATTGCAGTCCAAATGAACAAACAAACACCAACTAACTCACAAAGTCCAAAGTCTAACCTCTGACTCACCAAACAACAACAACATTCAAAACATCCAACAAAAAACCCATTGAACAAAAAATCATAAAGTTTCGATCTTTATTAGTTCTTGCAATTGGAATGAAGGACAAATCGTCATCAATCAGTTGTGTTTCTTGCCAATGAACAATCTTTATATGGAGAATCCAAACCCCAACAAGTGTTTAGCCTCAGAAGCTTTGATTACTACTCTCAGTAACTCAATTCAAGCCCTAGGTAGGGGATTTGATGTCACTTCTGATATTAGGCTTCTGTACTGTAAAGGGGCACCAGGGTCTCGTTTAGTTCATCTTGATGAGGAAAATCTTGTGGATCTTTTGCACCCAGATGGGGTTGTTTTGCTTCCAAATGTTACTGTGGATATCGAATGTTCACAAGAGGAGAGAAACATTGAGGCTACACCTGTTTGTACCTTCCATGAGGTTAGCTCATTTTCTTGGTATCATTTATGGGCAGCTCATGTTTGTTTTGTTTTTGGTTAATCAATTTTTTATTAGGTTACATTTGGGTATGTTGCTGTTGGTGGTGGTTTTTGAATTTCTTAAATTTGTTTAGTACTCCCTTCAGTTCAATTTGTTTGTCTGGTTTTGACTTGGTATGGAGTTTAAGAAAGTGAAGAAGACTTTTGAATCTTGTAGTCATGAACTAAAGATATGCCCTTTAGTCTCGTGTCGTAAACATGCCATGTGGAAAGTTGGAATTAAAGAATTGCCAAAAAGGGAAAAAGGGAAGTAAGACAAATAAATTGAAACAGAGGGAGAGAGAGTATCTAATTGTTTCTGGATTGTTAACTAGATAGTTGTCGCGATAAAGGTTGGTTTATTAGTTTCTTGTTTTGGTGTAGTTTTGTAATGAAGGTCAAGTCAAGATAAACAATTTGAGTTTAGGCTTAATGGAGAGTTGGATTACTAGATCACAGTGCTTGCGCGCGCACTGCTGTGATTTAGTGTGCATAAATTACTCGACGGTTATTTTATGCTTCCTCTAATCTATATTCAATTGGATAATTCCTTTGTTCAGTAGCGGAGTTAGGATTTGCATTGAGGGGGTTCAAAGTATGAAGAAGTAAATGCACAAATAAGTCAATGGGACTCGACATCTACTATATATACATAAAAGATAATTTTAACCATGTATATATTGTGTAATTTTCTGCCGAAGGCGATTTTAACCATTCATTTGCTATTTGAATTGTGGAACTTTACCTAGTTACACATGCACATTATATAGTAAGATATAAAGCACTTGGTTCAAATCTTGAACTCGTGAAAGAATCACTGAAACAGATGTCTTTGACATTTTACAGATATCGTTGATAAAAACATGAACTATTGATGAGAGGTGAATAAGGGTCGTCCACCAGCTAGCTTAAGATGCATTTGGTTAGATAGAACATTATGGTGTAAGAAGTTAGGAGGCAGTGACGGCTGACAACAATTATGCTACTTATATTGCATGTTTAAAATTGGCTATAGCAACTAATTAAAAACTTGGTTAAACTTAGTGGAACAAATGCTTACTGTAGAGGTTTTATATAATATGGATAGCAGTCAGATGGACAGACCACTTGCTAATTACTATATGTTAGTGAAAGGAAAAAAAATTGGACTTAAGTAGAAAATCTGGCTTCTCACAATGGAAAGTTTTGGCTGTGTGAAAACAATGAATGGTTTTGTGATATATTGAGCAATCAAATACTGGTCACAAGCTGGCTTATGATGTGCTGAGTAGATAGGATTATGAGGTGCCAAATGTTTAGTGACAATGGTGACAAAAACTGTCCTAGTTATCTCACCAGCCTAATAGAACTAAGGTCAACTAATTAAATATTTGAGAAAAAATGTTAACATAAATCAGGTGCGGGCCTTGTCTAATAAGATACACCCGTCGAATAGATAAACTATTAATAAGCGTATGAAAGTGAATGAAACAAAGCGCAGACCTAGAAATTTTTGCATCCTGCCTTAAGGGGTTTGGTTCTGTAAATGTAAGTTAAGTAGCTTCATGAATACGTGTTCCAAGAAGTGATAGATAAAAAAGTTCTGCAACCCTTCTAGTCAAGTTATTCACAGGGATGGAGAAATGATAACCAAATTCCTATTAGAGTAGCTATTCCAGCAATCCAACTGTAAAATTACGGTCCTGGTAGTTAGCCACTTATTTGACGACCCCATTTTGGTGTCTATTTTCCTGGCTTGGTTAAGTGAATTGTCAGTATTACTCAAAATGCTGATTTTGTTGGGTTGACCCCGAGCACGACTTGGAGGGTCTCTACTTGTTTATACTGATAAATATTGATGACAGATGGTTTCTACAGTAATCTCCAATGTCCACTCAAGGACATAAAACTTCAATGAACTTGAAAGAATTTAAGAAATAGCCTATATGGAATGTATGACGGGTTTATTTATGTCAAGGGTCATCAATATGTAACTGCACAAAACATCATCTTGCCACTCATGTAGAAATTTTTGAAAATGCACGGAATATGGCTTAGCAAATAGATTTTGGTTTCCAAGTGGCAGTTTTTGCTGCTTCGGTACGATAACATGTGATGATCGTAGATTTGAGACTTCAACCTGTGCGAGGGTAGGGGCGGATGTAGCCAAGTGGATCAAGGCAGTGGATTGTGAATCCACCACGCGTGGGTTCAATTTTGTCGGGATCAGTATGCATTCTTCCTAAACCGTAAACACTATCTTTCATCAAAGATTCTGTTTTGGTTCTTCTTGCATGATCAGTTTCTGAGGTTATGCTTTCCTGTTGCCAAATTTATATACTGATAGAAGGGGAGGTTTAATCAAAGTGCATGCGGAAGGGACTCACCAACTATGAAAACTGAATGAGTTTACAAACCCAACAGTGATGACCCTCCCCTCTAAAATAGGCGGTCTTTTTTGCCTTCTTTCCTGGATACCAACCTAGCTTCTGTTTTCTTATTAGGCATTATCCATCTCATTATCTATGTCCCTTCTCCGGGAGAACTTGCAGGAAACGTTTACACTTTACTCCTGTCTCTTTAATTATGTATTTAAATTGCCTAGTGCTTGAATTTCCAGATGGCAAAATACTTCAATGCAAGCTCCAATATATTTGGAGATGTCCCACTTGGGAGCTTTAACTCGATGTTTAACTTCACTGGTTCATGGCAACATGACGAGGCAGCTACTAAATCCCTTGCCATGATTGGACATGTTATCCCACTCTTTACAGTGAGATTAGTAAATACGGATTTACTTCTGCGGGATGAAATCAAGCGTGCTGTTCCATACTCCTGGGATCCTGCATCGCTGGCAAGGTGAAGTATCTGACATCAGCCTATGTTTCAATATTTTGGTTTTTAATGGTAGTGTATCATTTTCTTTTGATATCAATGTATTATCGCATTCAGATTTCTTTCTAAAGGGCAGGAAAGAATATAAGCAGTTGCGGTATCTCTGCATTTCTACTAGGGGTGTTCACGGTTTGGTTAAAAACCAAACCAAACTGATTAAAAAAACCGACATTTGGTTAGGTTTGGTTTGGTTTTGGTTTACTCTAAAATAACCAAACCGAATCGGTATTTGTTACATTTTAAATTTTAATCATGAATAACTTTAGCTGTAGCACTTTCAGTCATATGTCTCCAACTAGTTGACATATCTTATGAGATTCTAAATGATTTTCACACTTTGAATGACAAATGATACTAATTATGAAAATAATATCTTGTTGTCTATGGAAATTTACAGTTGAGTTTCATTAGACTATAGATAATCACTAGGTTTGAACTTTCTTTCTAGTCCTTATCGAGCAAGAAATTTATGTGTTTACCTTTGGGGGGTTTATAATGTTGTTCCCTTATATGTAGTTTCTAATTTTTTTTAGAAGCATTCATATGGTGTTGTTCATGGCTTTGCCTAAGTATAACACTGAGTTGACATCTTAGTTTGATGGGCACAACACTCGGTTGACATCTCATATGTTGGATTGGATTTGTTTTTTTTTTTAATTTCTAACTTTTACCATTAGCTAAAGTTATAAACCGAAAAACCGAACCAAACTGAACTAAACCGACATTTATTTTTTTGTTTGGTTTGGTTTGTTTTTAGTAATTTAAAAACCGACTAAGTTGGTTTGGTTATGCTTTTGACCGATAACCGACTCAAACCGACCCATGAACACCCCTAATTTCAACTGTTGCATCTTTTACTTTTCTAAAATTGCATGAACTTGAGGAGGGGGTGACCTATAACAATTTATAGGTGCCCGTGCTCCAGTACCATTGATATTCTTGTGCGCCAAATTGTAGTTCCTTTAGATTCTTACTGTTGTTAACCTTAATAGCTATGTGTAGCTAGAAGAATTTTTCTTTGTGAATTCAAGCTTCTTATGCTGTGAATTTATGTATGAGAAATTGTCGATGTACAATATGCCCAAAATGTGCTGAACTCTGATTTTCTGCTCTTGAAGCATACCTGCTTATTGATATCTGTATGAGAAACAGCTTCACTGATCCAAGGAAAAATTTAAAACATTAATTCAATTGCTTTGGCCAATCCTTCGCTGTTTCTGATATTGATGTTCTTCTTTCAGCTTTATTGAAAACTATGGCACCCATATTGTCACCTCCGCAACGATAGGTGGTAGAGATGTAGTTTATATCAAACAACACCAGTCATCTCCTTTGTTAGTTTCAGACATTGAAAACTATGTGAAAGATATTGGAGATCAGAGGTTCTCTGATTCAAAGAATCTCTCAAGTGCCGGACCTTTAAGATATAAGGACAAGGTTAGCACATCTTATGTCTCAAATGGTGGGATTTTGGATACAATAGTGTTTAACTGACTTCTTGAAATCTGTTTCTTCAACGTACTCCCTTATTCTGTAAAATGAATATTCAAAATTATTGGAATTATCCTACTGCAGGATGTTACAGTTATTTTTCGCAGAAGAGGAGGTGATGACCTGGAGCAGAGTCACGACAAGTGGGCAAGCACTGTAGAAACATCTCCAGATGTGATCAACATGACATTTACTCCCATTGTTTCATTTCTTGAAGGGGTGCCTGGAATAAAGTACCTGAGCCGCGCGATTGAGCTATACTTAGAATGTGAGCATGTATCCTATTACTATTCATTCCTCTTTGCTTGCATGCATATTTTGATTCATTCTCTATTGGTCTACTTTTCTAAATCAAATGAGAACTCCAAGAAAATAGTTAATAGTGGTAATCCAGAATGATTGTACTGTAGTTCTTGAGGGTTACTCTTTCGTCTTCAGACTCATCTCAAGTAGTACTTCCTCTGACTCAGAGAGCATGACGGGGTCTGAAACACTAGGGTCAAAACATCTATTTATTTTTGTGTGAAACAGATGTTACGTATTTAGAAACTGTACAAAGTATTCACAGATGTCATAGTTGAAAGTATTTGAAAATGTTTGAAAAGATCTGTTTGGATCCCAAAAACTGATATTGTTCTATAAAATGGGAAAAAGGAGTAGCAGAAAAGCCGTACTCCAAGTATTTTATGTTCCTTAGAGCAAAAGATTTCACAGCTGTCTGAGTTGACGGGACTTCAGGGTCCGTCATCCTTAGGAAATCCCTGTATCTGGGTGGATAGGTGTTGGAAACTGAATAATCATCATGTCAATAATTTCCATGCCTGTGTGGGCTTTAGAGAATTCCCTAGTTGTGTTCTAAATATGAGTCAAACTTCTCAAAACATGTCTTTGTTGTCTGATGAATTTCATTATAATTTTTCCAGACAAGCCACCAATAGAAGATTTACAGTATTTCTTAGATTTCCAAATAGCTCGTGCGTGGGCTCCGGAGCAAAATAACCTTCAAAGAAAGGAGCCTGTATGTTCATCCCTACAATTCAGTTTGATGGGTCCTAAGCTCTATATTAGCCCAGATCAGGTATTCTTCATACTTTTGTCCAGATTTCTGAACATTCTATGGGTGAAATATTTGACATTGAATTGCTGTCCAATGCAAACTGTGATCATATTCACAGGGAAGTCTATCCAGTGTAATACATCTACCAGAAACAATATGGAAAGAAAAACAAGTTAGATATTGTTTGCTGTTTTTACCTTTATCCTAAAATTTGGTAAATTCATAGTATAATCAATTCCCACAGCATCCAACATCAAGGAGATCTCAGGAAACGAAGTTACTTGAATGGATACAAAAATTGAATATACTCGCCCATACATGTGTTTTACCAACTTTCCCTGGTCATTCATGAACAATATTTAAAGCAATTTTTAGCATAGTGAAACCGCCGACATGATCAAAGCAAGTCATGGTCAAGCCTCGCATCTAAGATACCTTGCCTGGAATGGCCTCCACACTTCATTTACCTTGTAACATCGTTGAAACAGTTTGTTTCCCATTCGTAAATAATGGATAAATAGGCAGACTGCTGTTCTGATGATCCCTAAAATTGTCTTTATAAGAGAGCAACATAGTAGTATGACGTAGAATTTTTATGTCACAACATGAGCTGGATCTAAGCATCACATGAAGGAGCTTATGAGTTAAACAAATAAGAAGCTACAAAGACATTGCGCTTCCAGCCATAATATTGTAAACTTGGAAATATAAATGCATGGGAATAGCTAGCTGATCTACGAGGTTAGTATGACGTAGAATTTTTATGTCACAACATGAGCTGGATCTAAGCATAACATGAAGGAGCTTATGAGGTAACACAAATAAGAAACTACAACAACATTGCGCTTCCAGCCATAAATATTGTAAACTTGGAAATATAAAATGCATGGGAATAGTGATCTACTAGGTTGATGGATGCTTATCATTCTGCAAATCTTGTCTAGATAAATGTTGATCAATATCAACTTGTTGCAAATTCATATATCACCTTTTTGCTAAAATCACAGCGCGACTTTTTCAGGTGACAGTGGGTCGTAAACCAGTGACGGGGCTTAGGCTCATCCTAGAAGGTAACAAGCAGAACCGTCTTTCAGTCCATTTGCAGCACCTCGTTTCCCTTCCCAAGATCCTTCAGCCCCACTGGGACTCCCACATGGCTATAGGTGCACCAAAATGGAAAGGTCCCGAGGAGCAGGATAGCAGATGGTTTGAGCCAATAAAGTGGAAAAATTTCTCTCATGTCAGCACAACACCAATTGAACATACTGAGACTTCCATTGGAGATCTCTCCGGTGTTCACATTGTGACGGGGGCTCAGCTTGGTGTCTGGGATTTCGGTGCCAAGAGTGTGTTGCATCTCAAACTCCTCTTTTCCAAGGTACCTGGCTGTACGATACGAAGATCGGTCTGGGATCACAGTCCATCAAACCTATCAGCAGTACAAAGGATTGATGGTTCTTCAACATCACTCATGAACGAAAACAAGAAAGGCGATACTTCCAGCCAAATGGGGAAACTGGCAAAGATTGTAGACATGACAGAAATGTCAAAAGGACCACAAGATGCACCAGGGCATTGGTTAGTAACAGGAGCTAAACTTGGGGTTGATAAAGGAAAAATTGTGCTAAGAGTGAAGTACTCCCTGTTGAATTACTAATGAGATTTGTTGTATGTGAGGTCAAAAACATTCTTTCTTTGGATAGTCTTAGATATCATGTTATTCTTCTGTAAATTCTGATAGCATTGATCATTCATTTTTGTTCTAGCCAACCAGATCAGTGTACTTCTCTTTGGGTGTATGCTATGTAAAATTTCCATTTTTCACCTTTTCATTTTCCTAAATCCAATTACTTTGATTTTGAGGATTTTTATTTGTTACATAAGTTGTGGTGAAATTGACTTTTCCTTTTCGATAATTCAAGTAGATCTAGGATTGGATTAATCACACAATCAATGTGTGGAAATTTAATTAATCGACTTCTAAGATAGGATTTTTGTGTTTTAATTTATGTGACATATTTTATTTTTTAATAATTTGTATAAATTAAAGTGAAGGTCATCTTTTTATAATTAAAGAATCGATATAACATGTAGTGATGATCTCAAATTTGAGCCGTAGATATGAAAAAAATCCTTTAAATAAAAAGCATTTTCATTGAATGGTCGATGCATAATATAAATTTGAATTAATCAAGTTTTAATATACGGAAAAGGCTAAAAAATACCCCTGAACTATCCGAAATAGCTCAAAAATGCCCTTCGTTAGATTTTTGGCTCAAAAATACCTCTCCGTTAAATATTTGGCTCAAAAATACCCCTCCCTCTAACGGAATTCGGAAAAGGATCAAAAATACCCCTGAACTATCTGAAATGGGTCAAAAATACTCCTTTGTTAAATATTTGGCTTAAAAATACCCCTCCCTTAACGAAATTAAATTATTTCGATTATTTCGTTAATTTATATAAGGTTCATCATTTAATTTATATTTCGTTAATTTATTTAAGTGAAATTTATATTTCATTAATTTCTTTAATTTATATTTTGTTAATTTCTTTAAAGTTTAAAAAGATGTAAAGTGAAAATACCTTTTTAGAATAAATGTACGTTTATTTTTCAAATCAAATTCAATCAATTTATATTATAATTCAAATACTTTTTTTCATTATCTTATTTTTAAAATTAAAGAAATACATTTATGTAAAAAAAATTAACGTATTAGGGTTAAAAAGTTAAAGTTAGGGTTTAATTAAATCGAAATAATTTAATTTCGTTAATGGGAGAGGTATTTTTGAGTCAAATATTTAATCAGAGGGATATTTAACGAAATTAAATTATTTCGATTATTTCGTTAATTTATATAAAGTTCATCATTTAATTTATATTTCGTTAATTTCTTTAAAGATTAAAAAGATGTACAGTGAAAATACCTTTTTAGAATAAATGTATGTTTATTTTTCAAATCAAATTCAACCAATTTATATTATAATTCAAATACTTTTTTTCATTATCTTATTTTAAAATTGAAAAAAATACTTTTATGTAAAAAAATTAAAGTACTAGAGTTAAAAAGTTAAAGTTAGGGTTTAATTCAATCGAAATAATTTAATTTCGTTAAGGGAAGGGGTATTTTTGAGCCAAATATTTAACAGAGGGGTATTTTTGACCCATTTCAGATAGTTCAGGGGTATTTTTGATCCATTTTCGAATTCTGTTAGAGGGAGGGGTATTTTTGAGTCAAATATTTAACGGAGGGATATTGTTGAGCCAAAAATCTAACGAGGGACATTTTTGAGCTATTTCAGATAGTTCAGGGGTATTTTTGAGCCTAATCCGTTTAATATAAATATCAATTACTAAATAATTGTTTTAAATTTTTTTTTTTTTTTAAATACTTTATAGTCACTCAATATTTTAATAGCATAAATACCAGAATCAACAACACCCATAATGGGGAATTTGAATATATGAACATGCACCATGGGTGTGCAAATTTCGCAAGTATTGTATTTTTTAAAAAAGAATTTGCCAATTCAAACTTACACATAAATTGTGACAGGAAATACTAATATTAATACCATTTTCGTCCTTAATCTATTGCATGCTTAGCTAATCAACTCATCTTAATGCAACGTGGGATCTCAAGAAGCCACCACGTCAATTCTTCCACCTCTATATTCTCCCACCATCTATTTCTCTCCACTACTTCACGAAAACATATCCACCAAAACCAATTTCATCATAAACACAAATGGCTTCTAGTGATGAAACACCAGGGCCAATGCCACCAGGTGATGGGTCTGTTCCTCCAGGGAAATCAATGTCAATTGGACAACATGTTATTGACAAAGGTGCTCAATTGTTGCAGACATTGAAACCCATCAAACACATGAACCAACATGTCTGCACTTTTGCTATGTATAGTCATGATATGACTAGGCAGATTGAGACACACCACTATGTGAGTCGAGTCAATCAGGATTTCTTACAGTGTGCTGTTTATGATTCTGATGATTCCAATGGACGCCTTATTGGTAATTCTCTTTTGATCCCCATCTTTTTTTGAAATTTTATTTGTCTTATTTCCTTTTTTGTCTGTCTCGAAAACATGTTTGGATTCACATACTTTAAATGCTTTGCACTTTTCTAGTGTTTGATAAAGCCAAAAAGACAATAAGTAAGTCAAATTTATTAAACTAGAATTCTAATTCCTAACTTGTGAGCTATAAATTCATCCAAATAGGAAGATTGAAATGATGTTTTGATGCATATAATGTATCTCTATTTTATCCTCTTTTTTTTTTCTGAAAGAAATTACGTATCAAATCAAAATCAGACAAACGAACAAACAAATTGTAACAGAGGAAGTATATGAATTTGGTTGAACGTAAGCGGTCTTTGGTTTTTTCTAGTTAACTAAGCTATCCTCTTGAATGGTTAAATCATCTCTCACAAAATTGGGTGGATTTGTGTGCAAAAATGGCAGGTGTAGAATACATAATATCGGATCGAATATTTGAAACTCTTCCAGCAGAGGAACAAAAGCTGTGGCACACTCACGAGTATGAGGTAATTACTTTCCATTTTTGTCATTCAAAAGCTTTAGTGCATCTAACTGTCCCTTTTTTTTTTTTTTCCTTTGACATTCTGGTTATTCCAAGGACTATGAGATTGACAAATTAATACTTCATGGATAAAATGCCTAGTTCTAGTTGGGAATTGTGAATATTTTGTTGTACAGATTATAGCAGGACTTTGGGTGAACCCAAGAGTTCCAGAGATGGTCCAAAAGCCAGAACTTAAGAATCTTGCTCGAACTTATGGCAAGTTTTGGTGCACCTGGCAAGTTGATCGAGGCAAGCCTTTATGCATGTCCTTTAATTTCTGCTAGCTGAGTACTACTCGCTTCATTTCAAAATACTTGTCACAATGAATATCGATGTATCGAGGTGTGATTCATGACATAGAAAATGTGATTTTGTGGTGGTTTAGGTGATAGGCTACCACTTGGAGCACCAGCATTGATGATGTCTCCACAAGGTGTAAATTTGGGCATGGTGGCACCAGAGTTGGTGAAGAAGAGGGACGAAAGATATGGCATTTCTTCAAAGGATTTGGAGGAGAAAAGGGTGGATATTGCAGGACCAGAGACGACCATGAATCCCTATGCAAACTACTGGATGCAAACTGGCAAGGGCTTTGCCATTGATGTGGAGCTCACTGATATGAAAAAGACTGCACCTTTTCCATGAGAAGTATAATCAATTAGAAATTAGAGTAGTCTATATGACATGCATCAGTTATTAGCAGTACTGTTAGTATGTCCTATTCTATTCTAGCATGTATTTGTTCAATAATATAACTTCTCTTTCAGTAATAGCTTAACTCGTCGTCTTCCTTTTCATTTTCTCAGCCGACTCTCCTACAGCATTTTTTGGTTTGATAATTAATCTGATTACAATAACAACAAATTCAGTGTATTTTTCCCAAGTGGGGTTTGGGGAGGGTAGAATGTACGCAGTTCATACCGCTATTTTCAGAGAAGTAGAGAACTCTTTTCGATAGATCTCCGGTTTTAGATAAAAAATAGTTAATAAGGTCATAGTAATACATGAAATAGGATGGGTAACATAATCGAAAACTAAGAAATAAGAAACAATAATAATAAAAATAAGAGCGACATGAAAATAAGTGCACTACGAAAATAAGAAATAGGGAATAAGAAATAAGATAAGGACACTCACCTAGTAGTAGAATACACTACCGGCTCCTATCAAAGGACAGTCCTAGGGTTACTAAATCGATTACAGAAAGTCCTAGGGTTACTAAATCGATTACAGAAGAGTTCCCTAACTATTAGTCACAACCCACACCCGCACTAGCCTTCTATCTTTATCCGTGACCCCCACAGTCATGTCCTCAGTAAGCTGTAGCAGCTTCATGTCATGTCTAATCACCTCTCTCCAGTAATTTTTCAGTCTGACTTTACTCCTCTTGAAATCATTCAAAACTAGTCTCTCACACCTACGAATTGGAGCATTCTTGTCCCTCCTCATCACATGCCCAAACCATCTCAGCCTTCCTTCCTTTATCTTGTCTTCCACTGACACCACTCCCACCTTCTTTCGAATAATCTCATTCCTAATTCTATCCCTCTTTAGTAAGCCCACACATCCAACGCAACATTCTCATTTCCGCTACTTTCAATTTTTGTACATGAGACTTTTTGACTGACCAACACTCCGCACCATACGGCATGGCCGGGCGGACTTGTGATTAATCTGATTCCTAGCATTAATTTTTTGTAAATAATGCTTCAAAGACTTGTGATCGGGAAGTATACAAAATTATTTACCATGTAATTGTTCATTTGTGCGAAAGGCAGCTCGTGCGCACATCATGTTTCTTAGAAGCTCCTCCTGATGAATGTAGCTTAGATTAACTTAATTATACTGCAGTAAAATATTTATTGTATAATTTCGGATCATAGCTTAGATTAACTTATTCTGCAATAATATATTTATTGTATGATATCGAATAAAGACCAATTAATTGGGCGACCTATGCGTAATGTCGTGAACACATTCTATTACTTCGTCCATTGCAATATACTCCCTCCGTCCTAAATTATCCGTCTCAAATTTCCTAATGTGATTTTCTATTTTACTTATTCTTTTTTATTAATCACGAAAAGAAATTTTTTTTCATGTTTTACCATTTGCATTAATTATTTTTTTCTTTAAATTAAAATATAAATATTATTTAATCAGGATATTATAATAAATTAATTATTTTTTTTAATCAATATGTCATCTCAATTTGAGATCGATAATTTAAAATGGAGGAAGTTTATACTACTGTATATGCCTATGTTGCTTGAAGCCTCCAAAAAAAAAAGAATATCACATTTATGTTGAATTCTTAAAAAATGCATAAGGATTAAATATGCATTCATTTATAATATTGAAGAGTTCGAGTTTAACATAGATTTATGCAATATCGATTCAAAATACTCTTAGATTATATAATGATGGTATAAAATGAGTCATTTTTAAATATACATGTTTTCATATACTACAAATTTTCGTTTGCCCATAAAAATCATATTTTTTTAGAGTTGGAATTAAAATTATGTTTGACCATAAATATAACTTGAAGTTATTTTTAAAATTTTACGAGAGAAATATGAGTGAAAAAATAAAAATAAGTAAAATAAATTTATTTTTATTTTTTCAAATATAATTTTAAAATTATATTTGTAATTTGCATGATTAAATATATTTTATTTTCACTTTTTTTATTAATATAAAATAATTTTTATGATAAAACCACTAACTAAGAAAAGTGTGGGACTATGTACTAGCGTGGACAACTGCGCTTGCTATTGCATCCAAATAACATTGTTTTGTTAAAAACCACATATTATGATCTTTATCTTTTACTCTCGCACTCTACTCATCACTTTGTATTGAACTTTATCCAAATTGCTATCTCATAAGCAAGCAATTTGTTTAAACACTACTATATACTGATGAAAACGTGTCACCAAATATGCTGCACAACACCTTCACCGTTGAGCTACTACGTGGCATCTCATTGCCACCTCGTACCCTCTTGCATGGCCACCTGGCAACCCACAAATCCTTTTTAAAATCCCTCAAAATAGAACAGACATCCCCCAGGGCCATCTTTCTATTTTTTCTTCCAAGAAACTGTTTTTGAATCCATACCTTATACTTTTTCATCCATCTATGGCTGCTGCAGCAACAGGGACACATGGTCATGGGGAGCAGATACCCCCGGGGAAGCCCATGTCAACTGAGCAACACATAATGGATAAAGGTGCTGAAATGCTGCAGTCTTTGACACCCATTAAGCAAATGAATCAGCATGTTTGCACCTTTGCACTCTACAACCATGACATGAATCGCCAAATCGAAACTCATCATTATGTCACCCGTGTCAATCAAGATTTTCTCCAATGTGCTGTTTACGACTCTGATAACTCCAACGCCTGTCTTATCGGTAATTCCTTCAGACTACCTCTTTCTTGGTGGTTTTTGAATTCCCATTTGTTAATATATACTTACGTACTAATGATTTCTTCTTCTTTTTTTTATGTTTGGTGAAGGGGTGGAGTATATAGTATCTGATCGCATCTTTGAATCCTTGCCTAAAGAAGAGCAGAAACTTTGGCACTCTCATGCTTACGAGGTTTGTTTGTTCCTTTTTACTAGTACCACTTTTTAAGGTTGATATCTCTTGGTCGTTTTACCCTATAGATGCAATATATTTTGCAACTTAATTGGGAAAAATTTGAATATTGACGGCAGATAAAATCAGGACTGTGGGTGAATCCTAGAGTTCCAGAGATGGTAGTGAAAAAAGATCTCGAGAATTTTGCCAAGAGCTATGGCAAATTCTGGTGCACATGGCAAACAGATAGAGGTAATTAGTAGAGTACTGACCCCCCTATATATAGATGTACAACATAGATAAAAATATATTCCTGATTTTTAATATATTGTATGTATGTTTTACTATGCGATGAAAAAGGTGATAAGCTACCAGTTGGACCACCATCACTGATGATGTCTCCACAGGCGGTGAATTTGGGGATGGTAAAGCCAGAGCTAATCCAGAAGAGAGATGACAGGTACAATATGTCGACTGATGCCATCAAAAGGACGAGGCTAGAGATAGCGGAGCCTGAGTGGATTAATCCTGAGGCAGATTATTGGAAACAGCATGGGAAATGCTTCGAGATACATGTTGAGGATCTTGAAATGAAGAAGATAGCTCCTTTTCCATAAAGAGTATACTGGCAACCGAAAAATTAGCCAGTGTGACATGAAAATCTCTTATTTCTTTTGTTGCTGTGTAAAAATAACGTTCGTACTTTGAAAGTGATGCATGCATGCGCATGAACTTATTTCCCGGTTTCTTCCGAATTCCCAAAACTAATGGTACTCGTAACGTGACTAGTATGATTGAAAGTTGGCTCATGACAAGTACATGTTAAAGTAAATATTTGCAATATTCGAAATAAGAGTAATTTCATGTAGCAAATCATTTGATTTTAACCACACGGAACCCCGTCTCTTGAATGAAAAACTATAAAAGGTTTTGAGATGCAAGGAATTTTTCCGAATTGCTTTGTCGAAAAATCTATTTCGTATATGTACATTAAAATATATTCTACATATAACGACAAATATTTTTTTATATATTGCTCACTTCATTTCTTTTTATTTGCTAATAAAAAAAATATGAATTTTGATCAATTTATTTATTAATTAAATTTAAAAATTATAATTTATAGTATTATTTATATAATTTTTAAATATAAAAATTTTAATTCTAAAAAATTATAGTAATTTAATTTAATTTTAGAAATTAATTAAAATAATTAAATTAGGCATGTGTGAAAAAAGAAGTGAGTAAATAAAAATAAATAATAAAAAAAAAGAATAACTTTTAAAAAATGGTAATCATGACATAGCTTGAAGGGGAGCCCTAACCGGTGAAGTTGCTAATAATATTTGATCAGGTGGTGGTTAGTTCAAGTTATGAAAACTTAAACTAATCTTTGTAGAAATGCAAAAATCATACAATAAATGTTTGTGGATGCCTTTTATTTTTCTAAACCCACAATTTAAATGAATAACGAAAACTTTAATATATTTGGTTTAGTTATGACCTTGCTCCTGCGAGTAAACGATAATATTCGGGGATTATTATAAAAGTCCGCTATTCTTGGTGAGCATAAATTCATTTGTGAAATGATAAAGGAAGAATAATAAGTGAAACATAAAAATCAATTATTCTGTCAATTCCTATCGTCTCAGTACAATTGTAATGGAAGAAGGTACAACAATTATGCAGCAGGTACAAATCAATGAAGAAGTGTTGGAAAAGCATGTTTACTCTGTTTGGGCTCTGCCCCCTGAACATGTGAGAGTTCGGGTCAAGAAGTTGATGGAGGGTCTCCGATCGGAGTTTGGTGGGCCCCATTTTGAACCTCACGTGACCGTCATCGGAGCTATTCGGTTGACGGAGGCTCAGGCACGTGACCTGTTCAAAATAGCTTGTCAGAAACTGAAGCCTTATAGTGCTGAAGTGGAGAAAATTGATGCAGGCACTTTCTATTATCAGTGTGTTTATCTTTTGCTCAAACCAACCACTGAGGTAACAATTTTGATTTGTTTTTGGGTTTGCTATTGGTCAATTTTGTACTATGCTTGGTAATTTTCAAATACCTATTTTTTATTTTCAAGAAAGTGTGTTTAAGAAATCTTGTTGGTATGTTGAGCTGGCTTAATGAACAGTGTGCTGTAATCCCAGTTGCGGAACCAGAATTTTTCCTAAGGTGATTTAAAATATAAAGAAGTAAATATACAAAGAAGCTGAAGGGGTTCGACATTTACTGTATGTGTATATATTCTTTTGACAAAATCTTGCAGTGGGGTGTAGGAAGTGTAGGATGTATGTAGACCTTAACCGTAACCTTTGTGGGGGTAGAGAGGCTATTTTTGATAGACCCTCGGGCTCAAACGAAAATGGTCAATGGTTTGTATGTTCTGCTCTTTATTTCATGAGCAAATATTTTATGTGGAAAATGGTTCATCCAGCAAATGTTGATTTTCTGGCTAATGGGAGCTTAGACAAAGAATACAAGATGATGGGAAACTTTGCAATCAACAATGTTGATTATTAGTAAGATAACGTGCGTGAAGATTAGTCTAGTGTGGTAGTTTGTTTCCATACATTTATAATTATATGTACTGAAATGTATCTAATAGTAATGTTTATAATTGCATAGAATGACTTAGCACATTGGATGAGTAAGCTCCGTACTGTTCCTTCGAGAAGAAAGATCAGAATCTGTAGTAGGGGATGTATGGCCTGATGCTAGTCCTATTAAAACATACTTAAAACATCTCTTTGATCATGAAGTAAGTTTCAACCTTCTGCTCTCGTCTATGATGATTGTATGGCGTAATCTAGTATGCCAAAATTGCTAGTTGGACCGAGTGTTCATTGTCTACATTTGCTGTATCCTGGATAGAAATCAAGTGTAGACACAGGGTAGTGCTCGGGCTTGGAGCAATAGAGATCAAATACATTAGTGTAATTGAAGGCATTTCTTTTGAGATGGTACGATAATTCTATGAATTGAAGAGGCCAAAATAGAATACATTGCGACTTTGGTAGCTTTATATTCTTATTTATTCACCCTTTGTAGTTAAAACACACTGATTACATAGTGAAAGCTTTTGCTTAAAGAACAAAGAAATAAAGAGTGAAGAAAGTAAGGAAGAGTACATGAGATAATAATGGAGATTAGATAGCTTTCTATTAAATGTATAAAACGTATGCGATATGAGATTCAATCATCATTGGCGCTAACCTTTGGCTTGGGAGCTAGAGAAATGAAGAGAACTGGAAAGTTGCAAGAACTTCCCTTAGTTGGTTTGTTCTGCGGCAAAGGAGGGAGATGAAAGAACCAATTCACTTTTACCTTGAGCCTGCGTATCTACTTCCACGAGAAAGATAAGCCGAAAAAGTATTGGTCACATCCTTGTTTTCTCTCCCAGACCAAACATAGGAAATAACACAACTTTCTTTCACTTTCACCTCTATCTTGCCTCCTCATATATTCCCTTTTGTGTCTATTCCATTTGTTTATTTCCTAGGAAAGCACAAGTTTGTGTTAGGAATGATGAGCAAACTATAAGGAGACTGAAACATGGAAGTCTAATGAAACTTTTCCTTTAGAGATGCCAAAGGTTTACATATTGTTACCTTCCATAAGAAATGAAGGCAAGTCGACTAAATTAGGTTAATTTTACAGTTCGAACATGCTTTGGGACTCATTCAAAGTGAGATGGGCTCTAAATTCCCTTAGTCAACCATGTAGAGCGAAGTATCATGGGGTTAGCGCTTCTGTAGGTGGCGTATAACCCTGTGCACGCTTTACATTTCGAACAGTCAGCACTTAGCTCTATAGCGTTGAAACACCCGACACACACTTTACACCTTAAATTTTCTTTCTTGAGCATCCGCTTTTTAAATTTTCTTTCAAGTTGTTGGTTATTACTTACATACTGCAATATCTTTTCTTTTCTTGAAATTCAAAATTTGGTAATGAACATATCTTTATGTGATAAAGAAATGGACATTGGGTCTAAGTCAACCTCAAAAGCTAGCTCATGAGGGGAGGATTGCCCAAGACCATATAAGGAGACCAAGGACTCTTTAACCCACCGATGTGGAACTCCAACACCCCCACATGCCCAGGCTGGACATCTGGAGCGTGGACAATATAAGACGGGGCCCAACATCGAAAACAATAAACTGGGTGGGTCTGCCTCTGGAACAATGTCCATTTTTTAATCATAGTATCAGAAACAGGTCCACCCAGTTCATTATTTTCGATGTTGGGCCCTCATCTTATATTGCCCACGCTCCAGATGTCCAGCCCTGGGCGTGCGGGGGGTGTTGGAGTCCCACATCGATTGGTTAAAGGATCTTTGGTCTCCTTATATGGTCTTGGGCAATCCTCCCCTCATGAGCTAGCTTTTGAGGTTGAG
Organism: Capsicum baccatum var. pendulum; assembly: GCA_030864225.1. NCBI lineage: Eukaryota > Viridiplantae > Streptophyta > Magnoliopsida > Solanales > Solanaceae > Capsicum > Capsicum baccatum. Next base: position 140,859,209 of record CM061551.1, on the reverse strand, counting down.
TTAGGCCCAAGATCCATTTCTTTATCATTATGCCTAGATAATTCAATTTAGCTCATACATTTTTTGCTTTAAAGAGGGTGCTGCACGAACAATCTTATTTACCATCTTATGTTGAGTTCGAAAAATAAGCTCATAAGAAGTCTTATGATAAACCATGTTTCATTTGTGTACAAATTTTGGTGCAATTATTGACATCAGTCACCTGAAATCTGTTCTTCCAGGTTGTGGAGGCAAGTGATCTCTGCTGCAGTCAGTTTGGTTATAACAGATCAGGATGTAAGATGAACATTCTTTCTTTAGATTTTGTGCGCCATTCAGTTTCAATAGTTGTAGTCACGAAAAGTTTAATTCCTTTTTGAAGTTACCAGTTCCATAAAATAAAGTTTATTTCCCTTTTTGAGAAGGCTACTCGTTATCTTTTTCTAGAGTACAACAACCATGCCTCCCAACAAGTATTGCACGGTATTACTCCGTAATCTTAGGCAAACAGATTTGAACTTCCCAAGTAGTAATAAAAATAGCTTCCCCTGCTTTCTATTTCTCTCCTGGACTTCATACTTCATGGATGAACCTTCTCACTAGATTTAAGATAGCAAAAGGAAGCTCATCGGAATATGGAACAGAGAGTATGTAAAGATATGACACATGTGCCTAACTCAACCCCAAAAGCTAGCTCATGTGAGGAAAAATGTCCAAGTCCATATAAGCAGACCGTCAACCCATTCCCCAACCAATGTGGAACTTTCAACCCATTCTAACAGAGAACATGTAAAAGACTAAGTGGGCGTTTGGCCATGAAAACTAAAATTTTTGAAGTTGGAGTTGGAAATGGAATCGAAGTTGGAGTTGGAGTTGTGTTTGTCCATGAATATAATTGGAGTTGTTTTTGAATTTTTTTGAGAGAAGGAAGATGGAAAAAGTGAAAACAACTTTTTCTTGTTTTCCACTTTTCCAAATACAACTCCAAGTTGTGTTTGAAATTCGCATGGCCAACATCAACTTGGAGTTGAATTTGACATAAAGTGAAGTTTTTTTTCGGATAAGTGAAAAAAAAAAAATTCATGGCCAGACAGGCCTAAAATCATAATTCCAGAGCACTGATGCTAGCTTATGGTATGTGTGCTCCCAGTCCTTAAAGACGCTGATCTTCAGGGTTCTAGCATGTAAGTTTTGATTTCCATAATTTCCGGACAAGTTACTCACTCCAGCGATGCCACCTCCCATTTTCTTTCGGTATATTCTTTTTACCTAGGAGGGTCGTCATCGTGTGGGCTAAATTTTGTGGCTGATCTTAATTTCATGATCATGCAGCATATATGCCGCATCTGAGCCTTATTTACGGGGACTTAACTGATGAAGAAAAGAAGAAAGCTCAAGAAAAGGCTTATATCCTCGACGAGGGCATTTCTAGCTTGAGCTTCCCGATATCTCATCTTGCATTGTGTAAAACAGACACTGAAGACAAGAGCTGCAAATCATGGGTGACAGTGGAGGAGTGCTCTCTTCAGCCCTAACTGGCATGCTGTAAGCTAGCTAATAACTTGTTGGTCATCAACCAAAACTTGATCTCGTTTACATTTACCACTATAGCTACAAGGTTGGTTGAACTTTACAGGACTTGCATGTATTACTCTTTTATGATGTGCCATAAATAAGAACTTACTTTGAACTTCCCTTTCCATTATGCGTTTGATACAACAGATAAAACAGACGTGTAGGGATTTCTTAAAACATTTTCCAAGAACATTTTAAGATTCTCCAACATATAATTAGCATCTGAATTTTATTAAGTTTCAAACAATTCCTACTTTCTAGTGGTACATTGAACAGGAAGAATAAGTAAAGAGTTTAACTTTTGTGCACCGTCAGTGCGCAAAATATTTTACACTATCAATTGACTTGACATGCTATTACAGGTTAACAAATTATTACATAAAAATTAAAAAAGAAAAAATTAGGTAACCTGCAATAGCAAATTAAGTTTACCTGATAGTGTAGAATATTTTATACACTGACGTTGCACAAAACTTACATTCATAAGTAAAAAATACGAAAAGTACTTGTATTTTCTTCATCACCACCTAAAGCTAAAATACGTAAAGTTTCCTTTGGTTTTTAATAGGGGGGGAAATAGTAAAAAGGTGGTGTGAAAATTGTGTTTCAAGTTGTAGCTAGTAATTTTGTAGCTACATATCAATTTTGTTGTACTAGTGAATATTGACGTGGACACCTCTCAAGGAACAACAATAAATAGAATGTCAATTTTATTATTTTATCCTTTGAATATAATAAATTCAATGCTCTAGGAAATACATTGAGAAATGACTAAAAAATTAGGGTAAATTAGAAACTAAGTCCGTGATAAACTCTCTCTTAATTTTCTTAAAACGAACATCTATTTTTAGTATAATGGACAAAATTGATGCACATTTTACTTTCTTCAGACTCCACTTTGTGTGTTTTACTTGGTATATTCTTGTTGTAGATAAGAAACATTTTTACAACACAAATTCTGGTTACAAAATACTCTTTGTTTTAATTCAGTGAAAGAACATGCAATTTTATAAGTTAAGAGAGTTGAAAAATGGTTTTCATGAAAAATAAAAATAAATTATGTTTTCCTTAAAAGATATAGGTAGATAAGGGATGGACGTCGATTCGAGGGAAATTAAATCAACAATATATATCTAGTATATAAAGAAAATTATAGTTCTTAAATTTCAACTTGTACAGCTGCAAATAGTAATAATGTTACTAATCAAAGTAATGTGGATAAGAGGTTTTTTCAGCGTAATCCTGCTAGTATTCTTCTGGCTTTTATGACTTTATGATAATATGGATGAATATTATTAGTTAGTCATTGACTTTTTCTTAATGTCAACTTTATCTTTATTCAACCTAGAACAAGTTGGTATATACCTTCAATAAGTTTTGTTGTTGAAATATTCAAAATTCTCTAAGCTCATATACGAATATACCATAAGATAAAATAGACATTACAAGATTGAGACCACCCCAAATATAACTAAAAGAACCATAGGATAAAATAGATATTACAAGATTAAGATCACCCAAAATATAACTAAAAGATGTACGTGTATCAATCGTGGTTCAATCATCCAAATTTACTTTTACGATTGAGCTTCACTTTGAATACAATTAATTATCGTGTTATTTTTTTAATTTAACTATTAATCGCGGTTCAATGATCCAAATTTACTCTTATGAATGCAAATATCATGATTTTTTTTTTTATTTCAACGGTTGGTGAGGAATTAATTTTACAATCTGTTATAAATATTCTTTTAAAAAATCAAGATTGGAGATCGATAAATTAATAAGATTCACGAGATATATCGATATTTGAAGGGTGATTTTTTTTTTTTTTTAAATTCAAATTGCAATGGCTTATGAGAGATTGTTTCCTTTCAATCAAATAGTAAGAAGATAATGGTACAAATTTCAAATTTGATGGTTAGAATTTGCAAGGCATTTAGAGCACGTGGGGGTATGGAAGAAATCACAAGTGTCACATTCATTTGGACTGGTGATTAGTTGGAAAATAGGTAGTCGGAGTATAATAATTTACACAAAAGACTGACTTTGTTATTGCTTTCGCATCTCAACTAATTTGAATTAGTGTTGTGTAAAATTTATTTGGAAAAATATTTTTTTTTATATTTAAAATTTAAAATTGAAACATTTAATTAATGGAGGTGCAACTTCATCCGTAACACCACATGCAACCCACTGAAACTTCAAAATCACGTATCTTTATGGTCGATATATGTGAGTGATCATTTGGAAAATATATAGGCAATTACTTCTAGTTTACGAAAATATCATAACGGATTAGTTAATTAGACAGTCTCACAAGTCACATCAAAGGGTGATTCCGATGACATAGACTTTTTCTTTTGAGGGCGGAATTCAAGTGCGCAAGGATATATATATTATAAAATAAAAATATATTGAATCATTTTGGCTTAGAAAAAAGTACGTTGATTTTTATTGTGTATTTACTTTTTAAATTATATTTTAAATCTTTTTAGTAAAAATTATGATATGTTTCACAGTAGACTGCTATGTCATGGTTCCAAAGATCACTTATGCAGGTGATTGTTGCTAGCTAATTAAGGGAATTATTGAAGCAGTAAATTATATCTATATAAAAAGATTTTTTTTTTAAGTGTACGAAATAAAAAGTGATGAGAAAATATAAAGAGAACTTTTTCATGAATGCTGGGTGCATGTCATTATATAATTCAAAGTAAATAAATAGCATACGGAGATAACAATTAAAGCAACAAAAAGAAAAACTAAATTTGGTTAATTTTACGGTACAAATTCAAAAGTTTCATTTACGTTAATTTTCAACTTAAATCTGAGTGAATCCTGCAATAATGACTTACATGCATGGTCTTAGTACTGTATTAGCAGAAGATTGAAATTGATTGCATGCATGACGAAAATTAGTGATCGATTCTCGCAGTAGGTCGGATAAATCTCTTATACCATAATCCAAATTCAAACTTGATGCGAAAGACAAGAAAACATTGAAATTCTTAAAATTTAATTTGTTCGCGTATATTTTAAGTCTAAACAGTATTTATACTTACATATAATATATTACCCCTAGTATGTACCTTAAGCTTTAAGGCACTCCTAATGAATTGACTCTTATTTCCAATTAGTAGCCATTTCGCCATAGAAATTTTTTTCCTTTTTTTTGGAAAAATTATTTCACTTTAGTGAAAATACGCTCCGTGAAAAATTAAACTTGTTTTCACTTTTTTCCTTCATACTTCTCTCACAAAATTTCAAAAACAACTTTAATTTATATTCATGGTCAAACACAACTCCAACTCCAACTTCATCTTCAACTCCAACTCCAACTTTAAAAAAAAATAGGGGAAGAATACCTAAACAAATAAGAGAGAATTCAAATCCATAACATGTAAGACATGACGTATGACTTGACTTGGAATTCAAGTATTCTCCCATGAAATTTGTGTTGAAAGCATTCAAAGAAATGGTCAGCTGTTACCATTTTTTTTTTAAAATATCATCACAATCCATTCAAGGATATACAAGTTTCAATTTTAAATAATCAAGAACCAAGTTGATTAATGACTTAATTTTAAAATGTAAAGAGCCATAGTGCTTGTGACTTTACTCCATGTTAATCAAGTTTAAATCATGTGACGAGAGAATAAAATTTAAAAAAAGTTGAGATGGGGTATAGACTTTCATGTTTTAAAAAGGGAAAAAAAGAAAATGAGATATAAATAATTAAGCATTTCGAAAGTATGCATATTACTTTCTCTAGATATTGCAATATAAATGAATTATAGACAACATTTTTATGGTCTAAAATGAATGAACTTTTCAAAAGTTCAAGAATGTATTAATTTTTTTTTCTTTCAAAAATACCTATTTTTCTAATGACGTTTACAGATATTCCTTTCTCTAGCTAGTTCAATATAAATGAATTATTGACATTTTTTATGATCTAAAATAAATGAACTTTTCAAAAGTTCAAGAATGTGTTAGTTTTTTTTTTTTTGCTTGCAAAACCACCCTTTTTTTCTAATGAGGTTTTCAAATATGCTTTTAAATCTCAAATGATGACTATTTTTACTACACTCAAATCCCTCTGTAGTGACAGTATTTGTCTGAGAATTTCATGGCTATTATAGAGAAGTATTGTTATATATGTATACTGATATTTGACGATCAGATTTCATTTAACTGTTATAAATAAAAGTATGTAAAATTAAAAAAAAGTATGAATATAAAAAATAAATATTAGTAGCTTTTTCTCGTGAAAAGTTATATATGAAGTAACAGATATGCATCATTTAAATACAATTTTTTTCTTTAAATTAGATATTCGTACTTGAAATTTAAATATTTTGATACTTGATTTTATATATATATTTCTTACAAAATATTATTACATAACATTTTAGTATGTTGTTATAGAGAGTTAATTTTACAAAAAATGTACCTCTATAATAAACGACATTGTCGTTATAGATAAAATGCCGTATTAAGAAGTAAAATATAACATGAAAAATTAATTTCGGAGAAAATTAGATCGTTATAGTGAAATGTCGTTATAATAAGGTGGCGTTGTAAAGAGGTTTCACTGTATTAGGTAGAGCTTCAAAAGAATCAGACAAATAATATTGACAAATTATCTTTTAAATAAAGTATTTAAATATCTTTATTAAAGGGTGTCACACTGACCAATAATTTATATATATTGGATTAGAGAGAGTAATTGTTATTCCTTTCTTGTCAAAAAATATTCACGAACTTATATTTTTATCATTCACTTAATAGAATTTAATGAGGACAAATATATTTTTTATACAATTTTCAAATATCTAAATTTAAAATTTAAAATATTAAATTAATTTACTTCTATTTTGCTTAAAATTTAAATTAAATTGATTTTCATGAAATAAAACGTGACAAGTAAAAATGAAGTAGAGAATATATTTTTAATGTACGTATTACCCATCTGGAACTTATAAAGTAGTCCTTAGCCACCAATTTAGATTTTAGTTTGTATTCAACCTCGGTCAAGTTGGCAATATAAGTACTACATATTCTTGAGCACCCCCATAAGAATAAAAATTGTTGAAACAAGTCTAATATTTCGATAAAATTACAAAATGACCACGTTCGTTATATTTGGTTTAACTTCCCTTCACTCCGCGTACAAAAATCAGATTCTCCACCAATTGCATCCATTAACGCGTGAATACCATGCGCCTTCCTCATTTTTTTTTGTTTTTTTCATTTTTCATCTGTGTCCTATATTCATATTAAAATTCGATCAAATTTAATTTTCACTTGGTGTCCTGTATATCCATATCAGGCACCACCAATTTAGATTTTCAATCAGTGTCTTATAAAAGATTCGTGCTGGTACATACATAAAAACAACTCTATCCTAGAAGAGCCTTCTTCATTATTTCTTTTTTTTTTTATTTTTACTCGATATCCTATAATTATATTAAAATTTCATCAAATTTGGATTTCCACTCAGTCTCGATGTCCTATATTTATATTAGAACACCGCTAGTTTAGATTTTCGGGTATCAGTAATTCTTACAAAAACGATTCCATCTCTAAAAAAGCCTTCTTCACTATTTTCTTTTTTTCTCGGTGTCCACTATTTATATTAAAATTCAATCAAATTTGAATTTCCACTCAGTGTTCGTCCTATACATTCATATTAGGACACCACTAATTTTAGATTTCCACTCGATATCCTATATACACATTAAGAAAGGGAGTCTTGGAGTAACTGGTAAAGTTGTTGTCACGTGATTAGGAGGTCACGGGTTCAAGCCTTGGAAACAGTCTCTCGCAGAAATGCAAAGTAAGGCTGCGTACGATACACCCTTGTGATGGGGCCCTTCCTCGGACACCGTGCATAGCGATAACTTTAGTGCACCGAGCTGCCCTTTTATCCTATATGCACATTAAGATTCGCATTGAGATGTTTTATATTGAAGTTATAGCACACCCTAATAATGGAAAAAAACATCGTTTTCACCCCAAACTATATCTGAAAAGTCGAAGCCACACCTAAACTATAAAAAAGTGAAACTATTTAACCCTAAATCTGACGTGAAAATAAAATTAAATTAAAAAGAAAAAAAGTGCGTTTAAAGCCAAAATTATTATTTAAAACCCCCACCCAAGCACCAAACCCCACACAGATTCTCTCTCTTCAACCCCATTTTTTATTTTTTTCTATTTCTCTCTCAATCTTCTTTCTTCTTCATTTTTTTTCAATTCACAACCACTGCTCCTTGTGGTTGACGAAACTGTTTTTTTCATAGTAGTTTTTGTAGAGAAAAAGAGAAGTTGAGTCTTTGAATCGACGTGTTGAAGTGAGAAGAAGGTTCACCGGACGCAGTTGAACTATTACTTTCTAAATTCAATTCATCTTGTTGATGTATTTTCAAATTGATCTGTTCATGGGATAAGAAGTTCAATTCAATTTGGTGATACTTATACTTTCAAAATTCTTTACTCATCTTGTTGAAAATCATTGAAATTAAAAAAAAAAAGTCGATCAATTTTTTTTTTGATAAGACCTGTAAAGATTGGAGAAAAAGAAGAAGAATATGACATTGAATTTAAATGAATTTGTTGCTTGAGTATATTGATTTTATATTAACAATGGAAGAAGAAGATGACATTATGGTCATTGAAAAATTAAAGAAAAAGAGGAAGATGGTTTTGGACATTGAAGAAATTGAAGGAAAAGAAGAAGAAGACATTGAATTTGAATGAAGTTGTTGCTTGAGTATATTGATTTTATATTATCTTTCCGTTAATTTATTTTTTCTTTTTGGTAATTGAAGAAAAAGAAAAAATAATTTTGGACATTAAAGAATTTATCGAAGAAAAAGAAGAAGAAGGAGGTTTTGAACATTGAAGAAGATAATTTTAGACATTAAAGAATACCTTCACTTCCATGATTTTGGATATTGAATGAAAAAATATAATTATTTAAATAGAAAAAAATTATGAAGAAGAAAGAAAGAAAGAAAAATGATTTAAATTAAAAAAAAGAAAGAAAAAAGGAAAATTTATGAAAATAATAAATTTATTATTTTTTCGGATAATGCTGATGTGACATTGATGTGACAGTGTGTGTAAAATATCACATGCAAATAGTGTAATGTCTGATAGGGTGTAAAAAATATAATTTTTTTATAGTTAAGATTTTAGATATGAATTTGATTTTTCGTATATAGTTTGAGGCGAACGATGCGTTTTAGCCCCTAATAATGAAAAGCCACTGGAGCCATCTTCACTATTTCCAATTGTCAACGTTTACCAAACCCCCCTCACTTTTCACTTTCCTAAAACCCCTCCGACACTGTCAAAAACATCATACTCTTATCCTTTATAAAGCCAAGCCACCACCATTTAAAGCAAAGTCTCATTTTCGAAGTAATCCCTATCTGTTTGTGAACTGTCTTGTCAACTGTTCAATTTCCAAAAGTTCCCGTGTCTTGTGCTTTACAAAAGTTTCTTTTGCAGTTTTGTTTCACATTTGATTTAAAATTGGGCTGAAAAAGTAAGTTTCAAGATTACCCTTTTGCCATCTTTGGATTCTTGAAAAACCTCTAGTTTGAAAAAAATAATAAGTTTTGGTGACACCCTTTATGTAATTTTGGATTCTTGAAAAAGCAGTAAGTCTTGGTGGTACCCTTTATGCAGATTTTGGATTCTTGAAAAGATTTAGTCTTTTTCCTTGTTTTGAGATTCTGAAGGTGTTGAATTCTTTAGTCATTAGACCTGTTAGGTATATTGGTTGTAGATCTTAAAAGGGGTTGGGATATTCTTGATCTTGAAATGGAACCAGTAAGATTTACATTGGGTAAGCAATCGTCCCTTGCACCAGAAAGGGTGGTTGAGGCAGTGGAAATTGAGAGTGAAGATGGGGAAGAAGGGGATGTTATAGATATTGATCCAAGGATTAGGTTGATGTATTCAGCTAATGAGGGTGATATAGAGGGGATCAAGGAGCTATTGGGTTCAGGAACTGATGTAAATTTTCGAGACGATGATGAGAGGACTGCTTTACATGTTGCTGCTTGCCAAGGTTACAGTGATGTTGTGCAGCTGTTGCTTGATAATGGGGCTGAAATTGATTCCAAAGATCGATGGGGAAGCACGGTATATGATCTCATGAAACTAGTTTTATTATCATATAAGTTTTGTGTATCCTAAATGATTGGTAATTTGTTATAGTTACATAATGCTTATTGTGATTATGATTTTGTTTTTGAGTGGTTAGCTGGTGATTGGAGTAAAAGGTCTAGACCCTTGCATTCTGTTTTTACTTATACATGTTAATCAAATCGAAGCTTGATGGTTATAAATTCTAAATGGCATTGTATGATTGGTTATAAATATGGTACTTTGGGTTTTCTGCTTCATTAGTAGATAGATTAATGTTATTTGCAGGATGAGCAAAATATTAGAAGACGCCTAGAAACTAAAATCTACTTTTTAACAAGAAGAAATCAGTAGTATAAGTTGTGATGTTTGTTTGCTAATGATTTCAGCAAATAATGAGAATTATGTTCGGGGCTTGAGCTGGTTTGGAGAACCTGAGCTTCGAGTAGTTTCTTCTTTTTGTCTGAATATCTCTCACCGCCATTGTGCAAACTTCTAAATTTCCTAGAGCTACTCCAGTTTTCTTAGTTTATGACTCCGTTCCTCTTCTTCTTCTAGTATCTAGGTGGTTTTTACTTTTGAATAGAAAATCTATCTGGTCTTAATATCTCTGTAATTTCAAGGAGACCGTATTGCAGCTCCCAGTTGTTTTACTTCCAAGTTCCAGCCCCTCTTTGTATTGAGGGAAGAGTAAGAAACGACAATAGCACTGTCAGGAATCACCAACCATTATTGACACAACGTTGCAATCTAAACTTATATAATATCCTGCTTTCCCACTGATCAGCATGTTCTGAGCAATCTGATATTTGTTGAACAGCCTCTTGGAGATGCAATACATTATAAAAATCATCATGTGATCAAGCTGCTGGAGGAACATGGCGCCAAGCCTCCTGTAAGTTTTGCTTTCTCTTCTATTTACTCATCAAGTAATTAAAAAACTGTTAGCAAGAAAAATTGTTTTCATTGTATGAAAGATTGCTTGGCTCTATTGCTGTCTAAATTTTGTTTGGGAAAAATAAAATTCTCATCCAGATGGCTCCCATGCATGTCAATAATTCACGTGAAGTTCCAGAATATGAGATTGATGCTAAAGAAATTGATTTCACTAACAGCGTTGGATTGGCCAAGGTAATTGTTTTATCTTTTTGGTGACTACCAGAATCTCGTGTATGTTTACTCTAGGGGGTTCATGCCTCTTTGGCACAGAGTCTAGACATCTAAATACTTTTCTTTTTTCTTGCCTCTTATTTTCATTTTAATTTTGTTCCGTTGAACTATTTTTTTTTAATGATATCTTTGTTTTTAACTATTCTGGTATGATACTTTTATCCACCAAAAAAAAAAAGAAAGAAACTATTCTGTATAGGAGACCCCAGTAGACTAGTTGAGGTGCTGGTCTGGACAGCAGCACTCGAAAATAAATTAAAATAGAGAAAAGAAAATTATAAAAAAAAAAAAGGAAGTTAAGAGGTAAGATCAATCACTGAAGTGTAGCCTGATTGATCACCATTTTTCTTGATCTGATGAAAGCTGCTCAGTTTGTAAGAAAACGTTAAGCTTCTTTGTTATTTCTGTCATAAGAAGTCCTTGTATTTGTGTGGTATGTTTGGAAAAAGCTGGGAATATCCACCTGATTCTTTTCCTATTCTGCTAGTATATTGCTCCAATTTACAAACTTTTGCTTCTGTATCTGTCTAATGATTCCTGAAATATTGTAGGGAACCTTTCATATTGCCTCATGGCGTGGAATACAAGTTGCTGTGAAAAAGTTTGGAGATGATGTGATTGCTGATGAGGATAAAGTGTAAGATACCAGTACTTCTTCTGTGGAATCTTCTAATGAGAACAGAAAAGCCATAAGAACTTCTTCTTCACATTGTTTAGCTCTCCTCGTTTTTCTCTTATTTTGTTACATATTCTAAATATTCGAATATTTACAGGACGGCATTCAGAGACGAGCTTGCACTGCTCCAGAAGATAAGACATCCAAATGTTGTCCAATTTCTTGGTGCTGTAACACAAAGTAGCCCGATGATGATAGTGACAGAATACTTACCAAAAGTAGTCCCAAATTTACTCTTGTTTTTGCTTTATCTGGAAGTGTTGTGCTGTGCATGGTCAGGTTTCACAACATTTTACTAGATTATGAACATCCCTGATACAATGTCTTTTTCATGGCTATTTATTTCCAGGGTGATCTCCATGCATATTTGAAGAGTGAAGGACCTCTTAGACCAACCAAAGCTATCAGATTTGCAATGGACATCGCAAGGTTCACGAGCCACTCTACTCTTTATTAACTCACTATGTAATAACAAGACCAACAATTGTATAAATGTTTGGAACCTGGGGAACTATGTGTAGTAACATTTAAGTACATAAAAATTTGCATATCTCTTGGTTTTAAATTCTAGAAATTAGCATCTTTGGGATGCAAAACAAGTAATAAGTCTTTTGTTGATTATACTTTTGAGTAAATTTATTGCTTTATTCATCTAGTAGTTTGTCATGAATCTCTTGATTGTGTTAGATATTACGTGTATTGTAACTCTAAAAGATCCCATGTGGTGTTTGCATACCCACTGGAAATATTAAGAAAAAGAAGAATAGGAAAGAGTAAATCATACTTGTGATTGAACATGCCATTTTCTCTTCAATTGTGAGGTTATCTGCTGACCTAGTATCGTAATGTCCTGCATATCTCATTTTTCTGCATTTCATTTTAACCTGACCCTAGGTTTCTCAAATGGGATGTATTTAGTAAATAAAAAGGAGCAAAACATATCAAGAAGATGCAACACCGTTTGCTCTTTCCATCAGTCAATATTGGAAGCTAATAAACATGTGACCAGGAGGTTGGGTCAAGCCTTGGAAACAGCCCCTTGCAGAAATGTAAGGTGAGGCTGGGTACAATAGATCCTTATGGTCGGAGCCTTCCCTGGACCCTGTGCATAGCGGGAGCTTAGTGCACCGGGCTTCCCTTTTTTAATAAACATCATTTGATATCGCTCTCTACTTCCCACTCTGTTTGACCTGCTTCCAACATTAGCGTAGCTAAAAGTGATGCCCTGTAGTACCTTGTATTATTTCAAATATGATGTGGTATCTTTATAACTATTACAAGTCTTCCCAGTATTTAAAATATATTTATGGAAAACAAACATCATAAATCATTGGAAGCATTCTCTTAAGCTTTTGAGATAGTCAACTCTGCTCAAACAAATTGGATTGGAGCATTAAGGATCTCTTCAAAAGTTATTTTTTTATTTTATTAAAGTTCAGATTTCCAAATTTCACTTAAATTTCCACAGCTGCTTGGCATGTGAAACATTTGATTATATTTATTTCCTTCGAGTCAGCTGGTGCTTGTTATTTACTAAAATAATTTATCAAACATACAGTTCACATTCATATAGAATTGAAGCTTTGAATGATTGTTGTTATCCCTTAATCATGATATGCATAAGTAGAAGTATAAACACACTGTGTTTTATATTGTTGCAGGGGATTGAACTATCTACATGAAATTAGACCAGAAGCGATTATTCATCGTGACCTGGAGCCTTCGTAAGTTCTCCTGTTTTGTTAGGTTTCCGTTGATTCCATTTGCGAATTTCAATTCCCATCCATATTTTTGTTGACAAGCCTCAGTTTTTGAAGTTTTCCTATTTCAAAATTTAGTTCCTTCATCTTAATGTTTTAATATTTTCATATGATTTAACAGAAATATTTTGCGGGATGATACTGGACACCTGAAAGTTGCGGATTTCGGAGTCAGTAAGCTATTGAAAGTTACCAACAGGGTAAAAGAAGATAAGCCTCTGACATGTGATAACACATCTTGTGAGTTCTCCTTATATAACAACCATTCTTTTCCAATTGAGAATCATTCTGACATTTGACAACAGCCTCAACAGAATTTGTGACACTGTTGTTTCTGCTTGTTCTGGATGTAAAATTCTCGCCGGTCTATTTTTAAAAAAATTGTGCAGCATTGCATGGTGCCATGATTGCTTCTGATTATCCATTTCTGCTTATTGAGATTGCTGATTAATATTTTGTAATCTCTTAACCTTTTTCCTTTTTGCCTTTTGTTTTGTTGGAAATAAATAGGCCGATATGTAGCTCCAGAGGTTTTCAAAAATGAGGAATATGACACCAAAGTTGATGTCTTTGCCTTTGCTTTGATTTTGCAAGAGGTAACATATTCTCTGTGTGTGTAAATCTGTTTTGAATTTAAGAAAGGACAGCTTTTTAGTTCATTCATTGTGGACCATATGTGTGTGTATATATATATATATATATTTTCGTGATTAATATTCTCAGTCTGAATGGAGTTGCATTATTGAAATAACATGTGGGAGAAGAGGTTGATAGTTGATGGTCACTATCGGTTCTCTTTAGTGATCAGAGATTTACTGTTGGTTATGCATGTATTTCTGATCAATGAGGATCCTTTCTTTCTCTGCTCAAGTCCGCGGAAGTGAAAATAAATCCCTGTACATCATTGAGATGCCACATATCTAATCCTTTTTCCGACTTTGAACTTGATTGCCTTTTAATTTCTTCATAGCCATGGATATGTGTGTATCTATCTGCGTGATGGTAGTGGCCCTGAGATGATTGATCTATCTACATGACTTTGACCTTGTATAATTCTTAATACAGTTTCTTTAAAACATGCTTTGCATGCAATACAATCAAGAGAAGATTTGTTCTGATGCAATAACAAGTATAATATCTTTATTTTTCCTGTTATAAAGAAATCTCTTTAATAGAACTCTTGCTAGCCTAAAGAAGAATTATAAATTGATTGTCATTATGCAATTGATTGTTATTTGTAGACAGTAAACTATCTGATGAGGGGAACTGACAGCAGAACGTTTATTTGCAAGTTTTAATTTCTACCATGTAGATATATCAGTACTGCAACACATATTGATTATTCTACACTAGTGTTGATCTGCTCTATGATGCTACTAACCAGTTAAAACTTCTAAATTGTGCTTTATGGACTTCCATAAGTAAAGGATGTGCATATTTTCTATTTTTGTTTCCAAAATGGGTTGGGATTTTGATACTTGTGTTGCCATGTACTTTAGATGATTGAAGGCTGCCCACCTTTCCAAGCGAAGAAAGAAAATGAAGTACCTAAATTCTATGCTGCTAAGGAGCGCCCTCCTTTTAAAGCCCCAGGAAAGTTTTATGCCCATGGACTGAGGGAGTAAGTCAATCGATTTCTATGTGGAACTCCATTGTCTAATACTTGTGGAATGCATTGGAAATTCTATGTTTTCATTGAAATTTAAGAAATTAATGACAATTAAGATAGCCAGTAAAATTCCAAAACATTTATTTATGACTGGTGTAAGTCTAAGTACTGTCTACATTTATCTAATTATCATAATTTACATGTGTGAAATAGAGTAGGAATAACGAGAAAAGTACACTTCATGGACATGCTTCTTCATGTAACCATAAATATGCTTACGGAAGAAAGAATAAGAAAACAAAAGGAGATAGGAAGAGACGAAAAGTAAAATGGGATAAAGAGATGGATATATGAAATGTAAATCGCCATTAGGAATACCCTAATTTTGACTGGTCGGAACAGGTATCTGGAGTTATCTTCCCTTTATCGGCAGAGGATATAGTTGCATTGTAATTATTTTCAAGTAAGCGTCAAGAGGCCCTCTTGGCCAATCCCTAGACACGCTATAAGATCCTTTCTCAAACCTTCTCCCATTTCGAGTCAATCTAGTTCTTGTTTCTAAGGGTTTCAGAGACTGCTTATAGAAACACGAAGCTTTCACCTATGAGATCGCCTTTTGTTCAACTTGTTCGCATTGCCAGATGGAAATTAAGCTTCCACTCCCACTCAACAAGCTACGCCAAGTAAGAAGTGTAAACAATTTGTTCAGAAGGACCATTAAGGAGAGTGTATGTTTAATCACACCTCTTTCTCAAGTGTTCTGACAAATAAGTTGTTAAAATTTCTTTTTTAAGTGCCCATGGCAGCATTTTATGTGATAATTGGAAAATTTATCGCAGCGAACTTCTGTACATCGAAGTTCTAGAGTTCAATAACCACAACTTTCTGGAGGATCTATAAAGGATGATAGACATTCCCATGCAATTTATGAACAGGATAGTTAAGGTTTACAATTACAGAAAAGGAAGTAGATCCAGAAGTCAATTTGTAGCTCCTTTGGTTCTGCTTATTTACTAGGTTTATTACTGTGGTCTTATATTTGATACTTCTTCAGATATTCAATTATGAACTGGTTTACTGTGAATCATTTTTTCTTTATTTTCCATGGTATGATTTTTATGGTTACGAAATAATCATTGGATCGTTATTATTTAATCAGAGCTGATTTTTGTTTCCAGGTTGATTGAAGAGTGTTGGGATGAGAATCCGGCCATGCGTCCAACTTTCAAGAAAATAATCCCAAGGCTCGAGGCCATTTACAGCAAATTTGGCCACAAAAGGCGTTGGAAGGTAAACCTTTCGGTCATTGAGCTCCTTTCCACCATCTCTATGCACTTATAGATAGTGTTTGGTGCATATGAACTTGTCATATTTGAGCTCAACGAGTTAAACTATTTTCCCAGCCTAGTCACATGGAGATGTATTACCTAAATCACTTGAGCATACGTGATTGCATAAGTAGTTCTTATGCATTCCGTTCACCTTCCCATGCTTTAACACGTGTGTAGCCAATAATAATTGCATAAAATTGGCAGAAAAAAAATGCTCATGTTTTCTGCAGATTTTCATATTTTCATACCTAGTACTAGAGGACAAGCCAGTGTTTTCGAAAATGTTCTGTTTCTTTCTTTCTTCTCTTTCCTTCATACTTGTTGCATCCACGTAGTCAAAGGTGGTGGTATACACATTTGGCTTTGGCTTAACGGTGCCTGAGTCTTAGCGATGGCCTGTGTTGTGTGTTGAGAAATATAGTTTTGTTGCAATGCTCCTATATATACGATGAGTTAATCATAGATCTCTCTTTTCATGTTGTATATGTTGCCCTATGCAGGTTAGACCATTGAAATGTTTTCAAAATTTCGAGGCCATGTGGAAGAAAGAAAACTCAAGTAGGAACGGATCATCGCGCTCAAACAGCAGCATCTAGCAAATTGTGGATATTTCAAAGTGTGCATATGCTTCCTTCTCAGATTTCTGGCAATGATTTCATCAGTATTAGGAACTTGTATCACTTTTTCTAGCTTTAAATCTTTAGATGTCCAAAACAAATGGTCATCCTTTTTCTCTTTGCCTCTTTCTGTTGAGATCCATATTGTTTATGTACATTATATTAGATCAATTGTTCATGGTGCAAATGCTATATGCTTTCTTCTCTCTTTGTTTTGTGGAAGCATCCAATGAGATCTTATTTTCCTCTCTTTGGTTTGTTGGTATAATAAAACTTAGAGATCATGGTCATATTAACGTTCTTCTAAAAATTGAATGACCATCAAAGGAATTAAAAAAAATTATAATATATATATATGAGGTTAAAAGTTGTGGCTCCGGCATTGCGGCCCCTCACTAAGAGCAAGGTGAAAAAAAGAGAGACAATTCCCCTCAAAACTTTCCCAAAGATTTATGTCAAGGAATCTTTCTGAAATACAGCATCTACACAGCCTATGGTGGGGACACTGAGCAAAGCCAGCACACAATAAATTGACTAGGAAAACCCTATTGAAAACACCATACATATATTGTTAGCTAAATAAGTTAAGTTTTCATCACGTAGGACCACACTCCCATTAAAAATACTTTCCCTAATTAGAAACACAACGAATATTTTACACATTCTTCATAGATGGTCTCAAATTTACTCTTTTATCTTATTGTATTTTGCCTCTTAGTCTCGTTTGAAGTATATTTTCTTTTAACATAATATTAATGTCAGACTCAAAACTCTATCGTTAGCCCCTCATTCTGAACCCTAAACGTACTTTTGTACTGTAGTATCACACGTTGATTAAATGAATTAGCCATTGCACTATATTTTTACATAGTTTTAAACGATCCTTACATCAATAGGTAGCTTTAAAATTAATTTGACTCAACGTTCATTTATCTAAACATGGAGAAGTAAATAATGAGGAAAAGGAAAGGGCATAAAAGTTCACGGCCAAAAGTTGGTGAAAGTTATAATTTGATAGACCTGCTGGCGAAGCAATAATTGAATCAGGGACTATACTATTTTGCAAAAATTAAATTGAAATTTCCCTAAAAAAAACTCATGTTGCTTTGTGGTCCCATTTATAATAATGAACAATATTGGCTGTTTGTGTAAGAGTTTGGAGAACAAAGTGTTTTTTTTTTTTTTTTTTTTTTTACCAATAATAATTAATGAGAGAGTTGAAACTTGAAACAAGGAAAAGCCAAAGTGTAGTTTAAACGCCTTGGTGTCTCAACAAAAATGTCATCATGTCATTTGAAAATCTTGACACTCACCAATAAATCTGATAATCCAGACAAAAAATTGAATAACATTTTTCATACTTTCAGTGGTTACTTTTTTGGTCCAGCACTTTCACAAATTTCGCACGTAGCAAAAGTTTTAAGAATTTTAATGTATCGGATTGTTTTTTCTTTCATACTCTCGACACACAAGGCTAACTAAAAATTTGTAAGCTTTCATTTGTTGGAGACTTCATGAAGTCTAGGAAAATTTGGACGCGATAAGCGCCAGCCGGAGCCTGGCGGACCAACATACTTGGCACATCACTCGGTGATGGAGTTAGGATTTTTATTAAACCTGAACAGGTGCATGAGCTTGCAACATCATATCATTGATAACTCTTCCAAATTTTGCGTGTAACAACATGAGTTGCTAGTATGAAACAAAATTACTTATATATCTTGTGATTTGTTAAAGGTATGATTGTTTTCTCTTTATATAAGCATGTTTATGCTAAGATTACACATTGATTAAGCCATGTTTGGAGCCCTTTCCACATACGAATTCATGTGAGTAATTTTGTTATATGTGTAATTGAGTATATATATATATTCCTTTTAAAAATTATTAGGAAGGTGTTGTCTTGAGTATATACACGTTATCCCTCATGAGAGAGTAGCGGCTTCCTTTCATGTTATCCATGAGAAAGGAGTTGACATACACAATACACATTTCCCATCAGAGTGTAACCGCAACATTTCAATTTGTTTGTCTTACTTTCATTTATCAGTTTGTTTGAAAAGGAATGTCACTTTTCTTTTTTGATTTGACAATGCAACTGATTTTTAAGACACCAAATTAAGGAGTAGTAAACCCATATATAAAACTATTGACATGTCCAATTTGGCCAAAATTGAACGGTTTATTGATCTGCTTATTGATAAGCTCATCCCATCATAATTTGTACAAATTCAATTCATTTAAAATTTGGGATGCTAGATTATATTTGTAGTCCAAATTGGCCTGTAATTTCTTTTATCAAAATATTTAAATAAAGAAGGATGTTTTAAATTAACTTTCTTTGGTAATTTAAAAATTATACTAAAGTATAAAATATTAAAATACGGTAAGAGTTTGGCAGGTTGAATTATGACTCATTATTTAGCTAATTTTAATCTTAGACCAACTAACTTTTGGGAAGATGTTTTATAAAAATGAACTTGAAATAGGTGGCTTGGATTTTTGACCTTGCTTATTCATGAGCAAAAATTCAAGTTTAACTAGTTTTCCTCTGAACATTCGAGATTAAAAAAAGGTTAATAGTATTGCTCACATGACAAGTAGAGGTCAAAAGTATAAGACTACCTATTTTTACAATCCTTACTGTAATATTTTGATTTTTAGCTGAATTCAATATTGACTCATTCATTAATGGGAAAATTTCAGAAATAGCAACTATAGAGCCTTAATTATAACTTTTATAGCAACAATTTCAAAATTACGAAAAATAGTAAGTTGTATTATGTATTTAAGTAAAATATTGCTACATAAATACATATACAAATAAAGAATTCATTCCTAATATAACTCTCATCAGTTAGAGTTTAAAATGGAAGAAACTGTTCCTTAATTCAAACAACATTTAATTACTTAGATTCTTTTACCTTATATGACTCTTTTTCTTACCACAAACGCAAATTTAAATAAAAAAATGGTAATTCAAATTAGCAATTCAAGTCAAATTCAAATTCAAAAAACGTTTTCCATAATCAACAATTCAAATCAAATTCAAAAAACATAGTGCATCCAATACTATTGATGGTCGCCTCAAATTTTGATGAAGATAGTGAAAATACAATGTTCCAATTACAGGTATCGATAATCAAATTTGATTGTGTTTGTGAATTTTATAAAATATAATTGCGAAATTTTTTGAAAAGTTTATAATAACTCATTCGTAACATTCATCTATTTCAAAAGTTGAGATCGTATTTTGAATTTTATCAGTTCTGAGATGAAATGTTGACAGTGATTTTTTTTTTCAAAATTCAAAGTTGTCCTTATCGTTCTGTATTTATAAAACTAAATTACAATTGTTATACGTTAAATTTGAATTTAAGACGAGGATATATAGTATTCGAATAAAAGATTTGTTTTTTGTTGGAATTCATTTTCCAATTTTGTATATACGACTGATTTATTGTATGTAGTACGTATTTGATAATTGAAGTTATTTTTACAGGTTTGTAGTGTTCTGGACATTGAAAATGGGAAGCATACCTGTTCTCGTTAAACACTCTGATAGATGGACATATGAACAACAATATGAAGATTACATCATTGATGCGATATTGTTGAGCATAAACGCTTCGTATAACCAACTCTACACACTACTGGCTTCACACATTGATGTAGATGTAACATGCAAAAGCATTCAAATTGAATATGAATTAACATATATATATATATTTTCAGCTATATGTATTTATAATATACATTTACAGTCTATTTATGTGTTCACTGGCAATTTCATATGTTTCCAGCTATATGTATTTATATTATGCATATACAGTTTTTTTTCTGTCAATTACATATGGTTCCAGCTATATGTATATATATTATACATATGCAGTATATTTATGTGTTCACTAGCAGTTACATATGTTTTCAGCTGTATGTATTTATAATATACATATGCAGTATTTTATGTGTATAAAACATGCACTCTTATTTGTATTTTTTTCATATGCAAGACATATATTTTCATTGGCATATAGTGTACTAGATTCTGAAAATGATGCATCTTTCAAAATTACACACTATTGGTATTTTTTCGTTAGTAAAAAATACATATATTTTATGCATAAAACTACGTCTGGATGTAATAACAAGAAATCATACGTATTTCCGAAAAAAATATATTTACATTAGACATAAATACAACTGCAAACTGGAATGCACATATGTATTAATCATAAATATGTATTGTTCAAAAACTCAATTGCAAATCTGTAAAAGTACATATGTTTATATATATGTGTATTAGCTAGATAAAAACATATGGACATCTTGTAATAAATACATATGTATTATTGATGGATATATACGCATAATTAGAAAATACATATGCATTATTTAAAAATATTCAAAAACTTACTTATTTGATATATGCATTGCAGACAAAAACATATGCAGAAGAGTATGAATACATATGCATATTAGGAAAATTATACTTTCAGACTTGTAAAAAATACGTATGCATTATTAAAAATACATATGTACACTCAAATGAACATGTGTATTATTCATAAATACATATGACTCATAAATCTATATGACATTCTGCTTCAGTCCACAATAACTATGCATTGTTCAAAAATGTATGTGCAATTCTGTAAAAATACATATGTATATATAATCATAACTGAAAAATACATATGCATTAGACATAAATACATATACAAAACTGGATAGAACAGAAACATAAATACATATGCAAAACTGGATAGAACAGAAGTTCATAAGGGCATGTTGCTAACATTTTCATAAACTAACCATGAAAATATTGAAGTTTAAAAAATTAAACATAAAATTTTTTAATATAACAGTAAATAAACATTAATATATCATCTTTGAACATTAAAGTAACATATGAAACTTAAGAAATATTCAACATATTGTTTATCCACCTAATATTAACTGTTGTAAACTTCAACAAAATAAAAATACACATCAAAGATCATGCACTTCAGTGTCTTCTGTCATCCCAATTTTTTGAGGAGGCCGCATTGATGTTTCATCATCACTTTGTGCCTTCGCTTTTTCTTTCCTCAAACCATAATTTCACATTAGTGAAGCATATCTTGTGTGAATAAGATCTGGGTCAAAACCAACATATGAAACACCTTTACCAAAAGTAAGACACTCAGCATATGTCACCATATATAAGCCACAATCCCTGCAAATGCATATATCAATAAGTAAGAACCTATTATAAAATTAAGATGCTTACGAAAATACATCTTAAAGTTATATTACGGATCCATATCTTAGTTATCAAACATCAAAATACAAACAATGTCATCATCTCATGAATAACAAATACAATTGAGCAAAAAATACAAATATTATCAATAACCAAAAAAAACATAACTAACCTGTAACAAATATATTTCGGGCAAACCAAATACATATGTATTACATAACTAGTACAAAAATTATGCTTATTAAGAAGAAAGAAGTACATATCATAGTTAAAATCTAATGATAACAAATACAACTTAACATCAAATACAAATCATAGCAGTAAACAAAACAAAAACATATTTAAACTGTAGTATGTATATACTTTACATGTCAAAACAGTGTCATTTATGTATTTACAGAATACATATTATACTTACATTACATACATATATGTATTTTATGAATACATGAATGGTCCAAATTTAAGTAACCAAAATATAATACAACTGAACATCAAATACAAACCTTATCGGTGACAAATTCTAATATCTTACACATAACTTAAATACAAATAACATTAGGGACTACAATTTCATATCTTAACAAAACTGAAAAATAAATACACACCTAATAAATTGTATATAAAAAATACATATATGAACATGTTGTCCAGAAACTATAAAAGTTTATGAATAGCATCATACCTCCTCCACTTTCTCTTCTTCGAATTCGAAATCAGATGAAACATGACTTGCAATTTTACTAGATTCACCTTTTTCATCCAACTTCATTTTTTTCATCGATTTTTGAATTTTTGTGGATTTTAGGGATGAAGATTTTCTCAAATCTTTCCGTTTCATTTTTTTCACAAAGTTTTTCGGATTGTTACGGTGCTTCAATCTCACATCTTCACTGCTAATACCTCCCTTAGGCTGAATATTAGTAGAACACAAGTTAAAATATTCATCTTGTGTTAGCCCAAGACTAAATGATGGTAGTTCATCGGAAATTAAATTTATCGGTTGAATACCTTTAATGGAACTACTACGATTTGCATGTTGTGCCATTATAACGGAACTCCGAAAAATTTTAACACGCACACAAAAAAAAACTAATAGATGAAATCGGCAGAGAAGAATGAAAATTTTGAAAAAAAAATTCGACAATAAAATACATAAAAGAATTTATATGGAAAATATAACTTGCATTAATTTTAAAATAAACTTACCTTAATTGAAGGATGCAATGTTTATCAATATCTTGAGAAAATAAAATTGAAGATTGTAGGGAATTGAATTTGGTAAAGTAGCGTGAAAAGGGGATGGGTAAAAGGAGGAGTTCAATACACGCGCTTTTCTCTAACAGAGGTAAAATATTGCTATGTTTTGTTATTAATTGTAATTTTGAGAAACTATTGCTATTAATTGTAATTAATGTCTTATAGTTGCTAGTTTATGTAATTTTTTCTTTCATTAATTCAACCTATTTGTCCATAAATTTAGCTCAAACCACTCATTTTTTAACACCCGGCCTATCACGTGGCCCAAAAGAGAGTTAACATTATATTGGAAGTTAGTTATTCTGTATATACTAGATTAGAAGAAGACATCAATAGCACAAGTAAAATAGATGATCACCCATATGTAGTGTCAATATGAACTTGAGCATATATACGAATTTAGGTACAATAAATAAACACCCTAATCAAGACTTTTACTTTAGGAAAAAGGGAATAACTCCAATATAACAAAGAATACACTTTCCAAGCTAGCAACATAAACATTAATATTCGCAATTCACATGGGATTTGGTATATATACACACACTCCCAATAGAATTAAAGTTGTATTTCAATAACCATGGACTATGATATATAATTGGAGCACATTTTTTTCTTTCTTCCTTTTAGCACTTGGAGAAAGAACAAGAACCAAATATGCTAATGTAGCATGTAGAATTTAAAAGTTACTTACAAAGTATGTCCCCACTTGATTGCATGCATCAATGTGGTCCTTATCCTAAGATATTATGAAGATTTGTTTGCTGTTGCCTTTAGAAGTTTTGACATTTAAGGATTCGTTTAAACTACCACAACCCCCAACCCCTTCCTTTATTCTCTATTATTAGATTTCATTTCTACTAAACTTTAATTCGAACGGAGCCTTGAAGTAACGGGTAAAGCTGCTGATATGTGACTAGGAGGGCACGAGTTCAAGCTGTGGAAACAGAAATGTAGGGTAAGGCTGCATGCAATAAACCCTTGTACTTGGGTCCTTTCCCGGACCTCCCATACAACGGAAGCTTTAGTACACCGGCTGCCCTTTTTTAAAGCTTTAATTCCATCTCCAGGAAAAATGCAGCAAAATCCCTTGAAAGCACAAGGTTATATGTACCAATAAAAGAAAGAAATTACATACAATTCAGTTTTGATGCATTGAGTATAGGGGGGGAAATTGACATCACAAGGTTTAAGCAAGTACCACCACTTTTATTTACTTTTTTTTTTTCTTTTTTAAAAAATATATATACTTGAAACAAGATGATACAACACATTCATACTTGTTTGACCATCAAATCCAACAGCCTTAAGATTTTTTAAGGACAAAAAAAATGGGTAACATCATGAATATGGCTCAAATAGCCTGGAATTTGTCCGTGAAAAAAATGGGTAAGTGACATCCCAAGCCCAACATGTCATTTAATTTGTAGTACGATGGTTGCTAGAACTTATTTTAGAAAAAGATTATTATAGAGCCACTTTGATTATTTGTTGCATACCGAGTAATTTTTAATAGTTCAGTTTGTTGGCTACCTAAACTTCCACCTTATTGATCAGAGTTCAATTTTTAATATTGTAATCCCCTTTCAATTTTTCTGGCTCGTGCAATTCTTACCAAATTTTAATATTCTAATTTATTTATTTATTTAACAAACAAAACAAATTGACTTTTCTTTTTTCTTGGAATAGTGTAATATATCAAACCAAAAATCTAAAATAAACTTATAAGTTCTTATTGGTCAATCTAAACTATATATTAATTAAACTCAACGTTTAAATATGACTAATTTCTACAGTCAAATGAATAGAGTAAATAAACAGACAAGAAAATAACACAACCCCAAATTTTAACGAATTTTTCATGGTCACAATTTCAACATTATAACACAACCCCAAATTTTAATGAATTTTTCATGATCACAATTTCAACATTGGTAATGATTGTTTTTGAAAACCCTCTGCCTTCTAATGATAGAGAACTCTAGTCTACAAATAATTAAGAGGGTTAGTGAAAATTGAGCTCGCATTTACAAGTGGTATACTCCCACTAGCATTATTATTTCTGGTTTTGTCTATTTTTATTTGTCAATTGTGCTGAAAATAGATATTTATTTTTAATTGTTTAAATTGAAAAATTAAGTTGATAATTTATCACTTAATTCTTAATTCATGCTTGTTATTAATTGTAGTTATCTCCCAAAATATTGAATTTTATTGAAATAATGTTGTATTTTCTTCATTGGATCGGGTTGGTTCATCCGTTTTATTCACCTGTTTCATTGCACTCATCTGCTGCAGCCTCAACATTATTCGCTGATGGATTACGTGACTTGGGAATGATTTAACGATAATGATTTCGTCAACTTCAACAAATCATTGTACATATTATTTTATTCCTTTTGTACATCCTAGCTAAATCTTTTGTTTCCTATCTTATTTAGAAGTCTTTTGTTTCCTACTTTATTTAGAAGATTATCCTTTAGTTTCCTACCTTATTTAGAAGTGTATCCATTATTTTGTAACCTATCTAAGTATTTAATTTGATTCTTTACTTGTATATATATATATATATAGGATATTGTACAAAGTTAAAACGATCATCAAGAAAATGAGAAGAAATTATTCGCAAATTCTTTGTCTTTCTTTTTCGCAATTCACCCGATTTCCTTCAATTCTTACATGGTATCAGAGCAAGTTTGATTCAATCATCTTGTCTCAAAATCTCATCATCTCAAATTCTCATCTTTCTGTCTTATCCAATCATCTTATTTCAAATTTTTCATCTTGGTCAATACCCCAAATAATCTAATTTGTGCTTACGGTAAGAAATCAGGCCATACAGTGGATAAATGTTATAAAATTCATGGGTTTCCTGCTAATTTCAAATTTACAAAACAGAGAAAATTTCAAGAAACAATTCAAGTCAATAACAGTTTTGACACTTTTAGGAAGCAGGTCGGCAGGAGTGTTCCAAACACCAGGTTCTTGACTCAAAATGTTGTGGGACGACTGCTGGAGCTTGTTCAGCACTTGAGCATTGTAAAACAAGGTACAAATACTCAAGTTTTTGCCAACGTGAGGGTTGCAGGTAAAGCTAAACTTTTCAATTCTTATGTACACCTAGTAAACATTGGCAATAAATCTTGGATATTAGCTAGTGGAGCTACTCAGCATATGACTCACGATAAATCAATCCTTTCAAATTTTAAGGCTTTACCTGGTGCACTTATGGTGAATCTTCCCAATTCATACAAAGTAAGGGTAACTCATTCAGGAACAGTCTATGCATTATCAAATCTTGTTTTAGAGAATGTTTTATATATACCTACTTTCAAGTACAATCTCTTGAATATATAAAAATTGTGTAGACAACTCAACAATTATGTGCTATTCACTCCTACTTCTTGTTTTATGTTTCAAGGCTCTTCTTTGAAGAGTCCATTAAAAATTGATAGAGAAAAAGGGGGACTCTACATACTCAAATAAACTCAGTCAGATAATCTTTCAAATGATCAAGTTAATAAAAGTTCAAGTCCTAGTTTAGGTTCTAATTCAGTTTCTTGTTCATGTTTGCCTTGTTTGATTCTAAAATAAAGGAGAAATTATGGCATTATATATTAGGGCATATGCCGTTAAATAATATGAAAAACGTTCCTTTTCATTCAATTTTTTCATGTCAAAATTTTGACACTCTATGTCTGATTTGTAAATGGCAAGACAAGCCAAACTATCTTTTTCAACAAGCAACATCTCAATAAAAAATATTTTTGAGTTGATACATACCAACACTTGGGGACCATATAAGAATCAACTTATGATGGGTATAAATTTTTTCTTATCATTGTGGATGATGTTAGTAGAGCAACATGGACTTTTTTGTTAAGCAATAAATCAAATGCTTTTACAGTCTTCAGATATTTCTTAGCTATGGTCAAAAGAAAATTTCAAACCAAGGTTAAAATAGTAAGATCTGACAATGCACTTGAGTTAGGAAGTGGCACAACACAGTCAGAATATTTCGTTTCTAAAGGGATTCAACATCAAACCTCATGTGTGTCTACTCCACAACAAAATAGTGTGGTTAAAAGACAACATAGACATTTGCTAGAAATATTTAGGGCTCTTTTGTACCAATCACATCTACCCATTCAATATTGGGGTGAATGTCTTTTGACTGCAACATATCTAATTAATATATTTTCTTAAAAAATCCTTAATGTTAAAACTCCTTTTGAAGTTCTTGTCAAGACCACACCTAACTATTCTAATCTCAAATCTTTTGGATGTCTATGTTTTGTTTCCACTCTATCCTCTCAAAGGTCTAATGTTTTGTCAAGGACCACTGCTTGTGTCTTTTTAGGATATCCATATGGAAATGAAGGTTATAAAGTTTTGGTTCTTGATATACGAAAATCATAGTTTCTAGAAATATTGTGTTTCATGAAAATATCTTTCCTTTTGCTTCTTCTAAATCTAATCATTCCTACTTTTCAGTTCATGCATCAATCCCAACTGTTGATTCTGATGATAATATTAACGCTAATCAAAGGATTCCATCTCCCTTAGTTATCACTTCTACTTTACCTCCTGCATCTACCACTGTGGACCAGGTCCAACCTCCTGTTCCTTCTACTGTCACAAATCAGGTACAACCTCATGTTCCTTCTGTTGTTATGGACCAGGTACATCTTCCTGCTCATTCTGTTGTCATGGATCAGGTACATTCTCCTGTTCCTCCCACAAATAATATTTAATCACTTAGAAAAAAAAGACAGCATTATTCCAACAAATTTGCCATACTAAAAAGGGACAAAAATACCCTTAAACTCATGTGAAATAAAAAAAAAAATCCTCCATTAATAGTTCTATCTAAACATACTCTTATTGTTAATAATTTAATTGCTAATAATTTGATCCAAAAATACATCTGTTATTACTTAATTGGTCAAAAACGTCTTTTTCCTAATCAATATATTAGTCTTTTTTTCCTTTTTAACACATTCTATTTCTAATAAAAACATGCTTCTATTTCAAAGAAACTCTATTCTTCTTTCTTTTCTTATAAAATCAGTTTATATAATAAATAAGTAAGAAATAATATTTTATCTTTTTAATCTCATTCTAGCAATAGTAAAAATAGGATACCTTCATTTACCTTTTTAACGAATAATATAAGTCATATATAAAATCATAGTAACCTCATCATTAATCTTCATTTAGATAATGATAAAAATTACTACATAAAATAAAATAATATTTTTATTTCTTGATCTTTTTCGAATAAAAGAAGGATAAGCATTTGCTAATAAAGAAATTATTAGGAAAGGAATGTGCTTAAGAATATAACTCCTTTTGATTCTGTTGGTCAAAATTTTTTATCAAGATTAAGTCAATGGATATTTATCAATGCATAATTCATGAAAAATTAATTTGCATCAGTGCAAATCCAAAGAAATACACTCACTCAGTTCATGGATTTGCACTAGTGCAGACTCGTGAAAAATGGCACTTGGCGGTCAAATGCAATAGATTAGGTCTATTGGATATTTCTCTTGATGGTTGAGTTAAGAGGTCTCCATATGTATCAATCGTGACATCTCTTCATTCATATGTCTTTGTATGCAACTAGTGAAATCATTCCCGCTTCACGCAAAAATTATATTTTTTAATTAATAATACATTGTATCACGCAAAAATTATTAATTTTTGTTTAATTTCCTCTATTTTTTTTTAGGAATACTTGATACACCGAATACAAACTTTGATTTCTTAAAAGAAGTTTTTGAACTCATTGTGTCTTTAATGTTGCATTGTTTTTTATATAAACTTTTAAAATTTTAATAAGAACTTTTAAGAATCGTGAAATTTAAATACCACGAAGTTAAGAACAATATTTATGAATAGAAGTTATATAAGTAAGATGAAGAGATATGCATTATAACAATTTGAATATATAATTTATTAGATGTTAAATACATTATTTATTATGCATTGATTTTATTTATAAGAATAAATAGATCAATGGTGAAAGTAGAGGGGGAAGTAAAAAGTGAACAAAAAAGTAAATAAATAAGTTGACAGTGTGAGAGATGTGATGATAAAGTTTCTTACTTATGTTGTTAGATATATAAAAATAATCTACAGTATTGCATTTGCAAAATAATTAAAAATAGAATGAAATTTTTTTAAGTACATTTCAAACAGAAAAAGACAGCGATCAAAACAAATTATTATATATATGCAAAAGAAAAAATAATGACATCATAAAATTAACATTTCATCTTTAATTTTTGTGTGAGGATAATAAGAGTGAAACTTCTTATCATAATCCTTTTAGTTGAAATGGATAAGTACATTAACTATACTTCATAAGACTCAAAAAAGTATGATTGCAGAGGATCAAATGAGTAGTATTTTCATATATAGCTAAATTATTAATACAAATCAACCTATGTGCATCTATAGAATCTAAAAAGATGATTCTACAAACAACCACACCTAAAAACTTTCTGAAAATTTTTAAAAATAATTTGTATAATTTAAAAGAGATAACATAGAAAACTTGATAATCTAAAAGAAAGGTAGAATTTTTTTACCTTATAAATAGGTGTTCACCTTTTTATAATCTCCTCAGTCTATTTAGATTGCTAAGATGATAAACACAGGTAATTTTTAAAATTTAAAGAAGTAACAAAGATAATTAAAAGGTTGAAAAAGATAAGGAAAAAGACAGAATAAGTAGATTTAAAGAAGGAAAAAATAAATAAAACAAAGAAAAATAAGGAATAATACCTCTAACATAGAAGAAATTGTATTTTTGTTTGCATTGTTTCCTATCATATGATGAACCATTCACTTTCTCAAGAAGAGAGAGAATTTCCTTTGACTCTCTAATCTCTATTACAGCAAAAGTGTCACGTCCCAAAAACCTCATGGGCGTGACTGGCTCCTGCTAACAACACTTGTCGGAAGAATCAACTTTCCACACATTCACAATGTATACAACATCGAGATAACAATGTGTACAACTTTAAATGCACGAAATAATCATTAAACGTAAAGTAATGATCCAGCAAGATATCGCATAACGATTTATGAAAACAACAGTAGTTTAGGTAAAAAATCTCTAACCTAAACCTCACACCAGACCATGGAGCATCTAAACAAAGTTACATGAGTTCAACTTTCGGGCATGCAACCCAACAAAAAGAAATATAAGCTAAAAATAACTAAAGATGGATGACAGCCTCCACGAACAATGCGAAGGTTCACCTTAGCAACAGAATCCACACATAAAGATCGTCAGCCACAAGTCTCTCTCTTCTCAACCGTATCTATAGGTATGCAAGTAAGGAGTGAGCTATATAGATATAACCCAGTAAGATCCTAGGCTCGCTACTTTAAGTACTCTTGGGACAAGTATTAGAAAATACAACAACACCAAGAACATATAGTTATTACACACAAGAAGTATATTATAATAAGATGTCCAACGAGATCAACAATCATTCCTCGAAAACTATATATCTCAATTGAAATCAAAGTAATTACCTAACACCAGAAGTTTCGGACCACATACATAATGTGCCAAATATCAAGAGTATACACAATACTCAAAAAACATACACAATGTTCCATGTCAAATCAAAAAGCATACACAATGCTAAGGAAGGCATACACAATGCTCAAAGGAAGCATACACAATACCCCAACGAAATTAGGAAGCATACACAATGCCCCAATCTTAAGCATAAAGTATATGTGTCTGGCCTTGAAGACCATCAATTCTGCCAAGCACACGCTCGTCCCAATACATGCACCGGGCAGATATAAATATATCTTAAAAATTAATTTGAAAAGTAAGCACCCAAAGCTTAAAGTCTCACTTACCTCGCGAATGACAAGTTCCTCAACCTTGCAATGCTTAGTACACCAACCAAACAGCCTCCAATGATTTCAATCTAATAAAAATATTACATAACGATGTCAATTGTGCTAGCCGATGTCAAGTCTCAATACTCCAAACCTTCTAGTTTAAAGCTAAACATGAGTATCTCATACCTTAAGCGATGAATTAAAAATTATCTCTATCCAACTTAATTTCTCAATAATAATCTCATACAAATTAGTTACCTAACCATTTGATCTCATTAGCCACAAACATTATAAGAAACTCTTAAATGCGTATTTAAAACTCCACTAATGCAAAGAATTTGCAAAGTTGTACAACAAGTACATTTGTTTTCACGTTCAGAAAGTTAACATATCTAAAATCAATTAATATCAATACAAAATTAGGAGTCCCACAACATGAATATGATCCCTTTTCTTTCTTTACTCATTGCTCAATCATTACATCATAAAAAACAATCATTAACTAATCAATAGCTTCCACTCTATCTCGTTAACTCCATTAGGACCAATCTTCCGAAATACTCTTTGTGTGAACAGTTTTCACGCTAAAGAATTAGGAACAAGATGCGTACATTATAAATATGAAGTTTCGTAGGTGAGTGTTACTGGCTGATGTTATTCTACGTCATTGGCTCGCTCTCTTCCAAGAATAAAGAGATCAATTGCCCTAATTCTTTTTCTTCTACTCCTTTGAAGAAGTTGCTGCTTTTGAAAACTTAAGAAACTGTTTACCCTACCTTTTACTCCCTCATTAGAATGTGCAGTCACAAATATAAAAGGAGAGGGTTTTTGTCTTTTGGAGGATTTTTGTCTTTTGGCTTACCCACTTTAATTATATTAATTAACAATAATAATAATGGCTAATTACCCACTTACCCCTCATTAAAATCTGGATTATTACAGAAAGAAAAGAACATTAATCGATTTTACTAAATAAACAATGAAAATAAAGAAAGTGATTTAGAGAGTACTATTCATATCCATTCAGTGATTTAGAAAATTAGTTTACGCAGTGGTCATGCATTTTGTTGATGGATGGGATCTTATAAATACGAAGATCAATGAATTGGTGTGACGGTTGAGCTTTTAATCGAAACACTGAAGAGGTGCAACTTTCGAGTGTATAACCGAAGCTGTGACTACTTCAAACAACTTTTAAATATGGATAATTATTGAATAATTGATAGAGTGGTTTTAATTTTAATTTTCAGCAACATTTTTTTAGAGAAATACAAGAGAAAAATATTCATAAAAGGGAGAAAAAATATAAATAGAAATGATGGCCATAGAGAAGTGCCACATCATCCTTGTCTTGTTTCTCCTTTATATATATATATATATATTTATTGATTTAGATCTACACAAATTATTCAACTTGACATTTGCTCAAAAAACTTAATCACTCATTCTAGAATCTAGATGCACATAAAATTACACATCAAAATTTAAAATTTGAATATAAATGAACATGAGTAGAGTTTGTAATAGACATTTTCTCTAGTTCTATGCTTCTACGTTATTCCATTTCATTTCATTTTATTTTTTATTTATTTGTAAACAACCTATCATCGTTGCACGTCGAAAGAGAAGTGTTTTTGTTCGTTGCAAAATTTCGACCAACAAAACTGAGGGAGGGGTAATTTGTTTGTGTATTTTTTGTGGGTCAGATCGGGCGAATTAGATTAGGATATGATTTATTTTTAAAAATTAGATAATTTAACATTGATTTGAGTTTTTCTATTAAATGAAGGGTACAAGTGAAAAGTGTCTCAACAATGAGGGTAAATATGACCCAAAGTATGATATCGGGGGTAAATTTGGCCCCAACGTATACTACTAAAAAAATAGTTTTTCCGACCACAAAAAACCGATCACAGCTTGTGGTCGCAATAAAAGCGAAAACATGTGGTCGCTTTTCAATTTTTTTAAAAAATAAATATTAAAAGAAAAAACGACCACATGTGATCGCTTTTATATTTTAAAATTACAAAATAATCATTTCAATAATTTTTATATTAATTATTATTTATTTAAAATTAAAAAAAAATAAAAAAAAGCGACCACTTGTGACGAAGAGTATATTTAGCCAATTTTCCAGAGTATAGGGGTACATTTGGCCTCGAAGTATGATATCGAAGATAAATTTTGCCCCAAAGTATGACGAAGGGTATATTTAACTACTTTTCAAATAGAGTGGATGGTCAATTTGACCCGCTACTTCCTTTTAAAAAAATAAATAATGATTATTTGAAAGCCATTCATGTCGTAAGGAAATTGTTATATTGGAGCAGTATATAGAGCGGAAAATAAACTTGTGTATGATTTTATTTACTTAAAAAATACATACAAAAAGTCGTAAGGGAGATTTTATGGAGATGTTGGAGTATAGAGGTGCACCTGTGCATTAGAGTGATTAAGGGCCTGTACAAGGGAGTCAAAATCCAGTGAGGCCAAATGGGCAATGGGAGCGGAGATTCAGAATTCTTCCGAGTCAAGATGTGGTTGCACTAAGGATCAATTCTCGACCATTTCTTTGGTGATGAATGCACAAACACGACATATTCAAGAGGATACTTTGACTTGGCAGAGACTTTTTGAAAATAAAGAAACTTTTGAATTTTACTGTCTTAAATTAAAGATCAAATGTACTAAAATACACTTTAATCTTGTGGTATTAAACTTGTCACGTGGAAAGTGGAACAAAAGAGTTGCTAAATAGGAAAAAAAATTATTCTTTTTGAAAAGGTAAAAAAGGAAAATATGTCAAATAAATTGAAACGGATGCGGAAGGAGTAATTTTTATCCTATCTTGCTAAAAACAGAAGGGCCTTGCATTGTTGCCCCTCAAGACTAGGAGAAAATAGACAAGATTGTTGCACGTCCCTATCATCATATATATATGTTAAGCACTTGATCTTGGTTATTATATGTAGTAGAGAAGCAAAATTTAATTATATTACTCCTCTTAAATTAATGGTGGATGAAAAAATTTGTTTGGAAGCATTGAAGTGTTTCTATTATATTCAATGACTAACCGCACTCTGTCTTCCTTTATTTCAAAGTGGAAGTTGTACACATGCTACAACAAGTGGACATGGCACATCAAAAGTTTATGGTACCTTTATAAATATCATTCATTTCCAACCATATTTATAACCTATCTGTGGCATATTGTATTTATTTCTAGGGTTCCACCAATGCATACTTCACTTTAAATCAATAATTCACAAAAAGAAAAAATTAATTTTCCTTGGATTAACAGTAACTAAGCTTCTCTTCTTAATGGAATAGTTATTTTCTAATGTACACATCCTATGGTCTTTTCCCCTTTCAATATACACATATATACTCCCTCCGTTCCAAAATATTTGTCACAACTTCCTCTTTGAGAGTCAAATGATATGAATTTTTAACCTAACATTTTAAATGCATTTTTTTATCACGTTGATATGAGAAAAATTGCAATTCGTAGTACTTCATGTGTAGTTTTTTAGTATCTAAATTTTAATTTTTAAATATCAAATAAGTCTTATCTTACTGATTTAGCATTGAAAGTTAGTCAAATTGGCTGTCGAGAAGTGAAACGTGAAAACTATTTTGAAATGAAGAGAATGTGTTTGGATCTTGTGGCTTCAGTGGACAAGGGAAACTAATCTTGCCAAACAATGTATTGTCATTGCAACGTTAGACATGTCTCATGGTTGGCCTAGAAGAATGACAATTCCTATGTGAAAAAGCATTAATAAGAGCAAAAGAACAAGAATTTAGGCCAATGTCTAGAGCAAAAGAACTAAGCTCATTTTAATGTTGAATCATATCATGATAAGGGTGTAAATTCAAAAGCTAAGTAGTGGCAAAATGAAATTGGATGAAGAAATCATGACCATCAAAAAAAAAAAAAAAGAAATGACAGGAAAACGGAAAGGTGGAAAAGAGGAAAGCAAATTTGTTGTATTTGGTCATTGAGCACACAACAGGGCCATATAGACAAATTTATTGGCCTTGTTAGTTGTTACCAATGAAACAAGTAACTTTTTGACATGATGGTAACTTGATATAAGTGGTTGTTCATACAAGTGTTTCAATGGAAAAGAAACTGGAGCACTGGATGTCACATGGCAGTCACCTTCTCTTTTGTCATAACTAGTTTCACTAATCTAGTCTTTCTCTTTTCTTTTCTCTCCTCACTGATCTAGTTAGAGTCTGAGTTTATGTGGGAGAAAAAATACAAAAGATCACAAAGTAATATGTACATTTAGGGATAGTAAAGTTGCCAGAGTTGTGATTCGAATTTTGTTGGTTTGATCCTGAAAGTTTCGCGGTGCGACCCATGTTAGTAATTGTCAATGGAGTCAGTGGTGGTAGCGTAGAGATCGGGCCTAGGACCTTTTTGTACGCACGTACTGTATAAGTGTGATTTAGTGGGTTATTTCCATTATTCAGAAAATTCAGCTTTCTCCACACTTTACTCTCTCTCTCCATTATAGTGAAACCTCCTTTGCCTCTCCCGTGATTTTTTCCGCAAGAGTTTCCACGTAAATCTGTGTATTGTTCTTGTTTTCTTTTACTTGTGGTCTGCTTATTCTGTCCGAATCATAACAAAAGTCATGAATAGAAGTGATGGTGTGGGAGAGGGAGTAAGGGGGCTTATGTAGCTTTTGATAGACGAGTTCAATCAAACCCAATATTTTTAACATGAAACACGCAAAAAAAGGTGAAAATTATTAAACCTTAACAAATATTATATTCGTAACTCGTATTTTAGAGGTACTTATGAGTATAGTATAAAGGCAATAAAAGGTTAAACTTATCAAATTCAAATCTTGAATCCGTCTCTCTGAATATATATGAGAATTGGATGGTAAAGGCAAGGGGGGAGGAGTGGGGGATTGTTAAAAGATTTGGAAAACATTTTGGCCTCATTTGGTCCAAATCTTTGCTTATAGAGGTTCTTTAAAAGGTCTAATCCAAAATTTGTGAAGCATTTAAGCTTGAGTGTAACCTAGTCCAATGTTCTCTTTACCCATCAAACATCACTGTCACTTTCAAGGGTCATTTTCTACTCTGTCCACTTCCTTCCCCCACCCAACCCACCACATACCACCCATTCTTAACCCCCTCACCCCCACCTCCTCCCAAAATTGTCTTATGAATCGAATAGCAATCCTCACAAACTAATGACCAGAATTAGAAACCTAAACCAAAGATCAAGAAAAGAGTGATCATCTCTCATTAGATAAATTCCCCATTTAACTAACCATCCTATATAGTGCTTGTTCAACACAAACCAACAAACACAAAAAAGAAAATGAAATTTTCAGTGTCTAATATAAATTAGCATAGGAATAAACAGGCAAAGAAAAATCCTAGTTAGTTAAGTAGTAGTAGTAACATACTACTTACTAATAAATAAAAGTAAGCACTCTTTTACTTTATAAATACCTCTCCCTTAGTGCAAAGTCTCTTCCATTTTCTGCATCTATATATAATATATCCCTCTGCATATTAATTTTGCAAAGGAGAAGAACTAAAATCTTCCAACTCCTTTCTTTCCTAACCAGGTTATTCATTAGCTCAAAATATTCATACCCCATGTCCCAAAATTACCTCAACACCTTTTTTTTCTTTTGTTTGTGATGTAGGTCTGAAGGTATGGACTTCCAAAGTGATCTAACAAGAGAGATCTCACCACAAAGGAAACTGGGAAGGGGAAAGATTGAGATCAAACGGATCGAAAACACGACGAATCGACAAGTGACTTTCTGCAAAAGGCGCAGTGGTTTTCTGAAAAAGGCTTATGAATTGTCTGTGCTCTGTGATGCTGAGGTTGCTTTGATTGTCTTCTCAAGCAGAGGCAGACTCTATGAGTATGCCAACAACAGGTATATATTTTATTTCTTCAAATAAACCTAATTATATTTTGTTCAAATTTCATAAAGTTCTAATTTTTATTATAAGTAGTAAGTACATTTTATGATGTCAATTTCTTTTTTTGTCATCTTTGAAGCTTAAGGAGTATTACTCTTCTTTTTGCAATTTATTTTGTCTTCCTTAATGGGGAACTAATTTTTCTTGTAAAAAAAATAATTATTTTTTGGAAAGTTTTAATCTTTATATATATATATATATATATATATATATATATATATATATATATATATATATATATATATATATGATGATACAGAATGCTTAGGGAGATCTGAACTCAACTTGATCATATAGTTGTGAAGTTTCTTTACCACAAAGATTGACTTCCCTTTCTTTCTTTTTTTCTTTTGTGTGTGTGTTAATGGTTTTGTTTGTTTGTTTCAATTTTGCTCTATTTGGGGGTAGTTTCTTTTTTATATTTTTTTTTATGATCCCATTTTTGTTGATAAACATGTAGATGAATAGATCTGTTTTGTTGTAAGAGAAAAATGGAAATTTGAGAAAGTACTCTCATCAGAACTCTTAGATCAGCATACTTTCTTCCTCCATTGCTGATAAATTTTTTTAAAAATAAAAATAAAAAATTCTCTCTCTCTCTTCACTTTCTCTTTCTCAAAGATCAAACAAGAAAGCTGTCAAATTCTAATTGGT
This sequence comes from Capsicum baccatum var. pendulum, assembly GCA_030864225.1. Classification (NCBI taxonomy): domain Eukaryota; kingdom Viridiplantae; phylum Streptophyta; class Magnoliopsida; order Solanales; family Solanaceae; genus Capsicum; species Capsicum baccatum. The sequence continues at coordinate 140,821,328 of CM061551.1, read as the reverse complement.
CATAACTTGAAAATTCCTTAATTCTTGTTTTATGATAAGATTAATATGATATGTATTTTTTCAGAACCAATCAAAATCAAGATTAGGGTTTTGTACTTCATTCACTAATACCAGTAAAGTACCTTTTTCTTTTGTCATGGTAGAGTCAAACTTGCCCTAATTAGGGCTTTTTTTTTTTTTTTTTTGCTAGGAAAATTATGGTTAATTCCATTTACACTTCAAAATCTCTAATTTATTTGCCTTTCTTGATAATCAAATATCAGATATATGGTAGTAAAAATCAACCAATCAGAGTTCAAAGATTCAATTATAGATAAAAGTTGACATTCTTCTTCACTTGCTATTTGATAAAATGTTTTACACCATTTAGGCAATGGGGTCATCTCAACACTACTCTAGCTTATATTTTTCTTTTAAAAAATCAAAAATTTTGTTAAGTAGAAGGGTAGTTGGTGTAAGTTTTGTCTCAGTTACAAGAATCTTTGGTCACGTCATACAAGATTTTACATTTGTTGACAAATCTGCTGAGAAAAGACACATTATAGTAAATTAATGGCATTGTTTTTCTTTCCTTTTCTCTGAACTCCCTCTTAATTTCCAACTCTAATGGTGAAAAAAAAAAAAATATAACCAAAAAAAAAATAAAAAAAAAATGACTGCACCTATTATTTTTTGTTTGAGATATCTAAGTTTAATGCTTTCACAAAGCTTCTGTAGATGTTTGAACTTAAACAGCAAAGAAACAGAAGTTGTAAGAAAAGAGAAATTCTAACCAATCAAAAAATATTACTCAAACTAGGGTACACTTATTATTAGCTATGTTATCAAATACTTGGAAGAGGATCTTGTGCATAGATATATATACGTACTCTATTTTTTTATTTTTATTTTTAAAAAAGTACTCTCTCCTACTCAATTGTTGTGACACAGTTAGAAATTTTGAAAGTCAACTAAGTTTTTTTTTTCCTATCGGAATTCTTTAATTTGTTATGTCTTTTGAATTGTGAGTTAAAAGTACAATTCACCATCAAGGTTTATAAGTCCGAATCTTAAGAGTTCTGATTATGTCACATAAATTAGGACACAGGAGAGTATTAATTACTCTCTCTCTATGATGTAACACACTTTTTCTTTTAGTTCGTTTCAAAAGAATGTCATATTTTCATACTCTCATATCCGATTTTATGTGACACATTTTATTTTTTAGTTTGTTCCAGAAAGAACATCGCCTTATTGTAATTAGAAAGAATTTAGCTTTAAAATTCCCTTTTACCCTTATAAGTGATTGATATTTAAGAACTGTTTTAGACTACAAGTTTATATAATCTTTCTTTTTTTTTTTTTCTTAAATACTAGGCTAAGTCAAAGAATGCCACATAAATTTAAAATTAAAAACTATTTAACTTTAAAATTTTTATTTTATCCTCAATGAAATAATTTATAACCACACAAATATTTATTTAAAGTTTATTTAGACCAAAAACCTTTTTTGATTTTTTTTCTTTTTAAATTATGGAATAAGTCAAATGATGTCACCTAAATTAAATACAATGCCACATAGTAAATTATACTCCTTCCCATTTTATGTGTCATAATTTGATCGGACACATTGTTTAAGAAATAAAAAAAGATTTGATGATTTTACCAAATTGTCTTTTATTAAAAAATGTACTAAGCTACTACTATCTCTAGTTAAGTGAGGTCTTATATGTGGAATCAATAAGAATAAAAATGAAATTGTATTTCTAAATAGTTACTTCCTCCGTTTCATAATAAATGAATTGTTGAATTTTGGCACACAGATTAAGAAAAAACATTAAAGACATAAATTTAACACAACTTTCCATTTTAACCCCTAAAAAAAGAAAAATTTGACATTGTAATATTTTTTCAAAAGTTAATTGGTTGTCAATCATAAGGGTAAATTTGAAAAAAAATTCAATAATTCACTTATTCCGAAACGGAGAAAATATCAAAAAAGAAAAAGTACTACTTTATTTTTGTGCGGAACAAAAAAAGAAAATGACCACACATAAATTGAAACGGAACAAGTAGATGTTATCAAGAAAGAGATGAAACATGTGTAGAGTCCGTACAAGTTTTTATTGTCAGCCAATGAGAGAATTCTGAACTCTCTGGGCTTTCCTTCTTGCATGACATTGGCTGCTCAAAAATGGACGGTTGTGATGTGGTCTGATCAGATCAGATCAGATCAACAGAGACAACAGACAAGACTCTATCATACTATTCACTTTAACTTACAACAGTGTGCATATATATTCAAAAAGTTTGAAACAAAACAAAACCCTAGGTGGGTAAAACACTAGTGTTGATGGGTATTACCCAAGGAATAATCTTGTATTAGTGACGTGGCAGTGATCAAAGCCATTGAAAGATTGTACCAATCATGTTGTGGGAAATTGTGCCATGTTGGCAGAAAGCAGCCAATCAGTAGCTCGACGAAATTAAGGTAATAGTAGGACTAGGAAATGTGAGTCATACCTCAGCGTTTGGTTTGTTTTATTTAGTATATTTATTTCCATCAGTTTTTAGGTAGCTAGGTCTAAGGAACAATACATACTAGAAAATATAATATCAAATGTCATGTTTGAGTAGACACATTGAGTTGAGTTTCTGACTCAAACCAACACTTTGTGGTTTAGTTTTGAAGCTTTGCGTGTTGGTCTAAATAAGAAAGTATTTGGATTTTCTTTCCCTTTTGAACAAAAGGAAGTGGTTTAATTTTTTCTATTTTATACTACATTTTATAGGGGCAAAAAATACCGTGAAAGTTTAAATAGTCAACTAACATAATTCACCAAAGTGGAGTAAATGGAACATTTTCGGTATCTATTTTGAGGCTCGAATAATGTGAATTCATGTTGAAAAGAAACACATTTTATACCAAAGACTACTCTATATATTCACGGAACTCGGAATTAAAAGTTAAAACCTCTTATGGAGGATGAATTAGTATTTACCATTCTACCACAACATTCAGTAAATGAAGAATAATTGGAAATTGAAATTTCATCCGCAACAGATTCTTGGTTTTTCATGTGTTTCCGAAAAATTGATATTTGTGGAGGAACAAAACAAGTGAATGGAAAAAAGGTAAATTTTAAGGAAATTAGCAAATTTCAAATTGTTTTGTGCAAATTTGCCAGGTTCTGTATATATAATTATATATTTTCCCCTTTGTTTCTGCCTGTAGTTTAGATTCGGTAGGACACATAGTTAACTACTGCTTTATTTTCTCTGAAAGGTTTGTTTTCTTCTCATGTTTTTCTGTTTATATATTCAGATTCAACCACTAATGGTTGAGATCCCTCTTACATAAACTCACAAGTCTTGAATTTGAGCCATCAAATTAAATTAAATGAGCTTGTTGGTTGGAAGGACAAATCTACCCCTTTACACTGAACGGCTAAGCAATTTTCTTCCTTAATCTCAACAATTCAAAAAGGATTAATCAAGATGTATTCTTTACTGAAAGAAGAAAAAGATTTTTCCTTTACGGATAAAAGGGCCTTTTCTTTGTCCTCTCTTAAATCCTGGACTTTGATAGCCATGAAAGATTTATTTTTCTAGTCATATATATAGTATGTAACTTGTTGCATGTCATATTGGAAATAGTAGTATATATGTGATTATGTCTGTCAATACTCAATAGTGTAGTTTTTTATGATTGAAAAGAAGCAATCAATCTAACATGTGTGTATATATATACATTGGTGTAGTGTGAAAGCAACAATTGAGAGGTACAAGAAAGCATGTACAGATTCCTCAAACACTGGTTCAATATCCGAGGCCAATGCTCAGGTTTAATTTCAAACACTAGAAATATTTTCTTTTTTAATGTTCCTAAAATTACACTCAATATATTGTTATATTCTAAGTTGCACGGACTCTTCAAAAATATCTACTGGTGCGTGTCGAATCCTCCAAAAATAGTGTATTTTTGAAGGATCCGACACGGGTGCGGCAACATTTTTGGAGAGTCCGATCAACTTAGGTTATATTGTTGCTGAAAATATTCTTCTTTCTTTTGTAGTAATAAAGGACTAATATTACTCCCTCCGTTTCATATTAGTTGGTCTTGACACACCCATTAAGAAAATACTCCCTCCGTTTCAGAATAATTGAATTGTTGTGGTATTTATTGGTGTTTCAAAATAAGTGAATCATTGAATCTTTTTCCAAATTTACCCTTATGATTTGATAACCAATTAACTTTTGAAAAGATATTACATGGTCAATTTTATTTTTTTTTTTGGGTAAAAATGGAAAGTTGTGTTAAATTTATGTCTTTAATATTTATTTCTTAATTTATGTGTCAAAATCCAACAATTCATTTATGAAACGGAGGGACCTTATTAATTATGCTTTGAAATATAAATTTGAGTAAATATACTTTGTTTAGTCATTTAATATTAAGGGTAATATTGGAAGAATGTAATAAAATCCTCTTGATTTCATCAAAGGGACAACTAAATTGAAACAAATATTTGTAGTAAGAGGGTCAACTAAAACGAAATGAAGGGAGTATTATACTATCCCTTCGTTCGCTTTTACTTATCATATTTTGACTTACACATTTATTAGGAAAAATAATAAATAACATGACTATTTTATCAGTACCCCTGTTAAATGATGTTTACTTTGTGTCTTGAAATTAACTTGTAGAAAAAATAATTAATGTTAAGGATAAAATAGAAAAAAAAAAGTTGTCTTTTCTTCAAAAATGACAAGTAAAAATAGAAATTCAATTAGAAAATTAGTGACAAGTAAAAGGGAATTGAGAGAGTTGAAGTTTTTAGATTCAAACTTATAAACTTAAACCGTAAATTCGGACATAAAAGTTTTAAAATTTTTTGAAATAAAATTTACTGTACATTTGGAAACTATATTAAAAAGTACTACAAATTACTCCCTCTGTTTTAAAATAGTTGATCCTTTTTTATGAAATCAAGAGAATATTATTATATGTGTTCTTTCAATGCAAACAAAGTGTTATAGTCAAATTTATATTTTCAAATATAATTAATAAGGCTAATTTGGTAAAATAAACCCCTAATAAATTTTTTTTTTAAGAGAAATATCAAGTCAACAAGGATCAACTATTTTGAAATGAACGAGTACTATAAAACTTGAGAAGTCATTAAACAGTTCTCTCTTTGTTATGTGGTGGCGCAGTTAGAAGTTTTGAGAATCAAGCTTCTAAACTTTAGCTGCAAATTGGGATATAGAAGTTTAAAGTTTTTTAAAATAAAATTTATTAAATATTTAAAAATTATATAAAAAGTACTATAAATTATAATAATTATAAATTATAATAATTAATAACTTAAAATATATATAAAAAAATTTGAATGAAAGAAAAATTTAGTTGACTACTCACGAATCACGATATTCCAACTGTACTAATAAATAAAGACAGAAAGGGTAGTAGATATAACATTAGGAATGCATAGATTACAAGTTTTGCCAAATTATTGCAAACACTAGTTGAAAATAATTTTCACAAAACTTATTCATAATTTTTCTGCTAAAATTGCCAAAGAATTGAAAGATTCATAACATCAGAGTTGGCCTGCTTGGTGTTTCCCCTTAGCCAAAATATGTGCCACCTTGAATATGGATCATTTGGCAATATTCTTGCATTATTATAAAAGTTCAATGTTGCATTCTGATATTTGAAAAATAACAAGATAATGTAGAACACTTTTCTCCATTTCACTTTGTTGGTTGTAGTTTGATTTGACATGAAGTTTAAAAATGATATGAAAACTTCTGAAATTTGTAGTTTATAATATTTCATAACATTTGTATAATTATAAAACTTTTGAAACATATGATCGTATATATGAATAACATTTGCATGACTATGAAGATTTCTCATTCATAAAATATCAAAACGCATCATTTTTTTTAATGAATGAACTGCTAAGAAAATAGTGTCCAGCAAAGTGGAATGGAGGGGGAGTAATGGACTTCCCCCTTCTTTTCTTTACTCTCTTCAATTCCATTTTACTTGCTGTCATATTTTTCATAAAATAGTTATTCCAAAAACTCTCTCCATTCATATTTTCTTGACATGTTCATCAAAAGTATTCGTTCCTAAATATTTGTCATTTTAAAAAAGCAAGAAAAATTAGTAATTTTTTTTTTTCAGTTTTATTCTTAGCATCAATAGAGTGAGCAGTTATTGTAGAGAGCGAGATCAATGTGTGAAAGATAAAAAAATAAGGATAAATTAGTTTTTGTTATGAAATAACTAAAGAATAAAGAAGAAGAGTAGAGAGAATAGAGAGTAATTCTTATTACTCTTGAAGGGTGAATTACAATGAAGTAAAATCCCTTTATTTATAGGGAAAAACTAACCTTGGGGTTTGTAACTTTTTCATAAATAGACATACACAATATATGATAAAGTAGGTATTCATTATATATGGTAAAGTAGACATTCACTATATATGGTATATTTATAACACTCCTCCTTGAATGTCTAATTGATAGATAATGTGCCTCGTTAAAACCTTACTAGAAAAAACTCAGTGGGAAAAAAATCTAGTGAAGAAAAAAGAGTACACATCTTTAAAAGAGTACACATCTTTAACAATACGCATATAGGTTGCCTCATTAAAAACCTTACAAGGAAAACCCAGTGGACAAAACCTTGAAAGGGAAAAAGAGTACAACGCGTATTAACTCCCCCTAATGAAAATATCCTTGAGCCTTTGCATTCCGATCTTGTGCACCATCTTCTTGAAAGTTGTAGTTGGAAGAAACTTGATGAATAAATCAGTCATATTATCACTTGAATGAACCTGTTGCACGTTAATATCATCATTCCTTTTGTAGCTCATGTGTATGGAAAAGCTTTGATGAAGTGTGCTTCGTTCTATCTCCTTTGATGAATCCTCCATTAAGATGTGCTATGCATGTTGCATTATCTATGTATAAAATTGTAGGTGCATTGTCACATTTCAAACCACATTTTTCTCGAATGAGATGTATCATGGACCTCAACCATACACATTCTCGGCTAGCTTCATGAATAACTATTATCTCATCATGATTCAATAAAGTGGCTAGATAGACTGCTTTGTATATCTCCAAGATATGGCAGTACTCCACATATGAACACATAGCCTATTTGAGACCGAGCTTTATGCGGGTCAGATAAGTACCCAACATCAGCATAGCGAACAAGATCGGAACTGCAACCTTTAGAATAAAGTAAGCTCATGTCTTTTATCCCATTTTGATGTCTCCTATTAGGAGCAGAAATATACCTTGCTAACAAAATAACCGAAAGGCTATGTCATGCCTTGTAGTATTTACAAGATACATTAGTACACCAATTGGACTAAGATATGGTACTTCAGGACCAATCCAATTCGGTATGTTTCTCATTTCAGCAAATAATCTTATTGCTTTTGAAAACTCTCCAAGAGTTTTAATAATTTTCAAACCATCAATTTATCTCTTATAAGGATATTAAACAAGTTTCCTAGAAACTTTATATGCTTCAAACATTTTTGAATCCTTTGGGGATTTTCATATAGATTATTGTCAAGTGACAATATCCAACATGTCAAGTGTGACATCTTCAAGTGTCTGGACTGCAAATCAAATAAGTTTTACGCTTACCAAAATGCATTCTTTTAGGTTCCTTGATAAATGTTTCTACGTCAGCATGCTTAAATAAATGTAGAATTTAGATCCTCATAATCTTTCACAATACTGCATCAAAGATAATGATGATATATCAATTGGTATCGGTTCATATTTTGACAAAACATTTTGAGATCTCATCACTTCATTATTTTCTGGTACCTGAACCTCTTATAAGGTTTCATGAAGTGTTATGTCGTAGGCTCTTCAAGAGCACATTACCTTCTTATTATGATTATTTGTTCCTTATCCTTTTCAAGGATTATTTTATTTGGAATCGATTGGTCTACCACGCTTCACGCATGCATAGACTTTGTCCTTCATTGACACAAAATAGGAGCACTTGCAGCTTAAATATAAGATGCTTTCAGCATTTTACTTGAATTATCTTTTGAATGAGGATTTGACGATAATTTCTAACATATTTCATGGCTGCTTATAATCTCCTCCTTATGTTAGGAAAACTAACATACATCTTCCATATTCTTTGAGGAATCCATCTTTGTGCATCATGATATATTCATTAATCGTATACCGCACATTAACTATTAGATGGACAACATGTGATTTCCTGACTTAGAACCAACTTTGATGGAAAATTAATCATAATTTATTGATTTGATGCATATAAGTACTTTTGTATATAATATTTCAAACCAACACATGAAGTTTTTGTTCTCAATGGCTTAACTATTTATTGAAGGCATTCGATGCTAAACCATGATCATCAAGATGAATTGTCTTGATTGCACAATCTGAAAGTTATGTTCTTAACTCAATTTTATTGAGCAAACAATTTTATGAATGTCAAACTGCAGGTTGACAGTAAACGCACATGTGATCATCTTATATCGATGCATCTTAATTGATCACATGATTGGTGAATGGGCTCATATTCACCTTTTATATTTTTCAGATTTTAAGGGATCTAATCCCGAAATTAGTTGGTCCAACGAACGTATCATGAGAACAAGCAACATTAAAGTTCATGAAGAATTTTTGAATTCTTCAATATATGTTTAATACTTAATATGCACATCTTTAAGATGTCGCAATCATTCATGTCAATTTATGAACTTTTATACTAGTAAACTTCAAATTTACCATGACATGTATTTTTCACTTTAGTAAATTTCAGATTTACTATTCCATGGATAAATTTCAGATTTACTACTTTAGAAGTAGATTTCACAATAACTTTTCTCAGTTATTCAGCCTCTTTCGGGGGTGAGTTGTGATACCATCACAATCAAGTGCACGTTTGTATTGAAACAATCGAAATCCTCATTCCCCAAGAATGAAATATAATCGTTCCTTAAGCCTATCAAATTTTGATAGCTTATAACCTCTTTCATGATATTGCTACTTCAAGAGCAAATCGAGGCATACATATAATGTAGAGAATTTTTCTCTTAACATATCTTTAATTATAATCACAATAAGTATGTGAAAATATATCACTTGTCTTCTTTAAGACATATTATGCATGCTACCGCATTCACTTCAAGAATGGAGCAAGTTGTCAACTTTAAGATTCATCATATATTGCTACCATGTTCACTTCATGGAGCATATCAATGGATATGTTTCACCAAATACTCATTATTTTGTCTTAACCAGCATAATATCATCAATATGGTACATTGAGATTCAAACTCAACGTCTTCCCCATATAAATAGGCGTCTTAGGCATAAATCAATGGGACTTGAACCCAACATATTATCATCCATTTTGATAATATTGTTCTTGAGGAATAAATTTAAAACATAATGGTTTCAAACCAGTTATTTTTTCTCAAATCCAACAATAATTATATTATTAGTAGCAAAAGATAGACAACATAAGGAATTACACTAACCTTGAAATTACCTTTAGATTTATAATTTCATCTTGTTTGGCAGAGGTAATTCTTATTTCTCTTAAGGGATGAATTACAATGAAGCAAAACCCCTTTATTTATAGGAAAAAACTAACTTGCGGTTTGTAACTTTTACATAAATAGACATACACAATATATGATAAAGTAGGTATTCACTGTATATGATAAATTAGACCTTCACTATATATGGTATATTTACAACAGTTTTAAAGAACTTGTTATTAGTGTAATATTTTTTTTGAAGGGCGTATAATTAACAAATAAATAGGAATAACTTTTCAAGAAAGGACTATATTTCTTTTTCAGTTTCACCCTAGCATTAATAAAGTGAGGTTATATTGGAGAGGGATCAATATGGTGAAAGATCAAAGAATGAATAGGATATAAATTTTCGGGCAGTGCTAAATGATCATAATTTTTTTGTCCAAATTTGGTCATAATTGTGAAAAGACTTACATAGCCTTGTACATTATTTTCGTCAAATTTAGAATGAAAAGGACAAAAATATCTAAAAACTAACTAGTTTATAGTGTGAATAGAGCTTTTTACTATTGTGGCTAAAAAGATTTTTCCTAAATTCTCTATTTGTTAATGTTTTTCTTTTTTTAAAAAAAGATGGACCACAGTGAGTAATATCTAAAAGCAATAGATTACTGTTTCCTTATTTGGCCTACTTATAAATTGAAATTCGTTCCAATTTAAAATAAAACCTTCTTGTGAATAATTAATTTAACAAAATGGCACCTTCTTTCACTCTACTGAATGAACTATTTTGAAGTCATATCAAGGGGGCTAGCTAGTAGCTATACTGGATTGAATAAACTATTTTAAAGTCATATCAAGGTGACTAGCTAGTAGCTACTGGATTAATTTTGGTTTATCTATTTGATTTTGAGAGAATTGGTCTTGGTAAAAGATGAATCCCTTGGTAAAAATCGTGGTTTTGTCATTGCACATACATAGGCTTTTGTTAACAAATAGATGTGACATACATTACAAGTTGCAACTTGCAAGTATGATGGTTTCATGATATTTAGATCCTTAACTCTCGTCCTAACTGTTAAAATGTTGTTCAATCAATCCCAGTATTACCAGCAAGAATCCTCCAAACTGCGCGCACAAATTGGAAATCTGCAGAACCAGAACAGGTGAAGTTTTAGTGTTCTTTTTCCTTTATTTTTCAGTTTTATTTAGTACGTACTATATAGTATAGTGTTTTCACTTCTACCGTAACTGCATTTGTTTAGGAACTATATGGGTGAAGCTCTGGCTGCACTGAACCACAGAGAGCTAAGGAATCTGGAACAAAAAATTGAAAAAGGGATTAGCAAAGTCCGATCCAAAAAGGTATATATCTGTTTTAGTACGATGATGATATGAACAAAGGGATTCATATAGCTGATCCCAACTTGCTTTGGGACTGAGTCATTGTTGTTGTTGTTGTTTGATCACATCAATGCTGTTCTGACGAAGTTTCACTTTCCCGTCTCTAACATATTTTCACTCTCAAAATTACAGAATGAGATGTTGTTTGCTGAAATTGAGTATATGCAGAAGAGGGTAAGTCAATAGTACAATCTTTCATCTAGTTAGTTACCATTTCAAGTTAGTCTATTTTCGGTCATAATGCTTTGTATTTTCATGTTAAAATTGTAACACAAATGAACACAGCAGGAAGTTGATTTACACAACAACAATCAGTACCTGAGAGCAAAGGTCTATTTCTTTTCCTGTTACTACTACTTACTTACTATCTAGTCCTTTATTAAGTCACTCATTCGATACTCGGAAGTAAAATGAAACAGATTGCTGAAACTGAGAGAGCTCAGCAGCATCAGCAGCAGATGAACTTGATGCCAGGGAGTTCAAGCTCTTATGAGCTTGTCCCTCCACCTCAGCAATTCGATACTCGAAACTATCTACAAGTTAATGGCTTGCAAACCAACAACCATTACCCTAGACAAGACCAACCCCCTCTTCAACTAGTGTGAGTTCTCCTTCTTTATATTCATAACCTTTGTGTTCAGTCAAACTAAGACATAAAATGAATCGGTACTAAGATACCTCTTTTTTTTTTTTTTTTACTTGAACAGCTAATATGCTTGAGAAGGTCTTCTTTCTGATGTGCTCTAACATATAAACCACAAAAGAAGACTACTATTAAGCTTGAAGATTCTTGGAATGAGGATCAACTTATGTATACCATATTATTAGTTACTTGTTGCATGAGCTAAGACTCTTGAATGTTGTATGTTAATTAAGTGGACATGTATTTTTTTGCTTGGTGTTCCTTTTCTAGCAGTGAACTACGAAGTATTAAGCTTGTTATATTAAGTTCCTAACTACTGTTCTGCTCAATTATGTTGCTCTTTTCTTTGCTAATTTGCATGGTTCATATATCTCATTCTATATGGAAGAGAATACAATCTCTTCACTTTCTTTTAGTTACTACATTATTTGCATTCAGCTTCATATAATACAAATTACAAAGGATCTTTACCTTATATTTTGGTATCAGGTCTGACTAATAATATGCATTTGTATTAGTAAATCTATAATTTGTATAAATATTTAATTGTCAAGCCAGTAATTAAAATGATCTATAGGCTAGGTGGCAAGTTTGTAACCATAAACTTAATTCAAATCTTGTTTGAGCTCACCGAGGACATGACCCTAGATAGGAAGATCTGGAGGACGCGAATTAGGGCAGAAGGCTAGGGTCAGTTTGGGTCGCTAGTGTAGGGAATTACTTGGTGGGGGTATTATTCTTGTTATGATACTTTGTTCCATGTTTTATTACGAATCTGTGTGCTTTTCTCTGTTTTTATTACTTATGGGTGCCGTATTTATGTTATGAAATCTTTTCCTGTGTTTTACTATGTATTTGTGCGGTATCTCGTGTCTTGAGCCGGGGGTCTATCGGAAACAGCCTTTCTACCTCTTTAGAGGTAGAGGTATGGACTGCGAACATCTTACCCCCCAGACCCCACTAGGTGGGAATACACTGGGTTTGTTGTTGTTGTTGTTGTTGATTGTTTGTAGATATCGAAATCTTGTACAACTCTACAGGCAGAATTCAAATTCTGTTAGGGTTTTTGACATTTGTAGACAGTGAAATTTTATGGACTCTACAAGAAGAGTTCAATTCTGGTTAGAGTTCTTGTGGAGCTACTTTACCCTAAATCTAGCTAGGAAATTGCATCCTATAGACCCAAATATGGGTGGCTTTAGATATTTGACCCCAATAAGAAATGTCTTTAAAGAACAACCTTCTTTACTTTTTAAGTATAATACAAGTACCATTTCGCCCCTCCACACCTCAAATATATTTTTTAAACTTTCCATATTTATTTGTCTCTCAAATTTATTTTTTTATTATTTTTACTTTTTATTTTTTCCTTTAATTTTATTATTCTATTTTTTATTATTTTCACTTTTTATTTTTTCCTTTAATTTTATTTTCATGTTTTAATTCATTTGTCTCAACCTTTATTTTTTTTTCTTTTTTCTTTTTTCTCAAGCATTATCTATTTCTTTTTTTCCTTTTCTTTATTCATTTGTCTTTAACCTTTATTTTTATTTTATTTTGTGTTTTAATCAGTTCTCTTTTTTTCTCTCATTTTTCTCAAACTTTATTTTTATTTTTTCCTCTCATTTTGTATTTTATCAATTTTTTTAATTCTTCTCTTTTTTCTTAATCTTTATTTTTTTCTCACTTTCTTTTTTTATTTATCTATTTTGTTTGATTGTTTTTTCTTTTTTCAGTTCTCTTTTTTTCCCTCATTTTTCTCAAACTTTATTTTTACTTTTCCTCTCATTTTTATTTTTCTCAATTTTTTTAATTCTTCGCTTTTTTCTTCATCTTTATTTTTTTCTTTCCTTTTTTCCTCATTTTTTTTTTATTTCTCTATTTTGTTTGATAGTTTTTTTCTTTTTTTCAACTTCTATTATATTTTGCTAATAAATAAAAAATTGGATAATGCGCAAAGGAATCTTCTTTGTTTGACATCAAAGTAAATTTAAGGGCATGAATTGTTGTTATGAAATTCTTTGAAAATTCTTGAGATAAGTCGTGTCTCTAAGGCGAGAGTTGTAGAATATCTCATAAATAAAGGCATGTGGTAGTGTCAACTCTTGCCCGTGGGGCATAATTTATTATTTGAAAGTCCTTGAGATAAGTCTTGCCTCTAAGGCAAGAGTTGTAGAACATCCCATAAATGAAGACATAACGTGGTAATGTCAACTCTTGCCCGTGGAGCATAATATGTAGTTTGAAAGTCCTTGAGCTAAGTCTTGCCTCTAAGGCAATAGTTGTAGAATATCTCATAAATAAAAACATAATGTGGTAGAGTCAACTCTTGCCCGTGGGGCATAATTTGTAGTTTGAAAGTCCTTGAGTCAAGTCTTGTCTCTAAGGAAATAGTTGTAGAACATCTCATAAATGAAAATATAACGTGGTAAAGTCAAATCTTGCCCGTATAACATAATTTCTTGTTTGAAAGTGTCACGCCTCAAATCCTATTGAGGCGGACTGGCACCCATAACCGAGGAGGCCCGGGAGAACCAGCTCATAACCTTATACTTCTCATGCATGCCTCTATGACAACCCGAAATTGGGACAGCATCATGTCGCATATAAAAGGAAATAATCACCTGTATAAGCTCGAGCACACATATATATGTATATACAATACTTGGCCGTTGGAGCCATCACGTTTATTAACAAAACACCACCTTGACTGTACATTAGATCTACAAAGCCTCTAGACAATACACAGAGTTTAACTAAGGTCGGGACACACCCCGCCATATAACTAACTTCTATACAATACCAAAAGTGACTGGATATGACACGGAAAGCCTCGAAGTAAACTGGAGATCACCAAAAGCAGCTGGATATCCTGGCTCCTACTTGTACGGTGTATGAGCTGAGGTACCTGTGCCTGCAGCATGAAATGCAGGTCCCCCGTGGGGGACGTCAGTACGAAATATGTACTGAGTATGTAAAGCTGTAGATAATCACATATGATATAGGAGCTCAATAGAAATCAGAAATAAGTGAATAAATCGTAATAGGAGTGGACCACACTTATTAGAACTTGTGACAACCTGTACATTGTATTTATTCAATCACTTTACCTTCATTCTTATCATCTTTGTAATCATTACTATACTGTACTGTGACCATTAGGTTGCCTCTAGTATATATCAACTGGGATCGACCCATGATAGGCTTATGCCCCTGGGATACCACCCATAAACACATAAATAGGGATCGACCCATGATAGGCTTATGCCCCTAGGATACCACCCAATAAGAGAGAACTTTCATCACTTAGTTTAATTAATCTTAGAGATTGTTATTTCGGTCGCCACCGCATTTTTTATACTTTGAAACAATGATACATCAATAAGAGACATATAAATAGACCATCAATGCAATAACAATGAAGTAAGAACTCATTGGCACATCAATGAAGTGTTTTGGAGTCACCAATGCCATAACAATGAAGTAGGAACTTATTGGTATATCAATGAAACGTTTTGGAGTCATTAATAGCACATAGATCTTGTTTGAGTAACCGAATACCTTCTGACATTCATTAGTGCAATAAACATGTAAGATTTGGAAGACAAGTAAGTATTGGAATGTCTTGACATCTTGTAGGGTGGAAACAAGTTCATTGGTAACGTAGGACATCATACAAAACCATTATGGATCACATGTTATTGAATAACTTTAGAAACTTTCTTAATAGAACAATTGTTCACTTTCATGCCAAAGATATGGTATAGAGTATGCTTTACATATCTAACTGTCAACCTTCAATACTAGTCCCAAATGGACTTCCCATCTTTTTGGATTACTTATCTACAATAAACATATATAGTAATCTAGTATTAGCAACCAAACGTCACAATTCAATTATTTGAATTCACCAAACTAGTGGTTAAGTAGTAAGCCTAATTACACCATAAAGGGTGTCACTTTAATCCTCTTATACTCCAATTACATTCTCATGCCATGCATATTCATACAACATCCTCCAATATCAAGTTTGGATTCATTTATCCTTCCAACCAATCCATTAAACCAAATTGAGCCATAGACATAAATAATCATCAATTCAATAGTATATCACCATATCCACCTTCCATAACTCAATTACCATATCCACCTTCCACAATTCAATACAACCAAACCATGCAAAATAGTCCATAACCCTATTTCCATCACCTTTCAATAACAATCAATACATATAATTCTCTATCACACATATAGATATGAAAAAGAACAAAGGCAAACAATATTCATACCTTATAATTCACCTCTTGATTATGCAATCCTGTTTGCACAAATAATAGGTGTCGTTCGAAGCTCTCAAGATGACAAACACAGTTATCGGATTACTTTGGAATTTCTACGGTTGAATCAAAAGTAATTTACAGGTCAAATTTGGCTAGGGTTTATTTTTTCTCAATGATTGATAATGAAAATGAGTTTTTGAACTCATATACATGTATACATACACATATTCCCGTCCATAATATAATAGGAAATGACCAAAATGCCTTTAAAATTTAAATAATGTCAAATCTGTCCTTTGGTGAACTGTTTTGATAAGCTAAAGTAGATCGACCATAACTCTTTGCTCCGATATCGGATTTGGGTAAAATTGGTATCATTGGAAGGATAATTCAAAGGGATTTTATTTCATATAAAGTAGGTCACCCAGTTCGTCCTGTACAAGGAGTTATGGTCGTTTGAAGTTGACCCTAAAAATTTGTTTTGATAGGCTGAAGTAAAACGAGTATAACTCCTTACTCAGACGTTGGATTTGGATGAAACAAATTGCATTGGAAAGAAGACTCAAAGAGCTTTCTTTTCATAGGTCGCAGCTCTCCCACTTCATTATATTAATGGAGTTATGATCATTCAAAGTTGACCCAAAAATTCGGCTGGCCTCAGTAATTTGTATGCAGGAAATTTTCCTGCACATTTACTATTCCCAAATATCCCGACCACCGTTTTATAGTTTCGAACGTGCTCGATTATATCCGAAACCTATCTATTTTTGGAAATCTTTATATTGTTGGAAAGCTTATTCAATAACCTTCGCATAAAATCATCGACGGACAAATTCTGGTATAAATAAAATAAAAAAATTAATTCCATATAAATAAAACCAATACACGTACTTGAATACGGGGTGTTACAGAAAGTCCCCGAGCTAAGTCTTGCCTCTAAGATAATAGTTGTACAACATCTCATAAATCAAAATACAATGTGGTAGTGTCGACTCTTGCCCATGAAACATAACTTGCTGTTTGAAAGTTTTTGAGCTAAGTCTTGCCTCTAAGGCAATAGTTATAGAACATATCATAAATGAAAATATAACGTGGTAAAATTAACTCTTGCCCGTGGGGTATAATTTGTTGTTTGGAAGGCCCTGAGCTAAGTCTTTCCTCTAAGGTAAGAGTTATAAAACATCTCATAAATCAAAATACAATGTGGTAGTGTCGACTCTTGCCTATGAAACATAACTTGTTGTTTGAAAGTCATAAGTCTTGCCTCTACAATGTAGTAGTGTCAATTCTTGTCCATGAAACATAGCTTATTGTTCGAAAGTCGTAAGGCTTGCCTTTATAATGTGATAGTGTCAACTCTTGCTCATGAGATGTAACTTGAATGGAAAAAATCAAAGAAAAGAACAAAAATAATAAAATTGTGGAAAAAGAAGAAAATGAAGAAAAATATTAAAAAAACAAAAATCAAAGAAAATGTAGAAGTTCAAAGAGAATAGAAAAAAATAAAGGTTGATAAAAAAAAGATTAAATAAAAATAAAGGTAGAGATAAAAAGAAAAAAATCAAAGAAAAAAAATTATAAAAGTAGACGTTGAAAGGTGTAAAGAAAAAACAATAAGGGTTGAGAACAACTAAAAAGAACAAAGAGAAAAGACATCATTTCCCCCCTGAACTTGTCCGCTCAACTCACTTTAGCACTGTAACTTAACTTATAATTATTTACCCCCCTTAACAACTTTCAAGTAATTAAATACAACCTCAAAATCATAATCCCAGTCTCACAATGGAGAGTGAACTACACACACGTCATGTCATTGCCAGATCAGCGCCATGTCATTGCCACGTAAGAAATTATATTTAAAAAAAAAAAGTAATCCCACACATATGTTATTTTTATATATTTTTTTAAAAAAGATAAAAAAATATATATATATATATACTATTTTTATATATAAAAAATATTTATTTTTCAATATCTGTATATATTTATACCCCACCCCCAATTTCCTTCTTCAGACCCTCCCCTAGCTTCTAGCACCGCCGCCCCCCGCCCCACTCCTCTTCCAAATCTCCAATTTCAGTTGGAAAACGCCATTTTTATCGATCAAATTCAACCCCCATAAAAAAAGTCATAAATTAGTGATAAAAAATTTAATTCACTTGATAAATCGGATCAAACCAAAACCAAATTCTCTAAATCAACGATTAAACACCTAAGCCACGTCGATTTTTTAACATGATATATGAACATAACCAAAATTGAAAGAATTTTCAAGTAGGAAGCAATCTTCATCAGCTATATCTCACTTTATTTTGCCTATATAGACATTGGCAAAATAATTTATGTTTCCCTCTAATATTCCGGTACAACTCACCGGAAATGATTAAAACATATCCACAAAAGAATATACGCACCACCACCACCATTAACACTGCCACCACCATTCACCACCGCTAATAATAACGTTTCTTCAATTTAAATTTCAAATTTTCAAATCCACAAAGATAATTTTTATTTTTTCAAATCCAATTTCATTCTTTTATCCCCAAGAACTCCATTTATTATTCCTGCATCATAGTTTTTAGTTAATGATGATACTTTTGCGTATTTTGACTTGTTTATCAAGTATACTTTGATTTTTCGAATTTATAATTTCAGATTGTGCTGGAAAAAGAAGAAGTCAAGGGATTGAAGAAGAAAAATTAGAGGTGGGATAAAGGATTTGGTAATTAGAGGAGAAGAAATTAGGGTATGCCGGAGGTCAGGGGGGCTGGTGGTGGTGGAATTGATAGTTGAAGGAGAAGCGGGGTGGGGGGTGGCGGATTTGGGGAGGAGAATTTAGGGTGGGGGTGGGATGGGGTTTGGGTTTTGAAGAAGAAGAAGAAGAAGGAAAAATATTAATTTTGCTTTCTTGTTCTCTCTCTCTATATATATATTAATAGGTTTTTAAAAAAATGGAAAAAAGACTCACGCATTTTTTTTTCTTTTAAAAAAAAAAAGAACTGCCACGTCAGCATTAGCAGTGATATTAATTCACTTTAAAGATATTAAGGGATGTAAATAAATAAAAGTTTAGTTGAAGTGCTAAACTGAGTTGAGCGAACAAGTTCAGGGGTGAAAAAATGTCTTTTCTCAAGAACAAAAGAAAAAGAGAGGAAAGAAAAAAGAAAAAAGAAAAAAGAAAAATAATATAAAAGAAAAAAGAAAAAAAAGTTGAGAGGAAAAAAGTAAGGGCTGAGAAAATTAAAAAGAAAAAGAGAAAAGAAAAAATAAAAATCAAAATAAAATTAAAAAAAGAAAAAAATAAAAGTTGAAAGATACAAATATAGAGTTGTTATCCATTATAAGGATCATTTATGTAACGGAAAAGGTTCAAAAATACCCCTGAACTATTTGAAATAGCTCAAAAATGCCCCTCATTAAATTTTTGGCTCAAAAATACCCCTCCGTTAAATATTTGGCTCAAAAATACCTCTCCCTCTAACGAAATTCGGAAAAGGATCAAAAAATACCCCTAAACTATCTGAAATGGCTCAAAAATACCCCTCTGTTAAATATTTGGCTCAAAAATACCCCTCCCTTTAACGAAATTCCACCAAGCATGCCACCTAGATAAAAAAAAAACCACGTGACTATACCACATTACCATCCACATATAAAATGTTAGTATTTTTTACATATATGAAATTCCTTTCTTCTTTATTTTTATTTTTATTTTTATTTTTATTTTTATTTTTATTTTTATTTTTATTTTTTTGCAAAGAAGTAAAACGAAAAAACTAAAAAACCAATCTTTTGCTAATTACTTCATTAGTGTTTTAAAAGTTCTAGATTTCACCTTTTCACTGGTGTTTCAAAAGTTTTAAATTTCATCTTGTTATTGTCGTTTGGGATGAGAGACAACTTGATCTTGATCTGATGTTGACTCGAAGGAGGAGCTAGAATTTTAACTTTTAAGCTAGCAAATGTTGATGTACTAATAATTGAGTTGAATTTACTACGTGCAAATTCTTTTTCAAAATAAATGAATTTCTTTTAACACTTGTTTAATCATTCGAAATGAATTCATTTTTCTAAATTCAGTTTTGATGAATAATCTTATTATTTTTAGAACAAGTTTGAAAAGAAGTAAAATAATACTTAATATTGATAAATTATTATTTAATTATGTCATTCATTAACTTTTTGAAGATGTATGCCACATTCAAAGATTCATTAATTTTAGATTAGAGGAGGTATTTATTAAATCATTTTAACATAAGCATTTTGAGTAAAAGCGCTAGCAAAGCCAAACACATCTTTTGAGTAACTAATTTGAAGTTTAGTTTGAAATTTGTTACTTTTACGATTAAACCTTAATTTTAACTTTTATACTAGCCTAATAATTAATGGATTTATCAGTTTAATAAGACTCTTTTGTTGGGTTTCACACTTTTAAATCTATTAATAGGGAAAAACTTGTTTCTTAGATGATCAAAGGATAATTTGAAAATAGCGATTTTACATTTAATAAATTTTTTCAAAAAAAAAATTATGTAACCATCGTTTGTCTACTTTGATTAAAAATGAAAAAGATGTGTAAATTTTATCCGTTTCACTGACGTTTTTAAATAAAAATAAAGACTAAAGAAATGTCATATAATTAAAAAATACTAACATTTTACATGTGAATGGTAATGTGGCATAGTCACGTGGTTTTTTTTATCTAGGTGGCATGCTTGGTGGAATTTCATTAAGGGGAGGGGTATTTTTTAGCCAAATATTTAACAAATGGGTATTTTTGAGCTATTTCAAATAGTTCAGGGGTATTTTTGATCCTTTTTCGAATTCCGTTAGAGGGAGGGGTATTTTTGAGCCAAATATTTAACGGAGGGGTATTTTGAGCGAAAAATCTAACGACGGACATTTTTGAGTTATTTCAGATAGTTCAGGGGTATTTTTTAGCCTTTTCCGTTTATGTAATTTACTCGATTGATCACGAACAATTTTGTCCAAAAAAATATTAGTTAATAGGTAAAAGCTATTTTAAGGAAGCTTTTTTATTTGAGGCTAAAATTTGAAAGTCACCCTAATTTGGGCTTATTTTTTAGATTCACCCGACATCTTCAAAGTCTCAATAAATTCATGGGATATTTATAAAAAGATCAAAACCCTCTCTTCATAGTCAAATACATCAAGAAGATCTATAAGCCTCCTTTAACCCTCCTTTCATAGAGTATTCCTACATTCGAGAAATACGCCACTAACGGCCCTTGAATTACGGAGAAATCTATATCAAATTCAAATATTCCTACGTTCGAGAAATACGCCACTTACGTCCCTCGAATAACGGAGAAATCTATATCAAATCCAAATATGTCTGCGTTCGAGAAATACACTACTAACGACCCTCGAATTACAGAGAAGAATCATGGGAAGAACAGATTTGTACCCACATCGTTTATCAATAAAATTCTTGTTTTCTTATATTTTATTTGTTATTGCAATTTATTTCTGTCACTGTAAAAAACAGTTGAAAACAAATTGGCACGCCTAGTGGGACCAAATCTGCCCTTCATCTCTTCTCTCATAAATCCGATCTGGAAATTTGTAGCCGGCATAAAGATGGAAGCTCTATGGGTACTTCAATACTCGTCATCAAGTCTACATTTCAACAAGCCTTGAAGTAGGGGGTATTTGTAAACATCGAAATCTTGTAGAGCTCTACAAGAAGAATTCAAATTCTGTTAGAATTTTTTACATTTGTAGATACTAAAATTTTGTGGATTCTACTAAAAGAGCCCCTATATAAAAGGGCAAATACTACTCAAAGGGGCATTTTCAATACTTAAAGGGGCATTTTCAAGACCCAATAAATTCATGGGATATTCATAAAGATTAAACCCTCTCTTCTTGATAATCAAATACATCAAGAAGATCTATAAGCCTCCTTTAACCCTCTTTTGAGGAGATTAAATCCAAATATTTCCACATTCAAAAAATACGCCACTAACGACCCTCGAATTACGGTGAAATTCATATCAAGTCAAAAATATGCCTGCATTCAAGAAATACGCTACTAACGGCCCTCGAATTACAGAGAAAATCAAGAGAGAAGAATCATGGGAGTAACAGATTTGTACCCACATCGTTTATCAATAAAATTCTTGTTTCCTCATATTTTATTTGTGATTGCAATTTATTTCTGTCACTGTAAAAATTTGTTGGAAACATTGTTAATTTCATATATTTGTAGTGAATATGTCTTCATTGATATCATCCACATCAAAGGATCCAAATTATGAATTGATACCTTCTTGAGAATTAGCTACACGGAGTCCTCTTGAACAAATGTTTGGGTATCCTAAGAGGAGATATCTTCAAATGAGGCCCACACTCTTAAGACCACAAAGATGTGGGCTGGCTTTGGTACTGGAACATAATTGGGTTTTGTAGAAATTTTAGAGAAATGGGCAGATAGCCACCCTCCAAACAGTGTTAGCCGCTTTTGAAAATTAATTTTAGATTAAAAAACCTCTAGCTTTACACTGCACATTTGAGACTTCATGTTGTTCATTCCATGGTTCACTTTTATAAGATCGATACATCTTATAGCAACGCTTGTTTAAACTCCAACACACAATGCCAGAGTTTCACTTTTAAATTGAAGTTGAAACTCCACGAAAGTGTCCTGGAGTTCGAAGAGGAGGTACCATTAGTAAAAAGTTCCTTGGAGTTGGGAGTTTAAACTGCCAAAGTGCAAACCTCTAGAAATTTAACCTGCTTTTGAACAATATTTGAAATTACAGGAATTTTTCGAACTCCAGCACATTGTACTGGACTTTAGAGCCCTGAAAAAATCGAACCGATGAAAATGCTATTCAATTTCTACAATTCTATTCAATTTCCTGAAAACCTATTCAAACTAAGAGTGTCAAGTGGGTCGGGCTGGGCCAACCCGGAACCAGCCCGTTTAGTTTAACCGGGTTGTGGGTCGGTTCCGGTCCGTGTTGGAGTTAAGTGGGTCGGATCAGTTCCGGATTCAACAATAAAAATGTTAAAAACAACCCTGAACCAGCCCACTTAACCCAACCCGGTTAAACCCACCTAAATTCAGTCAAACCCGTTTAAAAAATAATAATAAATCCAATATACACTATATACACTACAATTATATACACTAAATACACTCAAATATACACTATATACACTCCAATATACAATATATATTTTTTAAAAAATATATAAACAATTACACATATATACGTACCATTCAATATTTAATTATATATAAATATACGTACTACTTTAAATAAAACATACACTACAATAATACAATATATATATATACACTACAATATATATATATATATATATATATATATATATATACTTACATACTAATTTATAAAACATATACACTTGTATACGTTAAATATATACATCTATATAAGATATATACACATATATACGCACCATTCAATATATATGTCATACGTTAAATAAAATATATACTATACATACATATATATATATACTACAATATGTATATATATATAGTTATATACTACTTTGTAAAACATATACAGTTGGATACATTAAATATATACATCTGTAGAAGATATATACACACATATACGCACCATTCAATATATATGTACTACTTTAACTAAAATATATACTACAATATACATATATATATACTACAATATGTATATATATTTATATAGTTATATACTAATTTATAAGACATATACACTTGTATACGTTAAATATATACATCTAGAGAAGATATATACACATATATACACACCATTCAATATATATGTACTACTTTAAATAAAATATATACTATAATATACATATATACATACTACAATATGTATATATATATATAGTTATATACTAATTTGTAAAAGATATACACTTGTATACATCAAATATATACATCTGTAGAAGATATATACACATATATACACACTATTCAATATATATGTACTACTTTAAATAAAATATATACTACAATATACATATATATATATACTACAATATGTATATATATAGAGTTATATACTAGTTTGTAAAACATATACACTTGTATACGTTAAATATATACGTCTATAGAAGATATATACACATATATACACACCATTCAATATATATGTACTACTTTAAATAAAATATATACTACAATACATATATATATATATACTACAATATGTATATATATATAGTTATATACTATTTTATAAAACATATACACATTTTATACGTTAAATATATACGTCTATATAAGATATATACACATATATACGCACCATTCAATATATATGTACTACTTTAAATAAAATATATATTATAATATATATATATTTATACTACAAGATGTATATGTATATATAGTTATATACTAATTTGTAAAACATATAACTTGGATACGTTAAATATATACGTCTATAGAAGATATATACACACCATTCAATATATATGTACTACTTTAAATAAAATATATACTACAATACATATATATACTACAATATATATATAATGATATACTAATTTATAAACAGTATACATTAAATATACTCATCTATAGAAGATATATACACACACACATATATATACCATTCAATATATATATATATAGAGAGAGAGAGAGTTATATATTAATTTATAAAACATATACACATCTATACGTTAAATATACACTACTTTAGTAGATATATGCGCGCACACACACATATATATACTATTCAATATATACATTACTTTAAATAAAACATATACTACAATATATATATATATATATATAGTTATAGTTATATACTAATTTATAAAACATATACACATGTATACGTCAAATATATACTACTTTAGATTTAGAAGATATACACACACATATATATACACACCATTCAATATATAAACTACTTTAAATAAAAGTATAAAACATATGCTACTTAATATAATAAATTAATAATACTTGATAGTAAATTAATAATGTATTAAAACTAAGTTTTTAATTTAAGTTTGTGAAATTCTGAATTTTCAAAAAAAAAAAAAAAAAAAAAAACTTAATCGGGCTGGACCGGTTAACCGACAGGCCCAATCCGGGTTGGGTCCGATCTGGGTTAACCCGGCCCAAATAAAAAACCCAACTGGACCCGGACCCCTAAAACTCTTGGGCTTACCGGGCCGGTTTAATTATGTGAGC
Organism: Capsicum baccatum var. pendulum; assembly: GCA_030864225.1. Taxonomy (NCBI): domain Eukaryota; kingdom Viridiplantae; phylum Streptophyta; class Magnoliopsida; order Solanales; family Solanaceae; genus Capsicum; species Capsicum baccatum. Next base: position 140,796,266 of record CM061551.1, on the reverse strand, counting down.
CGATTTGGGTCGATTAAAACCGGCCCATTTGACACCTTTAATTCAAACTAAAGATTCTGGTAAATTGAAACACATCAAGTGGGATTTTGATTGCAACTAAGATTCTATTTAATTTCATGTTAGTTGCTGTTATTTTTATTTTAGGAGTATTTTCTTATTGGTTAAATTGAAAATCGAATAATTAAGAACTAAAAATCGATAAACTGAAAAATAATTTTATTGGTTTGATATATTTAAAAATCGAAAAATTGATAATACATAAAATCAAACCCAACCGACCAATACATACCTCTTGAATTCCAAAATTCTCCGCCTTTTAAGTGGGTCACCATCTTTGTGGCTTTAGCCAAGCACTTTTTCTAGCTGGTCGTAGAAGCTGACTGATGGCTATTGGCCTTTTATCTGCATCTTCCCTCGTAGAGTAGCGTCTTTTATAAGAAAAGACTGGACTTCCACTTGTCAATACCCTTTGTCCAAATATTATTTCCGCCTTAAAAATGACTGCATCCTGTGTTAGAGTTTTCCGTGTCTTAGCTATATAAACCCTTTGACCAAATATTATTTCCGCCTTAAAAATGACTGCATCCCTCAATTACATATAAAACAAGGGGTCTAAGAATAGTGTTGCCAAATCTTGGAAATTCGTATGTTATGTGCAAAGCGTTCAAGTTTCAGCTCTAGTTCAGAATATTGACTCATATTTCACATAGATAAATTACACTAATACAAAATGAGGTTTATTTAGAGATGATTAGGATAAGTTACACAGGGTACAACTCTTAAGTCTTTATACTACTTAGAGCTGAGCCAACTGACTAATGTCAAAAGGATAGGCATCAGTGGATAGAAATGCAGTGTAAGCTCTTTCAGCAATGACCTTATTCGGAGCTTCTGAGGGGTGAAAACCATCCCAAAAAAATCGCGCTGTTCTATCACTGCATGCACCTCCTCCATGTTTGCACTGCCCTTCGCCTTTGGTCACCGAAATTTCGCAGCATGGCTCACGTAGGTTTGTTATACCTGCAACCGAAATTTAGCAAAATATAACAAACGCGATGATGATTCACCATAAATGACATCTACTATATATAGTCTCTCGACTTGAACTCAACTGTTGTGACAAACATACCGACAGATGAAGGAACTGTTACTGCAATGCTTGTTGAATTTATGTAGATGAAATTTGCATCGGGCAAATCACTGTTGAGATCATCGATCATTGGTTTAAGCTTGTCCGAAAATTTTTGAACTGCACTATCTATAGAGTTGACACACGCAGTGTCCTCTGTCCCATACAAATCCAATTCTGCTGGAACACAGCCTATGCCTCCTATCCCGAAGACAACAATTTTTCTTGCTCCGTGAAGGTACAAAGTCTGTTTCGTGACAGACAAAGTGGAATATGTTAGTAATCAATAAACAAGAAAACTAAATTAGAGGAATTGATTAATGGAAACTCCATTTGAACCTTGAATTGTTCTGAGTATTGCTGAATTAGGATCGTAGCAAACTGTTCTGGTTTATACATATGGCTTGATGGGTACAACTGAGGCAGCAAGTAGTTATTGATGTAGTCATTGTTGCCTATTTGAACAATGTATATACATTTGCTTAGATACTCCATAGTTAAGGTCTTATTTCCAAGCAGAGTAGACATGTGGGAAATTGTCACGTTGTGATTTCGCAATTGCCTATTCAAGCTGATTCTGTCTCCCTGAAATTCCAGGCCAAAAAGTACAAAATGAAAATGAGTTCTCTGATATGTTTTCATGGGCACAGAAAATTGGACAATTACCACATGAATTGCTGTTTCATCAAGAATTCCGGCAGCACCAGATGCATAATTTACGCCTCTAAACATCTCCACACCCTTCACAGTAGCAAATGGCTCAATATATCTATCGAAACCCAATAGTTCAGCTGCACATACGGGGGTTGGCTGAGTCATTTGAGCGAAGTTTAAGAGACGAAATTAGAGAAAGAGAGAACAAACAAGAAGAAGAAGTTGGGAGTTAGGACCGATGAAGTCTGCTACATTGCGGCCATTGGTGAATCTACCAGTAGGACCATCAGGGAAGTCAATTCCATAAGGTGGATAATTAGCCTTTGCAGCAGTGAGGAGATTATTGTTATTTCCATTATCAAATGTAGAGTCTCCCATAATGAACAAACAAGGCACCTTTTGTTCACCTTTTACCAACACTGGTTTTAAATTCATAAAAACTATCAATGTAATCATCGTTACATCCCATAATATAATGATGCCAGTACTAGCCATTAAAGGAAAATGATAAAATGTAATTATCCAAATGAAGTAAGCAAAGTTTAGAAGGAAAGGAATGTTAAAATCAAAATTATGGGGAAACTATATACTAATTACCATAGGAGGATGAGACATTGAAAAATAAGTTCCTTCTACCAAAAAAAAATCAGAAGAGAAAAACTGTATGCCAAATTGTGGTTCAGAAAGCACCAAGTCTGAGTAGATGATATTATTTCTGGTAGCTTCATGTGGGCCGCATGTATAACCAGCACGTGGAAATCGTTTTCACTTTTTTGAAGGATTTGAATAGCATCAAATAGAAAATTCAATTTATATTCATAGTCAAACGCAACTTCAATTTTCAAATGACGAAATGCCTCCGTAGTAGGTTATTCCAATTTGGAGAAAGTTCATTTAACAATTTTAGAATACTAAGTAGTATTTACAACTTATTGAGATAATTAATCACAGATACTGAGCTTTATCGTATTTGGTAAATTGATTTTCTGACCAACACGGAGCTGGCCGGTCTGAAAAATAACTGGCATAAGAATGTAGAAGAAAGCAAGAAGAAGTTGAAGGCTATGTTGCTTAGAGAGTGCCGGATTCTCTAAAAATAATACTCACTCCATTCCACAATAAGTTAATTATTGGATTTTGGCACATATATTAAGAAAAAAAAACAAAAACATAAATTTATCATGTTTTTTCAGTTTTACCCTCTTCAAATTTCAAAACTCCCAATGCACATTTAATGGAGGGTGAATTTGAAAAAAAAAAATTCTAACATCTACCTTGAATTGTGAACCATTCACTTATTTGAATACTAAAAAATACTCCAATAATTCACTTATTGTGAAATTGTGGGAGTACTATATATATATATATATTTTTAGAGAATCGGACATGACCACGAGTGCGACATCGAAAATGAAGAGTCGGAGCAACTTTGGTTGAAGGCTCTTACTAGATAATCACCGACGCCGAAAACAGTCAAGTTGGAGGATAATGATAGGGAACAGTGGTTGTACTTGTGTTGAAAAGTCACATACATTTTGTTTTGAGTGATGTTTTCAGACCCATTTGTAATTGTGGAGACTTGTGTTGTTGAACTCATGAGAGTTTAGTTGACTTATGAATTGGATCACCTAACTGACTCATGAGACAAAAAGAAATCTCACAACGACTAATATCAACGTGAGAGCGATATTAGGAGAAGATATTACATACTACAATTTTGTTCCGTCGAAGAAGCAAAACAAGAAAAAATTACCCAACACTTCTTCAAGATGTCGGAATTGCAAAAGACTTGAATTATATATGCACCACTAGAAAAAGTAGAAATCAACATCAACCAAACATAGCCATTCATGTCTTAAAATAATGGGCACATAATCGAGACGATAGTCGTTTATTTAAAGCATGACGAAGTTACGTGCACATACAAACTAATGAGCTCGATCGAATCCACAAGCTCTACACTAGCTACGCCCCTGACTGTGCTAACTTATTTAGAGCTGAGCCAGCCAAGTGACTAATATCAAAAGGATAGGCATCAGTAGGTAGAAGAGCAGTGTAAGCTCTTTCAGCACACACCTTATTGGGAATTTCTGTTGGGTGAAAACCATCCCAAAAATAATGTGATGCTCTATCACTGCATGCACCCCCTCCATTACTGCACTGTCCCTTAGCTATGAAGCTTGAAATTTCACAACATGGCTCAGCTAGACTTGTCAAACCTACAACGTAACCAAATTTATGAAAATACCATTTTAAGTTACACTGTCTGTATGTACGTACACTTCAATCTAATGATAACAAGTTAACATTACAGAGAAGTAACGTTTGTTGTGTGACATGTTTACGTACCAATTGCAGATGGATCTCCAATTGCAATGCTTGTTTGATTTATGTAGATGAAACTAGCGTCAGGCAAATTACTGTTCAAATCATCGATCATTGGTTTGAACTTGTCTGCAAATTTTTGAACTGCACTATTTATAGAGTCAACACATATTGAGTCCTTTGTCCCATACAATTCCACTTCTGCTGGAATACAGCCTAAGCTACCTACCCCAAAAACAGCAACTTTTCTTGCTCCATAACGATACAAACTCTATTTTATTACCCAAAAAAAAAAAAAAAAAGAATGGAACATGTTAGTAATTATAAATGTATAAAAATGTTGAATAAGTGAGTAACTTAATTTTTACCTTTAATTGTTTTGAATATTGCTGAATTAGGAGTTTAGCATACTTTTCTGGTTTGTACAAATGGCTTGATGGGTAGAACTGAGGCATCAAATAGTTGTTGATGTAGTCATTGTTGCCCATTCCAACAATGTATATACATTTGCTTAAATACTCCTTAGTTAAGGTCTTATTTCCAAGTAAAGTAGACATGTGGGAAATTGTCACTTTGTGATTTCTCAATTGTCTGTTCAAGCTGATTCTGTCTCCCTGGAAATCCACAAAAAGATAAAAGAAAGAAAAAAGGTAATAGTATGATAAAATTAGTCCTTTAATTAATATTTTTCTTGACAAGTACTTCTCATGGGGTAGGAAAATTAAAGGACAATTTTAGAAGGGGTGAAATTCGATGTATTAACTTAATCTCACGTTCGATTTGAGGTATAACTAAATCATAACTATTTTATCTCATCTATACTAAAATGATGATATGGGGGGACGGATAAAATAATCTCAATGAATATATATATTCATACTTAATCCCATCTAGTGTACCAAATCACCCCTTAAACGTGTATCTTAATTACTTTGACAAATTAAATGTTTTGTTCAAGTGGTTTAGCTTTGCCTAGGACCTAGGTCACTAGCTAGCTATATGTTGCCAAACTACCTATATAACTACTATATTGTAGGGTGTTTGGCAACATGGTGACGAAAAATAATTCTTTATGATTGTAACGTGTACTTGTTTATTTATGGACTAAACGAGAAAATATAGAGGTTTCAATAATTTTCAGGTTGAGGTCTAAATCTGCAAGTTTATGAAATTGAGAACAAATTCTTAAATTACGTGGAACTTTTTCACAAGTTGAAAGTTTGGTAGAAGGTGCATTTTTCAATTTCTTCAATTATTTCCTCCACAATTAATCAATCTTCAATATCACAGATTTGTTTTATTCTAATAAAATAAAAATAAAATACAAGTAATCAAAACCCTACTACTTGCGCAAATAAATAAATAAATCCAACTTTTACTTCTTTTTTATAACTTCAACTTCAAATGTGCTTAGGAAAACAAGAATGAAATTTAGAATATTGTTAGACCACTTTGACAAGAAAAAAAAAAATGCTTGGACTCGACATGTGCATCTTATCTTATCTTATCATCTACACTATTAACCAGAGGTTTCAGGTGAGTCCTGCAAAGAAATCCGTGGTAGGAAGTTGCACACTTCCCTTATAATGTTCCTATATGTAGAGTGATTCCGAATTAATAGGGTCAACAAGTTCCGGATATAATGTCAAATGTTCATGACACGAAAGAGCTAGGAAAACATATATATTGTTCTTAATGTAAATACAAATAGTACTCCCTCTATTTCGTAATATATATATATATATAAATTCAATCGTCATTCTGAATCGCTGGTTGTGTAGAGTTAAACAATATGTTGGAAGTATTTTACCAAATGTATTCCAGACTCATCACGAATTCCAGCAGCACCAGATGCATAATTTACTCCTCTAAACATTTCCACACCCTTCACAGTAGCAAATGGCTCAATATATCTATCGAAACCCAGTATTTCAGCTGCAAATAAATATAGGACATCATATCAATTCAGTAGGATATCTCCACCACATTGTAACCAGACAACTTATAAATATTGGGTTAATTACTTATACTATGAAAATAATATCAGTATTTATCGTGTGATATACTTTGATCTTCAATAAAATTAACCGCCTTTTCCGTTTCATATTACGACAAAATATGTGCTACTATACAGCTACGAGAGTTTCTCACATTCGTATTACCATCTACTCCATCAACAATGTCTTTATGCAGTGTTAACAATGTAATGGCTAATATTCAGATTGAATAATGATATAAAATCGTATATTTCTCATGCATACTATATGTGTGCATGTATATCCATAGTAGTTAGCTAGCTCATTACTATAGTTGGTAACAACAATGAACTACTATTTATTATTTTTTGTTAAAACCATAAGATAATAGTAAACGAAACTGAGGATTTTCATGAAAGAAACATTAGGTTAAGAAAATCAAATCAAAGAAAATAATAACAAAAGTAGAAGAAGTTATGACCAAGGAAATCTGCTGTATTCTTGCCATTGGTGAATCTACCAGTAGGACCGTCAGGGAAGTCAATTCCATAAGGTGGATAATTAGCCTTTGCAGCAGTGAGGAGATTATTGTTATTTCCATTATCAAATAAAGAATCTCCCATAATAAACAAACAAGGCACTTGTTGTTCACCCTTTACCACTACTAAGAATGGGCTTATTAAGTTCATCAATACTACCAATAATAATACAAACCATATCTTGAATATCTTACTTGTTGCCATTAGAAGAAAAATAAAGGTAGCTAAAGTTAGAAGAGGAGGAATGGTAAAATCAAAAGCTATAGTAGGAGCTATATATAGGAAAATAAGAGAAGATAAATGATTTCATTTAAGGACAAATTGAAAAATGTAGGATACCCCATGCCAAATTTCGTGGACCATAATGAACAAATAATTCAAGTCTCACTTAATGAAAAATTGTTTTTTAGTAAGTTGATGTGAGGGTGGGTGGTGGGGGTAGGGGGCATAACCAGAAGGATATTGTCATCTTTCTCTGTTTTTTTGGCCAGACCATTTTAATTTAATTTATAAATTTTTGGCACGTCCTTGTGTGATATATGATTTTCTCCTTTGTATAGAGAATGTGTTATATTTGAATATTTATAGAATTATATTATCGTAAAATTAAACAAGAAAGTAACAGTACTGTAAATTTAATGTATAACACATGAATCATTAAATAGTAGAATTGTTAAAACAACAACATAATCAGTATATTCCCGTCAAGTGGGGTTCGGGAAAGTAAGTGTACGCAGTCCATGTCCCTACCTCAATGTGAAATAAAGAGTTTGTTTTCGATAGACCAATAGCTTTGAATTCTTAAAACAAATGATGATAAATTTGTGGACGTGGATATTCATATGCAAGGGAATTAAAACTGCAAAATTCAAAAAAATGATGATTTAATGTGCTTTGTCAGAAATTAATTATACGGATAAAAAATAGAATTTATCAGAACTGAGAAACCAAAATGCTATTAATCCAAAATGCTATTAATCTTGTATTTATTTTGAACATTCGAATCTTATTTGGGATCGGTGGAGGCATAAGCACGAAAAAAAATAAATAGAAAAGGTCAAAGCAAAAAAAAGAAGTTTATATGTGACAACTTCTAGAGTATGATGGTCAAATTGACTAATTTCTTGGGTGAATTTGGACACAGAATTTTATTTTTTTCTTGAAGTAAATTTTATATAATTAGAAATTATATAAACAACACTATTATAAATCATAATACTAACTAACAATACGCACCTAATATACAATTACATACCCAGAATATATACACCTAGCTAACAACTATATCATTTTATATGAAAAGTACATACAAGAGTATATATTATTGTATATTGTGTGTATCTCTCATGGATGTCACGTGCATCAATATCATATACATGAGTATATTAAGCTGCCCGCTTATAGAATTTCTGATTTTGATACAAAGAGACCATCTTTTTTCGTTAATGTATTTGTGAAATGGCAGATAATAACCTACATTAACACATATATTTTTATTATAAATATTATTTTCTAAGGAAACCAGTATTGTATATAAATAGATTAGATTAAACGAAGTTGAGCAACCATAATTAGTAGATCATGCGTCCAACAATGTAATTGTTAAATACTTACTTGCAAGTTTTTCAAATTCTTAACAGGAAATTAAATACACCCAATATATATTTGAAAATAAATGGTTTTGAATTTTAAACCCCCCTTGTCTCGTAAGAAAACCTTCAAGGTCAAAAATAAAAAAATTGAAGCTTTTTCGTTGAGACCAGCAGAGGCAAAAGTTAAAAAGGATAAATTACACAAAATTTATATTTAAGAGATTATATTACCTAATATTCATTACTTTTTAAAAAATTTACATAAAATTTTATTTTTCAACTTTACTCTCCATACATATCAAGAAAACCCCACATCCTATTTTTACTCCACCATTAACTAATTCAAAATTTCCTTTCCTAAAATATCTCTCTAATTATCAATAATTAAATCATCTTTCTTCCTGATTTTTTCCTCTTCCATTAATGCTTAAATTTTCTTCCTGATTTTTTTCTCCTACATTAATGCATGCAAATTTTTTTTCTCTCCTAAAATCTCTCCTATTTTTTTTTTTTAAATCTACGGATACATATATAAATTTATTTAGTTATTCATACATGTTTATTTTTTTAATGGTAATTCATATGAATGATAAATATGATATCATTATATGGGTGTTATGGTAATTCATACAATAGATACATTTGTATGATTTTAACGAGTGATACATATGATATTAATGGGTGATACATATTGTATTATGGTGATTTATATGGTAGATACAATTATTTATTTCAATTATTGGGTGATTCATATGATATTAATGGGTGATATATATGGTATTATGAGTGATTCATATATTATTAATGAAAGGTAATGGTGTAGTTAATGTAGGAAACAAAAGTAATAATATTTTTTTAAAAAAGGACTAAAAACAGAATTAAAACATAATTAAAATTAAATCTAAAAAAGCATGCTAAAATTAAAGACGAAAAAAAGAGAAAAAAGATCAAAAAACACATATTTTTCATAACTAAAGATAAAAAAAGGAAAAACATAATTAAAACACGTAAATAAATCTAAAAAAGGAGAGAAAATTGGATATCTTGTCTTAAATAAAAGAATACAATGAATAAAAGAGAATTTATTATTTCTTTAAATAAATATCTTATTAGTTTCAAATGTATCACTTTTTTATATGTATTATCATATAACATAGTATCATATTTTAGAAAATTAAAATAAAATATAATTAATAAAATAATTAAAATTCTATTTCATACCACTTAAAGATTGAGAAATTTATATAAGTTACCCAAGTTAAAAACCACCCACTTTCAACTTTCCTTTTTGTAAATCACTCAATTCTCAATGGTAGTTATTAGGCCTGAAGCTTTCAGAAAAGGCTATTGACCTAATAGCTAGTAAGTGACAATTATCAATCTTTGAGATTTCTTTTTTTTAAAAAAAAAAAAAAATTACATAAATACACAACTTATATTTTTAATATTATAAAAAATTTCAACTTCCGAAATATATTATAAAAATTTCAACATATATACAGTATGCTATGTATATGTCGATTATATTATGTATATTAATAAGGAGAGATAATAAAATAATTAAAAAAATGAGAGAAAGTATAATTATTTTCAAAGGGATCGATATCTTTGTTATTTATACTATTTTTTTTTTTTATATGTAGGCCTTGATTTGACATTTGAACTAACAGGATGAACCTGAGCTCAGTTGTTTGGCCCTTTATAGGGAACGCCTTTAACGTGCGTGAAATCTGCTTATGAGAGTCGGTCATTGGCACTCATGCCCGCTTTGTGTTGGTCTTTAAGTTATATTCGTTGCAGTAACAACAAAATTTCATAGGCATTCTTGTAGCATAATATTACTCACCGATCATTTCAATTTCTAAACAACTTATACCTTAATAAGATAGAAATGTAATTGTTAAAAGAATTAAAATTAAAAATCTAACACATTTTTAAATTTAAAAGGCGATTCGCTCGCATTGTTTTCAAAGCCATATGGTGATAAATCTCCTGGCTAAAGTCATCGACGGACACTCAAATTTATTGCGAAAATTCACTTAGACCTATAAATTAAGGTTTGTTTCTATCAGACCCCTAACCCCCCGAATTTTGTTCCAATTGAGCATTTTTTTCCTATCAGCAAAAAGGTCAAAGTGTGTGTTGCACACACGCAATGACGTGGCAAAATGAGCTAATTGGAAGCTAACACGTGGCATTGTAGGTTCAATAATTATTAAAAATTAATTATAATTTTAAAAAAAGTATATAAAAATGGCATTGAGGAAATTATTAAAAAATAATTCTAAAAATATTTAAAAAATAAAAATAAAAAATTGATTATCTTAAAAAAATTATAATTTTTTTTCAAAAAATGAATTAAATTATTTAAAAAATAAAAAAAAATTATTAAAAAAATTATAATTTTCTTTAAAACATGAAAATAAAAAATGGCATTGACGATATAAATTATGAAAAAATAATTATAAAATTATTTAAAAAAAACATAAAAAATTGATTATTTAAAAAAAATTATAAAATTTTTTAAAAATGAAATAAATTATTAAAAAAATATTTTAAAAATAAAAAATTAATTATTAAAAAAATTATAAAACTTTTTAAAATGAAAATAAAAAATAGCATTGAGGATCCAAATTATTAAAAAATAATTCTAAAATTATTTAAAAAATAAAAATAAAAAACTAATTGTTTTAAAAAAATATAAAAAAATAAAATGAAATAAATTATAGAATTTTTTTTTTTTAAAAAAAATAATTATTCAAAAAAATTATAAAATTTTTTAAAAAGTGAAAAAATAAAACATGGCATTGAGGATATAAATTATGAAAAATAATTATAAAATTATTTAAAAAATAAAAATAAAAAACTGATTATTTTAAAAATTATAATTTTTTTAAATGAAATAAATTATTAAAAATTTATTTAAAAATATAAAAATTAATTATTAAAAAAAATTATAAAACTTTTTAAAATGAAAATAAAAAATGGCATTGAGGATCCAAATTATGAAAATAATTATAAAATTAGTTGAAAAATAAAAATAAAAACCTGATTATATAAAATAAATTATAAAATATTTTTAAAAATTAAATAAATCATTAAAAAATTGTTTTTTCTAAAAAAATAATTATTACAAAAAATTATAAATTTTTTTAGAAAAATGAAAAAAAAATGGCATTGAGGATATAAATTATGAAAAAATAATTATAAAATTATTTTTAAAAAAATATAAAACAAATTATTTAAAAAAAGTAAAAAAAAAATTAAAAATTAAATAAATTATGAAGAAATTATTTAAAAAATTATAAAACTTTTTAAAATTAAAATAAAAAATGGCATTGAGGATCCAAATTATGAAAAAATAATTATAAAATTATTTAATAAATAAAAATAAAAAACTAATTATTAAAATGAAATTATAAAAAAATTTAAAAGATGAAAATAAAAAATAGATTTTTTTTAAATTCTATTTTATTAAAAAAAAATTGGGGCCCTCTAATGCTTTTTGTGGCCTTTAGTGTTTAAAAAAATATTGTTATTGAAAAATTTTTGGGGCCCTCAATGCCACTTGGCAACTTTTTATTCGTAAATTAGTAAAAAAAAATTGTTCCTCATGCACCTCCCACGATGACACTGCACGCGCAGTGCCACATAGGCAAAAAATGTGCAATTGAAACAAAATTTGAAAGTTTAAGGATCTGATAAGAACAGGGCTTAGTTTAGAATCTAAGTGAACTTTCACAACAAATTTAAGTATCTATCGATGTCTTTGGCCGATCTCTAGCATGCACATGCACAAACAAACACAAGTTGTCATAATACGAAGATAAATCACATGCCATATGAAAAAAGCAAAAAACTTATCAGAAACTTGTACCGGAGTACTGTATAAAAGAACAAATTCTTTTGGCCATAAAAAATTGATTCAAATTTGGCCATAGAAAAATTGATCCAAATTTAGCCATAATTCTACCTCTGTTTTATTTTAGTTGGTCATTTTTTTAAAAATATTTATTTATTTTAGTTATCTTTTTGATGAAATTAAGATGATTTTAATATATTCTTCTAATAATATCCTTATCATTAAATGACTAATTATTTATGCTCAAATTTATATTTTCAAAGGACAATTAACAAGACTAATTTGGTAAAATAGACCCCTAATAAATATTTTTCTTAATGAGTGTGTCAAGTCCACAGGGGGTCAACTAATACAAAACGAAGGGAGCAGTAAAAAAAGTCTATTCACACCATAAACTAGTTATGCTTTAGATATTTTTGCCCCTTTCATCCTAAATTTAAAATTTCATCATTACTTTATTTAGAATAAATCCTTTTTGCCATAGAATAGCTTGTGAATGACGCAGTCGAAAGGACCTTGTTCGATCAATTTGAATGAAATCAACACCTCTATGAATTATCAGAGAATATTTCATAAATGTGCTGATCTTTTGAGGTGAAAGAGCGTAACCTATACGAAACCTCTTCCCTGCTAGCGATTCCGTCTATAGTTGTTGGAAATAAGTGATGAAAAGTCAATAAATGGTGCAATAAGGAGAAGCTAAAAGGAATTGATTATGGGTAAGGCACGCTATATGAATATACTAGATATGGAGAAAAATAAGCCACAATGCCTTCCAAGTTTTCAATTAAAAAAAGGAATAATCGGGTCCCATAACTTGAACAACTGAGATAGTTATTGGACAACTACATTAGTTATCTGAACAACTTCTCTCAGTTATCAAACAACTACTCCTAGTTGTCGAACAACTATCTAAGTTGTTCTACAACTGAGACAAATTGTTGGAATGGAAAAAATTTTAAAAAATAAACTTAAAAAAGTTTTGTCCCTCCCACCTAATTTAAAAAACTCTGAGGTCTTTCACTTAATTGGACAACTTGTTTGTTCTTTTTAATTGAAAGTTCCCTAGATATGCACGGCGCGTGCTAGCACGGGCCAAATATATATTTTTTTATTTCAATTTATATCATATAAATAGAATTTAGATAATTAATTATTAAAATAATTAAAGTTTTTTATTATTGTGATTTATAATACTTTTTTCTTTTATTTCAATTTAAGTGACAGTAATATAATTTTGAGAGTCAGTCAAATATTTTATATTTTAAAATTTTTAATTGTTAATTATGTGATTTATAATATTTTTTACATAATTTTTGAATAAGATATGAATACTCTCTTCGTCTCAATTTATGCGGCACAGTTAAAATTTTGGCAATCAGTCAATTTTTTTAAAAAAATTGTCAATTATTATTACTCACAGTACTTTTTATTTTATTTTTAAACAATAAATGTTGTTTTATATCTTTCTCTATCCATTTTCGATTTATATGACACTAAAATAATTTTGATAGTCAATCAAATTTTTTTATGTTAACATATCATTTTATTATTCTTAACTTTATAATACACAAATGACTTATAATAAGGAGTGGTATAATAAAATCATCGTTAGAAGGACAATAATTTAATTTAAAACATCAAAAGTTAATTTCATATTTTTTGTCTATTTTATCTTTTTATTAAATATTATTAATTTTCTTAATACTTAGACGACTCATAATAATTAATTAAGAGAGATTGATTATGTTACCTTTATAAAAATTAACATAATTTTGTCATATCCAATAGTAATCATCGATAACTCATCGGAGTAGTATATTAATTAAACAAGGATTGCTATATTTTGCATATACAAAATATGATATTATTAAACATTATTGGATAGTGCATTTAATTTATCTCTCACAATAATAAAATTTCATTATATATTTTTCTTTATTTTCTTTTTACTTAATCCATATTAATCCAACACAAATCTTAAGAAAATATTCATTAGAAAATTATTTATTAAATTAAATTTATTAATTTATATTTTAAAATTTTAAATTTAAGTTTAAATATTAGTATTTTTATATAAGAAAATAATTAAATTTAAATTTACTAAAACAAATAAGTAAAAAAAAAATAATTTTGAATATAAAAGTCAATTAAAATAATAAAATTAATTTAATTTAAATATTTAGTTGTAATTAATTAAGATAAAATTGTTATATTATTAAATTGCATAAATTTAAGATGCTATATTTTGCATATACAAAATATGATATTATTAAATATTATTGGATAGTGCATTATATTTATCTCTCACAATAATAAAATTTTATTATATATTTTTCTTTATTTCTTTTTTACTTAATATATATTGATCCAACACAAATCTTAAGAAAATATTCATTAGTAATTTATTTTATTAAATTAAATTTATGGATTTTGTACTTTAAAAATTTTAAGTTAAGTTAAATATTAGTATTTCTATGTAAGAAAAAACAATTACTAAACTAAATAAGTAAAAAAAGTAATTTTGAATATAAATGTCAATTAAAATAATAAATTGATTTAATTTAAACATTTAGTTGCAATTAATTAAGATAAAATTATTTGTATCACTAGTATTCTGACAAAAAATGTATCACTCATATCTATCACTAATATAATGACAACAAATGTATCGCTATATGTATCACCGTTTATAGCATAAAAATATAGTGAGAAATTAACATTATATATGTATCAAGCACATTAACCAAAATTATATATATCAATGTCGAATTCGATATTTGCCAACCATTACAGTGGTCATCGTTATTGTCATGGTTCCTCCGAAAACTATGAAATATTTTAGTTTCTACAGTATAAAGATTCTTCAAGAGAATATGAATGCTAGTCAATGTTGCACACAGTAAAACTTCCAAAAATTTTAAGAAAAAAAAGGTTAATGGAGATGAAAAAAATTGAATCAAATTGTAAATTGTAAATAATAAAAAACCTGATAAAAAAAAATTAATTTGATTCTTTTTTTTTAGATATTTAAAAATTTTATCTTGTCAATTTTTG
Source organism: Capsicum baccatum var. pendulum (assembly GCA_030864225.1). NCBI lineage: Eukaryota > Viridiplantae > Streptophyta > Magnoliopsida > Solanales > Solanaceae > Capsicum > Capsicum baccatum. The sequence continues at coordinate 140,781,132 of CM061551.1, read as the reverse complement.
GAAATGTCATTTTTCTGTGTGCTTTCACACAGGAAGGATCCATATAAACCAATTATCCAATCATTCCCGTGACTTTATGGGCCATCTTTCAGGTGTGCGACTAAATCATTCAACGGTACGTAGTCAAATGTTAGAAAATTCATTTCTAATCAACATGTATGCTAATTATTGTCCTTTGATTTTCTATTTGGTGTCTGGTATCTGAATTAGAGCTCGACTAAATCTGCATGGGAAAATCCTATATTGAGAGCAAAATGCTACTTAAAAAAGCGATCGACTCTGGACACAGAAGGACTCGAATTTGATCGAGATCTTTGATTAAGAATGAAAAAATATTTACAAGCTCCTATAATCTCTGCCTTTTGCAGTAACTCTACTACAATACTACAAGTGTATTAACTCTACCATACCACTGCTGACTAACTCTGGTTAATGATCCTAGATAACTCTGCTTCATGTTTGTTTAAGTTATAGCACAATTCAACAATACACAAGTTTTTTTTTGAATTGATAATAATACCTTTAATTTTTTATTTTTTTTACAACAAGCACATATGTTGAAGTTGCTCTTCTAATATATAGAATATGGAGTAGCAAAACTTGTGATAAAAGAAACATGGCAATTGGCAGTAGAAAATTGATACTAGTAGCTTTGTTTTTGAAAGTGCACTTGGGAATAAGTACAAGAGAACATGGCAATATAATATTGATAGGTTTTTTTCTTTTAGACAATTGGGAATAAGCAAAAGAAGAGAACATGCATTATATACTAATTGATAGCTTTATTTTCGAAGTGTGAAATCGGAATGGGAATTTTAGTAGCTAATTGACTAATTTGAACTTTCACTTTGATGTGGAGAGTTCAATTTTCTGCCTCATAATTTATTTATTTTTTAATGGAAATAATCAAAAGCACACAACATGCATGATCATACCTTTGTTTAAGATTAAACTAAGGAATAATCGAACAAGAATAGTGTTGGGAATACGCTTTGGGTATTCTTCATTTTGTAAAACTTTACAAGGAAGACCACAGTAATATGAGAATGAATGATGATATTTTATGAATTTAAGTTTAGTGTACCGTATTTTTTTTTATACTATTACATCATATTAGCAAGTTGCCAAAAAATTTATAATTAATTTTCTATTTCAAAAATTATATACATTTTTTTTCTACTCCTTTCCTCTCGTCTTCAAAGTTACCCATCTTCCTCAATCTCTTAACTAATTGTCTCATATTTCATTCCACTATTCCATTATCTTGTTAATTAATCTGTAGAAATTCGAAATAATGAAATAGATAAATGATGATTTAATTTAACAATAAAGATAAAGTCAATGAACTCTGCATCTTGAGAAAATTGAAGGAAAGGTGTCTTTTAAGTTTTGAATGAAGGATTGGTGACATTGACCAACAGATAGGGTCAAACACCATAAGAACACTTGATTAAGTTAATTGTGGACTTGATTAATATTTTCAAAATTTTCTAATCTTTTCAAAAATACAAATCAACCCAACCCACACCCCTCTTCAATCCAAATTAACCACTCTTTCCTCTCTCTCCAGCTTCTCTCAACTCTCTCCCAACCAACAGTTCTGCAAAATTTCTCCCTTCAACATCCGGCGACAAATAGTCGAGCGAGTTTCTTTTCGACTTTCAACCGTCAATCACGTGAATACTTCTCCGGTGACAACAACTTCGAGTTTTTCGTCCTCCCATTTTCTTTTTCACAGGTAAAAAATTATGAAGAAACAGAGGAACTTGAGCCAACCACTCTTCTGGTATTGAAATGTGGACTGAATAAAACCTTAATTTTTAGCATTTCTGCATTTCTTCTTGTTGTTATCGTACTGTTGATTCGAATTTGTTGGTGATTTTTTGTCACAGTTGATGTTCTTAGTATGCGTGTGTGATGTGTTGGTGTTGCTGGGTTGATTTGTTGTTTGTCTTGGTAGAAATGATATTGCAATAGTTGAAATATCTGATGTAATATATGAAACATATGATGCAACAGATGAAAAATCTGATGCAACAGGTGAACAATCTAACAAATCATTCATCTGTTGCGACAAATGACTCTTCTGTTTGGAAGAAATCTAAACAATATTGATCCAACAAATAACTGATTAGCAATCTATTTTTATTCTTTCCAACGGTTTACTCTTCATTTTACGACAGATTTGATCCATTTTTATTCTTTCCAACGGTTTACTCATCCGTTACAACAGGTCGGTTATCTGTTGCAACGGATAAAATACCTGGTGTAACAGATTAGTGATCTGTTTTTATGGTTTCCAACGGGTTACTCATCCGTTACAACAGGTCGGTTATATGTTGCAACGGATAAAATACCTGGTGTAACAGATTAGTGATCTTTTTTTATGGTTTCCAACGAATTACTCATCCGTTGCAACGGATCAGTTATGTGTTGCATCAGATAAAATACCAGGTGCAATAGATAGTGTTGTTTTTATGATTTCCACGGATTACTCATCCATTGCAACAAGTTGGTTATATATATTGCAACAGATAACATACCTGGTGCAACAGATTAGTTGTCTGTTGGAACTGTTATATTACTATTATGCATTAATCAATTATAATCTATGTTATATTCCTATTAATTTAAGATAGCATGGCTCCCAAAAGAAAAGAAATCGAATCAAGTCCAAGTAAAGGAACAAGTGCAGCAGCTCAGCTACATCTACCACTCTATGAGCTTGCTTTAAAACCATTATCTCAATTAGGAGCAGAAGATAATGAACATGGGGAGGAGGAATCTTTCAAAAGAGATGATCCAAATGCTAATAGCCCTTCCACCGAAGAGTTGGTCAAAACTTTCAGCATTGATCATTATCCTGTGAGAATGCAGTGTGATGGTGCCACAGATTTAACGGGTGATCTCGTGGTTAAGTCAGTCATGGAAAAATCTTTCGACGCCTTCAGAAAAATACTTCGAGAACAAAAATTAAATTCTTATTTCAGGGAAAGCTGCTTTGGGCAATATCTTGATTTGCTGGAGGACAACAATGCTCGTTTCCAGATGAAAATGGTATATGATCTTCTCAAGCACAGGTTTATGTATGAAAACAAAGTTAAGATGGATGAGGTGGGGATAAATTACTGTGGCATGCCTGTTTGTTTTGGTTGGAAGAAGTTTGTCATAGTTACCGGACTAAAATGTTATCCTCCTTCTCCTTCTCAAGTTATACCTACTCTGACCCAAAAAAAGCACCCCGCATACCCAAAAAAAGAAAAAGCAAGTCGAGAGATCGTGATGACCTGGTGTCCATTGTTGGTCCAAGCTTCGAAAACAAAAATCTAATTGAAGCGTTAAAAGGTAAAGGACTTTCAAAGAAACACAAGCAATCATTGTGGCGAGAGACGTTAACAACAACATAAGCCTCGGTTTAATAAATCTCTCTAAGGATCTTGAGGCATTTAACATCTATCCTTGGGGTTATGAAAGCTTCAAAATGACTGTCGAATATTTGTTGACTCCGTTAACGCCAAAAACAGTCAACTTATATGATTTTTCATGGGCTTTCATGTTAAATATTTCTTTTATCATGATATGATTCATCATTTTTTTATTCAATAATGCTTTTAATTTATTAGCGTTATGTTATAGGCTTGGGTATTAGAAGTCATTCTTTATTTAAGACAACAAGTGAACTACCAAGAAAAAGTTTCCTGTCCAAGAATTCTAAGATGGTTGTCGGCCAAAATCGATAAAAATGCAAAATTTCTTGATCTTTTCAATCCCTCCAAGGAAGCAGTAAGTTCAATTCTAATCAAGTTTTTATTTTAATTAATGATTAAATGATTTCACCATCATTCTTAATATATGTACCGATTTATTTTAGATTGTCCATCCGTGGCTTGTTCCGACCTACCGAGAGTTGAAGATGCCATTTTTTCTTACTTTACGATCTGTGAAAACTTTATCAGACCTTAAGGTCGTTGATGGAATAAAAATAGAATTGTGTGGAGAAACAACCATCACAAGAAAAATAATTTTGGAGGGTGGGGCTAATGATGCTCCTCTTACAGTTTTTGAAACAACAAGCCATTATGATTATCATTATTATGGTTGTATATATTTTTCTCCACATTTTTCCGCATCTAGCGAATGTTCTTCATGCAAATGTCAAGACTGCAAGGCGAAACACGATAGAGTGATTAATGCTATTAATGCACTAACTGCTTCTGTAAAGGAAATGACATCTAAGAGGGGTGTCATTCCATCAAAGAGGATTTCATATCCAGACACTCCACTAAAGATCAAGGCGGATAAGAGGAGAAGGAAAGACACTTCCAAGGCATCATCAATCATTAAAAAAGGCAAGATTGCAATGCCTCTGTCTTTATCTTGCACCGATGTTCAGTGTGCAAGGGCCACCGAAGAGCAGCATGAGCTGAAGAAGGTGAATGTACATCATCTGTTCTAAAAAACAAATAGGCACATATCTGTTTCAACAGATGATACATCTGCTGAAAATTATCAAATAGATATATACATCTGTTGCAACTGTTGTCTAACCTGTCGCATTAGATTCATTATTTATTTCAACAGATGAGTCTTATGTTGCAACAGATCTCATCTGTTGCAATAGATGGGTCAACTGTTCAAAATTATCATACTGCTCTGATTTACCTGTTCGAATTATCCCAACAGATAATCCATCTGATGCAATATAAGACTCATCTGTTGCAATAGATGGAAAATCTGTTGTATATCTATACTTGGCATTGATAATTCTGGCTTTCCTGGTAGATGTCACAGCTACTGCCGAAGAGCATAATATGACAGTTCATAATCCATCAACTGCTTCTAAAGATGAAGAAAAAGTAGAGCCTGTCAGTTTGGGAGAACGGAAGAATTACCCATTTGAAGAGTTCACATCTCGGACGAGGCTCCAAAAAAACTAACACAGTTGATCAATGACTATTTAGAATGAATTGTCGATGGGCTGTTAAAGCATCATGCCGGCAGGTACATAAATCAATTTTATGGATATTGATTTATACAATGCTTGTTGTAAGAACCTGACATTAACACATACAAATGATCATGTAGAAAACAAATGACGAGTGCTACAAAGTGAACGAATCGAGTCTTGGTTTTGATATGTTCGACTTTGTTGTTGCACATCTTGGAACAAAGAATTGGTTCTATTTGATGTCACATCCCCAAACTTGCTGGAATGATGAGGTTTAAATGCCATACAATTAGTATTAATTAATACTTTATTTAATTACATCTGCGTATTGATTTTTTTATCACGTAATCTGAAATGTTCGATAATATGTGCAGCACATCAATGCCATTTTTTACTACCTCTGAAAGAAGGTCAAGTTGCAAACATAAGAACAATACAGATACACAACAGGCAATTGTTTGTACAAAGTTTACATCAATAATGCCTACGATAGGTATTATCAACAGCAGTTGGAAGTTTCCCGAAACGAGGAATGCTTAATCAACATCATCAAAGGTTTTAGCATTCCGGCTGGCTTACATTGGCATTTGGTCGATGAAGTGTACATTCCAATCAATTGTGGTGATGAATTCTATGGGGTGTTGGCTGTCGTCGTTCTAAAAGAGAGGCGCATCTGAGTTTATGACTTGATGTCGCGAAGGAGACGTTTCGGGCCATCGTCTGAGATACAAAAGCTGGCCAAAATATTGCCTACTTACCTTGATATGAGTGGCTTTTTGGATCAAAAGGTTTGTACTGATTGATCGACGATTGAAGCATATCGGGATAAAATGGCTAATCCATTTGATGTACAATATGTTGACGGAATTGCTCAACAAACCATTCGTAGCTTGTAAGTTTAAGTGGCATGATTTAGTTTTATTTCACAAATTTCACAACGCTTGCATGAACTGCAAGATATGGATTATCTGTTTTTTTATAACACAGGGATTGCAGTTCTTTTGTTGTCGCCTATGCCGAGTATTGAGCTATGGATTATAATTACCAAATGATGGATTTGATGCCGGGTTACTCCACAAAAGATATGTTGCTTTTTTATGGAAAAATTAAGAAGCGAAAGATCAGAAGCCGTACGCAACCAACGTTAAAGATCCACGACGACCGAAGCCGAATTCCATAGCACTGGATGAAGAACAACTTGTTCATATTGATTACATCTTTATAGCTTGAGTCCGTCAATGTAATAACCTATCCTCCTTGGTTTAACTTATTGATTTATTTGTAGAGTAGATCGTTTGTACCCATAATAATTTTTTTTACATTTCATTTATTTGTTGAGTTATTTCATGTAATTTTCGAAGGCTTCGATTTATTTTATTCTATCTATAAATATAATTATTTCTGAGTTTTGAACATGTTAATTGAAATAGAGTACTAGATTCAAATATCGCAACAGATAATACATCTGCTGCAACAGATGACATATCTTATCAGACAAATTTAGATATATGTTGCAACATGAGATGCAACACGTAGGTCATCTACTGAAAATTAGATAACAGGTCTTCCTACTTTTTTTATTTGCTCCAACAGATTATCGATCAGTTGCAACAGATAAGTTATATATTACAACAGATCGTAAATCTGTTGCGACAGACAGATGGGGAACATCGGCATAACGCAATAGATAACCAACCTATTCCAATAGATAATCAATCTGTCACAACAGGTACTATATCTGTTACGGCAGATATAAAATTTGTTGCATTATAAAAATTCAACTTTGCCAGACATAAAAATTACTGCCCCTGCATGTATAGTGAATTGGCTTGAAATGAAAATTTGTTGTCATGTTCGTATCTGTCTTTGTGCATGTTCTTTTTTATACATTGGCTCCAACCATTTAGTTAGTACCCTATATGCCCAGACCCATTGCATCTTTTCCACAACGGTGTCGCACACACCAGTCATTTATTTGTCGATCAGTAAACACTCGATGTATGCAAGTGAGTACGGCCCGCACACTGCATCAGTTATATTTTTTGGGAGTTGGATGTTCTTATTTCGACCTTCAAAAATCTATGATTCCTTCGCTAAGACTTCAGCCGGCAAATGATTCATCAGTTTACTCTGGGTCAACAACTTCAAGAGTGGCTGCATGTGGGTTAAAAATGCCTTCTCGCTGAACACAGGTAAGTTGCAGTCATAAACCTTAATCTTTCCCTCGTATAGTAGTATCTTAACAGTGAGAAAATTGGTGACATCCACGTTCATGACTGCAAGGATTCACTTTGCCTTGGTCCAACTCTTGCTGTGTGGATATGGCCTCTTTTCTCTAACATATTTAATCACTTCTTTATCTCATTGGAACGCAGAAACTAACTGATCAAATCCTGGGCCACGAAATTAGCCATCTTACAGAGTTTAGCGTACCTATCTTTGAAATTATTGTAGAAGTTGAGGTCCATTATCTTATCGACAGGATCATAAGCATCCGGGTACGCTAATTGCTTGCCCCTCATGAGGCAGAGAATTTCATCAACATATTGTGGTATAAGAAGAAATTTTTTAAATAGGTTAGTAATTATAAAGAATAAAAACACAGTCAAAAAAATCTGATGCAGAGGGTTCTCTGAATCAGTTCACAGATTACCCAGCCAACACAACTTATGCAACAGATATTTATTATGTTGCAACAGAATACCAAGTTTTCGCAATAAATTACACATCTACTGCGTAGATTCTTCTTCATGGAGTAGATTGAAAGGGTAGGTTAGCAAAAGTAAACTTACCTTGTCCTCGTGCCACACGCACATATTTGTCATATTTGAGAAGTCTTTGGCGTCAAATGAATGCATGGTGTATTTTTTTTAACCTTCATGTTGATGAATTCTTCTAGTTCCTTCTTCTTCTCCTTGTCAAGCGCCGCGAATATGTCCACCTTCTTTGGTGGCCCTGAACTTCAACAACTATTGCAGCGGGGGGAGTTGCAATTTTTGCTGATTTCAAAACGGAGAGAATTTGTCTAATTTTTCTTCTCTTCCTCCTAACCTCCATTGTAGGAGTGCATGGCTCCCTCACCTCGTTGGATGGTATGACACCCTTCCTCGATTTCAACTCCTCGACAACTTTAGTAATAACCTCTAGTTTGTCGAGGAGTTTATCCTCTCTGTCCTTGCACACTTTGTATTTGCAATGAGAATATGAGGGTAAGGAGGGGAGAGAGGGACCACTGTAAGGGTGGGAGGGACCGGTGTAGGGGTGAGAGGGAGGACCTGTGCAAGGGGTGTTTTAAAATATATTTATTTTTTGCTGAGCACCAGCATATTCATAATCATGACTGGTAGCAGAAGCAGCAGCAGGATAGCTGCCACCATCACAAACAATTCCATCAGCAATACCCCAGAAGAAGCACCCGCATCTATTGCAGTTTGAGTTTGGTCATGAAGAGCTTTAACATTAGACTGACCTTGCCTAACTGCTCTTCTTATGGATGTCGCTCCATCCAATTCCTTCTTTATTAACTCCACCGTTGGTTTTTTATTGTATCAACAAGACCCAGAGTAAGAAAAGAAGTCATCCCCAGCTTATCAATGGTAGGCACGATCCAAGGATGCACAACCTATAAAAAATTACAGAAGGAATTTAAATCATATAATAATAATTTGCAATCAGTTAGGTTACATGTGGCTCGGGTTATGTTAACACAACCAACTTATGCAACAGATAATTTAGTAACCTTAACAGTTGATTTGTATGTTGAAATAGATTAATAATATGTTGCATCAGAATACCCATTTGTTGCATAATTTACAGTAGACGGGTAATCTGTTGAGTAGGGTTCAGAGAACAGAGCAACATATGGTTAATTTAGTTGTGAAATATGGATCGTCTGTTGTAACAGATTACCCATCTGTTGCACTGGTTACAGTTGACGAGTAATCTGTTGCAACTGATGGAACATGTGTTTCAATATCTTTCTTTGAGGCAAATTATTTTAGTTGAAAGAAGACGTACTGCATTATTTGGAGGGTTAAAGAGATCAGCCTCGTTAATATTTTTTTTTGCTGCTCTCTACTGCAGCCAACCACCTAAGGATCCTTGGATGAGAAACCTTATCCGGGTAATTTGTGAAATGCTTTCAGAGGGGAGAAATAGCTTCACATGCCCAAGCCTAAAAATTATAAACAGAAAGCAAGCAAAAAAAAGTCACAAGTATATTCAATATAAATTAATGAATGAGTAAAAATAGTGATCAATTTTACCATGAAAGCCCAAGGAAAGCCGTATAATATGGTCGTCTTTGGCTTTAGCTCTTTTAGTCAATATTTGACAGTCAAGTAGTAGCTGTCGTAGCCCCAGGGATAATCGTTGAATTTCCCAAAATCATCAGCAAGGGCCAACAAATCACGTTCTATGACTTTCTTGACGTCTCTTTCCAATAAAATGGAATAGACAAACCAATCTAAGCACAGTTTCTCCCTGTAGTGCTTTGGTATGTCTTTATTCTTGAGAACTGCTATCAAATCCTTCACTTTGTAGCTAGGTCCAACAATGTCCAATAACCCGTCTTTTTTTACCTTGCGTTTGTTGGACCCTTTGTGGGGTGTTTTCTTGATGACAGGTTCTTCTGGACGATTGCATCTCAAGCCCGTCACAATGGCAAACTCTTTCAATCCAAAACAAACCGGCATGCCACAATAATTGATCCAGACTTTATCCATCTTATTTTCGCCCTCCTCCGGACCTCCATCATCCCCTGCATACATAATTCTGTGCTTGAGAAGGTCATATACCATGATCATTGGGAAATGGAGAGGACGGGGCCCAAAAGTTCAAGAAAGTATGTAAAGCAGCTCTTCTTAAAACGTCCATCTATGTTTTCCTTCTTCATAATACTCCTAAGTTCGTCAAAAGATTTCCCCAACTGCCATTTAAGTATAAGATCACCAAATACTGCATTAGGGTTATTCATCGGCATCGCAACTCAAAACTTGTCAATACTAATGGTTTTTGACAGAATCATGCTGGAATTTTGATATTATTTCACGCCTCATTGGTGAGGAGGAGTTATCACTTTCCTCGGCTTTATTTTTTCCTGACTGAGATTGTTCTAGAAGTTTCTCTGAATCTATCTGTACTCTAGTCTTTTTTGTTTGGTGATCGAAAGTTGATCCACTTTCTCCACTTTTAGTTTATTTTCTTTTGGGAGACATCTTTTAACTACAAACAAAAGAAAAACAAAAAATACATTGCATTTGATGTCTGCATAATTTTTTTAAAAAAGGTGAGACAAATTTCAATAAATTATTCTTACCACATAACCAAAAAAAATACTCCAACGGACAACCCATCAGTTGATACAGATGGGGAACCCAAATCTGTTTAAAGATCTATTTATATCTCCCCACAGATATTCCACCTGTTGCAACAGGTGGAGAAATTTCAATAAATTATTCTATGCCATATTACAAGAAAATACTCCAACGGATAACCCATCAGTTGGAACAGACGGGGAATCTGTTTGAAGACTTATTTAATATCTCTCAACAGATCTTCCACCCATTTCAATAGATGGACCACCACCACCACAATCAATGTCACAACCAATGCCACCAATACCAACACCAAGACCACCGACACCACTGCTAAAAAATACAAATACCAACACCACCAACAACAACCACCAACAACACCACAAACACCATCCAATAATACCACGACAGTCAACAAAACAATGAGAGAAAAACTAGGATTTTCTTGGGTGCTTCCTACTTTTTTAGCATCAAAACTCAAAATTGTTAACCCATTCTAGAAGATGATACAACTAAAAGTCTTCTTTTTTATCATTAACTAAAAAGCCTTATTTTTTAGAATAAAGAATAAATGTAGAACTCTTCTCAAACTCTGTTACATGCGAAGATAGAGAAACAAATAGATACAAGCGGGAATGAAGTAAAAACAACAACTATATGTAGTCGTAAATGTGAAGAAAATCGACCTGTTTGAAGGGTTGAGCAATATGTTGAGTAGTTGTTGTTTGTATTATTGAGAGGGAGAGGACACCCCGAGAGAGAGAGAGAGAACAACGAGAACTTAAGATTTGAAATGAAAAGTTTTTTCACGCAAATGAATGATTTGTATGGGTTGATTTGTAATTTTGGAAAAAAATGACAAGTTTTAAAATTGCTAATTTGGTCCAAATTGATCTTAATTAATTTTAAATTTTTTAAAAGATATAGTTTTTAAAACATTGAGTTGATGAAAACTCATTTCAACTCAGAGTGATCGATCGACGACTCTGTAACACCCCATATTCAAGTACATATATTGGCGTATTCTAGTACGTGTATTGGTCTTATTTATATGGAATTAATTTTTTTATTTTATTTATATCAAAATTTGTCCGTCGATGGTTCCATGCGAAGGTTATTGAATAAGCTTTCCAACTATATAAAGATTTCCAAAAATGGATAGGTTTCGGATATAATCGAGCACGTTCGAAACTATAAAATGGTGGCCGGGATATTGGGAATAGTAAATGTGCAGGAAAATTTCCTGCACACAAACTACTGAGGCCAGCTAATTTTTTGGGTCAACTTTGAACGATCATAACTCCCTTAATATAATGAACTGGGCGAGCTGCGACCTATGACAAGAAAGATCTTTGAGTCTTCTTTTCAATGCAATTGGTTTCATCCGAAACCAACATCTGAGTAAGGAGTTATACTCGTTTTACTTCAACCTCTCAAAATAGATTTTTAGGGTCAACTTCAAACAACCATAACTACTTGTACAGGACGAACTGGGTGGCCTACTTTATATAAAATGAAAGCCCTTTGAATTATCTTTCTAACTATACCAATTTCACCCAAATCTGATATCGGAGCAAAGAGTTATGGTCGATCTACTTTAGCTTATAAAAACAGTCCACCAAAGGATAGATTTGACATTATTTAAATTTTAAAGGCACTTTGGTCATTCCCTATGATATTATGGACGGGAATATGTGTATATATACATGTATATGAGTTCAAAAAACTCATTTTCATCATCAATCATTGAGAAAGAACAAACCCTAGCCAAATTTGACCTTTAAATTACTTTTGATTCAACCGTAGAAATTCCAATGTAATTCGATAACTGCGTTTGTCATCTCGAGAGCTTCGAACGACACCTATTACTTTTGCAAACAAGATTGCATAATCAAGAGGTGAATTCTAAGGTATGAATATTGTTTGCCTTTGTTCTCTTCCATATGTATATGTGTGATAGAGGATTATATGTATTGGTTGTTATTGAAAAGTGATGGAAATAGGGTTATGGACTATTTTGCATGGTTTGGTTGTATTGAATTATGGAATGTGGATATGGTAATTGAGTTATGGAAGGTGGATATGGTGATATACTATTGAATTGATGATTATTTATGTCTATGGCTCAATTTGGTTTAATGGATTAGTTGGAAGGATAAATGAATCCAAACTTGATATTGGAGGATGTTGTATGAATATACATGGCATGTGAATGTAATTGAAGTATAAGAGGGTTAAAGCGAAACCCTTTATGGTGTAATTAAGGCTTACTACTTAACCACTAGTTTGGTGAATTCAAATAATTGAATTGTGACATTTGGTCGCTAATACTAGATTGCTACATATGTTCATTGTAGATAAGTAATCCGAAAAGACGAGAAGTCCATTTGGGACTAGTATTGAAGGTTGACAGTCAGGTATGTAAAGCATACTCTATACCACATCTTTGGCATGAAAGTGAACAATTTTTCTATTAAGAAAGTTTCCAAAGTTATTCAGTAACATGTGATCCACAATGATTTTGTATGATGTCCTACGTTACCAATGAACTTGTTTCCACCCTACAAGATGTCAAGACATTCCAATACTTACTTGTTTTCCAAATATTACATATTTATTACACTAATGAATGTCAGAAGGTATCCGGTTACTCGAACAAGATCCATGTGCTATTAATGACTCCAAAACGTTTCATTGATATACCAATAAGTTCCTACTTCATTGGTATGTCATTGATGACTCCAAAACACTTTATTGATGTGCCAATGAGTTCTTACTTCAGTGTTATTGCATTGATGGTCTATTTATATGTCTCTTATTAATGTATCATTGTTTCAAAGTATCAAAAATGTGGTGGTGACCGAAATAACAATCTCAAAAATTAATTGAACTAAGTGATGGAAGTTCTCTCTTATCGGGTGGTATCCCAGGAGCATAAGTCTATCTTGGGTCGATCCCTATTTATGTGTTTATGGGTGGTATCCCAGGGACATAAGCCTATCATGGGTCGATCCCAGTTGATATGTACTAGAGGCAGCCTAATGGTCACAGTACAGTACAGTAATGGCTACAAAGATGATAAGAACGAAGATAAAGTGATTGAATAAATGCAATGTACAGGTTGTCACAAGTTCTAGTAAGTGTGGTCCACTCCTATTACGATTTATTCACTTGTTTCTGATTTCTATTGAGCTTCTATATCATGCGTGATTATCTACAATTTTACATACTCAGTACATATTTCGTACTGCGTCTCCCATGGGGGACCTGCATTTCATGCTGCAGGCACAGGTACCTCAGCTCATACACCGCACAAGTAGGAGCCAGGATACTCAGCTGCTTTTGGTGAGCTCCAATTTGCTTCGAGGCTTTTCGTGTCATATCTAGTCACTTTTTGTATTATATAGAAGTTAGTTATATGGCGGGGTGTGTCTCGACCTTAGTTAAACTCTGTGTATTATCTAGAGGCTTTGTAGACCTAATGTACAGTCAAGGTGGTATTTTGTTAATAGACGTGATGGCTCCAACGACCAAGTATTGTATATACATATATATGTGTGCTCGAGCTTATACAGGTGATTATTTCCTTTTATATGCGACATGATGTTGTCCGAATTTTGGGTTGTCATAGAGGTATGCATGGGAAGTGTAAGGTTATGAGCTGGTTCTCACGGTCCTCCTCGGTTACGGGTGCCAGTCCGCCCCAATAGGATTTGAGGCGTGACAAAAGTGGTATCAGAGCAGTTCGTCCTAGTGAGTCTACAAAGCCGTGTCTATGTAGAGTCTTGTTTATCGTTGTGTCGTGCACCACATCTATAAACAGGAGGCTATGGACATTTAGGAATTGTTTCTTTTCTTCATGTCTTAGATCGTGCGATAGAGCCTATATTGTATATGAAGTCATAGTTGACCTCTGAATCCGTTTGTTTTTCTTATTATAGTAATGATGTTGGTTACCAGAAGCAAGAATACCGGTAAGCAAGTAGATGTGGCTGTCGGAGAGGGGACTAGTAAGTCACCCACTCTACTAGCTAATCAAAGTAAGGCTCCAGCTGAGCATGCATCAGAAACTTTCTCCAGTCCGGAAGAAATAAGGGGGAGGAGAACTATATCTGCAGAGCCACCTGTTAATGTTGTTGATCAAGATCTTAGAAATGCAGTGCAAATTTTGACTTGTATAGTTGTTGGGCAAGCTCAAGGGCAAGCCATTCCTACCACGGGTCCTAGTGGTACAGATAGGGCGGCTAGCCTTCGAACACAGGATTTTCTTAAGATGGATCCTCCCACTTTTACTGGATCAGATCTTAACGAGGATCCACAGGACTTTATTGATCAAATTCAAAGGGCCTTAGATATTATGCATGTAACGGGTAGAGAGACAGTGGAGTTAGCGGCGTATAGATTTAAAGGGGAGGCTATATATTGGTATGAAGACTGGAAATGATCTAGGGGTATTGATGCACCCCCAACTACTTGAAAAGAGTTCAAAGAGGCATTTCTTTATCATTATCTTCTATTCGAGATTCGTCAGGCCCGTGCAGATCAGTTTTTAAATCTTCGTCAAGGGAATATAAGCGTGAGGTAGTACAGTCTCCGATTTAATTCCTTGTCGAGATATGCTCCTAATGTTGTAGCTACTATGGATGACAGAGTTCATCAATATGTGGATAGGCTAGATCCATATCTGGTTAGAGATTGTACTATTACCGCTTTGAAGAAAGATATGGACATGGCGAGGATACAAGCTTTTGCACAAAAAATGGAAGATCAGAGGCAGAGGAGAAGAACACAGAAATCAGAAAGAGGATATTCCAAGAGGGCCAGATCTACAGGGCAGTTCATGGCATCCCAAGGAGGGTTCAACCACAGTTTTCTGCTAGACCACCTAGGCCATTATCTTCTTATTCTGCAGCTAGTGTCCCACCACAGTTCCAAGGGTCCAGAGGAAATCAATTTGGGTATAGAAGTGAGAGTCAGAGTTCGCGGACAATGGGATACCAAGGGTAAGGGAATATGAGCCAATCGAGACCTCCTCAAGAGCCATGCAATAAATGTGGAAGGTACATTTGGGCACATGTCGGTTGGGGACCAATGCTTGCTTTTGGTATGGTATGTCAGGGCATATGATGAGAGAATGCCCACGAAGGGGCATAGGGGGTAGGGCACTTCCTACGGGTTCATTTGTTGCATCATCATCATCAATGCCTTATTCAGGAAGGGGTGCACAACCAATAGGTCGTGTTAGAGGTGATAGAGGAACCACGAGTTCTAGCGGGGATCAAAATCGTACGTATGCTCTAGCGGATCGACAGAATTTAGAGGCTTCCCCAGATGTGGTTACGGGTACGTTGTCTATCTTTTTATTCGATTGATATGCCTTAATTGATTCCGGTTCTATATTATCTTATGTTACTCCATTGGTTGCTGGAAAGTTCAAAAGAATACCCGAACTGTTAGTTAAGCCATTTGAAGTGTCCACATCGGTTGGGGAATCTATTATAGCTAGAAGGGTTTATCGAAACAACATAGTAACTATTTGTGGTCGTGATACGATGGCTGATATTATGGAGTTAGAAATGGTAGATTTTGATGTTATAATGGTATGGACTGGTTGGCATCTTGCTATGCCACAATTGATTGCTGCACGAAAAGGTATATTTCCATTTTCCAAATGAATCAGTCCTTGAATGGAAAGGTGAAATTAGCGCGCCAAGAGGTAGATTTATTTTTTATTTTAAGGCGAGAAGAATGATTTCCAAGGGATACATATATCATTTAGTTAGAGTAAGGGATACAGAAGCGGAGCCACCAACTCTTCACGCTGTTCCGGTGGTAAATGAATTTTCTGATGTATTTCCTGAAGATCTTCCAGGTTTGCCTCCTGAACGAGAAGTAGAGTTTGGTATTGATGTAATACCAGGCACCCAATCAATCTCCATTCCTCCGTATAGAATGGCCCCAGCAGAATTACAAGAATTGAAAGAGCAATTGAAAGATTTGCTAGAGAAGGGATTCATAAGGCCTAGTATGTCCCCCTGGGGAGCACCAGTGTTATTTGTGCGCAAAAAGGATGGCTCGCTGAGGATGTGTATTGATTATCGGCAATTGAATAAGGTGACTATTAAGAATAATTATCCTCTCCCAAGAATTGATGATTTATTTGATCAGTTACAGGGCACCGAGTGCTTTTCTAAGATTGATTTGAGGTCAGGTTACCACTAAGTGAGGGTCAAAGAGAAGAATATACCTAAGACAGCTTTCCGAACACGGTATGGTCATTATGAGCTTCTAGTTATGTCATTTGGGCTAACAAATGCACCTGCAGCTTTTATGGATTTGATGAATAGGGTGTTTAAGCCATTCCTGGATGTATTTGTGATAGTTTTTATAGATGATATTCTAGTTTATTCTAGATCAGAAGAGGACCATGCCAATCACTTACGACAGGCATTGCAGACTCTTCGTGATTATAAGCTCTATGCAAAGTTCTCTAAATGTGAGTTTTGGTTAAAGTCGGTGGCATTTTTGGGTCATATTATATCTAGTGAAGGGATAAAGGTTGATGCTCAAAAGATAAAAGCTGTGAAGAACTGGCCAAGACCTACAACGCCTACGGAGATTCATAGTTTTCTCGGGTTGGCCGGTTATTATAGAAGGTTACAGGTTGTCACAAGTTCTAGTAAGTGTGGTCCA
This sequence comes from Capsicum baccatum var. pendulum, assembly GCA_030864225.1. NCBI lineage: Eukaryota > Viridiplantae > Streptophyta > Magnoliopsida > Solanales > Solanaceae > Capsicum > Capsicum baccatum. The sequence goes on along the minus strand of CM061551.1, from coordinate 140,764,176 downwards.
CTTCTATTACGATTTATTCGCTTGTTTCTGATTTCTATTGAGCTTCTATATCATATATGATTATCTACAACTTTACATACTCAGTACATATTTCGTACTGGCGTCCCCCATGGGGGACCTGCATTTCATGCTGCAGGCACAGGTACCTCAGCTCATACACCGCACAAGTAGGAGCCAGGATACTCAGCTGCTTTTGCTGAGCTCCAATTTGCTTCGAGGCTTTTTGTGTCATATCTAGTCACTTTTGGTATTATATAGAAGTTAGTTATATGGCGGGGTGTGTCCCGACCTTAGGTAAACTCTGTGTATTATCTAGAGGCTTTGTAGACCTAATGTACAGTCAAGGTGGTATTTTGTTAATAGACGTGATGGCTCCAACGACCAAGTATTGTATATACATATATATATGTGCTCGAGCTTATACAGGTGATTATTTTCTTTTATATGCGACATGATGCTGTCCGAATTTTAGGTTGTCATAGAGGTATGCATGGGAAGTATAAGGTTATGAGCTGGTTCTCCTAGGCCTCCTCGGTTACGGGTGCCAGTCCGCCCCAATCGGATTTGAGGCGTGACAGACTCGGGTCAGGATGAACGCAATACCAACGCCATGCAATTGCAAAGACTCGATTGGTTTTGCAGTTGACCCTGTGAGCTCATTCATTTATCCCTAGTTCCACCTAAATTAACTTAGGTACTACCACTATCCTAACATTGAGTTGATGAGAACTCATTTCAACTCAGAGTGATTGATTGACAACTCGGGTTGGGATGAATGCAATACCAGCGCCATGCAATTACAAAGACTCGATTGGATTTGTAGTTGACCCTGCGAGCTCATTCATTCATCTCTAGTTTCACCTTAATCAACTTAGGTACTATCACTATCCTAACATTGAGTTGATGAAAACTCATTTCAACTCAGAGTGATCGATTGATGACTCGGGTCGGGATGAACGCAATACCAACGCCATGCAATTGCCAAAACTCGATTAGATTTGTAGTTGACCCTACGAGCTCATTCATTCATCCCTAGTTCCACCTAAATCAACTTAGGTACTATCACTATCCTAATATTGAGTTAACATTGAGTTGATGAAAACTTATTTCAACTCAGAGTGATCGATCGATTACTCAGGTCGGTATGAACGCAATAGTAACACATGCAATTGGAAAGACTCGATTGGATTTATAGTTGACCCTACGAGCTCATTCATTCATCCCTAGTTCCACCTAAATTAACTTAGGTACTATCACCATCCTAACATTGAGTTGATGAGAACTCATTTCAACTCAGAGTGATCCATCGATGACTTGGGTCGGGATGAACGCACTACCAATGCCATGCAACTGTAAAGACTCGATTTAATTTGTAGGTGACCCCGTGAGCTCATTCATTCATCCTTAGTTCCACCTAAATCAATTGCAATGAAAACTATTGCAACAAACGACTAAGTTGTTTAAAATTTTCAAATGGGTACATCTATGTTGCAACAGATGACATATCTAATTTAATTATCAAATAGATATTTGCATCTGTTATGAAAGATGACTGAGCTGTTGGAAATTTTCAAAAAAATATTTATATCTATTGTAACAGATGACATATCTGATTTTATTAATTATCAAATGACCATCTTCATCTGTTGTTATAAATGACTGAGCTATTGGGATTTTTAAACAGATATTTATATCTGTTGTAACAAATGACTGAGCTGTTCGGATTTCCAAACAGATATTTATATTTGTTGCAACAGATGACATATCTGTTTGAAAATCTTTTTTTCTCTTTTAATATTAAACCAAGAAGCTTCTGGCCCGAGTAGATAATATCAAGTAGTAGTACTTACTACTAAAGACGGTAAAAAATGTTTCTTGGATATCTCAAAAGTGAGTTCACTAAGCAGTCTTGTCTTGTCTTTTCAATGACAGTAGTCTTAGTCTTTCTCGTGCTAATATTAATTAATGAATATTGAAAACCACCACGTCTACGTACACAATACATCTATAGTAATTATCTCATCTCTTTCTTCAACTGCAGTTTATTTTATTCAACTCTCATCTTTTTCTCTCTCCTCTTTAGGGTCATAAACTTTTTTCTCTCTTTTCTCTTCTCTTCTCATAAAGATCTTTTCGGATCTAAACCCATCCATATCTTTCCTCGACTTAAATTTCTGTTTTGATCCTCTTTTTGATATTAAGGTATGGTTCATTATTGCTTTTTCATTCTCTTCTTCTTCTTTGCAAGTTATTTACATCTTTTTTTTTATTTAATTACTATTTATCCATATCATATTTATAAAAAAAAATTAAGAAACTTGTAAGTGTTGAATAAATAATTCGAGAATTTTTATTACAATATGAGAAAAAAGTCATCTATTGGGAGAAGTTTAAAAGCCTTGTTGGCAGTATCATTTTTTTGTATGTATTTTGTTGGTTTCATTATTGTTGATGCAGTTATTGATGTTGTTGGTGGGGTTGACATTGTTGGAACTTGTGGTGTGGTGTTGTTGATGGTTCTAGAATAAAAGATGTTGCTTCTTTGTTGTTGATGATGTTGTTGGAATAAATATTGTTGTTTTTTTTGTTGATGTTTATGCTGTTGTTGATGTTGCAACAGATGGAGAAACTGTTGGAACAAATAAAACCACCAAAAAGGCTGGTTTAATGTATTTCATCAGACTCCACATCTGTTGCAACAGATGGATAATGATTTTTTTGTGACATCAATTTTTTCCTCTTCTTTGTAGATATAAGGAATTGACAGTTGATCATCTTTTGACAGACTATCGCAAGAGGCTGCAGTAAAGATGAGATCGGAGGAATAAATTGCTTGTAGATAGAACCACTTTATATGTGGGAGGTATGTATTACTGATAATGTTATCATGGAAACACACATAGAGTGCACTGATTTTGTAAATGATATTTTTACTGATTAGTCATAGATCGTTCAAATATGATGTCTGCAATTTTACATTTAAGTTTGGTAGGTCCGAACTAATAAGGCTGAGGGACCATGAATATGGTTCTCATAGCCTGTTAAGATTTAATGTCGGTTGTTGATTATGTTTATTTGTCAAGCATTGTGAAGGGATCTAGTTTTTGTGTCATTGTAAAGAGATTTAATAGCGATTGGACTAACTTTTAGGGTGCATTGGACCCTTAGAGAGCCTTCGAAGCTTAGCACTGCATCTAATAAGAACAAAAAACCAGTATAGTTATTGTCGTGGCTAAAATTTATATGGATGGGTTGCTCGCTCGGGGTGATGATTATACGCCAGAATGTGCGGTAGGAGAATGCTTTCGAAGGAAAATGGGTGATTGATGGAAGACTATATCATCTGAGAGCTAATTGAAGAAGAGACATAGGGTACATACAACTTCTAACGAATATGGCCAGTAGAATTATCTTAACAGATGCAAGATCTGAATGACGTGCAAATATAAAAGTGTATCCGGTAATGTAATTTCATCTGTTGTGTCTCTTAAATAAAAACAATGCATCTGAACACTTTGCTAGGGAGCTGCATATTCGGGATTATCACCTAGATAGAAAATAGGAGAAGACCAATAAAGAAGCCTCACGGGCATCAAGGGTTGAAATGATGTACAACAAGTCTAGAAAACTTATGCCAACAGCAACTACAGTTAAAATAAGGAATCTAAGCGAAGGCGACAAATTTTTGAATTTTAGATTTCATCCCATGCTTTCTTGTTTGTATTTTCGATCAGGTCCACTATCGTTGACCTGATCGGAACCACAAACGAGATTAAAAGGTAAATAGAGTATCATTGCTTCCTTTGCAATATGGTTATAATTGATTGTGTTTTCTTGCCTTAACATGCTTTCAATATTTCTTGGAGAAGATCAGATGCTTGCTATAGTATGTGAATCCCGATAATTTTCAAGCTTGCCTCCAGCTTGTTGATTCTGTATTCAAGCTGGTCGTTGAAGTCTTCGAAGTTGGTAAGGAGTTCCTCGTCTCTTGTAAGCTCGATCAGGAACACTACCTTCAAAGTTGTGGTATTCTAGAAGCCTTTCAGAACACTTTCTTCCGAAGCCTTAAAGGATACATAGAGGGTTTCTGTATTTGTTTTAGGTCAAAATATGTTGATGCACGTTGAAGATGTGGTCCCAACAGTTGAACAACACACTTTTATCGAGCGTTGATCCCTGCATCTTACTTAACCAATTTGATAAATTAGTAAGCATGGAGTTACGTAGCGTGTGATCTAAACCGGCTCTACCAAGCCTATCAAACGTTACATAACTCTAAGCTCATTACTCTATAAAAAAATATGACCGAGTTAGTGCACAAATTGAACGAGCTAATCTCTCATCCTTTCTGCTGATCGCTCTTCTCCAATATAGATGACAAGATATATGCTATACAAAAGTCTAAGCCATCGCCAGACATATTTTCCTGGAAGTAATTCTTCTGAAGATATCTGTTGATGTCTGGCGATAGTGTAGACTTTTGCATAGCAGATATCTTGTCATCTATATTAGAGAAGAGTGATCAGCAGAAAGGCTGACAGATTGGGCTTTTTTTATTTGTGCACTAACTCAGGCATATTGTTTTGATAGGGTAATGAGCTTGGAGTTACGTAATATTTGATAGGCTTAGTAGAGCCGGTTTAAATCACATGCTACGTAACTTCATGCTTACTAATTATCAAATTGGTTGAGCAAGATGCATGGAGCAATGCTCGATAAAAGTGTGTTGTTCAACTGTTGGGACCACGTCTTCAACGTGCATCAACATATTTTGACCTAAAACAAACACACCAACCCTCCATGTATCCTTTAAGGCTTCTGAAGAAAGTATTCTGAAGGGCTTCTAGAATGCCACAACTTTGAAGGTAGTGTTCCTGATCGAGCTCATAGGAGACGAGGAACTCCTTACCAACTTTGAAGATGACAATGACCAGCTTGAATACAGAATCGACAAGCTGGAGGCAAGCTTGGAAATTATCGACATTCACATACTACAACAAGCATCTGATCTTCTCCAAGAAATGTTGAAAGCATGCTAAGGCAAGAAAACACAATCAATTAATCCATATTGCTAAGGAAGTAATTATACTCTATTTGCCTTTTAATCTCATTTGTGGTTCCGATCAGGTCAACGACAGTGGACCTGATTGGAAACACAAACAAGAAGGCATGGGATGAAATTTAAAATTCAGAAATTACCGCCTTCGCTTAGTTTCCTTATTTTAACTGCAGTTGTTATTGGCGTAAGTTTTCTAGACTTGCTGAACATCATTTCTACCCTCGATGCCCGTGAGGCTGCTTTGTTGGTCTTCTCCTATTTTTTACCTAGGTGATAATCCCGACCATGCAGCTCCCTAGCAAAGTGTCTATCTGCATTGTTTTTCTTTCAGAGACACAACAAACAAAATTACATTACCGGATACACTTTTATATTTGCACTTGATTCAGATTTCGCATCTGTTAAGATAATTTCATCGGCCAGATTCGTTAGAAGTTACTTTCTACCCTATGTCTCTTCTTCAATTAACTTTCAGATGATATAATCTTCCATCAACCACCCATTTTTCCTCAAAAACATTCTCCTACCGCACCTTATGACATATAATCATCACCTAGAGCGAGCAACCCAACCATATAAATTTTAGCCAAGGCAATAACTATATTGGTTTTCCTTTCTTGTTTGATGCAGTGCGAGGCTTCGAGGGCCCTCTAAGAGTCCAATGCACACTTAAAGTTAAGTCCAATAACTATTGGTTCTCTGCAGTGACGACAAATATTGATCCCTTCTCAAAACTTGACACACATAAATACGAGAACCAACCATCAGTAATTCTTAGCAGGGTATCTGCACCATCTTCATGAGGTCCTCAGCCTTATTAATTTCGAACCCATTAAACTTAACAGTACAATGCAGGTTTTTGTTTGAATGATCAATGCCTAATCGGTTAAAAACTGCATTCACAAAAATATTGTACTTTATGTGTGCTGTCCCGATAACCTTATCAGTAATACATACTTAACTCCCGCAAATATGATAGTGGATCCATCTGTACGCACCTTATTCTTTCTAGCCCATCCATGGCTTAAATTGAATAAACAGATGACTAGTTTGTTGCAACAGATGACACATCTGTTTATATTGTCAAACAATTGAAGACATCTGTTACGACAGTTGATCAACCTGTTGCAGAAATCAAATAGATATATACATCTGTTGCAAAAAATTGCCAGTATGTTGTAAGTTATCCAACATAAAGAATATATTTTGCAACAGATTACCTATTTGTTAGATTTATTTTAAAGCGATTTTCTTTTCTTTTCGAGACACAACAATTTATAAATAGGTCCCTCCTTACAAATATGGATGATTCAGATTCATACAAAAATATTCATATCGAGTCCTTGCGTGAACTTCAAAGGCAGTTTAATGAACTCTAGAGAGATTTGGCTGACTTCGGAGCAAGGCTGTCGGATGAAAAATGTCTGATTGACAATAATAATAATAGTAGTAATAATAATTAGGTAATGTTTTTTATTTTAGCGATTATTTTCCTCCTTTTGTATATCAAATCTACCCAAGGGATTCAAAAATCTATGAACATTCATTTCATTTTGTTGTCGACTTTGAAATTTTAATTATTATTTAGTATTTAATAATAATCATTCTGTTTATTCCTTGTTCTCAACATGTCGATGGTTGGTGGTAGGGATTGGACAACAATTTGTGTCAACAGTTAGAGGTTAATCTTCTACGACAGATCGATCATATGTTGCACCTGACGGTTATTAATAAAAAAAGGATTATTGCTATTGAGAGGGTGAAAAGAAAAAGACATGACTTTCCATTCCAATTATTCAATATGAAAAATGTTTCGTAAATAAATAATAAAGAAATAAATGATAAACACAATTTATAACCATAATTTTAATAACTGATCGTGACTTTTCACCATTTTTGTTTTTGAATTTGTTTTTTAAATTATTTATTATATAATAAAATGGTTATTATTTTACTAAGGATTTTGAAAAGGTATTTTTTTTTTTATAAAATAAAAAAGTAAGCAAATTTGGATTAATGATATGATGATAGTTTTTTTTTTTAAAAAAAAAGTAGCGTATATGTTGCAACAATTAAATTATCTGATGCAACAGGTTCACTATGGTTGCAAAAGATGATATATTTGTTGTCACAGATGATTTATCTAATGCAACCTATATCGAGTCACAACTCAATAAAAGCGGTTCTTGGAAAGAACTAATTAATAATAATAATAATCTGAAAAGTCATGACTTATCACAATATTTCTTAATTTAATTAATTCATTACTTTTCACATTAATAAAAAATATAATTAATAAATGGAGGTGAACAGTTAGATTATAAATAGGTCCGTCCTTACTAAATCATTCATTCAAATACACTCTATTTATTTATTGCATCTCGTCTTTCATATTACACTCTAGAAGATAAGATTATAGCTGACCCAATGTGGGATGTTGCTTTTCTGCAAGACGCCATGAATGAACTTCGGAATCAAGTTCGTGATCTACAATGGGAACTGGAAGGAGTTGGATCAACAATGCTCCGCGAGATACGCAGACTGAGGAGGTCCTTGCTACTTCCGGTTGAAGATTGGCCGGCTGGCAATGATGATGCTAATAATAATAATAATAATAATAATAATAATAATTAGACTATTATTTTTCTTTTAGTCTATTATATGTATTTTTATTTGTTTTTGTTTAGTAAATAAATTATGTTTGATCTTTGACGTTTTAATTCATATTTAATTTTTATTGTGTCTATTATCTTCTCAACAAAAATATCGACGATTCGACGTAAAAAGGAATAATTTAGAATCCAGTAGCAATAGCAAGATTTATCTGTTAGGTTTATGGCAGGGGTTGATGTGTTGTTCAAAACAGATTACTCATGTTGCAACAGATAAATAGTCTGTTTCAACAGATGACTAGTTTGTTGCTTTGCTTGGCTCTGACATTTTAATTCGTACTCCCTCCGTCTCAAATTACCCGTCCGAAATTGAGATGCTACATTGATTAAGAAAAATAATTAATAACATGTCTAGTTTACCATAACCCATTGATCAGTTGGTGGGACATTAGACGTGTTTGAAATAACCATTGTTTGCTATTTAATCAAAATTTCATAAGAGCAGAAAGCTTTTAACGTCGGTCGGCGTATAGTCCCCTATTAAATGATGTTTCCATTTTAATTTGAAGAAAAAGTTATTAATGCAAAGGGCAAAACATGGATTTTTTTAATCTTTTCTTGATTAATGAAAAAGACAAGTAAAATGAGAAATCAAATTAGAAAATTTGGGATGGGTAATTGGACGTAAGGAATAATTTTGATGCCAGTAGCAATAGCAAGTGTTGAAAACATATTGCTTATCTGTTGGGTTTGTGGCAGGGGTTGATTTGTGTTGTTTCAAACAGATTAATGATTTATTGCAACAGATAATTAATCTAGTGCAACAGATAAACATTCTGATGCAACAGATAATTAGTCTGGTGCAACAGATAAACATCCTGATACAACAGATAATACGTCTGATGCAACAGATAAATCTTCTGATGCAACCGATTACTCATCTGATGCACCAGATGATTGATCTGTTTAAATTGTGGGCACTTATGCTGGATTCATAATCGGGGTTCTATCCATTATTGAAAAAACAAAAGTATACCTAGATGACAAATACGAATAAAAATCATAATGTTACTTACCAAAGTCACCTATGAAGTAATGCCAAAGTGGAAAGTGATGTAGTAAGCAAAATTTGACCTGAGAAATTGGTCAGATCGCAGCAGTAGCGCTGTACCACCAACAACAACAACAACAACAAATGGTCGACAAGAAGAAGATGAAGATGATAATGAAGTAGAAGATGATGATAATGAAGCAGAAGATGATGAATAAAGTAGTAGAAACAGAAACAATTAACAAAAAAAATAGCCAAGACAGATAAAACAATAATGGATGAGAAAAAAAAGATAGACGGATTTGTTTCCCTCCGTTTTCCATTATTTTAGGTATACATTGGGATCAAAGTGTAAATTTAAAAACTTGTGGATTATTTTCAAACTTCCCCAACTTTCTTAATCCATAATAAAGTAATTGTCACCTCCAACTAATAATTAAGACTTGTGTCACCTACACCTCATTTTAAAACTCTTTTGTCACCTGTTGCCCAAACTCCCCTACATCTTGTATATCAATATTAACTTCTTGTTCTATTTTTTATTTTTATTTTTGTGTGTTCTTTCTCTGTATTGATTCTTCAATTATTTCCAATCAAGTCATAATTTCAAGTTGTTTGTAAATTTCCTCAGGATTGATAATTGCATTTAATTTGTATTAGTGATTATATATTATCAATTTTCTTGCTATATTCTATACGAAGAAATAACTAAAATTTTAAAATCATTTATGGCACTAAAGAATTATATATTTGTGATAAGTATAATGTTGAGAAAAATAGATTAAAAGTTTTTGATTTAAAAAAGAAGATAAAATTGGCTGAGAAGATAACTATAAATTAATTTGGGTTAGAGCTAAAATGTACTTAACTACAAACAACATAAATTTCGATAGTTTGGAAGTTAATTATAGAAAATTTTGATATTTTATATAATTATTAGAAATTTTAATTTTGGATCTGTATAGATACATAATTATCTCTTGATACATCCAACGAATATATGTTTTTTCATTTGTAAAGATACATAATTAGCTTCCCTCATACATCAAATGAAGATATATAATTAATTGAGATTTTTATAATTATTAGTGTTCTTGTACATCAAATGATGATACATAATTAGTTGTAATTACGATAGAGATTTATGTAAATAGGAGAAGTTAAAAGCTGTATATTTATATTATTTTTCCTAAAAAAAGAAAAAAAGAACAAAAGAAATGGCCCGTACAGACATCCTGTTAAACCCTAAAACCCTGTCCCTGTTCCCTCTTTAACGCTCCTTAAGGGAACTGGTGTAAAATTCTCTACACCTTTAAAATCCCTGTGGTGCTCGTACACTTTTGCTTCCCAAACAATAGGAATAGACTAAAATGGCGTCAGTTTCATTGAAGAAGAGCTACAAGTGTGTGCAGTCTCTACAGCAATTCTACACAGGCGGGCCTTACGCCGTCGCTTCTGATGAATCGTTTCTCGCATGTGCGTGTAATGACACAATCAAAATCGTCGATTTATCCAACGCTTCCATAAAATCGACGATAGAGGGTGATTCTGAACCAGTGACTGCTTTAGCTCTTAGTCCTGATAATAATTTCCTCTTTTCTGCTAGTCATAGTAGGCAAATCAGAGTTTGGGACCTTGACACGCTCAAATGTATACGCTCCTGGAAGGTAATAATCTTCAACTTCTTAGCTTTATGTTGTTTAACGAATTTGGATTGAGGGATTGTAGTGATTATTCTTGCTGCTTTACACTATGTTTGTGTTGTTGCATATTGTTTCATAATTTATTGTGTTCTATTGATTCTAGAATGTTTGGATAGATTGTATTGTTTTCCGTGTTACATAATGTCACACATCAACAATTGAAGGATTAGACGTATAAGAAAAGTAGTTACGGGGTAGAGCTACTGTTAAAAGGTAGAGTAAATGATAGCAATTTCCTCTTTTCTGCTAGTCATAGGAGTCAGGTTAGAGTTTGGGACCTTTCTACGTTGAAATGTCTACGCTCCTGGAAGGTAATAATCTTCAAGTTTGTAGCTGTACGTTGTTTAAATGGCGTAATTGTTGTAGAGGAATTGTATGTCTGAGTTTGGATCGAGGGATTGTAGTTGTTATTGCTGCTTTACGCACTATGTTTGTGTTGTTACATATTGCTTTGATCGTAGTGTTTTATTTTAATGAATTCTACAATGTTTTGATAGATTATTTAGTTTTCCGTTGTTACATAATGCCACACATCAACAATTGAAGGATTAGACCTGTAAGAAATTTAGGTATGGGGTAGAGCTACTATAAGAAGGTAGAGTAAATGATAAAAAGGCAGAGCTACCATAGAGGGTGATTCTGAACCAGTGACAGGTATTGCTCTTAGTCCTAATAATAATTTCCTGTTTTGCTAGTCACAGCAGACAGATTAGAGTTTGGGACCTTTCCACGTTGAAATGCCTATGCTACTGGAAGATAATAATCGTCAATTTTTTAGCTTTACATTGTTTAACAGGCTTAATTTGATATAGAGGAGTCATTTAGCCGAGTTTGGATTGATGGATTATAACTGTTATTGTTGCTTTACACCATTTCGGGATGGTTGTTAGTTGTTACATATTGTTTCATAATGTATTGTATTGTACTCTCTGGTTCAAGTTGGTGTCAAGTTGTTTGGCCCATAGTTGCTTGGACTCTCCAATAATGTTGCCGCACCGGTGTCGGATCCTTCAAAAATACACTACTTTTGGAGGATCCGATATGCACCCGCCTACATTTTTGAAGAGCCCGAGCAACATAGGACTTTGGCCTATTTTGACTTGGCACAGAGTTTAAGAAAGTAAAAGGACTTTTGAATCTTATGGCCTTAAATTAAAGATATGTCAAACACACATTCTTTTTGAAATGGACTAAAAGGAAAGTAGGCCAAAAAAATTGAAATGGAGAGAGTATTATGATGTAATGTTTTAATGAATACAATGTTTGGCTTGATTATATCGTTTTCCGTCGTTATATAATGTTACACATCAATAATTTGAAGGATAAACCTACGAGAAAAGTAGGGTATGGAGTAGAGATACTAAAGAAATTATTAAATAATAAGTGAAGGCAAATTGAGAAAAAAGGTAACAACGTGATAACACTAAATTGGTCAATACACAAATGGGGTTTTTCGTCGTTACTTAAAGATGGATTTAATGATATGATACAATAAATTTTAAGTAATAGTATATACAGACGACGTGTTTAAACTAACTAACACAATACAATACAATAGGTAACAAACTAGCTGTTAGTAGGTGGGAGAGCTAGCAGAGTATTTGGTGTTCTTTCTAACTTGAATGTTGATATGGGCCCTTTTCAGGGGCACGAAGGACCTGTAATGGGGATGGTTTGTGATGCATCAGGTGGATTGCTTGCAACAGCTGGGGCTGACAGGAAAGTTCGGGTGTGGGACATAGATGGAGGCTTCTGCACACATTATTTCAAAGGTCACAAGGGGGTTGTCACCAGCATTATGTTTCATCCTGACCCGAATCGGCTGCTGGTGAGATTTGAATTGTTTTAGTAGCTAGCGTGCTTCCTTGTCATATTGAAGGTGTAAATGAATCACATTGTTTTTTCAGCATACTTCTTACATAATTATATGAGGACACAATATCTATTTCCTATTTTCTGGTCCATTGGGCTTCTCATGTTCCAATTTTGTTTGCATTATATTTCTCGTGCTTCCTTTGAACATATTTGAGGATTGGAAGCATTTTCTGTGCTACATGGACCTGGCTACTAATACATCACCAATACGGGTGTGTATTGCTATCCCGTATGGCTGCGGGCATCATTTAGCTAATTTTAGTACTAAAAAGTATCACGTCCATGTTACAGCTGCTCAACATGGATATGTTAAGGCAAATGAGATATCCACAACGAAGGACGAAATCAAAATAATATCATCCATCGGCAATGGAATATTCATTTGTAAAATTATAAATTGCAAACCAAGAAAGCTGATTTCATCCTCCTAGATTTTATTTGCATCATTTTTTAGTTTTAAAATTTGATTCGGTCATTTGGATATCCATTGCACTTCATTATCCTTTGTGAATTTCACCTTCCTGGTTCTGAACCCAGATAAGGAATGAGGGTTGCCAACGGTAGAGAGTCAACAATCAGCAAAAAACTAGTCAGATGATGATAAATCCTCAAAATAAGAATGGGTATACAAAATTCATGTAGTGACTTCAACTGAGATTGAGGTGTTGTAGTAGTTATTACACGTATATCCAGTTTTCTCATGATGCTCTAATGGTCTCTCATATCATTGTTTTAGCTGGGAATAGTGACTCCTTGACAGTCCATCTTAGGCGGGGCTTTTGTCTTGTTGACTTTTTTATGATATTTGAGGTCTCTAGACTGAATTGACAATCCATATGTAATCTGGTGGCTCTTGCTATAGCATGTAGAAATGAAGGACACTGCATTTTTGTTTAGGTATTAGAATTCAATGATGAAAAAAGGAAAAGGGAAGCTTTGAAAACCTCCCATTTATTAGCTGGTTAAGTTTTTGTTTCTAACAAATTACTGCTTATCGTCGATCCTTTTTACTGTAGCTAGCTATCAAGTAAGCTTTCGTTATGCTATGTTATTAAAAGCAAGAAACACAAAAAAGCTCTAAGGCCCATTGGGCTTTACACACAAATAAAGCGCGGGCTTTAATGAAAATTGGTGCAAAGGGAGAAAAATACAAATATATATGTTTAGTCCAAGACTAATAATTATAAGCATGAATGACAAATATATGAACAAAGAAATTGTAAAAGAATTACAATAAAGAGAAATATCAATTGCTTAGTGTCGCCTCTTCAAAAGAGGCTTATTGGCAAGGGAAAGTTTGCTTGGAACCTTGATGATGACACTGAAACACACATTAAGCGCGGCAAAGCGCTCAAAAGGTTTGAGCCTCGCTTTAATGCACTTTATGCGCGCCTTTGACAACACTGTTGTTATGTAGTTGTTAATCTGAGTCATTTTTCTATTTACTCCCCATATTTGATAAAATAAGTTTCTTCCTAGTTATGCTGTGGTGGACATGCTAAATTCTACCCTTACAGTCTCTTATTTCTCGTTGTTTTCTTCTCTTCTTGTTGAACTAATTTGCTCACTTTTTGTGTGTTTGTTTATAGCTATTGTCTGGTGGTGATGATGGCTCTGTAAGGATCTGGGATCTGAGAAGGAAGAAATGTCTTTCAACACTGGAGAAGCATCAATCAGCTATCACTTCCATGGCAATATCTGAAGATGGATGGACTTTGCTTAGCGCAGGAAGAGATAAGGCATGTTCTCTGACTTATCTGTTTCTCCCACTTTTTTTTTTTAGCTGGGCAGGTTGAGAAAAACTAATTGTTACTGAGGTCATAAATAAACTAATGAGGACTACATGGAGCTTTACCTGTCTCGTGGCCTTTAAAGTTGAATCCAAAGAGTCTAGCAGAGAATGGTAGCTTGCATCACACAATGTATAAGCTGGTATGGAGCTTCTTTCCTAACAGAATTTTTTCCTCCAAAAAAAGAAAAATCCTGGGTTTCAAGATGTCATACCAAAGGGACTGTCACAATTTTCCTCCCAAAAAAGAAAAATCCTGGGTTTCCAGATGTCATACCAAAGGGAATGTCACCTTTCAGAAGAGAAGACATGAACACTTTGTGGGACTATACTGGGTATGTTGTTGTTGCTGCTGCTTCCTTTTTGGTTGGGAGTGTACTTGTGAAGGTTTGCTTCATAAAATTTGATCCAGATTGAGTTGTGTACTCAATGCTCCCTATTCTTGCACGGCTGTAATTTTTTTTTATATCTTGGCCTTGTTGAGTACCTGGTAATTTTTTAACCTTGTCATGCTGGGTCAGAAATCTTATCTATTTGCTAAAACAAGAAAATATTAAAGAATATCTTGCCATTGAGTTGTTTGATGTCCTATATTACATGCTAGAGGAGACTTCTATCATGCATATTACTAATCCAAATGCTTTTGTTTAAAGTCATCAGCTTGAAAGTGCTTTTATTTTTTATTCCAATTCTTCTTTATGACGACACCTTGAGTGCTGTTAAAACACTTTCTGACACTAAGACTAATGTCAGGTTCTAAATTTGTGGAACTTACATGATTATGGTTGCATGACCACCATACCAATGTTTGAGTCACTTGAAGCTGTGTGTATAATTGGCCCAGAGTCTCCTTTTGCTGCATCTCTGGCTTCATCGACATATCCACAGACAAAGAAGAGAAGTGATGTACCATCAATCAATTTCATCACTGTTGGAGAACGAGGATTAGTACGGATATGGAGTGCTGATAGGTACTTGGCAATCACTTTAAAGTTCTAAATTAGATCTAAAATTCAGTTGAAACTTGAAAGATGCAGGAATTCAGCTTTTTAGCTGCCTTCTCGGATAGCACTTTCTCTACTCTATTGTTTCCAAGTGTTCTTATGTTTTGTTGATTTCTCTTGCAGAAAGTGAAAACAACTTGTCACATGCCACTCATTAATATACTCTCTTGAAAATGGCGAATTAGAAATAGGCTTTCAATAATTATGCTTATAGTTTGTAAATTCAATATATACCAAAGCCTTTTGATGAACATTTCAGCCATGTTATTCCTACATTTCTTTATGAGACTGTGACAATATAGAATAAAATTAGGTCCCAATAAGATGCAGGGTTTGTGGAGATCTTGAGAATATGCTTTTTGTTCTTTGAGAGAGAGGGTTTAGAATGAATTTCATTGCAAATGGACTTGGAATGGAAATAGAAGTTATTTAATTTAGCTGTTAGTGTGGGTTCTCCCCCCTCCCATCTTCTTAATTCACTCCCTTGAGGATGTGACCCTAAGGTGATTGACTGCCCTCAGGCATCACTCATGAATAAGCTAGTTAGTTCCACATGTTGTGTTGGTGGCCATAATTGTTAGTAATGAAAAGCCAGTCCCTATATGTGATACACATTTTTTTTTGAAACTGGTAACTTCTATATGCATTATACACATTGTCTGCTAAGCTGACTGGCCGAGCACCAATTTAGGTACTCTCGGGTGATATCAATTCAGCGCTCCATAATCTGTGAGGATTCTTTTTGCAGAACTTATTGAAGAGGAAGTATATAAGAATATAATTAATGTATGATTAACTCTAAGAAACCATATATGATTGATCTAACAGTGAGAAGGATCAAGGATGGAGGGGTGATGAACTAAAAATGAAATACGAAAAAGTAATTAAGTTAAAGGGAGAAAATAAGCAAGTGAGGATATGTAGCTAGTGTATTTAATCGAGAATTGTCCGAATTATCAGGCGCATGGTGAGGTTTGAATGAAGCTTGTAGCTATCACTCGATAGACAATTTTATTAGTGGTATGACAAGAACTTCCCCAACATTCTCTGTTCAATATTTTGGCTTCAATCCTTCTAAAATGCTGTTGGATTACTAAATCATTTTATTTGCTTGTGCAACAGAGCACTTTGCCTTTTTGAGCAGAAAGCCTCCGATATCACCGTAAGCTGTGATGATGAAGACTCAAAGAGAGGCTTTACTTCTGCTTTGATTATGCCTACAAGTCAGGAGTTGCTTTGTGTTACAGCTGACCAACAGTTTTTTCTTTATTATCCGGAGGAATCTAAAGGTAGCCTAAATCTAGTTCTTAGGAAGAGGTTTGTTGGACACAATGAAGAGATTGCAGATATGAAATTTTTGGGTGCCGAGGAACAGTTCCTTGCTGTGTCGACAAGCGTAGAGCAGGTCAGTTCTGGAACGCTTTCATAGGTGTAAATTATTGAATAATGTATAGAATATGGCAGATTGTGGTCATGTTTTTGGCCCATATTGAAGTTGCTCTTCAGCATTTAAAATCCTTGAATGTGTTTTTCTGTAAGTTAAAATTTAATGATATAGAGGAGAGAACTATTTAGTTGCATTCGGCTATTAAAACCATGTTATGGTGATATCATATTTGAGGGTTGTCGGGATTATGTTTATGATATTTGTTAGTCAATTGTTCTGCAGTAGTTTTTGGTTGGTTAAGGGGCCTCTAATCTTTATTGAGCCATCATCATTTGTTGTTTCACAACTGATGTGTACTTTGATATGCAAGAGAAAAAACTAGTCTAAAAAGAGATGTTACTGTATTGCCTGTTATTTTTGGTAAAAAGGACGATTTTTATTCAAAGTTTTCTTGGCCCTCTATTTCCGACATATTTACTGAACCTGTGAAACAGCCTCTCTACTTCTTCGGAGGTAGCTGTATGGACTGCGTACATCTTACCCTCCCCAGACTCTACTTTGTTGGAATACACTGGGTTTGTTGTTGTTGTTGTTGTTGTTGTTGTTTACTGAACCTGTGAACATTTATCATTTATCAAAATTAACCAGTGAGAAAGGACATGTCAAAACGACTTACTCTATTATTGTTCTCATAATTCTAGACATTTTGAAGAATATCAATGAATAAGAAGTCAGTACATTCTTTCATGTCACATAGAGTGTCCTGAATCTAATAGTCCAAATTGTTCTTTTTTATCTTTCTGTTTATTTTAAAAGATTCCTATGTGAAGAGAAAGCAGAGAAATCATGCGAGTTTAGTACTCCTATCTGAAGAGAAATCATGCAAGTTTAGTACTCCTTTCTATATATTTTTATGTGATACAAGATTAAGAAATTGACTTTTATGCTGTAAAACTGGCGCCTGTATCAGAGTAGTAGTTGGAATTTCCTTTTGATAAAGCAATCATCCATCATTATTTAATTTACATTCTTTTCTGAGTTGCTAAAATGCTGCATATATACAGGTGCGAGTGTATGATCTTACATCAATGTCGTGCTCTTATGTCTTGGCTGGGCATACTGATGTTGTTTTGTGCCTTGATACCTGTGTATCAAGTTCTGGAAGAACACTTATTGTAACAGGGAGCAAGGACAACACCGTAAGTTTGTTCCATCTCTTATTGCTATTAGAACAATATGCAGCATTTGATTGTATGCTGTTGCTTTTAATCTTTACCTGCCAGGTTACCAAGATTAGTATCAAATTGTTTTGCTACTCTAATTCTAGTGCTTCAATAGGTTAGGTTATGGGATTGCCAGAGCAAAGCTTGTGTTGGAGTTGGCATAGGTCACATGGGAGCTGTTGGTGCTGTTGCTTTTTCAAAGAAACAGAGGAGTTTCTTTGTGAGTGGTAGTAGGTATATGATTATCCCTGATCACTGTAGTGGACATATATTCTTCTGCCTATGTATATTGTATTGAGAGCAACATCTTAACGACCTTTTAGGGAATCAAAATTGTGTCCTAGAAATCTATTTTTAGCTGCATTGTTGATTTTTTGTCATAAGTAGGAACTCATATAGGCACATTTGTAAATTTAGAATTAGTTGATAATCAAGTCTTTTGACATGACTCTAGTCTAAATTCAGTCCTCTAGGCTCTAGTAGGATTTTTGATAAGAATTAAAGCTACCATGTTACACAAAGAATTTGTATCCCCGCCCAAAATAAATAAATAAAAATACAGGAGGATGTGATCTAATACATCGATGCTTTTGCAATAATTTTCCTTCTGAATTATAGTGCTCAACATTTTTTATGTAGTTATGCCATTATGATGCTTATTTGAAGTATGTGCTATGATGAGGATTTAGCACCAAATTGAGTTTGCTTACGACTTTGTTGACTTGAGTTATATTCTTTTCTACTGGTTGTTTGCAAATAAAAATTCATTGTCCTGATCTGTAAACCTTCTATTTTTACCTTTGAACTCTTTAAATCATCTTTTGAGGCATCCAAGGGCTCATTTGTTTGCACTTAATGGAGGTTTGAATCTGAATGGTTCAGACTTCAGACCATTAAGTGCATTTATTTTTTATTAAGATTTGAGCTCTTAATAGGTCTTAATCATTCAGCTATAGAATCAAGTCTTAATAGGTATTCTGGTGTTGGATAATATTCACTGCCACTCTATTCATAATCATCAGTCACCACCTTTGCCACCGCCATCATTGTCAACCACCACCCACCTCTACCATCACAACCACCAACGACAACAAATATTGCTACCAGCCACTATTCTCAACCGCTACCACACCTACTACCTCTATTATTCTAATTATATTTAACGTCACCACCGCCGTCAACAACACCACCATCATCAACCACTACCGGCCAATCCCTACTATCGACCAACTCATCTATCACAACTAGCACCACCACTAACTACTACTAATACACCACAACCTCCACACATTCTTCGGCGGCCACCACCATTATCACTAGTAATGCCACCTCTACCATCACTTCAATCACTATCATCGCTACAATTTATCTTTACTAGCTATCATCTCCACCATCACAACTAACAATATCTCCAACTAGCACTAACACATCGTCAACCATCATTCATTCATTTTTCAACCATCACAATCAACACCTCCAACTACTAACATCAAGCAACGTCACATCACAACCATCACCACCAGTCCACCACTATCAACCGCCACCATCATAACAGTCACTACAATACCAACCATCACAACTATCACCACTAATATTACTAATCACTAACATCAATTATTGTCTCCCTAATCACCATTATAAACCATCTCCATTATCACTAACAAACATAAATATTTTTTTTTCAATCAAATAATAATTTTGTTGTATTAAATTACATACTTTTCGGATATATAATTAGTTTTGTATTTGAATTGTATTTTTTATTTTATTATATATACAAATAATTTTTTTTTTTTGTACATTCATATGTTGAAAAACAAATAGTCTTAATCATTCAGTTTTCAGATCTAGAGACAACATCTTAATCATTCAGACGTGCATTCAGATTCAGATTCAAACGTCTGAATCTTAAAAAAACAAATGCAACCTAAATCTGTTACAAGATTTTGATTATTGAAGCAAAATAATTCAACATGTTGCCTTATCATATCTTCTTGAAATTATATCTAATTATATCTTTCTTCTTTCTGCATTCTTCCAGTGACCGTACTCTCAAGGTGTGGAATTTGGATGCTGTCTCTGACAACAATGAAGAATCTTTAACTTTGAAAACAAAAGCAGTTGTTGCAGCGCATGACAAGGATATCAACTCTTTGGCGGTGTCACCAAATGACAGTCTTGTTTGCAGTGGTTCCCAGGTTTGTAACATTGAGACATCTGATTAAAGCTTGGCATTAAAGAGTTGCTGCAGGAGACATTTGCATCTTAAGCTTCTTTCATATTTTCTAAATCTTCCTTCCGTTCTTGCCATATTACTAGGATCGTACTGCTTGCATATGGAGACTTCCGGACCTAGTATCAGTGGTTGTACTGAAAGGGCATAAAAGGGGGATATGGTCTGTGGAGTTTTCGCCAGTTGATCAATGCGTGATGACAGCTTCTGGAGATAAGACGATAAAGATTTGGGCAATATCAGATGGATCATGTTTGAGAACATTTGAAGGGCATACAACAAGTGTGTTAAGAGCGTCATTTCTTACCCGTGGCACCCAGTTTGTTTCTTGTGGTAACATGACATTCCGGAAGCTATTTGTAGCTTTATTTTAGTGTTGATTTGTCTGTTTCCCATTGCCTGTTTTTGCTAAAAAATATGACCCTTTTTCCAGGCGCTGATGGTTTGGTGAAGTTGTGGACAGTTAAGACTGATGAGTGTATTGCGACATATGACCAACATGAGGATAAGGTGCTCAAATTTTTATGTTTTTTAATTTATATCCATTTTCTTGTAAAAGAGCTTTACATTATCTCCATCTTTGAAGATCCAATTATTCTGTGTTAATGTGTACAGACCTGCACAATTAATTTGGTTTTTGAGCTCTGCTATTGTTGGTATTGTATTACAATATTTGAGTGCATGACCTAAGATTCCATGAATGATTTTCTTCAACTGTTATCATGACAACTGGGGAGCAATGATTATGTCCTATCCTGTTGATCGACAAGGTGGCTCTCTGGTTAAAACTACCCGCGGTTCTAGAATGGTACTGAAATTTGAAAGAAGCGGAAGAATGGGGATGAGTAGCTCTGAGGAAACCTTGAGAAAGAATGAATATGCAGTTCTGAAGTAGAGCCTGTTTACGGACTTGGCATATTCTTGGATTTAATGTTCACTCTGCATGAAATTACTTCTTTAACTGCTGCATTCTGGTACCACATGTTTTTAGGTCTTTGAATGTGATTGTAAAATCTCTCTGTTGATAGATCGTTGTCTATTTGATTGTAAAATCTCTCCGTTGATAGATCGTTGTCTATTTGACTGAATAATTTTGCCTTTACTTCTTGTAAGAACCATCATTGTCAGCTAGTTCAGTGCTTTTTGCAGAGTGTAGTTGCTGACCCCAGTTCATTTTGTTAATTCCAGTCAGTTGCTTTTCTGATTTCTACTGCAGATGGGATCTAATATCATGATTTCTCCTCTAACTTGTTCTCTAGATTTGGGCCTTGGCTGTTGGTAAGAAAACGGAAATGCTTGCAACTGGGGGTGGTGATGCAGTGATCAATTTGTGGCATGACTCAACAGCTTCAGATAAAGAGGAAGCTTTTCGTAAAGAAGTGAGTGATTATGTCACTTATGTTCAAGGAGTACTTTCAGTTAATTTATCAGATCGACAATTTAACCTTGTCATTTTTCTTCTGTCTTCTATATCTCTTGAGAGAATTTGGGAACTGTTTCTGTGAACTATTCAAGATACCTATGGTTTTACAGCCATATTAGTAAAATTTAGTTAGTTAGCTGGTTGCTGTGAGCTGTTTTTTCAACTTATATTATACATTATACCAAGGAAGAACCAAGAGCTGGTTTGTTCTGTTGTGGTTATGTCTGAAAATTTATCACAGAACTTCATGTGATGATATCGATATGTTGTGTGTGCAGGAGGAAAGCGTTCTAAGGGGTCAAGAGCTAGAAAATGCTTTAATAGATGCTGACTACACAAGAGCAATTCAAATTGCGTTTGAACTTCGCAGACCACATAAACTTCTAGAGTTATTTGGCGAACTCTGCAGGTAGTCTTGACTTCTCCAGTTCTTTTCCCATTTTTCTTACTGACGGCTCTATTTATTTGTTGTATTTTTGGTTCTTCATGGTGAAAATCTTGTACCACGAATTTCATCTAACATCAAAGCTTTTGCCAGGAAGAGAGATATGGAAGATCAGATGGGAAAAGCACTAAAGGCTCTTACTAAGGAAGAGTTGTGCTTGCTTTTTGAATATGTCCGGGAATGGAACACAAAGCCAAAGTTTTGTCGTATTGCACAATTTGTTCTTTCGGGTGCGTACAGAACTCTCCCACTTACTGAGATTCTTCAGGTACCGTTATCCTGTCCCCTTAAATACTAAGTAGAAAATTTGGCCATAAGCTGGAAATAAAAATTGTTAAAATGCTTAGCAGGTTCATTGATGGTGTGTGTTGTTGTATATTAGGGAAACATTTTCCAGAAAAAAACGTAATCTATTTTCTCATGCTCACTTGGTTTAAAGTTTTGGAATATATTTTTGGTAAAATGGTTCAGTGGACCCTTGTACCATGTCCATTTTGTAATGTGGATACTCCTACTTGCATGTTTGTCATCTGGACCCTTGAACCCACTAAAAAGCAACATTTTAAACCCTTTGACCGTTGACCGGACCTATGTGGCATTAAAATGGCCGACTAGGACAAAATGCGTGCAGGCACGCGCCTAGGGTGCGAGTGGGGGTCAAATTTTGATCAATTTTATATTAAAATAATTAAAAGAATTTTTTTTTTTTAAGAAAAAAAGCCCCTCCCCCCCCCCTCCCGCTGCCCACAAGGCTGCCATGGCCATTAGAGCCATTAGCACCACCATTAACACCCCCACCCCTGCATCCCCCAAGGCTGCCATGGCAGCCGCAGCACCACCATGAACGCCCCAAACCCACTAGCACCACTGCAGTGTGCCCCCCTCCCCCAGTTAACGCAGGCCATCACCATTAACACCGGCCATCACCGTTATAACACTTCAATCCAACAACACCACAACTAGAATTTCCATTTCCTTATCAATTGGTTTCCCCGTCTCTTCCCCCCTCCCCCAAACCACCACCACCACCAGTTGCCCACTTCAATGTCACCTCCTTCCTTTAGGACTGGCAACGGACCGGAACTGGTACCGCCGGACCGATTTGATCGGAATCGGTACCGGAGCTTCCTTACCGTTTTACGTCGTCGGAATCGGTGTTATCGGAATATCGGAATTTTTCCCTTGTTCGGACCGGTCCGCTGGCTACCGGTGTGGAACCGGAGCGACACCGGAACATAACGTACTGCTACAGTGTTTGTTTTAAATTTTAATTTAAATTATATACATTACTTAATGACATTAATATATAAGTTTTATATATACATATTAACTTATATAATTTATTAACTCTTTTTTAATAAGTTTAAGTTTTAATATATCTTAAAAAATTTAAAATTTTAACTTAAAAAAAATATATGTTAAGTTTAAGTTAATATAATATTTTTAATAAGTTTAAGAAGTTAAAAATTTTCCTAACTTTATAAAGTTTTGTATTAATTTTTTTTTTCAATAATTGCAACAAACAAAAGATAAATTTTAAAATAAAATTAGGCGAATAACCATTATATTTATTCTAATTTCATACGTTGTACATTTATAATGAAAATCTAATCTACGCAGCCACCTTCTAGAAAGGGTTCTGTTTGAATTAGATCTCTATTGTAAAATCTTATTAATATCTAAATTGTCTATAATATTTTTGGTGTAACTTTTCTATTTCTTCGGTGGATAAATCTTCTGGAATTGATCTTTTTCCTTGTTCTTCCATTGCTTCCATTCCGTCATCACTATTTTCCTAAAAAATTTCATCTATTTCGTCTTCAATATGGGGCGGTAATTTGGGGAGCCCAAAATTTCTTCGTTCGGCATTGATCCAATTTCTAAATAATATCGAAATCTCCAAACTATCCCTTGCTAACGAATATCAATGATCTCCTATTATAAATCTTCCTGCGCCGAAAGCTTGCTCCGAAGCAACTGAAGAAGCTTGAGTTGATAGCAAATCTCGAACCATCCTTGAAAGTTTTGGAAATTGCCTAATACGGGTCTTCCACCATGATAAAAGTTGTTGTTTTTCATTTTCATCTCTAATACGTTTCCCGATCCTACGAAAGATACGAATCAAAATCATTACTTTTACAACATTGAAGACCAAGTTCTTCGTCCATCTCGTCATCTAAATCATCATATCTACGTCTAGAAGTAGTAGGTTCGATTGACCCAATATTTTGTTCCATAACTTGATACCAGTTATATAAACTCTTAGCGGTAGGTACTATGCTAGCGCAACAAGTTTCAACTGATGGCTTTTCATGAGGTCAAATTTCTAAATTGTTGTATAATTTTCTAACGAACATCACTGTACGATGTTCTTTATAAAATGGGTTGAATAAATTAGTTGTCAAAAAAATTTGTGGAATAAGAATAATATTTAAAAAAATTTTCAAACATAAATTCAATTGCCTCTTTGTAAGGGCATAATTTTTTATATTCAGCAAGTACTTTAGAAATAACAGTAATAGTTACTAAAACAAAAGAAACAGTTGGAGTATATTGAGCAGATACTGTTTTCGTAGCTTGATGAAAAGTTTTCAAAAATTTACAAAGTTCTTGCATTTCAGTCCAATCATCTTCATCTAACATTAACTTAACATCCTCATTATAAGCATTATAAATTAATTGTATAGGTTTACGATATATAAAAACAACTTCAAGCATTTGAAACAAAGAATTCCATCGGGTAGGAATTTCTTTTGGAACTTTTCTATATGGAAGTTCACATTGATTACATTTATATTTAAAATCACCCATTACAGCCTTTCTTTTATTTTTAAAAATATAACTAGAAGCAATTCAAACTTTAAGACAACCATTTCCAAACAAATGAACACCTTCATGTACTATCAAATTTA
Source organism: Capsicum baccatum var. pendulum (assembly GCA_030864225.1). Taxonomy (NCBI): domain Eukaryota; kingdom Viridiplantae; phylum Streptophyta; class Magnoliopsida; order Solanales; family Solanaceae; genus Capsicum; species Capsicum baccatum. The sequence continues at coordinate 140,739,460 of CM061551.1, read as the reverse complement.
AAATATGCGCAACACATCTATCATGAAAATGATCTTCATCCATAGGACATAATCTAGTTTTTAACTCGTCAATAGCTTTCAAATTATTAGAAGCATTATCTAATGTGCATGTCATAGGTTTACCAATAAATCTAAAATATTTCATGCTCTCCGCTATTGTACTAGCTATATACATGCCAGTTTTAGACTCATTAGCATATTTATAAGCACTAATTCTTTTTTGCATGTTCCAATCGTGATCAATCCAATGAGCCATGAGAGGAAAATAATCATTACCGATAACACTACGACCCATATCAGAAGTAACAGATATTCTACCATCAAATTTATCAAATAAGCAATGAAGAAAATGGCAATGTTCAGATTGAAATTTAAAAATATCATTTTTAATAGTATTTCGTGAAAAAACTTTAAAAGAGGGATTATATACTCGTTGAATATAATGAATAAAACCGGGATGCGAAGGAAAACTAAAAGACAAACCCATAACAACAACCATTTTCGCTAGTTCTTCACTATCTACATCTTCACTATATGTTGATGATGAACTTGCTTCAGCTGGGTTAAACATGTCTAAACGCGTTTGAACCATATTACCTCCTACAGATTCATGCACAAATTGTGTACCATCTTTTTTTGCCTTAGCCTCATTTTTTAGACGAACAAATTCTTTATTACATCTCGTCAAATGCGAAGTTAGCAACCCTGTCCACCATTCCCCCCCCCCCCGGTCAAATGTTTAAAAACTTGGTTGCATTTATTGCAAGTAGCAGTACTTTTTACCCTATCATGCTCCATAAATTTCCAAACTAAAGACCTTTTAGTACGTTCGGTACCTTTGGCCCTAGTAAATTTCGGTAAAGGGGGAAGTTATACCCCTAACTCTTGTTCTTCTATACCATCTTCCTCCGGTAAGTCTTCCTCAAAATTATTATAACGCCTACTTAGGGTCTCATTATCTAATTCCATACCGATACCAACATCGAAACAATTAGGTTGTGATAAAGAAGTTTCATTAAATCTAGGCGGTAATGAACTAGTAATAGTACTAGCCTTACTTTTTTTATTTCTACGAAAAACCTTACCAAAGATTGATTTTTTACCACTACTATTTTTTCCGAAATCCATAATTTAAATTAAAATATTAAAACAAGCAATACAAATATTATAAATTAAAAAATTAATGTAAGTAAACAAATGTAGATACTAAATAATAAAAATATAGATATTAACGTAAATAAAAAGAGATTAAAGTTGGAACGAATATACCGAATGTCTGTGTAAAAGCAAACGTATACCAAATGTCGGAATTAAAAGATGATAATTGAAGCTTGTAATATCTTCAACAAATCTTCAACTCTAACTAATATAATAATTGAATCTTCAACTCCAACTAATATAATAATTATAAATATTTAGAGAGAATGTGAGAATATTAAGAGAGAGAGTATGAGAATTGATAATATTTGTGTGAAAAAAGAATTGAAATGAAGGATAGTTATAGTGAAAATTTTAAGAGGTGGTGTGGGGTAATTGGGAGGGGGGTTGTTTAAACGGCTACAAAGCAACGGCCAAAAGAGCCGTTGCTAGTGCCGTGCCAAATAGCTCCCCATTAAAAAAAAAAAAAAAAAAAAGGCAGATATTTAAGCGTCTGACGGACCGGAACCGAAACTACCGAATTTTTTCGAATGTTCGCACCGGTAACGTTATCCGGACCATTGGGTACCGGTATACCGGCAGTAACCGGTACCGTGGCGTTACTAATACCGGAACTATGCCGGAATCGGAGTTGGCGGAACGGAACGGAATTTTTCAGTTTCGTTGCCAGGCTTACCTTCCTTGTTCCCCAGCCACAATTTTCAAAATCCACAACAATCCTTCAAACCCCATAAGCCTCAAATTCCACCAAACCCAAGCTTGAAATCACAACAACAAATGTCAATTCTTCCACCCTTCTCAACCTTCCCGAACTTTCACTCCAAAAATGTCAATTCTTCTACACCTAATAATCATAATAATAAGAGTAACACCAAGAAGACAAGCTCAAGCAATTGCGACAAAATCATTTATGTAGATATTGATGATATTCAGAATTTACCATCTTTAGTTGGAACTTGCCCTTTCTTGCGGAATATCAAAGGAAGGAACAAGAAGGGTACACCTATACTCATTTTATTATACCATATGTTCTAATTTCAAGACCCCGAGGTGCTTTCTGTTCTTCCCTTTTTAGTTAAAACTTGATCAAGGAATGATGATTTTGTAGCTACAGGTAAATGCTTGGATTTGATATATGGAAGATTGGATACCTGTTGCTGTAGAAGTGTTGTTGTTGGAATGTATTTTTGTGCATTTGATATGATTTTGAGTTTTCTTTGATGGATTATGGCTTTCGTGTTTTCTGTTTTTAATATTCTGTTTATCACATTAAATGGAAGAAGAAGTTGAAGGAAGAATAGGCGGAGGGAGAAATTAGTCATTTTCAATTATACTAATTACTATATAACTAGAAATTAGCTAATTGCAGTGGGAGAATATGATTTTAGAAATCAAAGAAAAAAAATTGAAGAGGTGAGAGTATGGTTTTAGCAAATTGCAGTGGGGATGTTCAAAATGAAGATGAGAAGATGGTGGGGGACATGGGCGGGGCGGGGGAGGGGGAAGGGGGAGGTTCTTTTTCTTTTAAAAAAAATTATTTTCTATTTTTAATTGAAAAATGACGTGGAATCTACGTGGAAGCTGATGTGGCAGCAAGTGTGTTACACACACCGAAAAAGGGTTCAAAATATTCGTTTTTATTGAATTCAAGGGTCTAGATGACAAACATGTAAGTAGGGATATTCACTTTACAAATCGGACATAGTACAAGGGTCCACCGAACTATTTTGCCTATATTTTTTTTAGGAAAACAAGCTCCTTGAAATATGGAAAATGACTTTCTTGACGGAAGTTAGGGAAAACAAGTGGCATTAGCTCCTCCCACCCTCACAACCACACACTCTGCCACAACTTCACGCCGACAATCAGCCCTCATCCCCATCCCTCGCCCCACCGCCACCCCCTCCATGCCCCACCCCTCTGTCCACATAATTGTGTTAGATATGTACAAATGCTTTTGAAATAATATTTTTCACCTGCATACCTAATATAAGGAAATAAGTAAGAAACCACTTGTTTTCCTTTGAAATTATATTCCATGGAAAACATTTTCCTCCATACCGAACACACCCATAGTCCAGAATATTTTCCATACAAGCTAAGTTCACTGGCCAGTGAGATCTCCTTAAGTATTTCTCTGTTGCTTTGATAGGTGTTCAAAATGCTGTCATATGCTATAATCACTATCAATAAAAAGTGATTTTGTATATTAGTTTGGTGTATTGGTCTTTTCGGTGCTCGAGTGTTTTCTTTATAGCAAGAACGTCCATTTAGTTGATTGGTTGCTTGGTCTACATGCTTTGATTAGATGTACATTTTGCATGACTTTATACTGCCATGCTGTGTGCTCTAGGCACTGCTTGTAGCCGTTTTGCTCAACTTGAAGCTAGTTTTACTTACCTAATGCTGTCCTTAGAGATCTTACCCCTTTTCATCTCATTATTATATAGATAAGGGGCATTGCGAAACTTTTTGAAGGTCTTATTCCTTATTCTGAAAGGCATTTCAGTAGAATAGATAGATCAGCAAGAAGCATATTCATGTTGGACTATACTTTAACTGGAATGTCGGTCCTTGAGCCAGAACATGATGAGGGGAGATTGGAGGACAAGGATGCTAAACTTCCCAATGCTGCAGATAGCGAGCCATTAAGTGACATTACCTCAACGGATGAAGAAAAGCACCATGAAGATGAGGGGAAATTGGAGGACAAGGATGCTGAACTTCCCGATTCTGCAGATAGCGAGCCATTAAGTGACATTACCTCAACGGACAAACAGAAGCATCATAAAGAATTGAAAGAAAAGAATTCTTCAAAAAAGCGGAAAAAAAAATCAAGAAATGTTTAAAGGGAAAGGGGGCGACTAACACGTTTGATTCAGTGGCGTAAGCTGTTGCAATTCCGATCAGTTGAGAGAGTGCTTCCCTTTGTCGAGCTTGATGCTCTGATCTTCATGAAATGCGTTGCACGTGCCTGTGCAATAGGAATATCTCTTTTCCTCTCCTGCCATTTTTTCTTTTATATAATAGCGGGTAGAGTACATCAGTAATTTTTAAGTACAGTAAAGATATTGGGTTGCAAATAAAAATTTTGATAAGTTATGTCTTGAGGCACTCACATTTATTGTTATTTCAATTTTATTTTGGGTTTTCATTGTAAAAGCAGATGTATGAAGTTTGACTTTTAACGGTATAGCCTGCAACATCAAATGTGTCCGCACAGTAGCCTGGGACTCTTGGAGTAATTGATAAAATTGCTTCTATGTAATCAGAAAGTCGCTTGTTCGAGTTGCGGAAGAGCCTCTTGCATGTAAAAGTATTCTTGATTTTTTAATTTTTTGGCTGATGTATTTGTATTTTTGTTCCTTTTTAAGATAAAGAGGGTGTTTGAATTCACTTATGTTTAAGTGTTTTTAGCTATTAAACACTTTTAAAATTTTGATAAAGTTAAAAAGTACTTTTATCCACTTATTAGTTGCTTATTAAAAATCAATCCAAACACCCTAAAAGAAACTGTTTATAATTGGTTTTGAATAAGTAGTCATCTTAAAAAAAAAAAAAAAACTTTAAGGAATCTAATATCATGAGGAAATTATATAATGTTATAAAGAAAATATTATTTAAAAGTATGATAATTTATTCCGAGAGTGACTAAGTAAAATTATTGACCCTAGAAAAATTTTCTATAGAAATTCGAATTTATACCATACAATTATGGTTGAAAATCGTGTATAAAAATAGTTTAAGTCCATCTTGCACACATCTCTATCATTCATAAAGACTTGTATAATATTTTAGAAAATATTATGAATTAACAGTCTTTTCTCAAATTTTCGTCAATCCAATAATTTCAATTTGGAGCAGAATTTAAAAAACAATCACATATATTCTAAATCATTCAGATCTATTTTAAAACAAATATGCCTTCACATATTTTTCTTTATTAAATTTATGTTAAAAAAAATTGTTTTTCCCTCTTTATCTTGAATGTTGCAAATAAATTTTTATCGCCATGATAGGAAAAAAATAATGTTACATTATTGAAAAAGAAACACAAACATCTTTCCAAAATGTCAAGCCTTTAAGTACTCCATTGGCAGCTCACTTCAAACTCTCGGTTACTTTATCTCCAAAGACAAATGATGAGCGTGATTATATGTCTCGAGTTTCATACTCTAGTGTCATCGGGTCTCTTATGTATGTGATGGTGTGTTTTCGATCAAATTTATCTTATATTGTCAGTGCAGTTAGCAGATACATGGCAAATCCTGGCAAAGAACATTGAAAAGCAGTTCAGTAGATTTTCAGATACTTACATGGATCTGTTGATGTTTGTTTGCAGTTTGGGCGAAATAGAAATGGAGTAATCGGGTATGTTGATTTTGATTTTGCAGGAGATCATGATAAAAGGAGATCTCTTACCGGCTATGTTTTCACCATTGATGGTTGTGCTATTAGTTAGAAAGCTACCTTACAGACTATGATTGCTTTGTCAACTACTGAGGCAGAGTATATGACTATTACAAAGGCTTTCAAGGAAGCTATTTGGTTGAAGGGTTTGTTTGGTGAACTTAGCAAAGACTTATAGATTACTACGATCTTTTGCGACAGTTAGAGTGTTATCTTCCTTACGAAAGATCAAATGTTTCATGAGAGGACAAAGCACATCGATGTTCGGTATCATTTTGTGCGTGAAATTATTGCTCGTGGTGATATTGTGGTAAGCAAGATTAGTACCCATGATAATCCTGTTGATATGATGACCAAGACACTATCAAGTGCCAAGTTTGAGCATTGCTTGGACTTGGTTGGTGTTCGTTGTTGAGATGTGCCCTTAGGGGCTTTTGTGGAAGAGGTAGAGAGTTTGTCTTGAAATGAATTTGAGTTCTGAATTAGAATTCGTGTCAAGGTGGAGATTGCTAGAATTGTGACCCGAATTTTGATGGTTCGATCCTAAAAGTTTCGCGGTATTGACTTTTATGTTTTTGGACCTAGAATTTATTTGTATGCATATATTATATAAGTGCATTCAGTGGGTTATTTTGTATATTCAAAAAATACTCATTCTCCATATTGTATTTCTCTCCTTTCATTATAGTGAAATACCCTCTGTCTCAGCCTGTGATTTTTTTCACAAAAATTTTCACGTAAATCTATATTTTCTTATTTATTACTCCCTCCGTCCCAAATTATGTGTCATCATTTTCTTTTTAGTCCGTCCCAAAATAAGTGTCGTCTTTCCTTATTAGATAACTTTTTAAAGACACAATTACCCTTTTACCCTTATTGATCCCACTTAATTAAAAAAAAAAAAGATATCGACACATTTTTTTATAAAGGATAATTTGGTAAACTTTACCAAGTATTTCCTTTTTTCTTAAACTCCGTGTCTGATCAAATGGTGACACATAAAATGAGACGGAGAAAGTATTTTGCTTGTGATTTACTTTATTTTTATCCGAATCATAATAATGTTAAATTACTAAATTAGTTTTTATAATAAATACATTATTTAAATTTATCTAATAAATTATAAAATTATTAAATAATTATAATAAAAAATTTAACAGTACTTCAATAAAAATATCCATATGGAGTGGGAAAGAAAAGGTTGCCACCTTATGAAGAAAACTTTCGTAAGTGTGGTACGAGGTGTCACATGCTTAAAGCACTATCCCCGTCATCTTTTACCTAAACTTTTGTGTCCACTACAGTATAATAGAAAAAAAAATGAATTAAAAAAAAAAAAAAAAATTGTGTCCACTACGAATGACTAAATGGGATCTTGTTATTTACTCTACTCCCCATTCCCAAATTATCTGTTTCCTAATTTAATTTTTTATTTTAATTAATTTTTTTATTAATTAAAAAGAGATAAAAAAATTATTTTTATTTTTTGTATTAATTATTTTTTTTTAAATTAAAATATAAATATCATTTAATAGGGGTATTATAATAAATTAGATATGTTATTAATTATTATTTTTAATCAATATATCATCTTAATTATTATCTTAATTTAGGACGGATAATTTGAAACGAAAGAAGTTTTTATTTTTGTTTGGTTTAGTTTATGCTATTTTTGATATGAAACTACACATGCTTAGAATTTGATGAAATTTTCTTGATATTTATGATTACTCTGTTTCTACTATTTTTGTCGAATTTAATGAACACAAATCGTCAAATTATTGATAGAAGTTAAAAATATTACTCTCTTCATCTCAAATTATGTGTCGTTATTTGACCGGATATGATATTATTGATTTTGTTAAAGTTATAAAATTACCCTTCTTAAAGAAAGGAGTAATAGTATTTAAAATTGAGTGAGACCACTTTTAATTGAAAAAACAAATAAAAAAAAGAATAATACTAATATTTAAAATTAAGTGGAACCAATAAGGATAAAATTGTAATTGTGTTTTTAAACACTTACCAAATAAGAAAGGTGATATTCTTTTTGAGACGGATCAAAAAGGAAATGCCGACACATAATTTAAGACGGAAGGAGTATTATTGACATATAAAAATCAATATACTTCTATATATATTTAGAAGAATTACTTTTATTTAAGAGAGAAGTATAAATTGCCCCCTGAACTTGTCACGTTTTATTTATGGTACACCTGAACTTTTACTAGTCCTAAGTACCCCCGAACTTGTTCTTTTAGTATGTCGCGCCACCCTTTTCGGCCCACTGTCCACTGCGTGTAATACTCGCACAGACACGTGGATAAAAACGCTGATGTGGTTGTTCACGTGGATAATATCATTCACTTCCCTTATATTTATCATATATTAAAAAATAATCCATTTCTACCCTTAATTATCCGATTTCTCTCTAAAAAGATTATATTTTTCAATTTTCCTCTACTCCAAAATAGTGAAAGGTATAATTTTCGTCGATCAAGTAAGCTATTATTTTAAAATTTACATTTTTTTTGTATGTTAAAAATATGAAATTATTTTTTTCCGATTAGTGCTTCATAATATGAAATTATTTTTTTCCGGTTAGTGTTTCATAGTAATTTTTAATTAGGATTTTGAGGAGACTCACATACATAAATACGTTTCTTATTATAATTAATGGATTAAGAAATTGTAATTTATGTTAGGGGTGTACAAAAATCGAACCGATAAAAATGTTATTGATTTATCGTTATTGGGTTAATGATTTTTTAATGATTTGGTAAAAAAAAATTATTGGGTTATTGATTCAATTTTGATTTTTTTTATTAAGTTATTGGGTAAATCGATAACTCAATAAGATTATATTAAATTATTATTTTTGTTGCAACTAAGATTCGGTTTCTTTTCATGTTAGTTATTACTTTTTCTATTTTATGAGTATTTTCTTATCGGTTAAATCAAAAATCAAATCGTTAGGGATTAAAAATCGATAACTAATATAACTACATTTATTATAAATATGGTCTTAGTTTCTTTAGTATTTGTTTTGTTAATATTGTTTAAAATATATGCTTCGATATTTAGTACAATTTTTTTAGCTACAATAACTCATATGATATATATAATTAAGATTACAAAATTGAAGGAGTTTCATAGGAATGGAAACTAGAGTTTTATATTGAATTAATAGAACGAATTTTTTACAAAATTAATAAACGGCTGAAATTTTTATTTCATAAACTAATTAATAAATTGGACTTTTACAAAATTAATAAACGGATGATTTTTTTTTTTAGATTGGAAGTAATGGAGGAAGAGGAATAATAAATAAGGAGAGGGATAATTAAAGTTTTTGAAAAAATTAAAAGAAAATAGATTTTTTTTCATTTTTTTATCGTTAAAAATGCTGATAAAAATACCTCCATCACGCGCGTGATGGAGGTTGAACTCAAACATTTTGCCACATCAGCGTAAAAGGGGCACGTGACGTACTTAGTACTAGTCAAAATTCAAATATATCATGAATAAAACGTGACAAGTTCAGAAGGTAATCAATACTTCTCTCTTTATTTAATATTTAGTTGACATTTCAAAAAAAGTTTACTGAATTATAAGTTCAATTTATTTGTTGAGTAGAAAAATAGATATTTCTTGCCCTTTCTCAAACGTTAAGAATCTTTCTCTCACCATCTTTATTGTATGTCCTGTGTCCAAATAGAAATGTACAAAGATATAATTTAGATAGTTGTAGTAAAAATTTTACTTATAAAATTTATGTTTGGAAACTCTCAATTTCACTATTATTATTATTTAATATTAAAAATAATATAAAAAATTAAAAGCTCTTATTAAATTTATTAGAATGAATAAGTAAAATGAACCATTCGTTTTTATCATAAGTTTATTTAAGGTAAAATGAAAAGGGAGAAGTAAAATTGGAAGGACAATAAAGTACAAATGTTCGTGTATGTGAAAACTGGCCACGTTGTTGTATCCAGATTGTTTGGGAAATCTTACCAGTTGCCACTTGCCACCCTTATTCACGCTTCCCAAAAAAGTTCTCTTTTTTGCTTTCTCCCACTCTTGGATCGCACACACGAATCTTGGAATCATACCCTCTTTGATTCCTCCAAAAAAATGCTGTCATAGGTAGCAGCTTTTAAGGTTCTTGATACCTTAATTGTACTACACAATCAAAAGATTCAGACACACTACATATACATCATCATCATCATCAAATCAAGAAACTCTCTTAAGTTAGTTATGGTGTCATCTGAGACTATGAGGCAAAGAGGGAGAAGAAAAGGGGGTGGTAATGAGGGTAGTGATGGATGAGGAAGTTGTTGTTAGGGTTAGGGTTCTTGGTGCAAGGATTCAGGTGTTTCCCTTGGATGGCTGTTAATTTTTTTTTAAAAGATGGGCTTAAGGTTGATCCTTCTACATTACAGATCCTGCAGAGTTCTGCTAATCTCCCTATGGTGGCTAAGCCCTTTTATGGAATTTTGTCTGATTCTTTTTCCATTTTTGGTCAGCATCGTGTTCCTTATATTGCCTTTGGAGGTGCATATGCTCTACTATTGCTTGTTTTACTTAATTAGCCCTGTTTTGTGCTCTTTGATTGGTTTATTGTTAGTGACAACTTGCTAGTGACATGTGCAGAGTGTTTTTGTGTAGTCTTATGTTTCCATTGTTCACAATAGCAGCCTTGTTATTGGGAAAATTACATAGATATGCTATATTTAGAAAGTATTTACCGTATGTAGGAATAGAATTTTTTTTCCCAAGATTAAACATTATAATACATCTGTATTGCATGCGTATTTCACTTTTAATACATAGTGCAGTTGGTATAAATGGTAGTAATAAACAAAGAGTATGTTTAAAAGTAGTAATTGTTTATTAAAAGGTAATCACCAAGTAATTAATTGTATGTTTTTATTGTCTTATGTTTCCATTGTTCGCAATATTAGCTTTGTTTCCTTCTGTTTCATCGCGCGTTACTGTTAGTGACGACTTTCTTGTGACATGAGCAGTGTGTTTTTGTGTAGTCTTATGTTTCCCTTTGTTCAAAATATCAAATTGATCATGGAAATGAATTTGTATCTATAGCCACACTTTCATGTTATACTTGTATTTGTAATTTTTGGCGTCTTTAAGAAATATGAAGTTTTGCCAAGTTATATGCTATTATATAGGTTGTATATGCTTTCTAGACTTTTCTCCACGAGAAATTAGATCTTTTAGCCCACGGATCGAGCCGTGGAATCAACTACTCATCCTCATGTTAGGGTAGGCTGCCTTCCAAAGGTACTGCCCTTTCCGAACCCTATGTAAACGCGGGATGCTTCGTGCATTTTTAGTGAATATGAAATTGCAAAATTCCTCCTTTTGCTTCAAAGGTTGGGAACTGATAATATGTTTGATTAATAAGTTAGTTAATTATCAAGAATTTTATGCAGTAATCATATAGTAAGAGGAGAAGGTAAAGAATACGCGAGCTTCTTTATTATTTCTCCATTGTGTATGGAGGTTGACTGGAAAATAATGTTTCCAGAAATAAGTCATTTTGCATTTTTATTGTAGTTCATTGTTGGCATACCAATTAATATGCATTTGGGCTCACTTCGTTATAATTTGTTGCAGCATTTTTGCAGGCGGTGTCTTGGATTGCTATATTCCTCTCCCCCTCAAATATTTCATTTTTTACAATCACTCTATATCTCCTGCTTGGGAACTTGGGTGCTTCGGTAGTTGAGGTTGCCAATGATGCCATGGTTGCGGAGTTGGGAAAACCACCTAGTTCATCATCCAAAAATCGTCAAAATTCTTCATCAGGCCAGCTCCAGTCATTTGTTTGGATTGCCTCTTCTGTCGGTGGAGTGCTTGGTAACCTTGCAGGCGGTATTGCCATTGATCGTTTTTCCCCTCAAGTGATGTTCCTTATGTTTGGCATTCTCTTAAGTATTCAATTTTTGGTTACAATATTTATTCATGAGAACTCCTTAGACCTTCCCAAGAGCCCATCAAATCGAGGGATCAAAAAACAACTTTCGGAGCTTCTAGTTGCATTGCAGAAACCAGAGATATATTATTCAATTATCTGGTTTGCAGCTTCTTATGCAATGATTCCAGCACTAACAGGGACGATGTTCTATTATCAGACGCAACATAGGTATTGAATCGTCAGTGTTGGGTATATCTAAAGTATTTGGGCAGGCTGCAATGCTTTTGTGGGGTGTTATCTACAATAAGAACCTCAAATCAATGTCTCCTAGGAAGCTAATCTCAGCAATTCAGGCTACGATGGCTGTTTTCATGTTTTCGGATTTCTTATTCGTGAAAGGGGTATACAGGATGTTTGGTATCCCTGACTCATTGTATGTGGTGCTCTTCTCCGGATTACTGGAGGTTCTCTACTTCTTTAAGATCTTACCCTTCACTGTTGTTATGGCACAGCTCTGTCCACCGGGATGTGAAGGATCTGTCATGGCATTTCTCATGTCTGCATTAGCTCTTGCTCTAATTATAAGTGGTTGGATTGGTGTTGCCCTGTCATCGTTTTTCCAGGTGACGGGGAATGATTTCTCAGGCCTACCACACGCGCTGTTAATACAGGCAGTATGTACCCTGTTGCCGGTTTATTGGTCATCGTGCATACCTGATGGAATCAAGCCTAAAACCAAAGCAAAAGAAGATTGATCAGCTGTAGCAGCGAGTGATGGTCAATTCAGCTCAGCAGTAGGTCAAGCTTAGCTCCCCCTCGGCTTTCTTCAACTTCTTACAGCTATAATTATCGTTCCAGGAGGATCCTCCTTCGAAACTTTGGGAGGAAATTCACTTTATAATACATATAGAGTTACCACACATGAATACCTTATAGTTTAGGTTTTTGGTTAGTACTACTCAAAATTTAGATTTGTTCAAGATGTCTTTTGTGTGAACAAGAGGGTGAAAACAACGAACATTTATTTCTACACTGCAGGACACCTATAAATCTGGGGCACATATTCTTTTGTATTTTGGGAATAACTTGGGTAATACCTAGGTTTACTTTGGCACTGCTGAATAATTGGTGGAGTATTGGGAACAGAGGTGGGGAGGTGGTGGAACAGGGGCGGAGCTACCGTCCACGAAGTGGTCAGATGAACACCCTTTCTGAATTTTTTTTTGGAATTCATAGATTAAATATAGATATATGGTTATATATATGCATTCTGTTGAACATACTTGATAAGCTAGAGATGTGCAGCCTAGCGGTCAAGAGTGTTCAAATCAAGACGTGGGTTTCATTCTCGCTGCCTGCAATAGCTGCAATTTTATTCTCCTTTTTAAAGAAGGGAGCAGTTCCTTTGAATCGGGTCACATAGACCCAAGAAATCTGATTTTTTTTTATTAAAAAAAAATAAAAATTAATGCACATCTTTTCTTTTTAAAATAAAAAATAATAAATTAAAGGTAAAACCTAACTCTTGCACTTTTCCGTCTTTAACCCTTCACTTCACCACAATTTCTCTTCTTATTATTACAAAAAAAAAAAAAAAAAAAATTTCTACTCCTTTTATTATCTTTAATACTAATTAATCAATAATTTGGTGTTAAAGTCTTCAATCTTCAACGAGCTATCATTATAATTTTTCTTCAATGACTATTGGAGTGTGATTGCTAAAAGGTATTCTTTAATTCTTCTTATCTTTTAGTTTAGTATTTTTTTCCGTTAAACTTGTTTTTGTGTATTTTTTTTTTTTTTTGGACTAAGTAATTTAAGAATATTTCTAATAATTATATTATAAAAACATTTCAAGGGATGAAGCGTCACCGAGTGCACTTGTAATTATATTTTCTAATCAAGCTTTTATTAATAGAATTTGCTTTGTTGATTTTCTTTATATTATATGTTTCAACTTGTTATCTTATATGTTTTTTTATGATTAGTTTGGTTTAAAGATTCTTTTTCTTCAATATACGATTTACAATATTTTTTTATGACCTGCTTCTTTTTCTAAAAATATGAACACCCTTAACCAAAATCCTGGCTCCGCCACTGTTGTGGAAGATCATTCCTGCTTGTATTTGGTAGACAGTGTAGAAAGGAATAGTAGATATTTTGAAGGCACTAGAAGTTCTATCCAGAAAATTAGGATGAATTGTCTTAGCTTGTTCTTTTTTTGGTGTAAACAGAATATGTGAGGGGGAGTAAGAAGATTGCAGGGGTTTAAGCACCCTTTTCATGCTTGTAAAGTTTCCAACTTAGCACCTTTTCTGGGTGGCTATGTTTTTACTGAATGCAACTGTTGCTCATCTCCAAAAAAAAAAAGAACCGTCTGCCATCTTGCACTTCCAACATATTCCCTTCTAACTTCCCATGACGACTCCCTAATCAATTGCTTTCACCTGTCCACTCGACCTACTGCCATTACTCTTTCCTCCAACAAAAGTTTGAATTTCCGAGGAGATCGGTATGGGTAAATAAACCACAGCACATCTTTGCAGGATCATTTTCTTCTATTCATATTGTAATTTGGTCATACGAGATCATTGTCTCTTGAAATTTTTGTGCCAGTATGCAAATTCTAGCAGGCCAAATTCCTCTAGCATTAGTAATTTATCCTAGAGATAGAAAAGAAGATACCCATGGAATTGTTTCCAAACAACCAAATTGACTGCTGTAGTTCTATAATCTTGAACCAATGAAGGTTTTAGTCTGTCAATGTGATTAAAGGTTCATGGATATAAAAGAAGTTTGAAAGACAAAGAAATGCCTGTATGAAGCACTGATGCATTTCATCTTAAAAGAATCTATCAACCATGAACTCTTTGAGAAAAAATTACTTGGCACTATTAGAAAACCTATTACTAGATTAGAGAGAATTAATCAGTATGCACTCTAAATTTTTTTTTAACCGGAACTATGATCTTAAATGTGGTATAAAGAGAGGGATGAGGTTGCAGAGACTCTCGTGGGGCGAAGGGTAAGACAAGGCAGTTAGGGGTGTCCAGTTGTTTGGTTGAAACGGGAATGATCAACTGTTCAAGTTGGCTAAAAATGATAAAGTTAATTTTTCTTTTGTTTTAGTTTTAGTACAATATCCTAAAATTTTGGTTATTCATTTTTTTGCCCAAGTAAAATCTCGTGCTAGTGATAAAACATCGTGTTGTGGAAACAGAAAACTGGTATACAGTTAGTTGGTTAGTCTATTATACAAATAAGTAGTTCAATGTTCTCACAGAGAGAATGTAGTTTTCGGCGATGTCTAATTAATACATAGATTAGTCATACATCCTATTCAATATTTTTTTATTAAGAAAAAAAAAATGAATTGGATGTATAACTATTATTATAGTGTGTATACCTAATATATAGCTAACCATGGTATTGATAGAATGACTATGAATACATGGATAAGCATGGTTAGAGACAGAATTGTGCTTAATGCACCAAACCAAACAATGGATAAGATATAAGCCTAGCATTGCCAATACACTGTACCATTCTCATGCACTCTACCGAACAATCCTGAGATAAAAGTAACACTACAATATCGGAATGAGTAATTTCGGATAAGTTATCTTACAATTTAATCCAAATCAAATATGGGATAAACTCATATTAAAATTAATCCCGTTATAAATTATCCCTCATACCAAACATGGTTTCTATCAGCAAGGTTATTTCTGGTTTTCGTTATAACACTCTGGCAGTTTGTGAAAAATAAAAACAGCAACCTAATCATTTCAGACTTCTCATTCAGAACAGGAATTAGATGTTTCCAACTGTATACGTCACAAGTAGCATGAGCCATTCCCATCGCTAATTAAAATAGAGTTCACAACTCCAACTATGTATATTCTGAAAAAGGCAAGCGAATACGGGAAAAGTAAATAAAATACATATGAATTTTATATCTAAAGATGAAATTTTTGTTGCAGATTGACACCATCAATTGAATGGACAAAGATCCTAAATTTCTAATCCATAACTAATGCCAATCACTGCTTGATTTCTTCATGTCATGCTAAAACCAGCAACACTAGAGGAGAACCAGTTGCTGATATACATTTGAAATGGCTAAACTAACGAAACAATCTTAGTCCCACACAAGCCGCTGAAAGAATTCAATAAATAAAAAGAGAACTCTACCGTATAACTTGGTAATACCCACCTTAACCTTGCACGTGCCTCGTCAACAAGACTTGAGCCAACTTTCAGGGAAACATTCAGGTGAGAGGGCAAATTCTGAAGACAGTGGAGTGGTAAAAAATGCACCAAAAGAAAAAGATAGCAGACCATCTTCCCAAAGAATGCAAGGTTTTTTCACAGCATGACCCCCTGAAATCTGGTTTAATGAAGTCACGTTAGTTCAGTTTTCTGACCATCAACTTGTTGGGAACTGTGCAGAGTTGACCATGTCCTGGATTGTGCTCCAATGGATACATTGTAGTGCCTTTTACACATTTGTGATGTTCAACAGCTGCTTTTCCAAGGTTTGAGATGTCTACATCATTTCCTTGTTATATCCGACAATACGGGTACGTAGAATCTGTATAATAGAATAACAACTTCAACTCTTGAGTTCAAGTAAGAACAAGAACACAAAGAGGTTGAACAAATACCCTCAACACAAGATCAAAATGATCTTTCAAAGAGGTGTATTTTTTTTATTTTTTTTTCCAGAAAGTTGTTAAGGCCAAGTCGTCCGAATTCACGGACTTTCCTTAAGGAAATAATTCCCCTCACTGTACCCGAGGTTGTGGAATCCTCCTCCCAGGATAAAATGGCCTTCAATCCGACTATAGCGGTACCTCAAATAGGCAGATTCTTCGAACACACTCATGGTTAGAATGATCACACTTAGAGTATTTTAAGACAAGAAGAGAAACTTGTAATAAAAAAAAAATGATGTTAAAAACCTGTGGGTGAAACCAGGTTTTTATAGCCATACCATACCTTTTCAGAAAGGTGGCATTGGTTCAATTCAAAGGTGTGTGTCTTTTCCTGAAAATGCATGTCTGTTTACTTAAACCATTGCAGTAATTTTTCTGAAACATTATACCATTTCGTGAAACAGTGCATCACTTCGAATTGAAGAGTTGCATCAGTTCAGTCGAACCAGTGCAACTGTTCACTCGTAACAGTGCAACTGTTCACTCGTAACAGTGCACCAGTTCACTGTTACTGCATGCATAATAAATTAATGGAGCATTACTGTTTCGGATTGATTTTCAGTCTGGATTTCTTTTCGTCAAATAAACTTTGTCCAAAAAGAAAGATCTCATCGATCGATCATTTGATCAAATCCAAATCCAAATCCAAATCAGCCGACCGAGCGACGACGACGACGGCGCGAGGCATCTCTATTTCCTTGCCTCACTTACCATGTGAAGTAAGTGTTTCACTTTATAAACACTTTAAAGTTCTCTTCTTCCACCAATGTGGGAGAAGAGTAAACTTTCCAATTTAAAGAGTACACTTTCCAATTTGGGTGTCTCCTTCCCTTTACTTGATTTCTCCATTTTCCATTCAACACACTATGAACCCAACAATCCCCCACATGAATGGGAATGGCTATTTTTAGTAAAACGTTTACGGACAGTATGTGATCATCAAGCAAAGACTGATTGCATCTGGATAAGTGAGTTTCCCTTTGAACTTTCCGTAGTGAACATGTATCGGATGCACTCGGTCAATCGTTAGATTTGATATCTTTGAACCGTCGAGCTTTAATGTACACCTAGACAACACATGTCACACAACCAGCCTTTTATCGTTTATGGTTCTTACGGTTTTGTTCTTTTCAGCCATGAACACCTCCCGATTTTCATGAGAGCTTAGAGAATAGGCCTTTACTAACATTCTCTTTGAAGCGGCTTCCACTTCGCCCTCACATAGGTGATTTCTAAACGTTTTAATCCTTTAGATTGAACTATTTGGTCAAATCTGCCAAATTTAGATAATCATTAAAAGACTTTTCACCTTGAGTCTTATCCTTGTTTACTATACATTGTCTACATCATGAGAATGGGTTGGGTAAATGACAATGTTGAACCTGTCAAACATAACTTTGTTTGATCTCCTTGAACCTAGCTCTTGGGATCTCCAGTCTGCTAGGTAGAGTTACCGCCATGCTGACTTGTCCTAGGCCTTAAACCCATTCCCTTGAATGTCCTTTCTACTCCTTCTCTAGATAGGCCTTTTGTAAGTGGATCCGACACATTATCCTTTGACTTTACATAGTCTATAGTGATAATTCCACTAGAGAGAAGTTCTCTAACTGTATTATGTCTTCGACGTATGTGACGAGACTTACCGTTGTACATCATGCTCCCTGCCCTACCTATTGTCGCTTGGCTATCACAGTGTATACATACTGGTGCCACTGGCTTGGGCCAATAAGGAATATCTTCTAAGAAATTCCGGAGCCATTCTGCTTCTTCACCGGCTTTATCTAATGCGATAAATTCAGATTCCATTGTAGAGCGAGCGATACAAGTCTGTTTCGATGATTTCCAAGAAACTGCTCCTCCACCGATAGTAAATACATATCCACTTGTGGATTTTACTTCGTTCGATCCGGTGATCCAATTTGCATCACTATATCCTTCAAGTACCGCGGGATATTTATTATAATGCAAAGCATAGTCTTGAGTGTATTTAAGATAACCCAAAACTCTTTTCATTGCCATCCAGTGAGTTTTGTTGGGATTACTCGTGTACCAACTCAATTTACTGATAGTGCATGCTATGTCTGGTCGTGTACAGTTCATTATATACATTAAACATCCCAATACTCTTGCGTACTCCAACTGAGAATCACTTTCACCTTCATTTTTCCGAAGTGCAAAGTTCGCATCCAATGGAGTCTTGGCAATATCGAATTCCATATACTTGAACTTGTCAAGTACTTTTTCGATATAATGAGACTGTGACAGTGCTAACCCTTATGGAGTTCGATGGATTCTTATACCTAAGATCACATCTGCAACTCCGAGGTCTTTCATATCAAACTTGCTCTCGAGCATTCGTTTGGTTGTATTTATGTCACAAATGTCTCTACTGATGATCAACATATCATCCACATATAAACATACAATGACTTGGTGATTTGGTGTGTCCTTAATATATACACATTTATCACATTCATTTATCTTGAATCCGTTTGCCAACATGGTTTGGTCAAACTTTGCATGCCATTGCTTAGGTGCTTGTTTTAGTCCATAAAGTGACTTAACAAGTTTACACACCTTATTTTCTTTTCCTGGAACCACAAAACCCTCAGGTTGTTCCATGTAGATTTCTTCCTCCAATTCTCCGTTTAGGAATGCGAATGCGGTTTTCACATCCATTTGATGGATTTGAAGATCATATACTGCCGCCAATGCAATTAACATTCGAATTGAGGTTATCCTTGTCACTGGCGAGTATGTATCAAAGACCTTTTTTTTGGTTGAAGCCTTTTACTACAAGTCTTGCCTTGTATTTGTCAATAGTACCATCCGATTTCATTTTCCTTTTAAAGATCCATTTAGAACCTAAAGGTTTATTTCTTGGAGGAAGATCAACCAATTCCCACGTATGGTTACTTAAGATTGAATCAATCTCACTATTGACTGCCTCTTTCCAAAAGGATGAGTCTGATGACGACATCGCTTCTTTAAACGTTCGAGGCTCATTTTCTAAGAGAAATGTTACAAAATCCGATCCAAACGAAGTTGACGTTCTTTGACGTGTACTACGTCTTGGATTTTCTTCATTATGTACATTCTCACTTGGTTCATCTCGGGGTCGTTTAGATCCTCCACTACACTGTTCATGTCTAGTTTTATACAGATAAATGTTTTCAAAGAATTCAGCATTATCTGATTCAATTACCGTATTTTCATTTATATCCGAATGTTCGGATTTATGAACCAAAAATCGACATGCTTTACTGCTTTTAGCATATCCTATGAACACGCAGTCCACCGTTTTAGGTCCTATCTTAAACCTTTTAGGTATAGGAACTTGAACCTTCGCTAGACACCCCCACACTTTGAAATATTTTAAGTTGGGTTTCCTTCCTTTCCATTTTTCGTAAGGAATTGATTGTGTCTTACTATGGGGAACTCTATTGAGTATACGATTGGCCGTAAGGATAGCCTCTCCCCACAAGTTTTGCGGTAAACCAGAACTTATTAGTAAGGCATTCATCATTTCCTTCAAAGTTCGGTTTTTCCTTTCCGCAATTCCATTAGATTGAGGTGAATACGGGGCCGTAGTTTGATGGATTATTCCATTCTTTACACATATTTGCGCAAAGGGAGATTCATATTCTCCGCCCCTGTCACTTCTTATCATTTTGATCCTTTTGTCTAATTGATTTTCAACTTCAGTTTTATATTGCCTAAACGCATCTATTGCTTCATCCTTACTATTTAGCAAGTAGACATAACAATATCTAGTGCAATCGTCAATAAAAGTTATGAAATACTTTTTTTCACCACGTGATGGTGTTGACTTGATATCACAAATGTCAGTGTGTATTAAGTCTAAGGGATTGGAATTCCTTTCAACAGACTTATAAGGATGCTTAGCATACTTTGATTCTACACACGTTTGACACTTAGATTTATTGCACTCAAAATTTGGCAAAATTTCTAAGCTAATCAGTTTTCGTAACGTTTTGTAATTAACATGACCTAAACGTTCATGCCATAAATTATAAGACTCAAGCAAGTAAGAAGAATTTGAATGTTTATTCATTTCAACAGTCATTACATTCATCTTATAAAGGCCTTCCTCGAGATAACCTTTTTCTACATACATTTCTCCTTTGCTAACTACTATTTTTCCAGAAACGGTTACACATTTGAAATCGTTTTTATCTAGGAGTGAAACAGAAATTAAGTTCCTACGTAAATCCGGAACATATAACACATTATTCAGTGTCAGAACCTTTCCGGATGTCATCTTTAGGCAAGCTTTTCCTATTCCCTCCACCTTAGCAGTCGCGGAGTTGGCCATGTAAATTGTTTCTTCCGCTTGAGCCGGAGCATATGTCGAGAACAACTCTTTGCTTGCGCAGACATGGCGTGTGGCCCCTGAATCCATCCACCAAGCGCGTGGATTGCCGACCATGTTGCATTCCGTGAACATAGCACACAGGTCGTCATAATCCTTGTTGGACTCAATCAGATTCGCTTGGTCCTTTTTCTTCTCTTTTTTCGGGGCTCGACAGTCTATTGATTTGTGGACAACTTTGTCACAGTTGAAGCACTTTCCCTTAAACTTTTTCTTGGGATGATTGCTTCCATGTTCAACATTCTTTCTTTTCTTCGAGTTGTTTTGGCCATCTTCTACAATATGTGCTCCACTCATTGTAGAATTTTCCTTTGACCTTCTTTCGGCAGCTTTATTGTCTTCTTCAATACGAAGTCGGACAATAAGATCTTCAACGGTCATCTCCTTGCGCTTATGCTTTAAGTAGTTTTTGAAGTCTTTCCACAAAGGTGGTAGCTTCTCAACTATTGCTGCTACTTGGAAAGCATCATTCACAATTAAACCTACAAAACAGTTTATGTGAGTATTATGAACATTTTTAATTTGTTCAACTAAGGTATTTTTCAAAATTATACCTTCTTCTAGGAGATCATGTATGATGACTTGCAACTCCTGTACTTGAGAGACAACAGATTTGCTATCAATCATTTTGAAGTCCAGGAATCGTGCAACAAGGAATTTCTTAATTCCCGCATCTTTCATTTTATATTTCCGTTCAAGTGCCTCCCACAGTTCTTTTGATGTCTTGGTTCCACTATAGACATTATAGAGGTCATCTTGGAGACCACTCAGAATATAGTTCCTGCAAAGAAAATCTGAATGTTTCCAAGCTTCTACCATAACGAAGCGGTCCTTGTCCGAGGTTCCCTCGGGCACCTCGGGAGCGTCTTCGCTAGTGAACCATTGTAGACATAACGTGGTGAGGTAAAAGAACATCTTTTGTTGCCACCGCTTGAAGTCGATGCCAGAAAATTTTTCGGGCTTCTCCGCCGGGGCCATCTTTGGCGGAGCATTTGTGCGACTTGATGTGACAATATTAGTTGCCCCCATAGACGTTGTCGCATCCATCATTTGACTTTCAGTTGTCATTTTTCCTATCACCACAAGACAGAAAAATTAGTATTTTTCAGAATACTATTAATAAAGTTAAATAACTTTACAACTTTTCCTTCTTGTTTCTAATTAACGATGAAGTTTTTATAACTTCAAATCGTCAATCGAGTGAACTTCAACTTTTGATGAAGATTTTATGTCTTCTAATCACAAGTTAAATTCAGACGGAGTAGAAAGCATAAGCTTTAATCTCCAAAAATAAGTTATACAGATTCTGTAGGTTATTTCCTTAAGATTGTTATATCCGAAAATACAGGTACGTAGAATCTGTATAATAGAATAACAACTTCAACTCTTGAGTTCAAGTAAGAACAAGAACACAAAGAGGTTGAACAAATACCCTCAACACAAGATCAAAATGATCTTTCAAAGAGGTGTTTTTTTTTTATTTTTTTTCAAAAAGTAGATGAAACAGAAAGTTGTTAAGGCCAAGTCGTCCGAATTCACGGACTTTCCTTAAGGAAATAATTCCCCTCACTGTACCCGAGGTTGTGGAATCCTCCTCCTAGGATAAAATGGCCTTCAATCCGACTATAGCGGTACCTCAAATAGGCAGATTCTTCGAACACACTCACTGTTAGAATGATCACACTTAGAGTATTTTAAGACAAGAAGAGAAGCTTGTAATAAAAAAAATGATATTAAAAACCTGTGGGTGAAACCAGGTTTTTATAGCCATACCATACCTTTTCAGAAAGGTGGCATTGGTTCAATTCAAAGGTGTGTGTCTTTTCCTGAAAATGCATGTCTGTTTACTTAAACCATTGCAGTAATTTTTCTGAAACATTATACCATTTCGTGAAACAGTGCATCACTTCGAATTGAAGAGTTGCATCAGTTCAGTCGAACCAGTGCAACTGTTCACTCGTAACAGTGCACCAGTTCACTGTTACTGCATGCATAATAAATTAATGGAGCATTACTGTTTCGGATTGATTTTCAGTCTGGATTTCTTTTCGTCAAATAAACTTTGTCCAAAAAGAAAGATCTCATCGATCGATCATTTGACCAAATCCAAATCCAAATACAAGAAATCACTGAAGCTGATCTTTTAAGTAATTCCTACCAAAAAAACAAAAAAGAGAGAGAAGAGTGGAGGAAACCATATCCCTAGACCCTACATAGCTCAAAAGAGGAAAACTTCTTCATATTAGTGTACGCGAAGGTATTCCGTATGCATGCAGGAAAATTGAGCCTCTCCTCTGACCTCCCCTACCTCCTCTCTTCTTTTTTTTTGGTGGGGGGTGGGGATCTTCTAAAGAGAGTAGCATGTAATATGCATTAAATAGAGGAAAGAAGCATCTGTTCTTCAAAACAGCTAACGCTTGACTTGCAACACCACTTTAACATTTTGGATTATCTTATTAAATATAAAATGCGAACATTCTAAGTGAAATGATATTTATGGACTAACATGTAGAAAGATGATGTGAGGTGAAGAAACTACTTAGGAAAGACCAAGTTTGTTACTCTGATGGACTGAGGTTTTAACAATAGTATGGATGACCCGACAATGAGAAGTACATGTTTCATGATGCAGCAAGATCACATAGAATATTCCAATTACATTACATCAAAAGCAAGCGACAATCAACATAGTGGATCGCAGTAAGAGAGTGTCTACATTTGCCTGTTAGAAGCAAAAGTTAATCACTCCAATCATGGTTATACAGCTAATTATGCACTTCTGTTTAAGGATTTCTAAGTGATAGTACCAACAATATTGACAACCATATGGTCAAGAGTGAGAACACACTTACAGTTGTACTCCCTTATTAATCCTTCTCCATGCAGTCCTCCCATCCATTTGGTAGGGCATCAATGTACTCCTTCATGAGTACTGTGCTACTAGCAATCATCTCACTGTATTTAAATCAATTGTAGTATGTAAAATAATGCGCAAGCTGCAAACTTTAGGTAAGTCAGCTTCAAGCAAATGCTCTAGTCAGAGAAACAAAACACCTTAATTTCAATAATAACACAACTAGTACAAATTTAATCCAGCAGTCATGTTAAACACTTACTGACCTGTTCCCAAGTAGCCACAGCTTCACACAAGTTCAGTTCATATGAAAAGCCCTCAAGTTCTCCAGTTTTTTGATCTTTCTATTATATGTACAACCAAAAAGAAGCGGTAAATAGGTCAGGATATTCAACAACTCTTTGCGAGTTTCCAATTTTGTGAAATAAAGTATATAAGTGAGAGGGAATCAAGGACGCATGCAACACTTACCCACTTTGGTACTGTTTCACTCGGGAACTTCATTATAACATCACAATAGTCCCTGCCACTTGCAGCTTGTAAACCTAATCCATTTGCACTCTGCATCACTTTCCAGTTAGCTAATACAACAAACATGTAGGATGGCAGACGCTCTCAACCAATCTTAAAGATCTAATATGTACATGTTAAGAATTCGTGCCCTACTGATTTTCTTATTTTCGCCTAACTTTTGCTTATCGATGGAACGTGTTACCTGACGTGTTTCAAGGAAGCAGTAAACATAAAGTAAAGAACACAATGATTTTTACGTGGAAAACACCCGACTCAAAAGGTGTGAAAAACCACGACCTGCACCTCTACAGGATTTAACCCCAACTTTACTAAAAAAAACTCTGAGCCTCAACAACGACCGATTACAAAACTCTTGTAACCAACAAATAGGAATTATAAACTCTAATTCCTATAACTCAACAACTAGCAATTATAAACTTTAATCCCTATAATTCAATAACTACGAATTATAAACTCTAATTCCTAACTACACACACCTCCCAATGTATGTGTTCCCAAAGTCTCTGAGTTTTCCCAAACTCAAAGATTAGCTCCTAATTTAGTTTATAACACACTGAAACTAATATTACATGAATAGCTCAAGCACAATGAACAACTCTAAAAATCAACGCTAAAACTCTTAGCTGGATTCTGTACTGAGGACCAGGTTCTTCAACGTGTTTCTTCAGTAATTGAGTAGCACTTCGTGAATTAATCTGTCGATTGAGCTTTTCTGCTTTTTTAAGTGCGTGAATTATTCTGGCTGCTGCATCTTCTATTTAAGCACAACTCTCCAAAGAGTCATTCTTTATTTCAAACTCCTACTTTAATTAGAACTCTTATTGCATAGAGTTCTAATTCAAGTGAGACTCGTTCTTCAATTCCAACTCTTGTCTCCTTAGTGTTGTAGTAAAACTCCAACTCTTTTGAATTCTTCAATTTTCAGAATCTTTCTCCGTCCACACATTGGAATCTTAAAGATATGCTTAGAAGTGAAACTCCTTCTTCACATAGGACTCCTTTTTCAACTCAACTTGCTTTCCCTAATCAAGTGTTTGAATCAAATTCAACTTGTTTCATTCATATTGTCATTCATCAAAACTTCAAGGTTCCAACAAATTACCCCTTTTTGATGATGACAAACCTTTTATCTTTGTGCATTCAAACATCTTCACCTGTTGGCACTAAAGTTTAAAATACTAGAATGAAACAAGTTAGTCAATGGGTTATAAACATTGCATAACCCTCTTTATCTTCCCCTTTTGGCATCATCGAAAATCATTTCAATGCAATAATATATTAGCCAAAGTGATTTGTTAGCATCATCGAAAATCATGTTAATGCAATAATATACTAGCCAAAGTAATTTGTTATGTTATTCATGGCCACTGGGGCAATCACCAAAACAATCAGACAAAGACTTTAGTCAACATAGTAATGTATTAAAGAAAGCAAAAATATAAGTCAATTTAGCAAATATAACCATTCCATTTAACTGTCAGAGCATGTTCCTCATTAAACCTAAGCTAGTACTGAACAAAGCAAATTAATTGAGCATTAAAAAAATACGGTATAAAAGGGGGACATGACTAAGGATACAAATAGTGAGGAGCTGATGAGGAAAGTGGAACATGTGATATCAATTGTGTCAATTGATGAATGACTTCTACATTTTCATCCCTCTATCAATCAAGGTCAAGCTTCAAAGTCATGATCCTAGCCTTAAAGACCTCTTATTCAACTTCATGACTGTCTTATGCAGCTTCTAGTTCAGATTTTTTTTTCAAATGAGTCTTAGCCCTCCTTATTGAAACGGGTAGAGCAACATGATTCATCTGTTCAAGAACATCTATTTTTTTATAAGTCAAACCTGATTTATGATTGAGAAGCCCAAAAAAATTTACCAATTAGGAACTAAAAGGGAAAGCATGGCCCTTCTCATTCTTCAGAAACATATGCTGCATGTGATTGATGATCAAGCTTGGCAAATCCATGGTACACAACTTATATTTTGGTTGAGAAAGAAGAAGGAATTTCTGGTATATGATTAACACACTTGTGCACACCCATTTTGAGAGAATCAAAGAAAGTTTGGTCAACAATTCATTAGCTTTATTAGACAATGAGAGGATGAAGTGTGTGGAATTGAACAGGTGTGCTCAACTGTTTCAACTTAGACAGCCTATGCTTATGTTAGTGTAGAACATACCTGATAAGAAGAACTTTGTGGTCACAATTGCTTGCTTGTACCTATTTTTCTGCACAATCTAATACAAAATTAGGTTAAAAAAGTCAAAAATTTGAAATTGGGACACACACTAAATGTGCAAGACTGAATAGAATAACTTTTTAACTAATAAGATTAAAAAGAAAAATGATTATTCTAGTCAATCATTGAGGGGAGTTCATGCAATTTTAATCATCCCCAAGTCTAACCTATTCCTTTCAAAATGCTCTCTACTTAGTGTCTTTGGTGCTTCTCCAGTCAATTAAGTAACCCACATAGTCAACATTTTTATAGCCCTCAAGAGTGAAATTACTTTTATTTGAATACCATAGTCTCAAGCCATTGATTCCCATGAGATATCTCAAGATTCTTGTGACAACACCAATTCTTATGAATTACCAAAAAAATTATCATCAGCTTATGTTGGTGTTATTGATGCATCAATTTCTTGATTTGTTGTTCCCCCTGTCAATATGCCCTCAGTCTGTACAACAGTTGAACCAGGTGGTACAATATGTTCCCTCTGTCAATATGCCCTCAGTTTGTACAACAGTTGAACCAGGTGGTACAACATATTCCTGTGCATGAACATCAGTTTCACAGTCATTCTCTTTTTTTATTTTATTTTTAAACCTCCCTTGCTTCCCCTTACACGAGCACTACAAATCTGACCATCTTTCAAATGATGCATTCCCCCTTTAAATGTGGTGAGTGAAAGAAACTTTATTTTCTTCTAGTCTTATGCCTTGAGCAAGCCTTATCCATGTACAAATTTTGCTTGCCTCCTTTCACTCTCACCTGTAAAACAAATTAGGGGTTAAATTTAGGCACCCAGACAAGCTTGGGTCCTTTCTTATGAGTAAATGGATGAATCAGATTTCTTCTAGCCCATGCAGGCAACAGGTTACATGACCTGTTTCTCTGACCAGGTTTACTTAGTCTTTTCTTGGTTTGAGATAGTTTATTTGTCAGATTTAGACTGCTAGATCTGTTTTTGGCAGTAACTGAACATTCAGTGGTTGTATGTCCAAGGTCATCACAAAAATAACATAAATCTTTGGGAACATCAAAATTTTTGTGGAATCCTAATCCTGCCTTTTCACTGTAATTTCTTTCCCCCAATTTGTGAACAATTCTTAAGGAGTTTGTCCACCTATTTTCCCTTTCAAGATCAAGTTTTAGTTTAGAAACTTCTTGACTCAACTTATTCATTTTTTCAGTTAGATC
Organism: Capsicum baccatum var. pendulum; assembly: GCA_030864225.1. Lineage (NCBI taxonomy): Eukaryota > Viridiplantae > Streptophyta > Magnoliopsida > Solanales > Solanaceae > Capsicum > Capsicum baccatum. Next base: position 140,712,016 of record CM061551.1, on the reverse strand, counting down.
ATGACATTCTTGCTTGTATCTAAGTAGCTCAAGTTCAGCATTTTCTTGATCTTTACTCATGGCCTTTTTTTCCTTTTCAGAGAGTCAATTTTAGAACTTCAGACTTAAGATCATTGTTTGAAGAATCAAGTTGCTCAACCTGTTTCTTGAGAGTGCAGTTTTCTTGTTCGACAATATTCTTGCAAGCTTCTAAATCAATAAAATCAAATTTGATGCTTGCAAGACTGTTGAACAGCTCATCCCTATCAGAAGTTGATTCTTGGAAGTCATCAATTAGTGCACTCATCAATGAAATAAGTTTTGTTTTAGAAAATAAATGCAACTTTTCTTTAAGTTCAAGTATACTTACCTCAAAAGCATCATCTTCTTCCTCCAAGTCTGAATCTCCAAGATCCATGAGTGCTACTTCATCAACTTCATCATCATCTGAGTCAAATCCCCAAGCTGCTACCATTGCAGATTCTTTCCTCTTTCTGTTTTTTTTTTTCAATTCCTTTTTAGTTATTTTCTTTCTCCATTCTATTTCCCAGACTGGACAATCTTTGATCATGTGATCTATCTTCTCACACTTGAAGCAACCACCTTGAGACTTATCATTGGAACAACACCTTCTACTTGTTTCTTTCTTGTTCTGACGCGTGTCTTTGTTAAATTGTTTTTTAAAGTTCTTGACAAGTTTTTTATCATCCTTATCTGATTCTTCTTTGTCGGACGCTTTTAATGCTGGTGACTTATCCTTGGTTCCCTCGTTCTTTTTGAAGTTCTCCATATTCTTCTCATATCTATCCACAAGAGTATCCCAAATTTATTTTGCGGAGGTACAACTTGAGATACTATTGTATTCATCTATTCCAAGTCCACAAGTAAGAATATACTTGGCTTTAGCATTCTTTCCAAGCATCTTAAAGTCAGCCTCATCATACTCGTTCTTGTATTTTAATACTTCCTTTTTTTTAATATCCTTGTTCATGGGGTATTGAGGTCTATCGATAATTATACTCCATAGTTCATAGTCCACAGCCTGAAGGAAATTTTTCATCCTTTCTTTCTATGTTAAGTAGTATTGTCCCTTGAACAACGGAGGTCTATTGATGTCTTGTCTTTCGTAGTATCCAGTAGGTGGTATAGAATTTATTTTGGATCTCATCTTAAGGTGTTAGCCTTCACAAGATAACCCTCTCTGATACCACTTGTTAAGAATTCGTGCCCTACTAATTTTCTTATTTTCGCCTAACTTTTGCTTATCGATGAAACGTGTTGCCTGACATGTTCCACTAACGTGTTTCAAGGAAGCAGTAAACAGAAAGTAAAGAACACAATGATTGTTACGTGGAAAACACCCAGCTCAAAAGGTGTAAAAAAAACGACCTACACCTCTACAAGATTTAACCCCAACTTCACTAAAAAAAACTCTGAGCCTTAACAACGACTGATTACAAAACTCTTGTAACCAACAAATAGGAATTATAAACTCTAATTCCTATAACTCAACAACTAGGAATTATAAACTCTAATCCCTATAACTCAATAACTAGGAATTATAAACTCTTATTCCTAACTACACACACCTCCCAAGGTATGTGTCCCCAAAGTCTCTGAGTTTTCCCAAACTCAAAGATTAGCTCCTAATTCAGTTTATAACACACTGAAACTAATATTACATGAATAGCTCAAGCACAATGAACAACTCTAAAAATCAACGCTAAAACTCTTAGCTGGATTCTGTACTGAGGACCAGGTTCTTCAACGTGTTTCTTCAATAATTGAGTTGCACTTTGTGAAGTCAATCCGTCGATTGAGCTTTTCTGTTTTTTTAAGTGCGTGAATTATTCTGGATGTTGCATCTTCTATTTAAGCACAACTCTCCAAAGAGTCATTCTTTATTTCAAACTCCAACTTTAATTAGAACTCTATTGCATAGAGTTCTACTTCAAGTGAGACTCCTTCTTCAATTCCAACTCTTTTCTCCTTAGTGTTGTAGTAAAACTCCAACTCTTTTGAATTCTTCAATTTTCAGAATCTTTCTCCTTCCACACATTGGACTCTTAAAGATATGCTTAGAAGTGAAACTCCTTTTTCACATAGGACTCCTTTTTCAACTCAACTTGTTTTCCCTTATCATCAAGTGTTTGAATCAAATTCAACTTATTTCATTCATATTGTCATTCATCAAAACTTCAAGGTTCCAATAGCACAGTACAGTAATCTCCAGGTCTTACATACAAACCATAAACACAATAACTAGAACAAAGTTAATCCTCACTATATTTGCAACTGAGGACGCCAAGGGGAAAAACTTTAGAGTAGAGAGAGAAGCAACTATTGCTCAGTGCAGAACTCAGATAGTTGGTTTTAGATAGAATGCCTTCATTGGAAAATGGATGACATAGCTACAAGATTTGGGGCAAGTTAGTGCATCTCTCAGACGAACTCGACACACTGGTCTGGACGACTATTAGTAGTGAAAGGTTCACTGTTAAATTTTGCTACAAAAGCCTCACCAAATTTACAATGGACGTGGAAAATCATATGGAAAAGCAATGCCGCTAATATATCGCGTTGCATAGGTTGGTTAATAGTGAATGATAGAGAAACTTACAGAGGAGAGAACTGTAAATTATGCAGTAAATGCTGCATGTGTGGAGCATATAAATGGACAATAAACACCTTTTTTGTATTGCCCAGTGACAGTCAAATTTTGGGTACACTCTCTCAAATTTTTGGAGTTGAATGAGTGATGTCTAGGTCACTTGAAAACTTATTTTGTTTGTATGTATGAAAGTAAGTCTGGATACAAGTTGAAGATGGTGTGGAGGAAAATACCAGCCTGCATTGATTGGGTTTTGTGGAACCAAAGACACTTTTAAGAAAAGCCTGCGACTGTACATGCTTTTAACCTAAAGGTATGCTACAGATATTCATAAAGTAAAGATATCAAAATGCATACAAATAGAGGAAACAAGCACTAAACTAAGCTTATGTTGGGTTCATAGTAATGAAAGTGTGTTGAAAGAAAAATGGAGAAATCAAGTGGAAGCGAAAAAAATTGAGTTAACACCAAATTGGAAAGTGTACTCAATTTTGGCAAGTTTACTATTTCTCTCACATTGGTGAAATAAGAGAACTTGAGAGTGTTTATAATGAGAAACACTTACTCCACATGGCAAGTGAGACAAGAAATAGATGATGCCTCGCGCCATCGTTGTCGTCGCTCGCTCGGCTCGACTTCGGATTTGGAATTGGATTTGGAAAATGATCGATCGATGAGATCTATCTTTTTGGACAAAATTTATTTAAGATCTGAATTTCTGAACGGTAATCCTCCATTTAATAATTTTCGCATGCAGTAACAGTAATGTTTTGCGTGAACAATAGCGCACTGTTACGTGAACAGTAGCACTATTTTGCGTGAACAGTGGCACTGTTACGTGAATAGTAGCACTGTTTTCCATGAACAGTAGCACTGTTTACATGAACAGTTGCACTGATTCACGAACTGCTGCAATACTTCATCGAACTGACACAATTATTCATGAAATGACATGCCTGTTCAGGAACTGTCATACTGTTTGACCGAATGGACATGAATTTTCAGAAAAGATAATACATTTTAGATGAACATTTGTCTCTTTTCAGAAGAGGCATCTCTTGGCTATAAATAACCTGGTTTTCATCCACAGGTTAAGATATAGAAAATACAGAAATTTTCAGATTACAAAATATTCTTCTTTTCTTAAAAAAATACTCTAAGTGTGATCATTCAAACCGTGAGTGTGTTCGAAGAATCCTCCTATTTGATGTACCACTATAGTCGGATTGAAAGTCATTTTATCCTGGGAGGAAGATTCCATAACCTCGGGTACAGTGAGGGGAATTATTCCTTAATAAAAGTCCGTGAACTCGAACGACTTGGCCTTAATCATTTCTATTTCATCTTTATTTTCTGAAAAATAAATACACATCTTGGAAAGGTCTTTTTGATATTGTGTTGAGGGTGTTTAATACTTCATTGTGTTCTTGTTCATACTTGAACTCAAGTTAAAGTTGTTGTTCTGTGATACAGATTCTGCGTACCCGTATTGTGGAAAATAACGGCTTAATCAAGATTAACCCGCTGCAACAAGAGCAAGCAACAAACCCTGATCTTTGCACCATAATTTATAATAAATAATTAGGTAAAGATAACTGGTGCAGCCTGGCTGGAAGATGTTCAATCAAACAAGTTTGGATATGAACAATTAGCATCCCGAGATCCAAGCTTGCAGTAAATGAATAGTAATGATTTTTCATAAATGACAGTAACCCAATCAAGCCTAAGATACCTTAGTTTTCTAGCATGCAGCACCTAAAAAAGAGCACAAAAATAGAGATTCACCATGACATTAAGCAAATGTAAGATATTCAAAGAACAAACTGTACTTACAGAGAGAGTGACTACACAGATTAAACAGGATTTAACACATACTCTTAGTATTCTCTGTCTATTATTGTTATTAATAGTAATAATAATAATTTAACATAGACATTTGGCAATTCAGCTACTTCGAAGCTTAATTAACTACACAACCAAAACAAACTTCAACAACAAAATTGAAAAAATCACGTAACCAAAAGCCACCACAAAGTACAACTCACCACACATTTCTGGAAACCAGACTGTAAAGACTATAATGCCTCCAAATCTTCATCGATAGATTATATGTTACACACACAAAAAAGCAACAAAATATATCAATTCATTCACATTCACAAGTCGGTGCACAATAAATTAGGAAGAAAAAGATAGTGCGATGTACTAAAGCTCCGGCTATGTGGGCACAAGGATTTGTCGTGCACAATAAATTGTAAATGGGTAAATAAATGATGCACGCATACGCACATGGAGTGGAAAAACCAGTGATGTAAACGAGAATAGTGCCGAGTCCAGAAGCCAAAGTAACTGCAAATGCAAGATTCAATAGCTTCATATAATATATCTATATTTAGTATTACTTAGATAATTTTCTGATCTTCCACTTGATCAATCGATTTGCTGTATTTTCTGTGACTGAACGTTCAGTGAGCGTTAGATCTGGAGAAGGAAATATTGTTTGATTTTGCGCTCTCAATTTCGCTGATGCACTGGAAGCTTCCCTTTTAGTGAATTTTTATTTTTATTCTTTTAATTAATAAATAGAAAATCAAGTGAAAAAGGCTATCTTTTTTATGGGGGGGGGGGGGTTAAGAGGATGCATAATAATTAGAAATTAAGTAGTGTATATAAGTGGTTTGCAAAACATTATGGAATCCTTCGCTAGAGTTTGAAGGGATAGGGAATGTGTTAATAATATTTATAACTTTATCAGCTACAATCCTTCTAGGGAAGGCAATTCCGTCTTTGTCTGCTGCCAGGGCCCGGGCTGCATACAGTGGTGGAGTTGGCAAAATTTTCAACTGATCAAAACAGGCATCCTCATTGTTGGTACTTTTTGCTAACACATCTGCAATGCCATTTTGTTCCCTACATGTGTGCCTGAGTGTTGGAGTCCCCAATTTCTGCATTAAGTACCTGCACTCCAAGATGATATTAGAGTATCCAACGTGATTTGATGAGATCATGTTAATTGCAGTAGTTGAGTCCGAGGTTATTTCTAACGATGTTAGGTGATTGTTCAGGGCAATCTTAAGGCCTTCTAAAATGGCAAGAAGTTCAGCTTGATCAACATCAACATTGGGAAAAGCCTTAGTGAAGCCTAGGACCCGATCTCCCTTATGGTCTCTAAAGGCACTACCAATCTTGCCCCGTCCCGACTGAGTTTTGACTCTGGCATCAATGTTCAGTTTGTAAGTACCTTGTATGGGTGAAAGCCATTTGAGGTAAACTGTGGAGGATGCATTGGTGTTATGGTTAGGCTCCCCAGCTATCATGGAGAATTCAGTCGCAAGAGCAATAGTTTTTTGGGCGCAGATGGGGTTGTCTTTGTGGTTAAAAAAATTTTCATTTATACTTAACCAAATGTTCCACAAGATAAAGGGATGGATGAATGCCCAATTTAACCAGTGGTTAAAAGGTTTTGCAGCAATTACTTTCCAAGTGGCTGTCCAGTTGGAAGTATTTAGGATGCTTGAGTCGAAGCTATCAATGGAGTTGCTTTGGGTGGCAGTATTATTCCTAAAAGTTACTGCCCTAGGACAGTGGAAGACGATGTGATCAATTTCTTCTTGCGTGTTGGGGCAGTGTTTGCAGTAAAGGGAGATAGACATGCCTAAGTGATTGAGGTAGGTCGCAGTAGGCAGTCTCTTGTAGAGCATGAGCCAAAGAAAAGTCTTGAGCTTATTGGGGTATTTAGATTTCCAAACCCAGGGAAATTCACTATTATGATGTAACTCATTGAGATGAGCTCTTTACGCAAGAGTCTTATAGGCACTGGAGATGGAGAACTTCCCACTAGAAGTAGTGTCCCAGATAAGCTTGTCATCAATGTTTTCCTAGGATGGGAAGTAGCTATTAGTGATGATGTTTTGGAGGTGTTGAGAGAGGGCAAAAGATAGGAGATCAAGATTCCAGATTCCTCTTTGGAAGACCTAACTCATAGTGAGCTTGTCTTCCCCCCTTCTGCAAAGGTCCCTCAATAGTTTTCCTAATGGAGTCATGGTTTGGGATCCATTTATCATCAAAGAATCTGACTCTATTCCCTTTTTAAATGATCCATCTCTTGTTAGGAAGGCAAACCCCCCATCCCTCTTTGATGTACTTCCAAGTTCTTGAGCATATCCTCTTTTGGGGCTCAGATTGGTATTGAATGCAGTATTTCTTGTAGAGGATTCTTGCCCAGTAGGATTTAGGATTATGGTATATTCTCCAAGACAGGCTTGCATGGGCTGCAGTATTTCTAAGCTCACTTTTCTGAAGCCCTAGACCTCCTATGGCTTTAGGTGTAGTGATTTTGTCCCAACTTAGGAGGTGAAGCTTCTTTTTGTCAGAGGTACTTCCCAGATAAAGTTTCTTTGGATTTTGTTGATGGCTTTGTGGATCTTTTGGGGGAGTTTTATGTATTGCATGACATGGGAGGGAATGCTTGATAGGGTGGATTTAGTGAGAATGAGTCTACCAGTCATGCTTAACATTTTGGTCTTCCAGCCTGACAGTCTTTTCTTTGTGTTGTCTATAATGAATTGGAAGTCACTATTTACAGGAGTATTGTGCAAAATTAGAAAGCCCAGGTACTTGCCAAATGAATTAGCATAATTAATGCCAAGGGAAGAGGAACAAAATGAGATGGTGATAGACGTTCAGTTTGCAGAGAAGAAGACCTTGGACTTTGAATGGTTGATTTTTTGTCCAGATTTATCACAGAAAACACTTAGAGTGTTTTGGATGGTTTGGCAAGCTTCAGGTGTTGATTTACTAAAAAGGGTTAGATTATCAGCAAAGAATAAATGTTAGGTACTTAGTCCCCTTTTTGAGATACTTATGGGCTTCCATTCTTTAGAAAGAGTTTTTGCCTCCATGTCCCTAGAAAGCCTATCCATACAAAGGATAAATAGGTAAGGAGAGATGGGGTATCTTTGCCTAATCCCTCATCCCCTAGTTGGTTTGAATCCTGGAGATTTATAACCATTGATGAGGATGGAGATTGATGAAGAAGATACATAGGACATGATGAGCTTGATAAAGTATTGGGGAAAACCAAAATAATCAAGGGATTCTTTCATGAAAGACCATTTGAGTCTGTCAAAAACTTTTTCGAGATCAATTTTTAAGATCATGTTCCCCTGTTTACCCTTCATGGTTTTGAAATGGCTAATGAATTCTTGGATAATAATGGCATTATAAGAGGCCCTTCTGTTTTGAAGAAAGCTTGCTTGGCTTTTGCCAATGATATTTGGGAGAAAAGGTTTGATTCTGCCTACAATGATTTTGGTGACAAGCTTGTAGAGAGTGTTACAGAGTCTAATGGGTCTGAAGTTTCTTATATGACAAGTATTTGGACATTTTGGGATAAGACATAGGAGGGTTTCATTCATACTGGGGTCCATAGTGCAAGAGGTGAAGGTGTCTTTACAGAAGGTGATGACCTTTTGCTTGATTATGTCCCAATATTTTTGGTAGAAGATGGTGTGGATTCCATCTGGGGCTTTTAGGGGGCTAAAAGACTTGAGAGCTTGAAGGACTTCAGAGTCTCTCAGGGGGGCATTAAGGAGGGCAGTTTTTGAGGGTTGAATGAAAGAGTATTGAGGGTGATTTGTGGATAGGTGAGGAGGGCATAAGTGAGAAAGAAGGTGACCTGTAGTATATAGGTCTGAGTAAAAGCTAGTAATGTGGTTAGAGATGTCAGCTTGGTCACTAATCCAGTTTTCTGCATCATCCTTGAGGTTAAGGATTCTATTCTTTCTTCTTTTATTAAGAGTAGATGCATGAAAGAACCTAGTATTAGATTCCCTATGGGTGAGCTAGCTAATTCTAAATTTGGTTTTTCAGAGATCTTCCTCATATCTGAGCATGTTGTCATACTCAAGAATCAGATTGGCTTCCAGATTTTGCAGGAAAGGACTATGGGGGTAGTTAGGGGAGTTTTGGATTCCATTGATTCTTGCTAGCAATCTTTTCATGTTGTGGAAGATATTTCCAAGGGAAGATCCGTTCCACTGGTTAGAGTTCTTTTGAAAAATATTGATTGCTGCAAGGATGTGGTTGGGAGGGTCAAAGGAGGAATGGACCACTTCAGTGAAACATGGGTGTCTGCACCATATAGGTTCCATCCTGAATGGTCTATTGGAGTTGTTCTGATTAAGACAAGAAATGTTGACCATCAGGGGGCAATGGTCAGAGTGGGTCCTGGAGGGTGGGTAATGGTAGTGTCAGGGTATTGGTTGATCCACTGATTATTGGCCAAGCACCTATCCAGCCTTTCCATGATAAGACGGGTATTTCTTTTGTATCTTTTATTACTCCAAGTGTACTTGCTACCCTTAAACCCAAGATCTATAAGACGACTAAGGTTAATGCAGTTTCTAAACAGGCTGGCCCTTTTAAAATTTAGGCAATTTCCCCCAAATTTCTCCCCATCCCGGAGGATCTCATCAAAATCTCTTCCAATGAGCCATTCTTTTTTATGTGTTTGGGACATAGTAACAATGTTGTCCCAGAGGGAATTTCTATGAGAGAGGTCAGTGCTAGCATAGATAGTAGTGAAAAACCAAGAGTTGGGGGTATAAATTACCTTAATCGTGGTATGAATGGATTGAGGAGTGATGGAGATGTCCTTAATTTTGAGGATGTCCTCTTTCTACATAATGGCCATTCCCCCAGATCTGCCTGTTGCAGAGGATTGGATTTGGTTATCAAATTCCAATTCTGCAGTGATACCTTTGTGTTCAATCATCTTTGTTTCAAGCAGCACCAACATGGCAGGCTTGTGGATTTTGACAAGACTGGTGCATTGTCTCCTAAAGATAGAACTATTGGCCCCCTAATATTCCAGATTATGATGTTCATCATTAATAATATCTGTTGAGATGGGGTACACGTGGTCAACTTTTCTTTCCCTTAAACTGGGTGAGGATTGTTCATTTTTGTTGTGGTAAAGGTTACCCCAGGAGGGGTCTAGTCTGTCTTGTCCCTCAGATTCAGGGAGAAGCTCAGAAGGTTCAAGGGACATAGTACAATAGTTGCTTCTCTCAAAGGCTCTCTGAATTCTTTCAGGAAGGTGCTTTCTAGCAATATGATTTCTTGTCTTTGCTCCCCGAGATTTTCTAGGATTATTTCTAGCTCTGAGTTACAATGTTTCAGAGTGTTGAGGTTTGAGTTTCCTTCTTCTTTTGGGTATTCTACCAAGATTATTAATTTTTTAATACGTAAATGACATATAATAATCAATTAGGAAATAACTTATTAGAAGCGGTATAAAAAAATTAATATAAAAAATAGTTGTGAAAAAAATTTAGATAGGCCTTATATAAGATGTCAAATTAATTTAAAACTTCAATAGTTTGTTTATCATTTTTTTTGTTTATTTTATTTTTTATTAAATATTATTAATTTTTTTAATACTTAAATGACTTGTTGTAATTAATTAGGGATGAAATAAAAAAATTACGGTTGAAACAGTTGAAGCAGATATGTCATAAATATCTATTTTATTTTTTTATTAAATATTATTAATTTTTAATACTTAAATGATATATAATAATTAATTAGGGGTGATATAGTAAAATCACAAATTAATACATAAATGATCTATAGTAATTAATTAGGGATGAAATAATAAAATTACGGTTGAAACAGATGAAGCAGACATGTCATAAATATCTATTTTATATTTTTATTAACTATTATTAATTTTTAATACATAAATGACATATAATAATTAATTAGGATGATATGGTAAAATCATGGAGGAAGCAAGCATGACGACCGCCTCCTGCTTCCCTTCACGATTCTATATATATGAATATATAGATGAATATATATATATATGTGTGTGTGTATATATAAGTGAAAGAAATATTTTTGTGATGAAAAAAATTAATTTGTACTTCTTTCCAACAATTAAAAATATGTTTGTGTTATAAAACAAGAAAGAATAAAGAAGAAGAGTAGAGAAAATAGAGAAAGTGATTTTTATTTCTTCTCTTGAGGGATGAGAGATCATAAGATTGTAAATACAATGAACAAAATCCCTCTATTTATGGGAGAAATTTACTCCTAATTTGAGTAAAAGACAGATGTTTCAAATCCTAATAGATATCAAAGTAGATCTTGATAGACATTCACTATAATATAAATACATTTATAACACTCCCCCTTGAATATCTAATTGGTAGATAATATGCTTCGTTAAAACCTTACTAGAAAAAACCCAGTAGAAAAAAAATCTAGTGAATGAAAAAGAGTACACATCTCTAATAATACGCATTTCGGCTGCCTCATTAAAAACATTACAAGGAAAACTCAGTGGGACAAAACCTCGTAAGGAAAAAAGAGTACAACGCGTATTAAATCCCCCTAATGAGAACATCCTTGAACTTTGCATCTCGATCTTGTGCAGCATCTTCTTGGAAGTTGCAATTGGAGAAGATTTGGTGAATAAATCAGTCACATTGTCAGTTGAACGAATCTGTTGCACGTTAATATCATCATTCTTTTGTAGCTCATGTATGTAGAAAAGTTTTGGCAAAATGTGTTTCGTTCTATCTCTATTTATGAATCCTCCCTTAAGATGTTCTATGTATGCTGAATTATCTCTGTATAAAATTATGGGTAGATTGTCATATTTTACACCATATTTTTCTCGAATGAGATGTATCTTGGACCTCAACCATACACATTCTCGGCCTGCTTCATGAATAGCTATTATCTCAGCATGATTCGATGAAGTGACTATGATAGACTGCTTTGTATATCTCCAAGATATGGCAGTACCACCACATATGAACACATAGTCTATTTGAGACCGAGCTTTATGCGGGTCAGATAAGTACCCAACATCAGCATGATCAATAAGATCGGGACTGCAATATTTAGAATAAAACAAACTCATGTGTTTTATCCCATTTTGATATCTCATAGTAGAATCAGAAATACACCTTGCTAACAAATTAACTGAAAAGGCTATAGTGCATCAATTGCACTAAGATATGATACTTCATAACCAATTCAATTCAATATATTTCGAATTTCAACAAATAATCTATCACTTTGAAAACTCTCCAAGAGTTCCAATGATGTTCAAGCAATAAGCTTATACAATATAAGGATTATAAATAAGTTTCCTAGAAACTTTTATATGCTTCAAGCAGTTTGAATCCTTAAAAGTTTTCACATAAGTTTTGTCAAGTGACAATATTCAATATTTCATGAGTGACATCTTCAAGTGTCTGGACTTCAAATCAAATAAGTTTTACGCTTACCAAAATGCATCCTTTCATGTCACCTTATAAATGTTTCTACGTCAGCATGATTAAATAAACGTAAAATTCAGATCCTCATAATCTTTCACAATATTGCGCCAATATTGTGTCAAAGATATTGATGATATATCATTTCATATCAGTTCACAATGCAACATAACATTTTGAGATCTCATCACTTCATTATTTTCAGGTACATGAACCTTTTATAAGGTTTCGTGAAGTGTTATGTCGTAGGCTCTTTAAGAGCTCATTGCCTTTTTATTATGATTATTTGCTCCTAATTTTTCAAGGACTATTTCATTTGGAACCGATTAGTCTACCACGCTTCACGCATGCATAGACTTTGTCCTTTAGAAACACAAAATAAGAGCACTTGTGCTTAATTTGAGATGCTTTCGGCGTTTGACTTAAATAATCTTTTGGATGAGGATCTGGTGATAATTCCTAACATATTTCATAGCGCTTATAATCTCCCCCTTATGTTAGGAAAACTAACATACATCCTTTACTTCTTTGAGGAATACATCTTTGTGCATTATGGTATATTCATCAATCGTATACCGCACATCAAAATTATTAGATGGAATAGTTGGTTCCCGACCTTGAACCAATTGAGAGGGAAGAAATAATTATAATTTATTGGTCTAATGTATACAAATGCTACTGCAATATATCATATTTCAGACCCATACATTAAGTTTTGTTCTCATTAACAATGGTTTAGATATTTATCGAAGACATTCAATGTTAAACCATCATCATCAAGATGAATTATCTTAATTACACAATCTGAAAATTATGCTCAATTTATATTGAATAAGTAACTTTATGAATATCAAATGTAGATTGACCATGAATGTACATGTGATCATTTTAATGATGCATCTTTTCAACATATCACATGATAGGTGAACGGTCCCTTATTCACCTTTTATAATTTTCAGACTTTAAAGGATCCAATCCCAATATTAGTTGGTCCAACCAACTTTTCATGAGAACTAGAAACATTAAAGTTCATGAAGAATTTTTGAATTCTTCAATATATGTTCAATACTCAGTATGCACATCTTCGGGATATCACAATCGTTCATGTTAACTTATGATCTTTTAATCTAGTAAACTCCAAGTTTACCATGACATGTATTTTTCCTTTAGTAAATTTCAGATTTACTATTACATGAATAAATTTCAGATTATTACTTCAGAAGTAGATTCCAAAATTATTCAACCTCTTTCGGAGGTGAGTTGTGATACAATCACAATCAAGTGCACGTTTGCATTAATAAGTTTCTCATTCCCCAGGAATGGAATATAATCGTGCCTTAAGTCTATCAAATTATGATAGCTTATAATATCTTTCAAGATTTTGCTACTTCAGAAGCAAATCGAGGCATACATATAATGTAGAGAATCTTTCTCTAGCATATCTTATAATCATATAAGCGTGTGAAAATATCATCACTTTTGATGATCATTATCATATTGTCCCTCCACGCATATATTCGTGCATTTAATCACTTGTCTTCTTTCAGACATAATATGCACTGCTACCAAATACACCTCAAGAATGAAGTAAGTTATTATATTTCAGACTTATCATATATTGCCACCACATTCACTTCATGGAATGGAGCATATTCAATGGGTTGAATTTCATGACTTTTCATTAAACACCCATTATTTTGCCTTAGCCATCATAATATTATCAATATGGTGTATTGAGATTCAAACTCAACATCTTATCCATATAAAGACGTCTTAGGCATGAATCGATGGGACTTGAACTCAACATATTATCATTCTTTTTCATAATATTATTTTTGAAGGATAAATTTAAAATATAAATGGGTTCAAACCAATTATTTTTCCTCAAATTCAATAATAATTATATTAATAGTAGCAAAAGAAAGATAAAATAAAGAACTACTAACCTTGAAATCCTTCAGATTTATAATCTCACCTTGTTTGTGAGAGTTTTGTGCTGATAACGTGTTATAAAACAAGAAATAATATAGAACAAGAGTAGAGAGAGAAGAGAGAGTGATTCTTATTTCTTCTCTTGAGGATGAGAGATCATAAGATTGTAAATATAATGAACAAAAACGAAATTTACTTTAGTCTGAGTAAAAGACAGATGTTTCAAATCTTAATAAATATCAAAGTACATCTTGATAGACATTGACTATAATATAAATACATTTATAACTGTTTGTTCTTTATTTAAAAATAATTTACAAGTTGCCAAATATCCAACTTTATCTAAAGAAGAAAAACAGGGAGGAGTGAGTTTTGGCTTCCCCACGTCAATTTCAAACATCTTCAAATTGGAAATTTAGATAAAGTTGTTTGTGTTATTCTGAAACTACGCGGTGATGGTGCAGTTCCATTAACGCACGGACATAGACACAAATCCGGGGGAATTAAAAAAGATTCTCAACGACTCCATTTTTTATCTTTCCCTGTACATCTAATCAAAAGCAAGAACGAACCAACAAGAGTGGAAGAATAATGGCTTCGAGATATTGGGTGGTTTCTCTTCCTGTTCAGCAAAACTCATCATCTACCACTTCTCTTTGGAGTCGCCTTCAAGAATCCATATCCAGGCATTCATTCGACACTCCTCTTTACAGAGTAAGCCTTTTACTTTTTTTTTCCTTTTTGATAATCATGGTGTCGGGCCAGCTTTCGCTAACATATTTTACCGAGATCTGCCTCATTTTTTTGGATCACCTTCAATTTTTGTCTTTGAATTTGCAGTTCAATATCCCTAATCTCCGTGTTGGTACATTGGATTCGCTTTTAGCCCTCAGCGATGATCTCGTCAAGGTGAGCTCTTTTTTTCTCTCTCTATCTCTACATTTTGATGTGTTGTGTATTTCAGTTGCGAAGCATTAGTAATGTGTGATCTAATATTGGATTGTTTCGATTTTCTCGTTTTTTAGTAGCTACTTAGCTGCAATTTTACAATTGGGAGGCGGATAGGTAAATTTTGATTATTTACAAATCGAGAAATAGCAGTGTGTGATCTATAATGGATTGTTGTTGCTTTCTCGGTTTTAGTAGCTTACTAGCTGCAGTTTTGCAATTGGGGAAGGGGATAGGTGGAATTTGATTATTTAGGAATCGAGAAATAGTAGTGTGTGATCTATAATGGATTCTTGTCTTTTTCTCCCTTTTTAAGTATCTCCTAGCTGCAATTTTGCAATTGCGGAAGAGGATAGGCAAAAACTATATTTAGGAATTGAGAAATTGGTATGTTTGATCGATAATGGATTGGTTGTCGTTTTCTCCTTTTTTAAGTAGCTACTAGCTGCAATTTTGCAATTGGGGAAGAGGATAGGCAAAAAGCTGTATTTAGGAATCGATAAGTAGTAATGTGTGATCTATAATGGATTGTTGTCGTTTTCTTGTTTTTCAGTAGCTTCTAGATGGAATTATGCAATTGGGGAAGGGGATAGGTAGAACTTGATTATCAAAGGGAAAAAACTGTAGTTAGGAATAGAGAAATTTAGTTATGTAACGCGGTGTTGATGCGAATCTGATGTGGAAAGTTTGAATTTTAGTTATAATGGATTGTTATCATTCTCTTGTTTTTAGTAGGTATTAGATGCAATTTTGCAATTGGGGAAGGGGATAGGTAGGGCAAAATCTGTATTTAAGAATCGAAAAATTTAATTATTTGGGGAAGGGGATAGGTAGTGCAAAATCTGTATTTACGAATCGAAAAATTTAATTATTTAATGTGGAATTGATGTGAATCTGATGTGGGAAGTTTGAATTTTCGCAGTCGAATACCTTCATTGAAGGGGTTTGCTCCAAGACACGACGTCAGATCGAGGAATTGGAGAGAGTTTCTGGTGTTCTCAGTACCTCTCTCACTGTAGATGGGGTTCCTGTTGACTCATACCTCACTAGGTAATCATCTAATTTGACTTCTTTCGTCAAGTGAGAACTTTTGTCTGATACGAAAATTTGATTTCGGTTGTAGGTTTGCATGGGATGAGGCGAAGTATCCAACAATGTCACCTCTTAAGGAGATCGTGGATGGAATTCACAGCCAAGTTGCCAAGATTGAGGATGACCTTAAGGTATCTATTTTGTTGTGTTATATGAAACAAGTTTTTTTTAATCCAAGAGAAGTATTGGGTATTAGAATGTCGGAGATCTTATTTATATAATTTTCGATTTTTGTTGGATGGTGACAAGGATTTCCATTTCAGATCTCACATAACATATTCACGATACAAGTAAATAGGAGCCTCAGTATGTATAGGGTGGCATATGGTGAGGTAAAACAAAGGTGTAGCTTTAATATGTAAAGTAAATCTCGCAATGTGAATGAAGCACATACTGATGCTTTAGTAAACAGAGAACAGAGATTTTGAAGTATTGGGTATTAGAATGTCGGAGATCTTATTTATATAATTTTCGATTTTTGTTGGATGGTGACAAGGATTTCCATTTCAGATCTCACATAACATATTCACGATACAAGTAAATAGGAGCCTCAGTATGTATAGGGTGGCATATGGTGAGGTAAAACAAAGGTGTAGCTTTAATATGTAAAGTAAATCTCGCAATGTGAATGAAGCACATACTGATGCTTTAGTAAACAGAGAACAGAGATTTTGAAGTATTGGGTATTAGAATGTCGGAGATCTTATTTATATAATTTTCGATTTTTGTTGGATGGTGACAAGGATTTCCATTTCAGATCTCACATAACATATTCACGATACAAGTAAATAGGAGCCTCAGTATGTATAGGGTGGCATATGGTGAGGTAAAACAAAGGTGTAGCTTTAATATGTAAAGTAAATCTCGCAATGTGAATGAAGCACATACTGATGCTTTAGTAAACAGAGAACAGAGATTTTGAAGGAAAGAAAAGCACCATAACTGAGTGAGAAAGCAAAGACGCTTATCAATCCTTACTTTCATTATTGGCCAATGAAGTCTTGTGTTTGCTCTTTGGAGAATTGAATAGGTTCATTCAGGCGCAAATATATTTAACCACTCATTTCAATTTCCAGATGCCAGACAATCTTGTGTCTTTTCCCATGTTCATTTTATCAACCTTCAACGCCTTAAATATAAGGAGG
Organism: Capsicum baccatum var. pendulum; assembly: GCA_030864225.1. NCBI lineage: Eukaryota > Viridiplantae > Streptophyta > Magnoliopsida > Solanales > Solanaceae > Capsicum > Capsicum baccatum. The sequence goes on along the minus strand of CM061551.1, from coordinate 140,695,019 downwards.
CTTTTTTTGATCTTCGATGAAGTGAAAATCTCTTCTTTATCCCAAAAAAAATTGGAGGACCATAGTGGACATGTTGAGCAATATTGAGTTGGACATATAAAAGAAAAAAGAGAAAATGGAGGGTCTAGGATGTTGTGCCACTAGCACTAATTTGAGTCTTATCGAAGGAGAGAAATTTAAAGCTTTTGAAAAGACATGACGGTTTTTTATATCTGATAAGTAACTTCTTATTACTAATTTCTTTCGGGTGCACCCATGAGATAATAATATGTATAAAAGATTGGGTGCCTTTCAGAGAAATTATATTACTCCCTAAAAGGGCAGCCCGGTGCACTAAAGCTACCGCTATGCACGGTGTCCGGGGAAAGGCCCCACCACAAGGGTGTATTGTATGCAGCCTTACCTAGCATTTCTACCAGAGGCTGTTTCCAAGGCTTTAACCTGTGACCTCCTGGTCACATGGCAGCAACTTCACCAGTTACTCCAAGGCTCCCCTTCCTATTATATTACTCTCTCCGTTTAAAAAACAATGACCTACTTTCCTTTTTAGTTCGTTTAAAAAAGAATAACCCTTTCCTTTTTTGACAACACTTTATTCCAACTTTCCACGTGGAATATTAAGATCACAAGATTAAAGGGCATTTTGGTACATTTGACATAACTTAAAATTAAAAAACAAGATTCAGAAGTCTTCTTTATTTTTATTTTTTAAAAACCGTGCCAAGTTAAAGTATATCATTCTTTTTGAAATGGAGTATATATTTTTGTAGATTCTAATTTTTGGTACTCCGCTTACAAATGGGAAGATTTTCCACCACTAGTAAAATTATATTGTCTCTTCCTACCTTGAGTTGAGATATAATGCTTTTGTGTGTTAGGAGTTATCTAAGTAGTTTGTTTTGTCCTAGATGTCCATGTTACATTCCGGAATTCTGGCAAGGAAATTATCTTTAATCTAAAATATGCTTATTTCATGTAGTGTCAAATATCTTTGTTTTATGTAGTCTAAATTTCTATACAAGGAGCCCTCTTATCTGTCCAATTTTAGACTCCTTTTTATTCTTTCTTTTTCTTCGGGGGTGTTGTGTGATAAGAAGGTGCCGCCCAAGCTTAAAGGCAAATTCTACAGGGCGGTAGTCCGTCCGGCCATGTTGTATGGAGCGGAGTGTTGGCCAGTTAAGAACTCCCACATCCAAAAAATGAAAGTGGCAGAAATGCGGATGTTGCGTTAGATGTGTGGGCTGACTAGAGGGGATAGAGTTCGGAATGAGATTATCAGGGAGAAGGTTGGTGTGACCCCAGTGGAGTATAAGATGCGGGAGGTCCGATTGACATGGTTCGGACACGTGATGAGGAGGGGCATGGATGCCCCGGTTCGTAGGTGTGAGAGGCTAGCGTTGGATGGTTTTAGGCGGGGTAGAGGTAGGCCGAAGAAGTACTGGGGTGAGGTAATTAGGCGGGACATGGAGCAGTTATAGCTCACCGAGGACATACCCTAGATAGGAAGATCTGGAGGACGCGAATTAGGGCAGAAGGCTAGGGTCAGTTTGGGTCGCTAGTGTAGGGAATTACTTGGTGGGGGTATTATTCTTGTTATGGTACCTTGTTCCATGTTTTATTACGAATCTGTGTGCTTTTCTCTGTTTTTATTACTTATGGGTGCCGTATTTATGTTAAGAAATCTTGTTCTGTGCTTTACTATGTATTTGTGCGGTATCTCGTGTCTTGAGCCGGGGGTCTATCGGAAACAGCCTTTCTACCTCTTTAGAGGTAGAGGTATGGACTGCGTACATCTTACCCCCCCCAGACCCCACTAGGTGGGAATACACTGGGTTTGTTGTTGTTGTTGTTGTTTCTTCGGTTTTTAAGATTTAAGACGTTTGGATTTTATTACATTTTTGAGCATTAATATATTGTCTCTAAATCGCAACATTAACTAGTTAAAAGTTAAAATTTATTTCCCTCACCATCTTCGCTTGCATATGTTGGAGTATTTGGAAGGAAAGAAATGATATATGTTTTGAAGGAAAGATAGCAAGTGTAGAACCATTTGAACACAAATGCTTATAGGTGTTGGATTTTATTGTAATCTACAGGAGGTAAAGGAGGAAGATAGTATGTTCCATTTAATCTTCATTCAATCATCTTTAATGCAGACCGCAACAAGCCTTCTTTTTGTTTTTGTATAGAAGGATCTCTGATTCTTGTAATGCCTTAGCACCAGTGTGGTGCTAAGCTTTCTCCTTGCTTTTAAATGTGTACAATCTACTTACCTTCTCAAAAAATAATACTCCCTCTGTGCCAATTTATGTGGCACCACTTGACTGGGCACAAATTTTAAGAAATAAGCGAAGACTTTATTATGTTTACCAAATTGCCCTTAATTAAAATCTCTTTAGTGCTTACTTTTAGTTAACTTTTCTTCAAAATAAATTATTAAGTCGGATCCAAAAGGCTAAAATGAGGATGGTGCCATTAAATAGTTGCCAAAAGGAAAGGTGATCCAAAAGGCTAAAATGGGGATGGTGCCATTAAATAGTTGCCAAAAGGAAAGGTGACTACTTTTTGGGATGGACTAAAAAGTAAAGGATGCCACATATCTAATCTTCAACTGGAACACAGACAGTCTGTTTGTAGGAATCCAAATAAGAGGGGGAGATTCAAGATATGATAAAGGAAATTTGGGGTGTTAGATGGATTAAATATGCGTGTTTGCAAGCTAGTGGTACCAGGGGGGCATTTTAATGTTATGGGACAGCAGATCATGGAAAGGTGAAGTACTGGAAGTTGGCTCTTACACTTACTTGCAAGTTTGAGGCAATGTTACAAGATTTCAACTGCCATATTATAAGAGTTTATGCTCCAAATTGTAGATTAGAAAGAGAACACGTGTGAGGGGAAATAAGTGCTGTTAGGAGTCTATTTGGGGGCATGGGCAATATGTGGAGATTTTAATACTACAAGATTTCCTTCAGAGAAGAGAAATTGCAGAAGGAGAACACCATCGATTATAGATTTCTCTGACTTCATTGAAGATATGGACCTTCTGGACTTACAATTGGAAGGGGGTAGATTTACTTGGTACAAAGGAGACAACAATAACGTTGCTTCTAGAATCGACAGGTTCTTAATTTCTAAGGAATGGGATGATACTTTCAGCAAAATAAAACAGGTTGCAATGCAGAGATTGTGCTCTGATCACAACCCAATTGCTTTACAACGTCGAGTTTGGGAACACAAGAAATCCTATTTCAAGCAAGAAAATTGGTGGTTGAATACAGATGGCTTTGTGGAAAGAATCAAAGATTGGTGGGACTTTTGTTTATATTGGCAAATCTGATTACATCCTTGGATGTAAGTTAAAAGCCCTCAAAGGCAAATTAAATAAGTGGAGCAGAACTAGTATGGGAAATCTGGGTATGCAAAAGGCTCAACTTTTAAGTAGGGGTGTGCAAAAATTGAACTGACCGATAAATCGAACCGATAAAAATGTTATTGGGTTATTGATATTGGTTTATTGGGTTAACGGTTTCTTATTGGTTTTATAATAAAATTTATTGGGTAAATGGTTCGGTTTCGATTTTAGCTTAGTGGGTTATCGGTGAAAACCGATAACCCAATAAGGATACACTAAATTATTGTTTTATATCCTTATTTATGTTATATATATAAATTTCTCTCTCTCTCTCTCTCTCTATATATATATATATATATGTATATATATTATATGCACTACTTATTCACAATTCAGTGAATCATAAAGTATTAACCTATTCAGGGCAATAAATGCACAATATAAAACTCGGTTATTATCGTATTCAAAAGCTTGAAGCATTTATAGCTTCCAACAATTAGGATTCAATTTTTTTCCGAACTAACATTCATTTCAAGTTTGAAGATTTCTGTAAACTAAAATGCATTGCGTAGGATTTTGGCGGTAACTAAGATTTCGTTTTTTTATGTTAGTTGTTACTATTTCTATTCTATAAGTATTTTCTTATTGGTTAAACCGAAAATCAAACCGTTAAGGACCAAAAATCGATAAATCAAAACCGATAAGAAAATATCTTATTGGTTGGTTATTGGTTTTACATATTTAAAAATTGAAAGCCGATAAACCGAATCAATAACACATAAAACCGAACCGAACCGACCGATGCACATCCCTACTTCTAAGTGGGTGTTTGGATGAGCTTATTTTAAGTTAAAAATAGTTTTTAATCTATTTTTCACTTTTTTAAGTGTTTGGCAATTTAAAACTTGCTTAAAAAAAGATAAAATTTGTTTTTTATAAGCTACTTTTTCAAAGCACCTCATTAAGTACTTATTTTTTGGGGGCTTATAAGCCATTGTGTTTTAACCCACTAAAAGACATTTTTATCCCTCAATTTTTTTTTTTTTGAAAAAAAGACATTCTTATCCCTCAATTTTTTTTTTTAAAGAGGAACTTGTGTGAGCACTTGTTATAAGTTTTTCTCAGCATAAGAAAACATTATGATAAAATAGCATTTCTTCCATTTTACTTTAACTTATCACTTTTTGATATGATACGCTCATTAAAAAATAATTATTATATGATTATTTTAACTTGCTATCTCTATTAATTGATGTTTAGGACCTGTCTGATCATAAATTTTTAAGTAATTTTTTGAAAAAAATTTGACAAATAATGTTTGGCCATATAATTTGTCATTATTTGGTAACTATTTTTGGCAAATAATTCAAATTCTCAAATACTAGGAAAAATAGTATTTGAACCAAATTTCATTTTTTGAGAACGTTTACAAGTGAAATATTTTTCCTAAATATTATGACCAAATACATGGTGAAACTAAGGGAACATTTACAAATGAAATATATATTTTGCTTGATGATTTAAACTCTTTTAACAATAAAAAAGGTTTTTTAGCGTACAAATTAATACTCATTTAAGAAAATATTTTATATATATATATATATATAATAAAATATATATTAATTTTAATTTGAATCATTTTAAAAAAAAGGGCAGCCCGGTGCACTAAAGCTACCGCTATGCGCGGTGTCCGGGGAAGGGCCCATCACAAGGGTGTATCGTACGCAGTCTTACCTTGCATTTCTGCCAGAGTTTGTTTCCAAGGCTTGAACCCATGACCAGTCACATGGAAGAAACTTTACCAGTTACTCCAAGGCTCCCCTTCAATTTGAATCATTTTAGAAATAAAAATTAATAATAATCAACTCTACATACCCTTAGTAGTTTTAAGGGTATTTCAGACATTTTGACAAAAAAAAGTGCTTAAAAGCACTTGGTTACCAAACACATTAATAATTTTTTTTTCAGTTTCAACACTTTTATCCAAACACATAACTACTTATTTTTAAAATAAGTTCAACACTTTCAAAAGCACTTTTTAAAAGCCACTTTTTTTGAGCCTATCCAAACGGGCCCTTAGTCAATTAGCCACCTTGGATGAAGCGATGAAAATTAGAATTCTAGCAGAAGAAGAGTCAGCTTTGAAGGCATCTCTACTTATGAAATATGAAGAGCACCTCAAAAATGAAGAAATTGCGTGGAGACAAAGATCAAGAGCATTATGGTTGAAAGAGGGGGATAAAAATACCAAATATTTTCATAAAGTGGCAAATGCACATAAAAGAAGCAACAACATAGACAATTTGGTGATTCAAGATGAACCAGTGAGGGATCCAGAGAAAATTAAAGCGGGGATTATTGGGTTCTATCGGAGGTTATATTCAGAAACTATAGAGAGGAGATCTAATAGTAATTTGATCAATTGTCCCGTGATTACTGAAGCTGAAAGTGATGCTCTACAAAAAGATTTTGAGGAACAAGAAGTACTTTCATGTCTGAAGATGTGTGCCATGGATAAAGCTCTAGGCCCAGATGGATACACAATTGGCTTCTTCGTCAAATGCTGGGAAGTAGTGAAAAAGGATATCATGGGAACATTCAAGAACTTCCATGACCATGGCATATTTGAGAGGAGTTTCAACGCAACATACATTGTTTTGATCCCAAAGAAGACGGGAGCCAAAGAATTGCGAGATTTTAGGCCCATGAGTCTAATAGGCAGTGTTTACAAGCTAATTTCAAAGGTGCTTACAGACTGGTAGATGTCCAGCAAATGGCTTTCATTAAAAATAGACAAATAATGGATGTCATCTTAATTGCAAATGAGGTAGTAGATTCCAGAATCACTCAAGGGAAATGAGAATGCTAGCTTGTATGGGATTTGGAAGGAGGTGGATTCATTGGGTAAGATATTGTATATTCACTGTCCGATTCTCGGTTCTTATCAATGGATCACCTGAAGGCTTTTTCCCTGCTCAAACGGGCTTGAGACAGGGTGATCCGTTGTCCCCGTTTTTATTTATCATTGTCATAGAGGGCCTGAATAACATGATAAAAGTGGCTAGACAGAATGAATGTCTCAGGGGTTTTGAGGTAGCTACAACTCAAACCTCAAGTTCAGACGACAACATGGAAGTTACTCATCTACAATATGCCGATGATACCTTAATTTTTTGTGATGCTGATGAAGGGAAATTACTGATTTTTGAGATCAATAGTAGTACTTTTTGAAGGTGTCTTTGGCCTTCATATCAATTGGAGAAAAAGTTAGTAGTCCCCAATCAGTGAAGTCCCAAATATGATGGAGTTGTCTAGAATTCTGGGAAGGGAAGTAGGTTCTCTACCTACCATTTATCTGGGAATGCCTTTAGGTGTCAAATCAAAAGTTTTGAACATCTGGAATACAGTAATTGAAAAGTGCGAGAAGAAGCTAACAAGCTGGAAATGTCAATACATCTCCCTGGGAGGTATAGTCACTCTCACTAATTCAGTTTTGGATGCCCTTCCAACCTACATGATGTCTATCTTTCCCATTCCTGATGAGTGATTCAGAGACTGACAAGATTAGGAGGGATTTCTTTTGGAAAGGGATTAAGGAGAGTGACTCTACTGTGCTACATCTAGTCAAATGGAAAAAGGTTCTCTGGGGGAAGAAGCAAGGTGGGTTAGCAATAAGGAATTTGAAATTGCAAAGCAAAGCTCTTAGATTGAAATGGTTATGGAGGTATTCTCAAGAGCCTCAAACATATTGGCGCAAAGTAACCAAAGTTAAATATGGAGAGGAAAATAAATGGGTGACAAAGGAGGTTCTCACACCTTATGGTGTAAGTCGATGGAGGTCCATCAGAATACTTTGGCCTCTTTTGAAGAACAATACAATTGTCAGGACAGGTAGTGGAAGAAAAACATTGTTCTGGGAGGACAAATGATTGGGCACTTCAAGTTTGAAGAATCTTTTTCCTGAGATGTATAACTTGGCAGTGCAAAAACAAATTAGCTTAGCTAACAGTTGGACACAACAAGGTTGGAATCTCCAGTTTAGAAGGAACTTCAATGATTGGAAATTGAAAAGGTGACAGACTTTTTCAGTGCGCTGGACGGTTTTAAAGGAATGGAAGAGGAGCCTGACAGGTTATGGTGGATCAAAGACAACAAAGGTACGTTCAGAGTGAGCTCAGCTTATAAGTTTTTGAATTAAGGTGGGCAACAGCCTCCACAGTGGCCTTGGAAACAGATCTGGAATCTGAAAATCCCTTTCAAGGTGGCATGTTTCACTTGGCTACTAGCGAGAGAAACAGTTCTAACACAAGAAAATCTCAAGAAAAAAAGGTTCTCTTGTGTTCCAGAAGCTATTTATGTGGGGAGGAGGTTGAGACCGTAAGTCATTTGTTTCTCCATTGTAGTATAACAACTCAACTCTGTGAATTTTCATTGGTCTCAGAGGTTTTGTTTGGGCCATGCCTAACAAGATCACACATCTCCTACACAGTTGGGAAGAGCTAGGGATGGAAGCTTCAGATAAAGATAGATGGAGAATTGTTCTAGCTTGCATTTGGTGGACAATTTGGACAGAAAGGAATGCTAGATGTTTTGAGAGCAAATGCAATGATCTACAGAAGATCAAGTTGAACTGCGTCAAACGTTTTTGTTTTTGGTGCACGCAGATGTACCTAGAAGACACTAAATCCATTATAGATATCCTAGGTTCCTGTTAGGATTAGGATTCCGATTTTCTTCATTTTTGACAAGTTGTAAATATGGTTTTCAGTACAACCTATGTACTGGTTTTAGTGACTACACACAAATGTTACCTTCTAAAAAAAAAAAAGGAACAGAAGTAGTAGTAATTGGAAATATCTAATTTATATGGTGTTGTAAAAACTATTTGCTTGATGAAACACACTTTAACCGCCAGTGGTGGTGGCAACTGTCGGTGATGATTGTGAGGTGGTGCCTAGTGGTGTTTGATGTCGGTGGAGGAGGCTGATGGTAGTGGTTGTTTGATAGAGGTGTAGGTGGTGCTCAAGGTGGTTGGTGGCAGTGTTATCAAAAGCAAAAATCAGAAAAAAGCTTTAAGATCCGTTGGGGCTTTAAACGCAACGTGCAAATACAGCGTGGGATTTAATGAAAAAGGTGCAAATGGTGAAAAAATACAAATATATATAAGTACTCCAAGACAACAAAATCCATCTCTTTATCCAGGTGTTTTTTTGTGAATCTGAAACAGAGACAATGAACCATCTCTTTATCCATTGCAAAGTGACAGAGAAACTGTGGCAGGTGTTCTTTAATTTGAGGGGTATGAGCTGGTCAATCCTCTCTACTTCTTTGGAGCTAGTGGTATGATCTGCGTACATTTTACCCTCCCCAGACTCCACTAGATGGGAACTCACTGGGTATGTTGTTGAGCTGGTCTATGCCAAGGCACACCTCAGAAGTTCTAGCATGCTGGATTAGAGAAAGTAGTATGTCACGCCACAAGGAGAGATGGAAGATTGTCCCTGCTTGCATCTGGTGGACAATTTGGAAGGAGAGGAACCAGAGATGCTTTGGAAACAAGAGCATACCTTTCCAGAGTTTGAAGTTGAATTGCCTAGTTACTTTTATTTTTGGTGTAACTATTTCATCCTCAAAGAGGTGGAAGACATTACTCACTTTCTGGATAGTTTAGGAGGGGCATAGGTGATAGTCTCTCTTTGGTTTTTGCTTACTGTATACTCTTGATGTAAGTAACCCTGAAATACACTATTGGTGTATTTTTGTCTATAAAATGTGAACTTTCTAAAAAAAAATAATTATAAGCATGAACAATAGATGTATGAACAAAGAAAATTGAAAAAAATAACAACAATAAAGTGAAATATTAATTGTTTACCTTTGCCTCTTCAAGAAACGCTCATTGGCAAGGAAAAGTATGTCTTAGAGTCATGATGATGACACTGTAACGCATAACATGTTATGAGCCTCGCTTCAGGGCTTAAGCGGCACCTTTGACAACACTGGTTGATGTTTGGGATGCGGTGGAAATGGTGTTGGCAATGGTAGTTGTGCATTGAAGGCTAGTGGTTGTTGGTAGAGTTGGTTGTGTTGTGGTAGTTGATAGAGTATACATAAAATCTCACATGAATTTTTAAGTGAGCATTTTAATGATCAGATTTTGTACCAAATCTGAATAAATTAGGCCTATTCTGAGCAAATAACTAATTGTAAAGGGATCAAAAAATAAATGCATTAAAAGGATTGAGATGTACATTATTCAGATCTCCATTAAGGAGAAACAAATGGGACCCAAGGGTGTAGCCTAGTGGTTCAATGAAGTTGGATTGCGCACCATGAGGTCTCAGGTTCAATTCGCAACAGAGACAAACACTAGGTGATTTCTTCCCTTCTGTTCTAGCCTTGGTGGATAAAGTTACTTGGTACCTGTTACTGGTGGCAGGTGGCGCAAGCTGGCCCGGACACCACGGTTATCAAAAATAAAAGATAAAAAATTGGTGCTATAGTTCCATAATAGTAAAGTGCATTAAGTTGAAGATACAACAAACGACATTAGTTACACGGTTTTGGTTTCACTGATTCCCAGAGTGTGCTTCCCCAGAACTCAACTGGTCCACAAAACCATCAAGTAACATCATTTTGTCAATAAGTACAGCAATGTCGCGATTCAGTCCTTATACAGTTTTCTATGGGATACTTCATTGGATCAAGTGTTAAGTATCTGACTTTACTACTAAGAGTTTTCTAATCATAGTATTGGCTATATTGCTTGAGTGTGTGGGTTGTAGCTCTAGTCAGGAGAGTTTTGGGTGTCGTGGGTGTCTTTGGTCTGTGAGTGTATGTTACTACTAGGTGGGTGTCCTATTTCTTATTCCTTATTTCATATTGCTCTTATTCCTCTTATTTCGTATTTCTCTGATCTCTATTTTTATTATTCCTTATTTCTGTTATGCCATGTTATGCCATCCATCTTGCTTCATGTTTCATTACGACCTTGTTTACTATTCTTTATCTTGAGCCGAGGGTCTATCGGAAACGACCTCTCTACTTCTTCGAAGGTAGCGGTATGGACTGCGTACATTTTACCCTCCCCAGACCCCACTTTGTGAGAATACACTGGGTTTGTTGTTCTTCTTGTTGAATGTCATTTCCTCATGATATGACAACAAATGATACTATCTCCTATTCTGATAATTTGAAATGATTAAAATTTGCTTCAAAAGGACATGTAAAACGTGCTAATAATAGATATTTCCATTCACCTTACAATTTCTGTTGGTTATCTATCACAGGTTCGTGTTTCTGAGTATAACAATGTGCGTAGTCAACTTAATGCCATCAACCGAAAGCAGACTGGAAGGTACGTTAAAGATGGTATTCCATTGGATAAACATGGAGTTCCAATTAATGGTGATTTATTAGTTTTGAGTATTCCGCTGTCATTATTGATTTACCATAAAGGAAGCTTTACCCTACTGCCTAATGTTTGTCAAATACACTGGCAACATAGATGGACATAATTATGCAATTTAAAAAGGAAAAGAGGCAGCAAACTTAAGATATGCTATGTCAAAATTAGCTTCTATTAGACATGGAATGCTTTCTTTGATAAAGATTAAACATGGAACATACATCCATGTTGTTTTTGTTCGAGGTCGACATATATTAAAGGTGGCCCTCATCCCCCAGGGTTTTGGTCTAGTGGTAAGAGCTCAATTTGTGATGTATGGGTTAAGCGCACATCACGGATTTACACCCTGTCATGGACAAAAGCCTGGTTCATAGGTGGAGAAGAGTAGAGTGGTGGACCCATTCAGAGTTCCGAACAGTGTGCCACGGGCCCTCGGGGATTTCTTGGTTATCAATAAAGAAAGTGCCCCTCGTATTATCTGGTCAGTTAGAGTTGCACACACACAAGAAGTAGCAGCTAGTATCAAAATGTACCGTAAATCAGTTATATTCCTATGATCCGTATTAATTTTGAATGTACATGTGGTTGTGATAGATTATTTATTTAAATATTGGAGGGAGGTGATTAGACATGACATAGAGCAGTTACAGCTTAACGAGGACATGACCTTAGATAGGAAGGTGTGGAGGATGCGGGATTAAGGTAGATGTGTAGTAGGTTGGAGTGCATCTTTGCTAGTAGGTAGCTGTGTTTGGTCTTGGTATCCCTGCTAGTTACTGTAGAGCTTTGCTTGTAGTGTCTTGGTGATGTTGTTTCGGATAGGTGGATTGTAGTACTACTTTGTTCTAGACTTATTTTTGTTATTATTTGATGTTTGTTTCTACCTATTGTTTTTTGTGCTTATATTATGTCCTCTAGATTGTTTTTGTCTTGAGCCGGGGGTCTTTCGGAGGCGGACTCAATGCCTCACCTCTGAGTTAGTGGTACGGACTGCGTTCACTTTACCCTCCCCAGATCCCCCTTTTTGGGAATATACTGGGTATGTTGTTGTTGGTGATGTGTTGATAGATAGTTCTGTATTAGGTATATCGCGAACAGAATGAATTTAGAGATTATAGGACTCCATCTGGATGAGGGAAGTTAAAATAGAACTTCCATACAGGGTGCTAGATTCATGTTGTTCATAGAAACCTTAAAATCTTTTGGAGAAGATTGCAAAAAATCTGAAGTTTGGTACTCGGGGCTTGGAACTTATCCTTATCAAGGGATCAGGAAGACTGCTCCTCAATGTTCGTTTCTTTGTTATTTGTTGTTTTAATTGGTTAATCATTGGAATTTCCTCCAAGATTCTGGGGTGATGGGTGACTTAAATAATCTTTGGAATTGCTGATCTTGGTTGCTATAACTATTCTTTATCTTTAATTAGTATCTACTTGGCATGCTAGCTGATGTACTTGGTGTGTTTGTTCCAGCTTAGCTGTCCGTGATCTGTCCAATTTGGTAAAGCCAGAAGATGTTGTTAACTCAGAACACCTAACAACTCTCCTTGCTGTTGTTTCAAAGTACTCACAGAAAGACTGGTTATCAAGTTATGAGACCCTGACCACCTATGTGGTAAGAACTTTGTTGGATACCGTTTATAGCCTCACATATCTTCTGTTTACTTGGATTGTGCGTCTGCTATGCATAGTGGTTCTGATTGTAGCAATTCATTTTGGATTAGTTTATTCTCCTTCGAGGACAAACTAAACTTCTTACTTATTTCTTCAATTTGAAATGTCTTCCTTTCTTTCTGAACTCTTTATAATGCTATCCCACAAGTTTTCCATTTTCATTTAACTAATTGTTTAGGTTCCCAGATCTTCTAAGCTGCTCTATGAGGACAATGAATATGCTCTTTATACTGTAACATTGTTCAACCGTGATGCCGACAATTTCAAGATTAAGGCGCGTGAAAGAGGCTTCCAGGTCAGTTTTCCTTACCTTTTTCAAGTTTCTTCCCCAGGACACCCACCAGGTGGGAAAATAACTTTTCAATATGTACAATTGTTGCATATGGTGCGGTGGGAAGAGATAATGATAGAGGTAGGCCTCACCTAAAGAGTGTCTTATCTACATTTGGTTCAGATTCGCGATTTTGAACATAATCCAGAGACGCAACAAAGCAGGAAACAAGAGCTGGAAAAACTGATGCAAGACCAAGAGACATTCAGAAGCTCTCTGTTGCAGTGGTGCTATACCAGTTATGGGGAGGTACTCCCCTCTTAAGAACCTTTTGGAGTTCTAAGCATTTCTGAGTACATTTTCTGCTAACTGTTAATTTTGCGAGATTCATAGACTTCTGCCTATGATGCTGGCTTTACATTTGAGATGCTTTGCAGTCTCGAAGGAAATGAAAAAGTGAATGATTTTTCATCAGGCAAAAATATATCTACTACTAAGGATCTTGGAGTCTCTTTCGTAGTTTGTGCTAACTTGGGTGAAGTCTATGGGTCATCCAAGATCACTTTAGAATCAGATGCTAACTTGCGGTTTTTTTTTGGTCAAGGTAAAACATTTTTATATATAAGTAATTATCAGCATAAAAATGCTGGAATCTAATAGGGTGTATTAGTAATTCTGAGATTAGTAATGTTGGGATTATTCTTTATCGATTATTTGTTTTTTTGTATTAAATGAATATGGTGTATTAGAATAGGAATAATACTGAATATGGTGTATTAGTTCCGAATAGGGTGTATAACTAATTCATGATTTAGTTATGCCAGACTTAAGTTTGCAACCAAACATTTTACTAAAATTCAATCTTTACTATTTTTATACATTCTACCTAATACGCCCTACCAAACGAGTCCCAAGTGTTATAGAGGTAGCTCCAATTCATGGAGTAGTTTTGGATTCAACTGGGCAATTGGCAAAGAGCAGGAAGAGATTGGAGTTGACATTTTACTGCTTAACCAATAGACCAAAAGTAATGATTAATGGGCTAAGTACCCTATTGTGATTTCCGTTCTTCCGACCGCTATAATTGTAATTACTTTTTAGATTTTGCAATCCATCTCGATCTGGGTTCTCAGTTCTCACTATTTCCTTTTCTTTTCTTAGTGCTGATTGATTTATTTTCATTTCCTACTCAACCGTATCGTAATTGGTGTGATTGAAATCCTCGTCTACAAAGTCCTGTCATCATCCTACAGGTTTTTAGCTCCTGGATGCACTTCTGCGCTGTGCGTATCTTTGCTGAGAGCATTTTGAGATACGGCTTGCCTCCATCATTTCTGGTAATTCATTTGAAGCCTCCAATATCATGTTTTTCAACTACTCTTTTTGTTGTATTTACTATTTAGATCCTTATCAGTAATGTTACTTAAGGACTGACATAAATTTTCAGTCTGTTGTATTGGCACCCTCAACCAAAAGTGAGAAGAAAGTGCGTTCCATTCTCGAGTCACTCTGCGACAGTTCGAACAGGTATGTGATAAGGAATCCAATCCTAACCACATTTGACACAGATACCCTCCTAGATCTAGATGCACCAGAACACTACATGTGCAGGAGTTTTATGTGTGTGGGAATGGATGACTGAAACCCCCAAATTTCCATAGCTCCCTCCCTGTTACGAATAATGCCCTATTTGCTCTCCTTAAAAGAACTGGGTTTTGTAAGCATGCAATATTTCTCCCTGAACTCCACCGTTAAGGAACCCGTGTAAATCTTTTAACTATTTAAAATTCTATTGCATGACTGTCAATGGAGTTTATAAAAAAGAAAACATTTCCCCCCCGGTATCCAGACCCCACCTGTTGGATTACGTGGGTTTGTTATTGTCATCGTTGAACAGGAACATGTTGCTAAAATGGATATGGTATTTAGCTTGACCATTACTGGTCCCAATTACATTTACTGCATTCCATCTTTACTTGTTGCTGAAAGTACTGATAGTGGTTGACTGAGTAAATCATAAGAAAAGAACATGCATTTCCTCAGTTGCAATAGGCCATATCTATGTGGTCCTTGGACCTACATGTTTTTCTGCTCAACCTTTTGACTGATGGTTATTAAATGTTTCTATTACCATGTTCCCAATTTATATTGCTTTTAAAATTCAACTGCAGCAATTTCTGGAAAGCTGAGGATGAAGGGGGAATGGCTGGTTTTGGAGGTGACACAGAGGCTCATCCTTACGTCTCATTCACCATAAATCTTGTTTGAGTTCGAGGAATGGCTTTGTCTGTCCATTGCATTGGTTTGCATTGCTCATCCTTATCATCAATAAGGGCAGGTTGCGCACTTGTACAATAGAGAGGATTCTCCAATTTTTTTTTATTTTTTTTAATATTATATGTTTATTGTAAAACATATTTTTTTTTAACTTCATCCTTCCTCCTTTATAGGGGTTGATTGTATTCCAGCTCTTGTTATTTCACTTGGATGAAGAGTTTAAGACGTTTTGCTACTTATTGGGAACCTTTTTTCCATTGAGATACTAAATATTATTTGTTCTTGTTTTAAGCCTGTATCTCGTTGTAGCTTTCTATAAATATGATCCTCCTTGGTCCGATTGTCATGCATTTTCGCTCGAAGCTTAGCTTAGATGGAGTAATTGCCAATCTGATTGCTGCTTCCTCAATTCGCTTTTACTTGTCTGCTATTTTAAAAATAAATTCACTTTTACTTGCCCACTATTCCAATATATCAAGGACAACTTTTTTTTGCAGGCATTAATTACTTATTTCTCAAATTATTTTTTAAGATTTTATACTAAACATCAATTAATAGCGGTAGATTGATAAGATAGTGATGCCAATCATTGTTTTCTTAATGGGTGTGCTAAATTCAAATGTAACAAGTAAAAATGAACGGGTGGAGTATAAGTTATTTGCAAGTATTGAAACTTGCCCTTATTGAAGTACAAGTGATCGAGTATGAAATCTAGTTAAACAATGAGCAGGAATTTGGGTAAGTTGTGCAAGAAATGTAACTAAAAGAAAACACAGTTGCAGTAGTACTTAAATGCATTGGTAAAGTTAATTGCAAAATTAGTACCCCTCTTCCGCCCTGCCCTATGATACCTTTATAGTATTTCACACGAGGCCAATTTTCAATATTGCCAAGTTGTCAAACATTTGAATAAACATTTGACCAATTATTAAATGTTAACTTCTCTAAAAAATACTTGATGTGTACAGAGATATTTTTTTTTTAGAAAAACTAAAATAGCTAGATAAGATTTACCCTACTACTCGAGAAGATATGATTTGTTCAAAAGTAGGGCAAAATTCATCAGGTAATTATCTTTAGAAAAAAGTCCATTAAATTTCTAGGTGGGCGTCCCAATGTTGTTTAAGCATGGCTTAGAGACAAAACTAGAAATAATTTAAGATGGGTGGTTTTATTTAGATTAATTTTTACTTTATATTCTTATGGTGGTTTTTAGTTGGGGATTTATTGAAAATAGTCTTTTATCTACGAAGGTAAGATAAAGTCGGCTAACATCTTACCTTCTTAGATCTCACTCGTGGGATTATATTGTGTTTGTTGTTGTTGCTATTTTCGATTATGAAGTGAGTACTATTCTCTCTGTCTCATATTAGTTGATTACTTTTACTTTGGCATGCTACTTAAGATTATGACTATGAAGGATAATTTTATTAATTTATCCCTTAAAATACTTTTTTGAAACTTTATAAACTTAGTTTTACACTTGTAAAAAAATATTAATTGTAGGGGTCAAATGAAAAAAACATATGGATTTATGTTGCAAGTGTTGAACGGTCTACTAATTTAGTAAGTGGATAAAAAATTTGAGACATATATATTTAGTAAAGTGATCAACTAATATGGATAGTAAGATGATAACTAATATGACAAAAAAGACAGAATTTCTTATAATTATACAATTAGGTTAATTAGTTGCTGTCATGCCTCACTCTTATTCCATTAAAAAATTATTTGGTCATTATGTTTCCAACAAAAATGTACTATGGTATTAGTTGGAGAAGTAAAGGTGCACAATCTAATAAAGGATGCAAATTAGAAGACATGTTTAAATCAATTTTGGAACTTATCGATTATCATACTTACTTTTCAGAATAGAGATAAAACTTGTTTATCTTTTGTACGACACTTAATGCGAAATTAATAAAGGGTGTAAATTAACTAATATAACTTTATTAAATACATATTAAATATTGCTATTATTTATTGGTGTTAATTAATTTTATTAAATTACTAAGAATAAGTTGAAAAAAAGTATTTAATTATTTTTTGATTTTTTAAATTTGTTAATTATTTTGAGATAAGATTTTTTTGACAAACATATGAAGTAATATAAAACGAAGAGAGTAAGTCAGTTGAATGATTCAATCAATTAATGAGAGGATAAGAAATACTGAGATTTGTCATTTTGAGGGCCGCTTGTCGTATGGCATCTCATCGAATTGGGTGTTCTTTGTCATTATAATTAGTTCAAATCCAAACAAAAATCATAGGCGAAGTCAGAATTTTAAAATTTTAATATTTTATTTATGTAAAAAATCTAATGAATTTCTTAATAAAAAATTTAGAATTTGAAGTGATTGGGCTCTATCGCACTTATACTTCGACTTTTAGTTCTGTTCCTAAATAAAACTAGGCTTTTCTCAAATGTGGGAAGGGTAAGGTATAGTTGATTAGAGTTGCGCATAAATTAATAATACTGAGATTAGTTAAGAAAGAACTTACAAACTATTTTATGTATATCTAGAATTAATTGTTCATGTACTATTTTATCTTGGCTTAAGTCATCAGTAGACACTTAAAATTGTTTGCAAAATTCACTTGAACTCCTCAATTTGGATTTGTACCTATTAAACACTTTAAGTATTCAAAACAGTACCTATTGAACACTTTTTGCTGACATGGTGGCAACATAAGTGTAATACACGCCCAATACGCGCGTGAAGCCAAAAAAAAATATTTACAAATCAATCAAAAAATAACATGTCAACATTAAAAATTTCAAAATTTAAATATGTATGTATAATTAAAAAAAAAAAAAAACTGTTGCAATGTCTTCCCCAACTTCTCCACCTTATTGCATACATTTCTTTAATGGCCAAATTCCTCCTCTACTCTCCTTTTCAATATACTCCCCCATTCTTTCTTCATATCATATCATCATTCAGTTTTTATCAAACATCATTTGTCGTTATCTTCATCAGAAAAACCACAAAATAGAAAAAATCGGGTAAAAAATATTTTTCGACGAAACTACATTTTTTTCGGTAAAAATGTATTTTTTTCGATAAACTTAATATGAATTTAATTACTTTCTTTGAAATTAGTAATGAATTCACTCAATGCCACATATGACATATCCTTAAGGATGGAACTTCTTTATGCTTTTTTGTCCCTTAAATAAATAAGAAGGATGAAATAAAGAGCTTTGAGAAATTTTGGGATTTCTTCGATTTTCCTTGAAATTTTCGGAACAACTTAAAGCGTTTGTCGATGACTTAATCCTTCTATCTTTTATATATCACACATAAAATAATACATATATTTTTTGATAACTTCTACATGCATTAATTACTTAAGTTACTAAATAGCAAATTCAAACACAAGGTTAATGTTAATTATACAGACCTAACCAACTATTGAATATGATATTACTTACTTAGAATAACATATTCCTCCTAACTAGCAACCAGACGACCCCTTCGGGAGTTGTTCATTGAAATTTCCAAATATAGCCCCAACAAATCTAAAAATGGAAAGTCCTGAACATTAGACTCCCGCTTATTCCAGAGACAAACAGACTAAATCAAAAGTCAAAACTATATAAACTAAAATTACTTTTGAGGCCAAAAGTTCGAAACCACACCAAATTTACATCGACTTCTTCCTCCTTTTTTCCTTGTGTAAATAGAATTTTCATTAAAGACCAATAACAAAAAAGAAATAAGACTAAATGCCCAATATATATAATTCCACAAGGACCAACGTCCTGGAACTAACATCATAACCCCACTTTTATTCGAATCCAAAAAAAAATAAAAATACAGCCACTCGATTTAAAACCTTATTTTAGAGCCTACATCCTACAGGATTATTACATGAAAATAATCATTGAAACTTACTGATCATCATAGTACAAATTGCTGGCCCTGACCAAGTGACGAATATCCATAGGATAAGAATCAGAGGGTAAAAGAGCTCTGTAAGCTCTATTTGAAGCAATGACATTGCCAGTTTCAGTAGGATGAAAATTATCATAAAAGAATCGTGTTGCCCTAATGAGGCATGGAGATTTTCCTGGTATGCATTGCCCTTCAGGCATAGTATCAGAAACTTTGCAGCATGGTCTATTCAAAAGAGTTAGAGCTGCATGCAAAAATGAAAAATCTTCAATTAGCTGATTAAAAAGAAGTAAATTTAAAGAATAAATCGTATAGTATAATGTTTGGTCAAACTAAAAGTGCTTATTAAGTCGGACTAAAATGTTTGGTACTTGATTACCTATCGCGGATGAGATGCTATACATGTTTATGTATATGAATTTTGCATCTGGTAAATTGGTATTGAGATCATCAACAAGTGCTTTTAACTTGTTGTTGAATAACTGAACTGCTTGATTTGTTGAATCCACACAAAAAAGTGTGTCGTGTCTTTTCAATTGATCAGGAATGCAACCTATTTGGGGCAGTCCAAAAAGGGTTATTTTCCTAGCTCCATCTTCATACAACTCCTAGTACCAACCAAAATGCAACATATATCAGTTCTATTGAATTTTTTAATAATTCTCTGACGCATATCTCTACTATATATCTACAACACTTTAAGGATGTGTACGCTATATAGGAAGGGAAATATTTTTATGTAATTAGAAAAATAAGTTGGGTCTCTTAATTTTTCTAGTGTACGTTGGGTACATAAACAAAAATATTATTTGTCGTAAAAGCATCTAGACAAATATAATGGGGCGGCTATAGGGGTGTGGGGTGGTGGGGATGGGGGCCACCGGGTGGAGATAAAGAAGATGAGGTGCGTTGGAGAGTGAAAAAAACACAATCAACGAGAGAAATATCATTAGTGAAAATCGCTCTTATTTTTCATCCATTGAAAACTCGTTTTCAAGAAACTATACTTTTCAAGAGAAAACGTTTCTTAATTTGTTGAGGAATCAAAAATGAAGTTTTTATTTTTTCTAAAAGATGTTCCTTCGTACTGAACGCACACCAAATATAATTCCTTCTTTGCCCTCTCAATAAAAAATTAATGTAAATATACACAACCAAAATAAAAATATTTGAACCTTTAATTGTTGGGAGTACTGTTGAATCAAGATAGTTGCATACTGACTTGGTGAGTACAAATTACTTGAAGGGTATACTTCTGGCATTAGAAAATTATTGATATAGTCATTGCTGCCTATTCCAACAATGAAAAGGCACTTATTCATGTGATTTTTGGCTGATGTTGTACTCCCCAATAAGTCAGCAATACGAGAAATTGTCACTTTATGATTCTCCAATTGTTTGCCCAAATAAATCCGATACCCCTGAAAATAAATTATTCCATTGTGTAAGTATCAAATGATTTTATTTTTTTATTCTAATAGTGGACAAATAAAAGCAAATCAAAGATGATTAATTAATTTAATTAATTAGACTAATAGGAGGGGCGTCATTATTGGCGTACTAATTAAACTATAGGATAAGAATATTTTATAATATTATATCTTATATCTTATCTTGCACATGTTTCACTAATGCGCATGATAGGGAATGATTAGCTAATCATAGAATTATATATACTCCATTCATCCATCTATCACCTTTACTTGTCCAGTTTGAACTCGCAATTCTCTTAAAAATAATGATTGATATGATATTTTGTCGCAATTTTAAAAATAATGATTGATATAATATTAATTGATTTAGTACTACAGTTTGAGAAATAATAATTAACGTGGAGTATAAAATATTAAAAAAAAAATATTCTTGATATGCTAAAAGTGTCAAATATAATATATTACCTGAAATTAATGACTTTCTAGCCCCAATAATGCAAAATATATAAAATACTTTAACGTGATTAAACACATTGCGGATTACAAGTCAATCAATATGAAGGAAAGTCTAATCGCAGCAAGTGCCCTTAAATAATTACACTTGGTTTAAAAAATCCCAGAAACTTTCCAAGCATATATACAATAGCAAAGAATTTACATCAGACTTATAGCTCTATGAGGACATATATAAAACATTATTTTCCATTCATGTTGAACAAGACAAAATTTCTCATTCTTTAAGATATATAGTTATCTCATAATGTCAAATATCATTTAGTAAATATATTTGAGAGGCGGATTGGGCATTTCAATTTTATGAATTTGATATTTGAACCCTCAATTCATTCGATTTTCTGGGTTTCGAACATATTTAGCATTTATACATGTCACTCGTATTTTTAAAATAAGTATAAGAGCAGATATTATTGAGTTTTCTTGAACCTGCACATTATACTAAAAATATATTCACACTATACTTACAAGATGACTTCCCGTATCGTTGCGAATTCCAGCTGAACCAGATGCATAATTCACACCTTGCAATATCTCATCACCCGTTGCATTTGCAAAGGGTGGCATATAGTGATCAAAACCAAGATGTTCAGCTACAAATTAAGGAAATATATCATAACAAAAGTTAATGGATATAAAAAAATCTAAACTAAAGCATATGCTAAAGTATACAACAAAACAAATGTTATTCATAATGTTTAAATAAAACATTCAGAGAAATTATCAGAAATATCAAAAGATGTAATTGAAGACATTAATAAATAAAAGTGTGTTACTTTTAACAGTTTAAACCTCTAAATAGAATGATCACGCGCTGCAATATGGTACTAGAACATATCCTAGGTCATAACGTCACTCACTATCAAAAAAAATATTTTCTCAAGCCCACACATGCACGTGAAAGAAACATATTTTCTCTAGGCACTTAAACTGATAGATGACATAATCATACACTTCCAATAAAATAGAAATGAATTTTAAAGCCACGGGGAAAAATAGATGAGAGAGAGACCTAGGAAGTCAGCCATATTCTTGCCATTGGTAAACCGACCAGTCGGACCACCTGGGAAATCAACTCCATAAGGTTGATAATTAGCCCTTGCTGCTGTTTCAAGATCGTTGTTGTTGCCATTATCAAGTAATGAGTCCCCAAAAATGAAATAACAAGGTACTTGTGGTGCACCTTCAACTAAATTCAAGACTAAAAATAATAATACAGTGACTATTGTAACATAACACCCCATTATTAATGTTGAGAGAAGTCTAAGAAGAAGATGAAGAATTTAAGAAACTATCTAATTGGAATGGTGTTGATTAAGGTGAAGGTTGCATTATAATATATAGAAGAGATTTTTGACGTTGTGCATTATTTAATTTATTTCATCAATTATTAATTTCCTACTGTGGTTTGTGGGGCAACGTGGGGCAATTGACAAGATTTTGTTTGATATATATATATTTTTTTCAAAAAATCCATCATGACGAGTGGGAGAATTTTGTATCTATGTCTATTTTACAGAGATAATATACAGGGTCAACAAAAACTTTTTTATTGATAAAATTACTTGCTTTGATTTACCAATGTTACCGATTTTGAAAATCATAAAAATACACCTTTTAAACGTTTGTGTCTAGATTCATATACTCGATCTCTTTTAGTTATTCTAGGTGCATTATATTAATCTTATCTATTATCTAGGTGACCTTTTATATTATTAATTAATGTAGTTGGGTTCAATTAAGTGTGAAAATATTTGGTAGGTGGAGTCTAGGACTGGAAGGTTATGATGATAATTTGTATAAGCCCCCTTTCCTTATGTAACGTTTTTAACAAGAGCAAAGTTCAAGTTTTATGAAGCAAGCTTATTGGAAAAAATTTCAGAATCAACGATAATTTGAGATTCAATTATTAATATAGTGGTAATTTGCCTAATCATGATTCATAGGTAATATTATTTTGAAATTGTATATACGCTTGGCATCTGTTGAATATATTGTATTTGTTCGCTCCATCTAATTGTATTAATATATATACAACTAGATGGAATAATTTCAATTTTTTTGAATAATCTTGTCTGTATCATTACATACAACTAGGTTGAATTATTTAGAATGTGAGAATAATCAATATCTATATCTATATTTATATCCATATCTATATCTATACTATATTAAAGTGTGATTGTTTGATTTTTTTGTGCTTTTTGTCGGAATCGAAATGGTATAGATAACATCGCTTAAAAATTACTCTTCGTTTGCTTTTACTTGTCACTTATTTCTTAATTAAATTTCTATTTTTACTTATAATTTTTGATATATCAAGAAAAATTAATATAAAAGTATAAAATTATTGAGAGAATAATGTCCCATAAGCAAGTTTGTATCAACAACTAATACTTTTGTATTACTACATGAGAAGAAATTAAAGATCATTTTTATTTATAGAAGTCAAAAACTTCTTCTTAATTCTAAGTAAAGGAGAGATACAAAGAAAAAAATACCAAGAAATCTTTTTGAATTAAAATATAATCGTGGTAAAAGTTTAAATAAAGTAGAAAATTAATGACAAATTCTGACAACTCTCTCTTCAATCTTTACATGGTAGAAATAAAATTATGTATATAACTTTTACACCAAACACACCCAACTACTGTAAAAAAAATACAAGTAATTTGATATTCTATAAAATAATATTATTTGATTTAAAGTTTGTAAAATATTTACAACTCGATAAAAATTAAATAATATAATTTTGTTCATTCCATCACATTTAGAAAAAAGATAATTTATCTAATCTTTGAAGTTAGATTATTATTTTAAATTAAAACTTAGATATTTAAAAATTACTATGAAAAATATCATAGATATCAATTCTCCCATTAATATAGTAAAAATAATTTTATAATATTAATTAAAATTTATATAATTTAATTCTCGAAAAAGTGAAACATAATAATAAATATTGAGGATGAAAAAGTAAAAAATAATTTAATAAAGAGTAAAATAAGATTCATAAAAAATTATTATAAAAATCAATCACCAAAACCATATGGAAATTCCTTTAAAAAAGATGGTCCACTTGAAAAATCTGAGGACTACAAAACGTTTATCCATAAAAATTCAAATATGGTGTCTAAAAATTAACTCATGTCAATAAATGTATATTAAATTTAAAAATAAAGAAGGTCTCCAAAATGACAAGATAAAAAGAGCTTTTGAAAAGTAACTTATAGTAAATTTGACTTTGAAAGATAAGATCATGACATAGAAGAAATTAATTGAAAAGATTGAAATTGAGTTTGAAATATTTGTGAGGAGTACAGAGTTCTTTGATTGTCTCTTATATATACTCCTTTATCTATCTTTAATTATCTATTTTTTTTTTAAAT
This sequence comes from Capsicum baccatum var. pendulum, assembly GCA_030864225.1. Classification (NCBI taxonomy): domain Eukaryota; kingdom Viridiplantae; phylum Streptophyta; class Magnoliopsida; order Solanales; family Solanaceae; genus Capsicum; species Capsicum baccatum. The sequence continues at coordinate 140,670,801 of CM061551.1, read as the reverse complement.
ACGATTCATTACTTAATATTTTTTAAATGTTAAATTTATTATGTTCAAGAGTAATATGATAAATTATCTTTATTATTTATCGTTTTTGATTCATATTTTAATAGAAAAGTGAATAAATAAAAAAAACGGAGAAAGTGATAGTAAACTAATCTGGGGCTTTGGGCTATAGGTGACAAAAGACTTTTAAAATGAGGTGTGGGTGACACAAGTCTTAATTATTGAGTGGAGGTGATAATTACTTTATTATGGATTAAGAAAGTTGGAAAAGTTTGAAAATAACCCACAAGTTTTTAAATTTACACTTTGATCCCAATATTTACCTAAAATAACGAAAAACGGAGGAAAAAAGGCGTCTTTCACTATCTTCTCATCCATTGTTGTTTTCTCACTCTTAGTGATTTTTGTTGTTCATTGTTTCTGCTGCTTCATTATCATCATCTTCCACTTCATTATCATCTTCATCTCCTTCTTGTCGACCATTTGTTTATGTTGTTGTTGTTGGTACAACGCTACTGCTGCTATCTGACCAATTTCTTAGGTCAAATTTTGTTTACTACATCACTTTTCACTTTGGCATTACTTCATAGGTGACTTTGGTAAGTAAAAATATGATTTTTATTCGTATTTGTCATCTGGGTACACTGTTGTTTTTCCAACAATGGATAGAACCCCGATCCTGAATCCAACATAAGTGCCCACAATTTAAACAGATTAATCATCTGGTGCATCAGATGAGTAATCTGTTGCATCAGAAGATTTATCTGTTGCATCAGACTTATTATCTATTGCATCAGACTGTTTATCTGTTGCACCAGACTTATTATCTGTTGCATCAGACTATTTATTTGTTGCACCAGACTAATTATCTGTTGCAACGGATGATTAATCTGTTTGGAACAACACAAATTAGCCTCTGCCACAAACCTAACAGATAACCAATATGTTTCAACTCTTGATATTGCTACTGGATTCAAAATTATTCCTTACGTCCAATTACCCGTCCCAAATTTTCTAATTTGATTCTCATTTTACTTGTCTTTTTCATCAATCAAGAAAGAATTAAAAAAAATCCATGTTTTACCCTTTGCATTAATCATTTTTTTTCAAATCAAAATGGAAACATCATTTATGAAATTTTGATTGAATAGCAAACAATGGTTATTTCAAACACGTTTACTGTCCCACCAACTGATCAGTGAGTTATGGTAAACTAGACATGTTATTAATTATTTTTCTTAATCAATGGGGCATCTCAATTTGGGACGGTTAATTTGAGACGAAGGGAGTATGAATTAAAACGTCAAAGTCAAGCAACAAACTAGTCATCTATTGCATCAGACTTCTTATCTGTTGCAACATATGAGTAATCTATTTTGAACAACACATCAGCCTCTGCCACAAACCCAGCAGATAAATCTTGCTATTTCTACTGTAGATCTAAATTATTTTTTTTTACGTCGAATCATCAATATATTTGTTGAGAAGATAATAGACAGAATGAAAATTAAATATGGATTAAAACGACATAGATCAAACATAATTTTTTATTAAACAAAAATAAATAAAAATACATATAATAGACTAAAAGAAAAATAATAATCTAACTATTATTATTATTATTATCATTGTTGCCAGCCATCCAATCTTCAACCGGAAGAAGCAAGGCCCTCCTCAACTTGCGTATCTCGCGAAGCATTCTTGCTCTAACTCCTCCCAATTCCCATTGCAGGTCACGAACTTGATTCTGAAATTCATTCATGGCGTCTTGCAGAAAAGCAACATCCCACACTAGGTCAGCCATAATCTAGAACACATGTGAATTGACAAAAAACTTAAAATCAAAAGTAAAGATCTTAAGAATAACCGAATGTAATACAACGTAAACTACAAATTGGCAAGAAAAAAACTTACCTTAGTCAGGGAAGAGAAAGTGGTGGAAGTGCAGGTGTAATATGAAAGGTGAGATACAATAAATAAATAGAGTGTAGTTGAATGAACAACTGAGTAAGGAGGGACCTATTTATAGAGGATTGAATTTGAATGAGAGGCAAGGCAAAAAGGCGCGTCTGTTCACCTTCCATTCATTAATTACACTTTTTATCAAATTAAGAAAATAAATATTGTGATAAGTCATAACTTTACAGATTATTATTATTAATTAGTTCTTTCCAAGGACCATTTTTATTGAGTTGTGACAACAGATTCTATATCTGTTGCATCAGATAACTCATCTGTGACACCAGATATATTATCTGTTGCAACAAATATAAAACCTATTGCATCAGAAAACCTATCTATTGCAACATATAATCTAACTGTTCACCTCCATTAATTGTATTTATTAATCTAACTGGCTACTTCTCCGACCGAGTAGCCAGCGCCGGCGCCGGCAATGGTAAGTTACCCTCTTTGCCTTCCTCTCTCTCTCTCTCTCTCTCTCTCCATAGCTCTTCCGAGCTACCCCTCTCTCTCACCCCTCCTCTTTGCTTTTTAGTGATGGATATCACCGGGGGGACTAGGATCGGCTCCGGTGACAGTCACCAAAACACAGTTCTGATAAAGCACAGTAGACGGCGACATTCCGGCGACAGCTTTCCGGCAATGCTGTTTTCATCAACCAACTCCGACAACAAAATTGATGGTACCATAAGTACGTAGGATTACCCCGGTGACATCTAAACTTTGATATTTAGATATTTGCACTAGTTAATATTTAGATATTTGCACTACTCGAATTCGTTGAACTGGTTCGACGGTTCGACTGGTTCGACGGACGTTGGTGGTGAAGGTGACGGAGCCAGAAAATCTAGGTGGGGGTCTCTACCGGATATTGTAACTACTGTCCAGATTTGAGCCGGCGACTTTTCGGCGAAGTGATTTCGGTGACCCAATTTGCCGGGTTCCAGCAAAACAAGCAAGAGCAGATTACATGATATACGTATTTCGGTGACTTCTAACCCTTGAACTTTATTTTATCGCTCGATTTTTTGATATTTTCATTGCCTGTAATTTGCGTGGGATTTCCTATCTGTTTTTTTGGATTTCTAGTAGTTGTTGTTCTTAAAATTTGGATATAGTGTGTGCTTTGAGGGTGTCTTTATTGTCTTGCTATTTTTGAACCTCTTATGTTGCTTCATATTATTTATCATACTATCTCCTATATCTTGACTTGCGTGTCTATTGTAGTATATTCGTGACTTGCACCGCTCCTTATTATTTGTTTGGCTGTCCTTGGTGCCAGGCCATTAGTGTGCTCTATTTTTCTTACTATTAGTTTTGTCCTTACCTTGGTTTTATTTTTTCTACCTATTTGAGTTTAGTTTTGTTTCTTGATTATTTCTTCTAATTTGTGTGAGCTTTGTATTTCCTGCTGCTGCTTTGTTACTACCATTATTTATATTTTCTTATATTTTCTTGTAGTAGTGGCTGTGGGGGTTGATGGTTAGATAAGGTCATGTTCGAGGGGGTTGGGGTGGGGGGCTGTTGTGGGGGCAGGGGAAGAGGAAAGGACGGGGGTGGGAGGGAGGCCAAGGTTTGGCCCCAGGGGCGGTAGAGGAAGACGTGTTGATAGAGTTGGTAGGCTGAGGGTTGGGTCTTGGAATATAGGGACTCTTCAGGGTAAGTCCATAGAGCTTGCGAAGATTCTTAGAAAGAGGAGGATTAATATTGCGTGTGTTCAAGAGTCCAAGTGGGTAGGGTCTAAGGCTAGGGATGTGGATGGTTACAAGTTTTGGTACTCTGGAAGAGAGAGGCATAGGAATGGAGTTGGCATCTTAGTAGATGAAGAGCTTAGAGGTCAGGTAGTAGAGGTAAAGAGGATCAACGATAGGTTGATGACTATTAAGTTGGTCATTGGGGGATTTACCCTGAACGTGTGTAGTGCTTATGCGCCGCAAATGGGCTTGGATGGGGAGGAGAAGATGCGGTTTTGAGAGGCTTTAGATGAGGTGGTGAGAGGCGTGCCTATCTCAGAGAAGATTGTTATAGCAGGAGATTTCAATGGGCACATCGGGGCGTTACCGGGAGGCTTTGATGATGTGCATGGTGGTTTTAGTTTTGGGGAAAGAAATTTAAAAGGGGCTACTCTATTGGATTTTGCGAGGTCCTTTGGGCTGGTGGTGGTGAACTCGGGCTTCCCGAAGAAGGACGATCACCTGATCACCTTCCGAAGCGCGATAGCCAAGACCCAGATTGACTTTTTGTTGCTTAGAAAAGGGGATAGGGTGTTGTGTAAGGACTGTAAGGTCATCCCGAGTGAGAATCTTTCGACCCAGCATAGGCTCTTGGTTATGGATTTGGGTATAAAAAAGGATAGGAAGAGAAGGGGTGAGGAGTATAGACCTAGAATTAATTGGGGCGGCTTGATGCCAGTGAATGCATGGGAGATAGGGGAGAAGTTGGCGGGAATGGGGGTGTGGGAATGTAGGGGGGATGTAGATAGTATGTGGGATAGGGTGGCTAGGGGCATCAGTGAGAATTCTAGTGAGGTGTTGGGTGTTTCTAGGGGCCGGGCTGGGCATCATCGGGGGAATTTGTGGTGGAATGAAGTTATTAAGAAGAAAGTGGAGACCAAGAAAGGGGCGTATGCTAAGTTGGTTGAGAGTAAGGACGAAGAAGAGAAACGGGTAAACAGGAAAGAGTACAAGTTAGATAGGAAGAAGGCTAAGTTAGTAGTTACGGCGGCTAAGACGACAGCATTTGAGAGCTTGTATGCGGGATTACAGGAGAAAGGAGGGGAAAAATTGTTTAGACTCGCTAAGGCTAGGGAGAGGAAGGGTCGTGACCTCGATCAGGTGAAGTGCATTAAGGGGGAGGATGACACAGTGTTAGTGGAGGACGGCCACATTAATAATAGATAGCAGTCATATTTTCATAGGCTTTTGAATGACGAAGGGGATAAAGCTATTGGGTTAGGGGAGCTGGAGTACTCAGAGGAGTGTCGGGATTTTAGTTATTGTAGACGTTTTAAGGTAGAGGAGGTTAAAGAGGCTGTTCGCAGAATGCGAAGGGGTAGGGCGACGGGGCCTGATGAGATACCTGTGGATTTTTAGAAGTTTTCTGGCGAGGCTGGTTTGAGGTGGTTGACTGGATTGTTTAACGGAATTCAAGACGGAGAAAATGCCCGAGGCTTGGAGGTGGAGTACTATGATCCCTCTTTATAAGAACAAGGGTGACATTCAGAGTTGCAATAACTATAGGGGTAGTAAGTTATTGAGTCACTCTATGAAGATTTGGGAGAGAGTGGTCGAGGTGAGGCTGATACGGATAGTGTCTATTTCGGAGAACCAATTTGGATTTATACCTAGCCGCTCGACGACGGAGGCAATTCACCTGATACGGAGGCTGGTGGAACAGTATAGGAAAAGAAAGAAGGACCTGCACATGGTCTTTATCGACTTGGAGAAGGCATACAACAAAGTCCCCAGAGAGGTGCTTTGGAGATACTTGGAGGTGAGTGGAGTCCCGGTGGCATATATCAGAGCAATTAAGGACATATATGATGGAGCTAAAACTCAGGTGAAGACGGCGGGAGGAGACTCAGAGCATTTCAATGTCTTGACAGGATTGCATCAGGGATCTACTCTTAGTCCCTTTTTGTTTGCTTTGGTGATAGATGTGCTGACGCGGCGTATTCAAGGAGAGGTGCCTTGGTGTATGCTTTTTACAGATGATGTAGTTTTGATTGATGAGACGCGGGGGGCTGTGAATGATAAATTAGAGGTGGGGAGATAAACTCTTGAGTCTAAAGGGTTCAGGTTGAGTAGGAGCAAGAAAGAGTACTTGGAATGGAAGTTTAATAACGTGAGGCTGGAGAATGAGGTGGTAGTGAAGTTGGAATCACAGGTGGTATGTAAGAGGGATAGTTTCACGTATCTCGGGTCCATGATTTAGGGTAACTGTGATATTGACGAGGAGGTTTCACACCGTATTGGGGTGGGATGGATGGAGTGAATGCTCGCTTCGGGGGTGTTGTGTGATAAGAAGGTGCCGCCCAAGCTTAAAGGCAAATTCTACAGGGTGGCAGTCCATCCGGCCATGTTGTATGAAGCGGAGTGTTGGCCAGTTAAGAACTCCCACATTCAAAAAATGAAGGTAGCGGAAATGCGGATGTTGCGTTGGACGTGTGGGCTGACTAGGGGGGATAGAGTTCGGAATGAGACTATCAGGGAGAAGGTTGGTGTGACTCCAATGGAGAATAAGATGTGGGAAGTCTGATTGAGATGGTTCGAACACGTGATGAGGAGGGGCATGGATGCCCCAGTTCGTAGGTGTGAGAGGCTAGCTTTGGATGGTTTTAGGCGGGGTAGGGGTAGGCCGAAGAAGTACTGGGGAGAGGTGATTAGGCAGGACATGGAGCAGTTATAGCTCACTGAGGACATGACCCTAGATAGGAAGATCTAGAAGACGCGAATTAGGGCAGAAGGCTAGGGTCAGTTTGGGTCGCTAGTGTAGGGAATTACTTGGTGAGGGTATTATTCTTGTTATGATACCTTGTTTTATGCTTTATTACGAGTCTGTTTACTTTTCTCTGTTTACTGTTACTTGTGGGTGTCGTATTTATGTTATGTCATCTTGTTCCATACTTTACTATGAATTTGTTTAGTATTCCGTGTCTCGAGCCGGGGGTCTATCGGAAACAACCTTTCTACTTCTTTAGAGGTAGAGGTATGGACTGCGTACATCTTACCCTCCCCTGACCTCACTATGTGGGAATACACTGAGTTTGTTGTTGTTGTATTAATGTGAAATGTCTTAATTAAATTAAGAAATATTGTGATAAGTCAGGACTATTCAGATTATTATTATTAATTAGTTCTTTTCAAGAACCATTTTTATTTAGTTGTGACAACAAATTTTATATTGGTTGCATCAGATAACTCATCTGTGACAATAGATATATCATCTGTTGCAACAATAGAGAACCTGTTGCATCAATAATATATCTGTTGTAACATATAGTCTATTTTTTTTAAAAAAACTATCATCATATCATTAATCCAAATTTTTTGACTTTTTTATTTTATAAATTAAAAAAAATACCTTTTTAATTTCTTTGATAAAATAATAACCATTTTTATTTTCTGGTAACAGATTGCATATCTGTTGAATCTGATAAACCATCAGTTGCAACAGATATACCATCTGTAGCAACAAATAGATGATCTATTTTAATAGCTTTTTTGATTTCTTCTAACAACTGATGCATCAGTCGCAACAGATGGAGAATTTGTTGCATCAACAACACTGTTGAATGTATGTGATGTGTTTTTGTTTTAGACAAAAAGTCACGAATCTTTACCTTTTTCTTAACAATCATCATATAAGTTAATTAATCCAATATTGTGACTTTTTTTATTATATATTAAATAATTTTTAAAAACAAATTCAAAAATAAAAATGGTAAAAAGTAACGATCAGTTATTAAAATTAAATAACCGGTCTTTTACAGTTATAAATTGTGTTTATCATTTATTTTCTTATTATTTATTTACAAATCATTTTTCATATTAAATAATCAAAAAGTCATGTCTTTTCACCCTCTCAATAACAACAAGAACCTTTTTTTTATTAATAACCGCCTGTGTAACATATGATCAATCTCTCGCATCAGATTAACCTCTGTTGACACAAATTGTTCAATCCCTACCACCAACCGTTGACATATTTAGAATAAGAAATAAACAGAATGATAATTAAATACTAAATAAGAATTAAAAATTCAATGTCGACCACCAAATGAAACATAGATTTTTGAATCCCTTGGGTAGATCCGATATACAAAAGGAGGAAAATATATACGCTAAAATAAAAAATATTACCTAATTATTACTACTACTATTATTATTACTGTCAATCGGACATTTTCATCCGGCAGTAGCAGGACCCTCCTCAGCCTTGCTCCGATGTCAGCCAAATATCTTTGGAGTTCATCAAACTGCCTTTGAAGTTTCTGCAAGGACTCGATTTGAATCTTCTTGTATGCATCTGGATCATCCATATTTGTAAGGAGGGACCTATTTATAAATTATTGTATCTCGAAAATAAAATAAAAGAAAATTGCTTTAAAATAAATCTAACAGATGGGTAATCTGTTACAAAATAAATTTTTCTGTTAGATAACTTACAACATATTAATAATCTGTTGCAATAGATTTATATATCTGTTTGATTTCTCCAACAGATACGTCATATGTTGCAACAAGTTGATCATCTGTCGTAACAGATGTCTCCAATTGTTTGACAATATAAACAAATGTGGCATCTATTGCAACTAGCTAGTCATCTGTTTATTCAATTTATGCCACAAATAGGCTAGGAAGAATAAGGTGTGTGCAGATGGATCCACTATCATATGTGTGGGAGTGAAGTATGTATTACTGATAAGGTCACCGAGACAACACACACAAAGTACATTGTTTTTGTGAATGCAGTTTTTAACTGATTAGGCATTGATCACTCAAACAAGATCCTGCATTGTATAGTTAAGTTTGATGATTCAGACATCCTGTTATGAATTACTGGCAGTTGTTGCTCGTGTGTTTGCATGTCAAGTTTTAAGAAGGGATCAATATTTAGTGTTATTGCAGAGATCCAATAGCGATTGGACTTAACTTTAAGTGTGCATTAGCCTCTAAAAAATCCTTCGAAGCCTCGCACTGTATCAAACAAGAATGGAAAACCAATAGAAATTCTCCTGACCCAAATTTATATGGAAGGGTTGTTGGATAAGATGATTATACGCCAGAGGAAGCCAAAGGAGAATGCCTGCGAGGGAAAGGGGAGTTGATGAAAGACTATATCATCTGAGAGCTAATTAAAGAGGAGACATAGGGTAGCAAGGAACTTCTAGAAATCTGGCCGATGAAATTATCTTAAAACATGAGAAATCTTAATCAAGTTCAAGTGCATTGAAGAAGGCCTTCAAAACACGTTCTTCAGAATTACTCATGTTTTAAGATAATTTCATCGGCCAGATTCACTAGAAGTTACTTTCTACCCAATGTATCCTCCTCAAATTAGCTCTCAGATGATATAGTCTTTCATCAACCACCCACTTTCCCTTGAGGGCATTCTCCTACCGCACCTTCTGGCGTATAATCATCACCCCGAGCAACCCAACCATATAAATTTGGGCTAGGGCAATAACTATATTGATTTTTCGTTATTGTTAGATGCAGTGCTAGGATTCGAAGGCCTTTTAGAAGTCTAATGCACCCTAAAAGTTAGTCCAATCGCTATTGAATCTCTTTACAATGACACCAAAACTAGATCCCTTCACAATGCTTGACAAATAAACATGATCAACAACCGACATTAAATCTTAACAGGGTATCAGAACCATATTCATGGTCCCTCAGCCTTATTAGTTTGGACCTACCAAACTTAACTGTAAAATTATAGATATCTTTTTTGAATAATCTATGACTAATCGGTAAAAACAACATTCACAAAATCAGTGTACTCTATGTGTGTTTCCACGATAACATTATCAGTAATACATACCTCCCACATATGAAGTGGTTCCATCTACATGTAGCTTATTCCTCTGAACCCATCTTTACTGCAGCCTCTTGTGATGGTCGGGCAAAAGTTGATCAACTTTCAGTTTCTTATATCTATAAAGAAGAGGAAAAAAAATTATGTCACAAAAAGAACATTATTCATCTGTTGCATCAGATGTGGAGTCTATTTTAATACATCAAAACAGCCTTGCTGGTGGTTTGATTTGTTCCAATAGTTTGTCCATCTGTTGCAACATCAACAATAACATAAACTACAAATAAAAAACATCAACAACAAAGAAACAACAATATTTGTTCCAACAACATCATCAATAACAAAGAAGAAACATCATTTGTTCCAACACTATCAACAATACCACACCACAAGTTCCAACAACGCCAACCCCACCAACAACATCAACAATAAAGAAATAAATAAATGCATACAAAAAATGATACTGCTAACAAGACTTTTAAACTTCTCCCAACAGATGACTTTTTTCACATATTGTAATTAAAATTCTCGGTTTGTTTACTCAACACTTAAAATGTCCTTCAAATTTTTTAAAGAGAAAATGGTCAAATACTCTCCCAACCTTTACCCCAAATCCCAACTACACACTCAACCTTTTAAAGGGTCCTATTACCCCCCTGAACTTATTTTTACCGAATTTATTACCCCCCGAACTATTTTAAAGTGGACTATATACACCCCTGAAATAGGACAACCAGTCATTTTTGATACGGTGTGATGCACGCGCTGAACTGTAATGCCACATCATTTTTAATCTAAAAAATTAATTATTTTTCCTTATATATTTTCCCTCTCTATTTTATTCTCTCATCTTTTTCATTTTCATTTTTTTACTTTCTCTTCTTTATCAATTACAAACTATCAAAAATCTCTTATTTTTTCAGTCGCTAATCCTTGCCATGGCCGCTGCTGATTTCAGTTTTTTTTTTTACGACAACAACTTGATAGAATGGAAGAAAGATATTTCGTGTTTATGTTGAAGTAACTATTAATTGAGTTGTTTTTATGGAATTGGTGTTGACACCTAATTTTTGCTCTCCATGACTAAATTTAATCCTGAGTTTCTTCAATTTTTAATAAACCAAAATAATTATTTCATCCAAATAGAAAAAAAAAGGCTTAAAATATTTTTCGTATGTGATTTTGTCATTTTAAGTAGCGATTATATACTATCTTGTTCAGTTATACGAAATTATATAATTTGTTACTTAAATATTACTTTACAAAATATCGGATTTAATTAAGGCTTATCTTGAAAATAAATTCAAATGATTAAAATCTTAATTTAAATATAATTTATTCTCAAAAATAATTTATTTGGATAAATATTCATTCATTTTATTAAATCAAGAAGCTCAGGAATAAAAAAAAAAGGTATTAATTCTTATCGAATTTTAATTTAATTTAGCCAATCTATTAGATTTGACCATAATTGAAAATTGGTCATAATTGCAATGCAATTCGTCAATTAATTTTTAATTTGGTCAAAATAAATAAATATGGCTAAATTTTAAATTTCAATTGGGGTTATATTTTAAATAACCCCAAAATTCTCTAGAACTCTCATAACTTTTACCCAATTCCAACCAAAAAATAAATTCAAATTGTACTATTCCCTCCAACTTTGTCTTTTTCCAATTTTGAAATTCAAAGATTGTACTACATTGTACTATTTTCCCCCACATTATCTTCTACCTCACGTTATCTTTAATTTTTACAATCCAAAAACCTCCCTAAATGTTTTTTCTCCCACATTGGTAGATGACAAGAAATAAATCTCCATCCTTTCCTATAAATACTTTTTTCCACATTGGTGGATAAGGAAAAAAAAATACCCCATTCTCTCCTATAAATACTACCATTACTTTGGTAGAGAGAGGAGGGAGAAGGAAGAAAAAAAAAAAGGCTAGAAAGGGGAAAAAAATCATTTTGAGCAAAAATAGTTATTTTTATTTAATAAAAATTTTTGTTTCGTAAAGTTGATCGGCTAATCAAAATTGTTGAGTTGCCGGCGACGTTTTTCGGTGGTGGTTGATTCCAACGAAGCTCGTAGTCTCGTTTTGCTGCCCCCAAAAGGTAAACACACCTTTTTTTTTTATTATTTTAGTTTTTATTATCGTTTTTCTCTTCATCCTTTTTCTTCTTTGTAGTTCGTAGATATAATTTTATTTGTTGGGATTGTATGTTATAGATGGCCTTGAAGGCTCTAGGACATTGTGGTATCGATATTCTAATTATTTTCATGTTCATGATATAAAAATGAGCTAGCAATAGTTTTATGTGCCTTTTTTGACTTTATTCTTTGATTATTTTAGATAAAGTTTCAATCTTTGCTTAAAAGATGTATTTATGCTTTTTTTAAACTCATTGTTGTTGGATACATTTATTTTTAGTATGTAAAGTTATTTTCTTTATGTTTAGAAGAATAGTTAATGTTGAATGTTTTGTCTTTTCACCTTATTCTTTGATTATTTGAATAAAGTTTAGATCTTTACTTGAAAAACGATACCCATGTCTTGTTTAAACTTATTGTTGGTAGATATATTTGTTTTTAGCATGTAAAGTTATTTCCTTTATGTTGAAAAGAATAGATAATATTGATTGTTTCTCTTTTTTACTTTATTCTTTGATTATTTTGGATAAAGTTTAGATCTTTACTTGAAAAACAATATCCATGTCTTGTTTAAACTTATTGTTGGTAGATATGTTTTTTTTAGCATGTAAAGTTGTTTATTTTATGTTGGAAGAATAGTTATTATTATTTGTTGCGCCTTAATAAAAATGGTAATTAGTTAAGTCAAGAATTTGTCATTTGCTTACTAATTATTTTAATGAATTTCAAAACTGTCATATAAGATATGAAGTGCTAGCTTTATTTTTCATCCAAGATGTTTATTCTTCTTTGTTCGCATGTTGTCTTTTCAAAATGATAAGAAAGTTCAAACTTTTGCGGCTAAATAAAATTATTTGGATATTTTTGAACGTCAATGGATGACACCAATAAAGAAGTGGACGAAGCTACAAAGGCGAAGGTTGATAGAAGAAGCACTCGAGAATTAGTATTTTCTATCCCCTGTGTGGGAACGTGTCTTCTTTCATGTTATTTCCCTTTCCCTAAATATTGTATCCCTATTTTGTTATCATTTGTAAGCATTAATGCCCTTTTCGTGTCTATATAAGTTGGAGGTTAATAGATTGACTTCGAGGAATCATATATTTTCTTCAAAAATTGTTTGGCCTGAACCCTTGGCTCAAAAGGGTCACCCCAGCTAGGATACACGTTATTATAACATTTTTATGTGATATAACTATTTCATGTGCTTATGTGCGTATGTTTGAATCAAAGGCAAGTTTATCCACTATGTCTATGGACGAACTTGTCTATGACTCAAACAACTTTATGTGGTTATTTCATGTCAAATATTTTGCATTATTTATCATATACGAAAACTAACACATCTGCCTTTGAGTTGTTTTACTTAAAAGATAACAAAAATTACTCTGTGTTGATAAACTGGCAGAACATCCCTACTTCACCCGATCAAAAACACAGAAAATACCATCCTCGGACCATCATTCAAAAATGATGGGAAATGACGAAGAAAGCTCATTGGTTATTCGGGATAATGTGATAGCGGAACAAAATGAGATGATTGCGGAACTTGCAAGAAAATTAGAATTGCTTCAGGAGGAAATAAATTGCACTCGAGAATTGGCTAACTTGGCCATCACCGTCAATGCCCCTGCTCCGAGGGGACACAGGACTCCACTTCAAATCCCTCCCCTCAGTACCCCTATTCTTGGGGACCAACCAACTAACGTATCATCCGGCTCCACTCCTTCATTTGTCCAAAACACTAATCGTGAAAATAATCCAGACGCCTACCATCCACAAAATCCATCCGCAACCCCACAGAACCCGTCTTCGAATCATTCCCAAATCCTCAAAACACATTCTCAAATCAACAAAACGCATTCCCAAATCCACAAGATTTACTCCCAAATCCACAAAGTACGGAAAACCTACCTTCGAATCCACCAAATTCATTTCCAAATCCGCAAAATCCCTCTCATATTCCACCAAACTACTTCCAAGGCCCACATAACCTTCCCAATTTCCAAAACGTTCTCCCCACTTACCAACCAAATTCCCTCCATTTGCAAAATCAAGCCTTTCTTCTAAATATCCCTCAAGCCATCATATCCCCTGATATTTATGAACCCCTTCCTAACCCCGAGATGGACCATTACGAGGAGAAGGAGAAGGAATGGAGGGCCCAACATGGAAGAAATTTACTAGCCATGCAAGAAGAGATCATGAGGATCAAAGAGTCTCACGGGGCCAAGGATCACGACGGTTTGGGGTATGACGATTTGTGTGTTCACCCAGGAGTACACCTACCAGAAGTATACAAGGTCCCTAAGTTTGAGATGTTTGACGGCACCAGAAATCCAATGGCCCATCTAAGAAGGTACTGCGAGCAACTAGTAGGGATAGGGAAAAATGAGGCGTTATTAATGCGCCTATTCAGTCGAAGTTTGAATGGTGAAGCCTTGGAGTGGTTCATGTCTCTGGAGCCGAAAAGGTAGACTGGTTGGAGGACATTGGCCAAGAGTTTCCTTGACCGGTTCGCATTCAACATTGAAATAGTCCCTGATCGGTATTCACTAGATCGGATTAAACAAAAGAGCGTTGAGAGTTTTTGAGATTATGCTTTTCGTTGGAGGAAAAAAGCTGCCAAAGTGCAGCCCCCATGTCCGAAGAGAAAATGGTATCCGTGTTCTCTCGCGCTCAAGAAAGAGAATATTATACCAGGATGGTGTCCGCTGTTAGGGAGACCTTTGCAGATTTGGTAAAAATAGGAGAATCATTAGAGGAAGGTATTCGAACAGGAAAAATTGCTAAAACCCCGACATCATCTGGAACTGCCATGTTTTCTAATAAGAAGGAAGAGGTAGGTGGGGTTTCTGCCAATTCTATTACAAAATTAAAACAACGGTTCAACTCTAGAAACGTTTTATCTTCCCCGCCATCACCTAACCTTCCGCACATATTCTATGTCCACCCCAATACCAAACTCCACTCCCAAACATCCCACCATCATACCAAGCTCCACAGCCAAATATCTTTCCCTAATACCCAGTTCCACCTCTAAATTATCAGTCTCATTTACAAACTACTCCCCCAAATAGCCGAACAAATTTCCAAACACCTCCAAATTACCACCCAGCGTCCAAACCATAAAAAGAAACCTCCCCAAAACTTCACCCCACTAGCTGAAAGTCGCACCCAATTATTTGAAAGATTGAAGAATGCTGGTCAATTGCAACTAGTACAACCAAAGCCTGTCAATCCTAGCTCCCGGTTTTATCACCCTGATCAAAATTGTGCCTATCATTCAGGGGCAGCAGGGCATAGTATCGAGGACTGTCTTATCTTGAAACACAGAATCCAAGATCTGATTAATCAAAGGGTCATCACGCTCCAGGCACTTACTCCAAATATTAGCAGTAATCCACTGCCCAACCATGGGTGATCTACAGTTAACATGATTGAAATATAAGGCGAATGGGCATCTGACAAGACCATTACTCAGGTGAACTCCGAAAAACGCAAAAGGGCGAAAGAGGTATGAAAGATAGAGAAAGCTGTAGCTGCCTTAAGTATCAGCGATAAAGCCCCATTTATAGTGATGATTGCACCGACTCAAGTGTACGCTTCCCCTCCAAATAAGGAATTTATTGTGCAAACCTCCGCTGCCCAAGTGATGACGCGATCAGGACGATGTTACATCCTTGAGGAATTGACCAACAAGAAAGATTCACAGAAAAGAACAATCACTGAAGGAGAGGCTGAGGAATTTTGGAGGCGTATGCAACCAAAGGATTACTCAATTGTCAAACACTTGGAGAAAATGATGGACCAAATCTCTGTCTTGGCACTATTATTGAGCTCGCAACACTACCGACAGGCTCTGTCGAAGGTCTTGGAGGAAGCGTATGTTCCCGCAGGAACGAGCGTTGAGAATTTGGCTGCGATAATAGGGAATGTTGTGGGGAACCATCGCATATCATTCAGTGTAGAAAAGTTGCCGTTTGAAGGAGCAATGCACAACAAAGCCATGCATGTCACCGTCATTTGTCAAGATTATGCAATTAATCAGGTATTAATGGATGATGGATCTGGTGTGAATATTTATCCCCTCTCCACGCTGGTCCAAATGGGCTATGATCTGGGGAAAATTTGTCAAAGCCACGTAAATGTGAGAGCATTCGATGGAGGGCAGAGAGATACCATAGGAGAGATTGATTTGTACATCCAAATGGGGCCTGCTGAGTTTAAGACTAAGTTTCATGTTATGGATATCCATCCTAGCTACAACCTGCTTTTAGAAAGACCATGGATACACGGGGCAAAGACAATTTCATCACCCCTTCATCAATTATTGAAATTCATTTGGAAAGATCATGAAGTAGTCATCCAAGGAGAAGGAAGTCGAGCAGAGATGGTTATGTGCCAGTGATTGAAGATGTTCCAAAAGGTAGCAGTTTCTATACAGTGGAAATTATAAATACTGCGGAAAGAGATTCGACACCTGAAATATCAATGCCTTCTATCTACAAAATGATTGCAACTGTGATATTAAGAAATGAGTTCGAACCTGGTCGAGGATTGGGCAAGAATTTACAAGGAATTATCGAGCCTATTATGATCCCAAAGAGAAGCTCTAAGCACGGGTTAGGGTATTTGCCTACCAGAAGAGATAGGGTATAGGATGAGCCAGGAAAGAGTTTGTTTAGGCCCTAACCACTCCTATTCCAATTACTTTCCATACGAGAGATGTCAGATGATGATGGTCTTGGGGATGGGATAGGAGATTTGTTTGAAGGATGCAATGCTATACCAGAAGATTTCCCAGAGTCCAGCAGGGTGAAGCAGATTACGCCAGGGGAGGATTTGCAAAATTGGACCTCTAATGTTGTGTCATGTCAAAGTCTGAACGAACAAAATAAAGGGGACGATGATGGTGTGAAGGACGATGATGAGGAACGATTAGTTGAAGATATGGAGGAATTTGAGAATCGCAAAAAACCCAATCTGGAAGAAACTGAAATAGCCAACTTGGGAGATCACGATGAAATCAAAGAGACTAGTATCAGTGTCCACCTTACGGTGCCACAAAGGAAAGAGCTCATCCACCTGTTGCGAGAGTATATCGATGTGTTTACTTGGTCCTATGATGATATGCCAGGGTTGAGCACCAGCATTGTGTCACATAAATTGTCGATAAATTCCGAGTTTGATCCAGTCAAGCAAAAAATGAGAAAATTCAAGCCAGATTTAAGTCTAAAGATCAAGGAAGAAGTGATAAAACAAATCCGATCTGAGGTTGTTGAGGTCACAAAATATCCGACATGGTTGGACAACATCGTCCCTGTGCCAAAAAAGGATGGCAAGATTCAAATTTGTGTTGACTATAGAGACTTGAATAGAGCTAGTCCTAAAGATAATTTTCCGTTGCCCAACATACACATTCTCATCGATAACTGTGTGAAACATGAAATGCAGTCATTCGTTGATTGTTTTGCCGGCCATCATCAGATACTGATGGATGGGGAAGATACAGAAAAATGGCTTTTATTATGCCCTGGGGTATTTATAATTATAGGGTAATGCCTTTTGGTCTCAAGAACGCAGGTGCGACATATATGAGGGCCATGACGACGATTTTCCATGATATGATTCATAAGGAGATTAAGGTGTACGTGAATGATGTAATTATCAAATCCCGCGAGAGTTCGGATCATCTAACTCATCTGGAGAAATTCTTCAACAGATTAAGAAGGTACAGTTTGAATTTAAATCTTGCTAAGTGTGCTTTTGGTGTGCCATCAGGGAAGTTGCTGGGGTTCATAGTCAGCAGAAGGGGGATCGAGCTAGACCCATCCAAAATCAAGACAATTCAAGACTTGCCACTGCCGAGGACCAACAAAGAAGTTATGATTTTCCTGGGTCGTCTGAATTACATTAGCAGATTCATCGCACAATCAACAGTCATATACGAGCCAATTCTCAAGATGTTGATGAAAAATGCACTGAATGAGTGGACAGAAGAATGTCAGAGAGCTTTTGATCGCATCAAGGAATACTTGTCTGCACCACCGATTTTGGTCCCACCGAGAGAAGGAATTCCATTATTGCTTTACCTGTCAATCTCAGAAAATACTTTCGGATGCGTCCTCGGGCAACATGATGAGACTGGCAGGAAAGAGAAAGCCATTTACTACTTGAGTAAAAAGTTCACACCATATGAAGCCCGTTACACTCTTATAGAAAGGACATGTTGTGCTTTGACTTGGATGGCATAAAAGTTGAGGCATTATCTATCGTCCTACACAATTTACCTCATCTCGAGAATAGATCCATTAAAGTATATATTCCAGAAGGCCATGCCTACAGGAAAGCTAGCCAAGTGGTAAATGTTGCTGAGTAAGTTTGACATTGTGCATGTAACCCAAAAAGCAATCAATGGGAAAGCCTTAGTAGATTATTTGGCTGAAAACCTAGTTAATGAGGAATACAAGCCACTTTGGACATACTTTCCAGACGAGGAAGTTTTGTTCGTAGGAGAAGATATCACAAAAATCTACCCTGGATGGAGGCTATTTTTTGATGGGGCGGTTAACTTCAAAGGTTCAGGAATTGGATCAGTTTTGGTGTCAGAAACGGACCAACAGTATCCGGTAACTGCTAAGTTACGTTTTCCATGCACCAACAACATAGTTGAATATAAAGCTTGCATCCTGGGGCTCAAATTGGCAGTTGATATGGGTGTTCATGAATTGCTAGCCATCAGAGATTTAGATTTGCTGATTCACCAGGTACGGGGAGAATGGGCAGTAAAAAACTCCAAGATTACTCCTTATGTGGAGCTGGTGCAAGAATTATGCGGAAGATTCAAGGATGTTGATTTCAGACATATCCCACGAACACAAAACGAGTTAGCTGATGCTTTGGCCATGATATCTTCCATGATTCAGCACTCGGATTAGAGTTACATCGATCATTTGGAAATAAGCCTGAAGGAGCAACCCGCGCATTGCATACACGTTGAAGAAGAGTCTGATGGAAGGCCTTGGTACTATGACATTAGGAGGTATTTGGAATCTGGAATATATCCTGAAGAGGCTAGTAACAACCAAAAGAAGACAATTCGGCGTTTGGCAAAGAATTACTTTCCAAGTGGAGAAATTCTTTTTAGGAGGACTCCTGATTTGGGATTCCTAAGATGCGTCGATGCGGCGGAAGCCAATAAATTGATAAACGAGGACACGCTGGAGTTTTTGGGCCCCACATGAATGGGTTTGTCCTTGCCAGAAAAATCCTGAGAACCGGTTACTTCTGGATGACTATGGAAAATGATTGTAGTAAGTTTGTGCAGAGATGTCCAAAATGTCAAATACACGGAGATCTGATTAGAATGCCTCCACACGAGCTTCATGCTATTAATTCTCCTTGGCCTTTCGTAGCTTGGGGCATGAATGTTATCAGACCAATAGAGCCATCTGCATCGAATAGACATAGATTTATTTTAGTCGCCATCGATTATTTCACTAAGTGGGTTAAAGCTGCTTCATACAGAGCCGTCACTAAGAAAGTGGTTACAGATTTTATCAGGAATAACCTGATTTGCCGATTCGGAGTGCCGGAATTGATTATTACTGATAATGGGGAAAACCTGAATAGTCACTTGATGAAAGAAATTTATGATCAGTTCAAGATTGTGCATCCCAACTCGACAGCGTACCGTCCCCAAATGAATAGAGCCGTAGAAGCTGCTAACAAGAATATCAAGAAGATCTTGAGAAAGATGGTCGAAAATGATAGATCATGGCACGAGATGTTACCTTACGCCTTGCTAGGGTATCGAACAACGGTTCGAACCTCCACAGGAGCAACTCCCTATTTACTAGTTTACGGAAATAAAGTTGTGAGACCCGCTGAGGTCAAAATACCTTCCCTAAGGATTATTCAGGAAGCTGGATTGAGTAACGAAGAATGGGTCCATGCTCGCTATGAACAATTCATGTTAATTGATGAAAAGAGAATGGCCGTTGTATGCCATGGTCAGTTGTATCAACACAGAATGGTTAGTGCCTTTAACAAGAAGGTAAGAACTCGAGCATTTGAAGTCGGGCAACTAGTTCTCAAATGAATATTCCCTCACTAAGAGGAGTACAAGGGAAAGTTCTCTCCAAACTGGCAAGGGCCATACATAGTTCGCAAGGTTCTATTTGGAGGAGCTCTGATTTTTTCTGAGATGGATGGCACAGAGTGGACCAAACCAATCAATTCTGATACGGTAAAGAGATATTATGTTTGAATGACGTTCTAGTTTTTGTGTTTTCTTAGTTTGTTTGTAATCATCTTTGTAATAATGTTGTTTGCTAATATGTGTCACGCCCCAAAATCCCATCGGGCCGGACTGGCACCCGAAGTCGAGAAGGCCCGGGAGAACCCGTTCAAATACCTGTACTTTCACTTACATGTCACCAAAAATTTGGACAGCACTTCGTTGCATATAGAAGGGTCTAATTACCTGTATCAGTACAACACGCACAAATATATATATATAATACTTGGCCGTCGGGTCCACCACATATACAAATATAACATCAGTATATAAACTCTCATGACTTTACCCTTCCTTATGTCTACAAAGCCTCTAGGATATACATGACATAACTAGGGTCGGGACAAACCCCCGCCGACACATGACTCCTGTACAATAACAAAATATAAGGAACCGACTCGGAAAGCTCCGAAGCAGACTGGAGCTCACCAACAATAGTTGTATGAACTGGCTCCTATCTATGCTGTGAATGAGCTGAAGCACCTGTGCGTGCAGCATGAAATGCAGGTCCCCCGTGAGGGACGTCAGTACGAAATATGTACTGAGTATGTAAAGCTGTAAATAATCATATGTGATATAGGGGATCAAGAAAATCAGACGCAAGTGAATAAATCATAATAGAAGTGAACCGCTCTTCATAAACACTTTTAGGATCATGTACATTATCATTAATCTGAATTGGGTTCTTGAATTCAAACACATTTGTGGAACGGTATACATTCGTTCATTTCATTCTTTACAATTATCATTCGCCATTACCTCCTCCTCCCGAACCTCCAACCACCTAACAATAATCAATACTGTATTGTACTGTGACCATTAGGCTGCCCCCAGTACATATCAACTGGGATCGACCCATGCTAGGCTTATGCCCCTGGGATACCACCCATAAACACATAAATAGGGATCGACCCATGCTAGGCTTATGCCCCTGGGATACCACCCACACGTATATCAAGTAACACACATAAGAGATCTTTCCAATAACTTAGTTCAAAAGCTTTTGAGATTATTACATTAGTGTTCATGCCAATATAGTACCTTTGGAACAATGATACATCAATAGGAATCAACTAATAGACCTTCTATACAATAACAATGTCATAAAGACTCATTGGTACATCAACAATGTGTTTCAAAATCATCAATATCACAATAATGAAATAGGAGCCTTTTGGTATATCAATGAAACATTTTGACACTTTATAGAATGGAAACAACTTCATTGGTAATGTAGAACAATACATGTTTTTGGACAACCTCGGAATCTTACTTGATGGAACATTGGTGTTTTCATGCCAAAGAGCATTGTTAGAGTATGCTTTACATACCTCGTTGTAGATTCGGATACCAATTCAACACAACTTCCTGCCTTTACAAATCACTTATCTACAATGAAATGTTTGACATCTAGTATTAGCAACCCAACACCACAATTCTCTTCCATAATTCCATACAACCAATATTTGCAAAACATTCCAAAAACCAACTTGAACAATAGGTTTATATGTATGTATATATATATATATATATATATATATATATATATATATATATATATAAAATCATCATTTCAATACAACATCATCAATACCACATCATCACACCAAATCCCTTCACAATTCAACATAATCCAACATCATTTCCCAATCATCTTTCAACAACAATCACATAACATACTTCTTATGCTCACATGCATATATATATATATATATACATATCCATATAAATAACACCAACATAATTTACATCCTTACTATAAAATGGCCCTTTTGATTTCTAAGTCCTGTTGGCACAAATAAGGGGTGCTTCTCAAAGCCCTCGAGATGGTGAACACAACTACGGAATCAATTTGGATTTTCTACGGTTGAATCACAAGATAATTGGAGTTGAAATTAGGCTAGGGTTTCTTATTTTCAATAATTTGATGATAATTGATGGATATGAGACTAATTATATGTATATAATGACCAATTTTCGTCCATGAGGTGATGGAAAATGACCATATTGCCCTTAAAAATTTAAGTAAATCCAAATCTGTCCATGGTGGACTGTTTTGACAGGCTAAAGCAAATCGGCCATAACTCTTTGCTCCGATATCAGATTTGGGTGAAATTGGTATCGTTGGATAGATAATTCAAAGGGATTTCATTTCATATAAAGTAGGCCACCCAGTTCGTCCTGTACAAGGAGTTATGATCGTTTGAAGTTGACCCTAAAAATCTGTTTTGAGAGGCTGAAGTAAAACGAGTATAACTCCTTACTCAGATGTTGGATTTGAATGAAACCAATTGCATTGGAAAGAGGACTCAAAGATATTTCTTTTGATAGGTCGCATCTCTCCCATTTCATTATATTGAGGGAGTTATGATTGTTCAAAGTTGACCCAAAAAACTAGCAGGCCTCAGTAGTTTGTGTGCAGGAAATTTTCCTGCACATTTACTGTTCACAACATCCCGGCCACCGTTTTATAGTTTCGAACGTGCTCGATTATATCCGAAACTTATTCGTTTTTGGAAATCTTTATATCGTTGGAAAGCTTATTCAATAACCGTCGTATGGAACCATCGACGGGCTAATTCCGGTATAAATAAAAAAAAAAATTAATTCCATATAAATAAGACCAATACACGTATTTGAATACGCCAATACATGTACTTGAATACGGGGTGTTACATCCTTCCCCCCTTTAGGACATTCGTACTCGAATGTTAGCGTAGTTATTCAACCAAAAAAGTTCAAGTCCACCATTAACATTCACATCATCACATAAATACTATGCATATATAAACAAAAACTTAATTGTTAATGTTCTAACTCCGTTTCTTGAACTTCCTCTTCATCTTTGAACAAATGAGGGTGCTTAGATTTCATTGCTTCCTCAGCTTCCCATGTAATCTCTTCCCTTTGTTGATTTCTCCAAAGTACTTTCACCGATGTTACTTCTTTATTTCTTATCTTCTTAACTTGATGATCTAATATAGAAATAGGCATCTCCTCATAGGTAAGATCTTCTGTTACTTGCATATCTTCAATAGAAGTAATAAGGGACGGATCTCCGATGCACTTTCAAAGCATCAATACATGAAATACTGGATGCACTGATGAGAGTTCCTGAGGCAGCTCTAATTCATAAGCAACTTTCCTACATCTTTGAATAATCTTATACGGGCCTATATATCGTGGACTCAACTTTCCTTTCTTGCCAAATCTCATCACCCCTTTCATTGGCAATACCTTCAAAAATACCCAATCGCCTAACGAAAAATCTAGCCCTCTTCTTCTACTATCCGTATATGACTTGTGTCGACTTTGGGCTGTTTTCAACCATTGCGGAATCACCTTGACTTTTTCTATGGCTTGATACACAAGATCCGGTCCGAACATAAGAGTTTCACCCGCTTCGAACCATCCTATTGGTGGTCTACACTTCCTCCCATATAAAGCTTCATATGGTGCCATTTTGATACTTGAATGATAGCTATTATTGTAGGCAAACTCAATAAGAGGTAAATGATCATCCCAGCTGCCTTTAAAATCTATAACACATGCTCGTAGCATATCTTCAAGTGTTTGAATGGTGCGCTCTGCTTGTCCATCCGTCTGAGGGTGAAAAGTTGTACTCAGATTCACTTGTGTTCCCAAACTCCGTTGGAAAGACTTCCAAAAGTTTGCAGTAAATTGAGTTCCCGGATCCGATATAATAAAAGTTGGCACTCCATGTAATCGGACTATTTCTTTAACATACAACTTCGAATATTCTTCAACTGTGTAAGTGGTCTTAACGGGTAAGTAATGTGCGGATTTAGTAAGCCTATCCACAATCACCCATATAGAATCAAATTTTCGAGCTGTACGAGGCAAACCTGTAAAAAAATCCATGTTGATCATGTCCCACTTCCAAATTGGAAGATCTATGCATTGCATATAGCCTCCGGGTTTTTGGTGCTCAACTTTAACTCTTTGACAATTTGGACATTCAGCTACAAATTCTGCAATGCTCTTCTTCATGTCATTCCACCAATACATATCTTTCAAATCTCGATACATTTTGGTTGATCCTGGATGAATGGAATACCTTGAAAAATGTGCCTATGTCATAATCTTCTTTCTTAGCCCGTCTATATCCGGCACACACAATCGGTTTTGGCACTGAAGTACTTCTTCTCGCGTAAGCTCAAATGCCTTGGTCGCACCACTCTGAACGTTCTCCTTAAGCTGTAATAAAATAGGATCTGTGATAACGCTCAATCTACAGCTCTCGCAGGAGTGTAAAGCGGTCGTTAGCAAATATAGAACCCAACCTGGGTTGGGTGTCGATCCCACAGGGAATAGCTTGGCCAACAAGTAAGTAAAATTACTAAACTTTTGGTGCAAGTCTCGTAAGAAGGGGGGAATCTTGTCGTGCAAGTAATGTAAACAAAATAGTAAAGCAAAGCTGAAAATAACAAAGTAAAAACAGAGTATTTTGTAGGTTGTGAAACAGTGAGAATTGAAGCGTTGGGGTTATGTCCACCTTCTGAGGTATACGTCTCTATTGGCTATGAGTGTGTAGAGTCTTGACATGTAATTGCTTATAGAGAATTGTAGTTGATGGTAAATCCAAGCGTCTCTCGACCTAAACAAGGACTATTTCACTTTAACTCTCGCGAGCTTAAAGCGTGTCTAACGGTACGAATTCTCCAAGAGGTTAGTCCAGTTACGGCACTAGCTTTTTAATAGGAAAGGGTGTCCTACTACCTTGACATTATCTCTTTTCCAGACAAATAACCTTTCTCGCGAACAAGTTAAATGTTAGACTGGCGTATTCTTGCATTTGCAACCGCAAAGAATGTGGATTAAGATGAAGAGAATAATGATATAAGCAATATACGTGTCTCAAACTCACAAACTCACAGCAATAGATAGTAACTCATTCGGCTTCCATAACCCCAACAGAGAAGTTTAGTTACCCATGAGTGCGAAGGAGATCACGATTTGCATTGTTATTGTTGAGTAATGGCGTGTGGATTAGGTGATAGGCTTATGGCGTGATTCCTTAGCAAGTAACGATTCTCTTGTTGTGGAATTTAAGAATAGAAGAGTAGATTAGAAGTGTTTGTGGTGGAAGATGAGAGGGATGGAAGAAAATTAATTGTTGAATTAAGTGAAGAATAGAAAGATCCTCTAAAATCTCTAGCATGATAGGGTATTTATAATACCCATATCCTAGTTCTACTAAGCTAATGAAATAAATAACCAAATCCTACTAGACTAATGAAATACTTAACCCAAATGTACTAGGTTAATGTAACATTATCATAATCCAAATAAACTAATGAAATACATAACCTAATTGTACTAGGTTAATGTATCATTGTCCAAATCCAGCTTTGTGTCTGTAAGTCCCCAAAGTCTTCAGAAATGTTGTTTTAGCCCGGGACAAATTTTCCATGCAACAATTTTGGTCCAGGTCCCCAGAGTCTTCAGAAATGCTTTTTTAGCCCGGGACAGAGTTTCCATGCAGCAGGTTTGGTCCTTAGGCGTGTAAACTCCCTTTCCTTCCTTCGTGAGCTTTCTTTTGCGTCAAGTAAGCCATAAAATACTGAATTTTGCATCATTTATACCTGAAACTTTACTAATCATGTTCGTTAGCTCATTTATAGGAAAAAGGACTAAAAGTGCATGAAATATATAATTTGTTCTCAAAACTAGGCTAAAATATGGGCAAAATATATTGATATAGGCGCGTAAATTCGCCTATCATCAACACCCCACACTTGAAGCTTTGTTCGTCCTCGAACAAAATATCATGTCCTTCTAAACATCAACTTAGGGTTTTACAGCAACAACATAAAACATTCTTCAAGACAAGCACAACAATTATCAACAAAGAGTAGCTTTCTGATTATAAGTAGAAACAATTTAACCTCAAGCATAGACTCGTGATGGTGATCAACTCGCATGCAAACGTTAAGGTGCATAGAATCATATAAAACTATCCAAGACTCATCAACCATGTGTGTCTCACAATATAGTACCCATAATCACTCACAAGTATAGCATATTTTTCAAACATGTGTATCAAAATGTCCTTGCTCTCACTCTCACAAAGAATTCATATGTAGCAACTGATGACCATAGGCTTGCCCTTAATGTAGTACTCCACTAAATGTCGGAATATTAAGATTAGGATCAAGTAGGTCTTTTGATGGTTGTAATGTAGGCTAAGGGACGGGTAGGACTATTTTGGCCAAGAATAGTGACTAGGTTCCTAAGCGCTTTAATACATCACTTTGTATCATTGACACTTTTTTCTTTCAACCTTTCTTCTTTCTTTTGTTCTACCACCCTTGTTCTCCTCTTTTCAATTTTAAGCACAACTCACTTTTCAGCTTTCTTTTCCTTTTTCTTTTCACAACATCCCTCTTATGATAGCACTTTTTTTTTCTTTTTCATAACACATTCAAGAACCATTACAATTTATAGCATCATACTCACCCAATTTCCTCTTATGTTGTCACATGACTTTTTCACTTTAAAGCACTTAGGAATTTGGATCAAATTACGGTCTTGAAAGAAATGGATTAGGCTTACATACAAGGTTGTCAAAGAAATAGGCTAAAGGCTCAAAAAGGTTTAACTAGGATGATGTCCATGGGTAGGTAAAACTGAAGGTAAACATGTATAGGTTGCCAAAGAAAAGCCTAAATCATATCCTAAACTTACACTCCTTATTTTCGCTTTGCATACATACCAGGCAAGTTCTAGCATCAGCCACATACATAGAAGATACTATTAAT
This sequence comes from Capsicum baccatum var. pendulum, assembly GCA_030864225.1. Taxonomy (NCBI): domain Eukaryota; kingdom Viridiplantae; phylum Streptophyta; class Magnoliopsida; order Solanales; family Solanaceae; genus Capsicum; species Capsicum baccatum. The sequence goes on along the minus strand of CM061551.1, from coordinate 140,644,067 downwards.
CTCACACACACAAGGCACATGGTCGACTTGATTAGAAGTAATATAGACTCTCGACCCAACAATTGAATCACACACTATCACATAATGAGTCACAACTAGAGCCTAAATGTCTCTATAATCACAATTGTAGCACATACTCTTGTTATAATCTCATGCTGCCTATCAAAATAATTTCATGCGAAGCTAGAAAAATTTGACTCCTAAAAAAAACTAAAAAAAAATGTCAAACGAAAAACAACAAAAAAACGGGCTCAAAAAAACAAAGTAAACAAACAAACATACAAACATAGGTGCAAACAAAGAAGTATAGCATGCGATTCTGCCACCCCACACTTAGACGGGACACTGCCCTCAGTGGAAAATAAATTCGAAGAACCTGGTTAGTCGGACCCTTCATCAATGTCGGGGGTCATACCCCCTTCGTCTGAATCATCATAAGAGTCGTCGTCAGAGTTCTCCTCTTCGTCAGAATCAGGCAAGCGTCTATCATCATCAGTCGGCACATCATCGTCTAGAGGTTCCTCAAAATATACACCCACTCCACACATCTCCCGTGCATGCATGTTCATAGGGTAGTCGTGGTCCAGCTGTTGGAGCTCTTCAGCAGTTGGAATACGTCCACCACTCATCATAGTGAATCGTGTCATGCCATAGAGATGACGGAAGAAACTCTCGTCAAGAGCATGTCTCTCCGCAGTAGTAATGTTGACTCCATGAGTTGTTTCAGCATATTTGACCTTGGTGAGGTCAACCTTCTTTGGGTTATGTGGGAGTTTGTGGTCAGCTTGTTCCTCTTCGATATCCTCCTTCCGCAACATTGCTGTCAACAAATTGCCGAATGTGAAATGGGACCTTTTGTGGAGTCTGGCCTTCCTCATGGTAGATCGAATGATTGCCCCAAAGTTGATAGGGACATTCGTCATCAAAGCATAGACCAAACACACTCTATCTCTCGATATCTTGGTGTATTGAGTCCCAGGAATAAGACATGAGTTGACAATACGCATCCAGATTCTTGCATCCCTATTTAGTGGAGCATAGGGGAAGGTGTTGTGTCGACCTGTTTCTTTATATCTGCCCCACCTTGCCATTGATCTACTTCCACAAAGCATGTGTTGTATCGCTCTATAAGGAGGCCTGCTGTACAGTTCTTTGAATGGTGCTGTGCCGACCGAAGGCAAGCCAAGAAAAGAGTTGAGCCAATCTGCGGTGAGCTGTAACACTTGGCCCCGAATTTTGACTTCATTGCCTGTTGTATTCGGCGACCAGTTGGCATAAAACTCCCTTGTTAAGTCAAGATTGCACTCTCTCATGTCGCGGAAGATGAAATCCAGCTTCAAAGCCATTATTTTTGCCAACATTCACGGCTCCTTCTTTGCTAAGGTCTCCTTGTTGATCAAGTCGACGTGCACATATTTTCTTTCTTTGTTGCTGCTGTACCATGCTTTGGCTTCTTCCTCAAGAACCCATTTTATTCCGAACATTCTGCGTGGTAGGTGTGCTGAGGATGATTCTCCTTGGTCTTTTCGACTTCTTTTCTTGCCCTTTTGGGATGTGGTAGCCTTCTCCTTGCCTTGCCTTGCTTTAGGTGCCATTGTACCTGAGACTAGAAATAATGTAAGTTGCAGCACAATCTCACTTGATACAATCTATATGCAAGCACTAGGGGTAACACCCCACACTTAATTTTGTTATGCAAATCAGTGAGGTGAACGTAGTCGATTTACTCAGAATTCGTCGACAAACGTATTAGGATTGTATTCTGACAAGAAAATCAGCATTGCATCACTTATTTGCAGCCATTGGACTATTTTCATGGTAGATATAGCAACACTACGACCTAGGGGTTACCACATGGAATCGTTATTTTTACAACAAGCACAACCGCCTAAGTCGATAGGCACTATAATCGTATCCCGATGGTCGGGATGGTCTAACATGTAAGCATCCAAACAACAATCTTAAGCAATATTCATAGCCATATCAATTCAGCAATTATCATAACAATGCTATTGAAATCAAATTCAAGTCGGAAACAAGCCAAGAATTTCCTACGTATATGTTTACTCACATGGTTTTGTAACAACAATCCAAACACATAAACATCACCATCAATCATATATGATTTAGCAATTCATCATAAACGTAGTATTTACGAGAAATAAATGAGGAATATGCGAGTACTTACTTGCTTGAAACTTGTGGAGATGGTGTTGTGAATTGGAAGAGCAAAAGAAGAAAATTTTGAGAGGATTTGGAAGGTTATGCGGCGCCCTTAGGGTTTTTTCTAATGTGGTTGTGTTATAAAACTAAGTCCCCTTTATATAGGAAGAGTATGGGTCGGGTTATGACCCATTTACAATCGGATTTGGAGACAAAAACACCACATATGCGGCGCATATCACTCGGCATATCAATGACATATGCGGCGCATTATCTATGGCATAATGGGACATATGCGCCGCATAGTCTATGGCATTTGTAGACATATGCGCCGCATAGTCTATGGCACATGAGATACTGAGACCAAATGCCATAGCATAGGCGGCGCATAGTCAAAAGCATACCTAGGAATAGGCGGCACATAGTGTATAGCACACTAGATTCCGAGACCTTAGGCTATAGGATAGGTCGTGCATCGTTCGTGGCCTAGTGCTACCAAGGCCTAGCCTTCCTCGAAGCCTATTTTGACGAGGAAAAGGCTCAATCCATAGCCTTATGCATCACCATTCCTAACTTACCAACTTTACCATACAATGCGTCCAAATCGTCAATTGAAATCGATCACCTCGTTGAATACTTCTTGCACCTATTTTTGCTCAAAATCAAACGAAAACGATTAGTACGATGGGTTGCCTCCCACCAAGCGCCGTGGTTTTGGTCGTGGCACGACTCGTATTTTTGGATTTTCATTTATCAAAAAGAAAAAATACTAAAACGACAAAACGATAAAACGATAAAACGATAAAACGATGGGTTGCCTCCCATCTAGTGCCTTATTTATTGTCGTGGCTCGACGTAGTAATCTCGAGTACTTAGACTTCGTCGAGATAAGTGATGGCCATGTCATTCATCGAGTCAAGAGGACCGATATATGGATTGACACGTTGGCCATTCACTTTGAAGATAACACCCTCATTGTCTTCCAATTCGACTACTCCAGACGAGTAGACTTGGATGACTTTAAATGGACCAGACCATTTCGATTTTAACTTACCTGGGAAGAGCTTAAATCTGGAGTTGAAGAGTAGCACCATGTCACCTTTTTGGAAATTTCGTCGAATAATCCGCTGATCATGATACTTCTTCATCCGCTCCTTGTATAAATCCAATCGTTCATATGCATTGAGCCGGAATTCATCTAGTTCGTTCAGCTGCTCCAACCTCAGATTCTTCACATCTTCCCAATTCAAGTTCATTCGCTTCAATGCCCACAATGCCTTGTATTCAAGTTCAATGGGTAGATGACAAGCCTTTCCATAAACTAGTTGATAAGGAGACATGCCAATGGGTGTCTTGAATGCAGTCCTATACGCCCATAGTGCATCATCTAGCTTTCGAGACCAATCCTTCCGATTCGCATTAACCGTCTTTGCAAGGATTTGCTTGATCTCCCGATTGGAAACCTCTACTTGTCCACTAGTTTGGGGATGATACGGCGTAGCTACCTTATGTTGCTTGAAACCATACTTGGCCAATACAGATTTGAATAGCTTGTTGCAAAAGTGAGATCCTCCATCACTTATGATAGTACGAGGTACTCCAAAGCGAGAGAAGATATTCTTCTTTAAGAACGCTACAACACGCTTTCCTTTGTTATCGGCCAATGCTACAGCTTCAACCCATTTTGACACATAATCCACAGCAACCAAGATGTACTTCATTCCAAACGAATTCACGAATGGCCCCATGAAATCAATACCCCACACATCAAAGAGTTCTACCTCAAGAATTTTGGACATGGGCATTTCATGGTGTTTTGAAATAGCACCTTGCCGTTGGAATTGGTCACACCTCTTCACATAGTCATATGCATCTCTGAATATCGAAGGCCAATAATATCCACTTTGCAATACTTTTCTCACCGTTCGATTGCCTGCATGATGTCCTCCAACTTGCGAGGTGTGGCATGCTTCCAATATAGTAGGCACTTCTTCATGGGATATACATCGTCGAATGATACCATCAGCGCATCTTTGAAACACATAAGGCTCATCCCAATAGTAGTGTTGAACGTCATGCATAAACTTCCTCCTTTGGTGGTAAGATAATTTGGCGGGTAGCACATTACTTACCACAAAATTTGCAAAGTCGGCATACCATGGTAATTTCTCCATTGTTGTTGCTAATATCTCCTCGTCAGGGAATGCATCATCAATCTGAATTTCAGGTTGCGCCACTTGCTCACTCTCAAGTCTAGATAGGTGATCAGCCACTTGGTTCTCGCAACCTCTTCTATCTTTGACTTCGAAATCAAACTCTTGCAGCAGCAACACCCATCGAATCAGCCTTGGTTTTGCATCCTTCTTTGTCATTAGGTACCTAAGAGCTGCATGGTCTGTATGAACGATCACCTTAGTACCCAATAGATAGGCGCGAAACTTCTCAAACACATACACAACCGCTAGGAGCTCTTGTTCAGTAACAGTGTAGTTCCTTTGGGCTTCATTTAGGACCTTACTCGCATAGTAGATAGGATGAAATAGTTTCTCCTTTCTTTGTCCAAGAACAGCACCAATGGCTACACCACTAGCATCACACATGACTTCGAACGGGAGCGTCCAATCTGGTGCTACCATGATAGGGGCTTCAATGAGTTTTCCTTTAAGGAATTCGAATGCCTTTAAGCAATCGTCATTAAAGTCAAACTTCGCATCTTTCTCCAATAGTTTGCACAATGGACTAGAAATTTTGGAGAAGTCTTTGATGAATCTACGATAAAACCCGGCGTGGCCAAGAAAACTACGAACTCCCTTCACCGAAATTGGAGGTGGTAGCTTCTCGATTACCTCTATTTTTGCGCGATCAACCTCTATTCCTCTTTCGGAGATCTTGTGCCCAAGAACGATTCCTTCTTTTACCATGAAGTGGCACTTCTCCCAATTCAGCACAAGGTTGAACTCTACACATCTTTGCAATGCCATGCTCAAGTTTGCCAAACATGCTTCAAAAGACTCACCAACAACTGAAAAGTCATCCATAAATACCTCCAAAGTGTCTTCAACCATATCATAGAAAATAGACATCATACAACGTTGAAAGGTGGCTGGTGCATTACACAACCCGATTGGCATGCGTTTGAAGGCAAACGTACCATATGGGCATGTAAACGTTGTCTTCTCTTGGTCTTCAGGTGCAATACAAATCTGATTATAACCTGAATAACCATCCAAGAAGCAAAACCATCCTTTCCCCGCTAATCGATCAAGCATTTGGTCCATAAATGGCATGGGGAAGTGATCCTTGAGCGTCCAAGAATTTAGCTTGCGGTATTCCATGCATACTCTCCATCCAGTAACGGGCCTGAGTGGAATAAGCTCATTCTTTGCATTCGCGACCACCGTCATACCTCCTTTCTTGGGAACACATTGCACAGGACTCACCCATGTACTATCAGAGATAGGATATACAACTCCTGCGTCTAACCACTTGATAATCTCCTTCTTCACCACTTCTTGCATTGGTGGGTTTAATCGCCTTTGATTTTCAATGGTGGGTGTGCACTTTTCTTGAAGCTGAATTTTATGTGTGCAAATCCCAGGTGGAATACCAATAATATCCGCAATGGTCCATCCAATAGCTCTAATATACTTGCGTAAGATTGCAATAAGAGCTGCAACTTGTTGCTCACCCAAATCGGCTGCTACAATGACTGGAAGAGTGTTTTCGCTTCCTAAGAATGCGTACTTCAAATGGCTTGGCAGCTCCTTCAATTCTAACGTGGGTGGTTCTTCAATAGATGGCTTAGCTGGTGGTGTAGGTCAATTTTTGAGGTCAAGATCCAGCTTCTTGGGGGTATAGCGATATGTCCCTAATCCCGATAGAGCACAAATATCTTCATCAGAAATTTCAGCATCATCATTCTCTCCTTTCATGAGCAAAACCTCCAAAGGATCATCAAGAATTTGCTCTTCTACAAGTAACTCTTTCTCATCATCAAAGACAACATCGGCCACAAAAAATACACTCAGATCTTTGGGTTGCTTCATTGATTTGCAAACATCAAAGCGAACAACTTCGTCATTTATTCGGAATGAAAGCTCATTAGCTCTCAAATCTATGAGCACACTTCCCGTAGCAAGGAAAGGGCATCCCAAGATTATGGGAACCTCTGAATCTGCTTCACAATCCAAGATGACAAAGTCTGCTGGAAAGATAAATGAAGAAACCTTTACCAAGACATCGCATAGAATACCAACAGGTCGCTTTACCGACCTATCTGCCATAACAAGCCTCATATTAGTTGGTGTAGGATCTCCTAACCCCAACTTCTTGTAGATCGATAATGGCATCAAGTTGATGCTGGATCCTAAGTCACACAATGCTTTGGCAAAGTTCAAAGATCCGACGGTGCAAGGAATAGTGAAAGCTCTGGGGTCGGCCTTCTTCTGACCTATCGATCGGGTAGCAATTGCACTACAATGATGCACATCATCCTTCAGCTCATAACTTGCTGCCCTCTTTTTAGTCAAAAGATCTTTCATAAACTTCGCATACCCAGGCATTTGTTCAAGTGCCTCTACCAACGGAACATTAATAGTCAGCTGCTTCAACATGGTCATAAATTTGCTGAACTTAGTGTCATCGGCCACCTTCTTCAATCTTTGGGGAAAAGGTGGTGGTGGGTATGGAAGTGTTCTCTCCACGGCCTTCTTCTTCTCTAGCTTCTGTTTTTCCACTTTTCCAGGCTGCACGTCACTAGGTGAAACGTCCTTGACGTTGGGAGTAGTTGTTGCGGCTTCTTCTCCTCTTGTAACGTCAGTAAGTGTAGCATCCATGTCTGCAACTTCGTCAACCAATTGCTTTCCTTTTGCTGAAGTTTCCAGCACCTTACCGCTTCTGGTAGTGATGGCCATGCATGACCCATCATTCTTTGGGTTTTACACAGTATCGCTTGGTAAGGTGCCAGCCTTTCTTTGATTAAATGCTTCTGAAAGTTGGCTCAACTACTGCTCTATTTGCTTGATAGAAGTGGAATGAGAATCAACTAGTTGCTTCATGGAGGACAAATCATCAATCACCTCCTTAACTCCCGCGCTCGTTGCTTCCACTCCTTTCAATAACTTAGCCATCATGTCTTCCATAGAATTAGATGTGGTGGTATCACGTTTACCAGGGGGAACGTACAAACCACTATTTTCATTATTTTTCTTCCAACTACCTTGGTCTTTGCTTCTAGATTTATCATAATAGTTCCGACCTTGGTTTCCTTGGGCATTCCCACGGAAACCCCCCTGATTGTTCAAGTAGTTGTCCTCCTCTTCAGAATCAGATTCGTCTCTTGGTTTTAGCGCTACAACTTTCACTTTTTCGGTCTTCCCTGATAATAAGTGCTTTGTCAGAAGATCCAATTGTGTTTTCATGTGCGCCATGTCTTGCTCACGTTCTTCTTCTCTTCTTCTTTGGTCTGCAGACATGCCAATAGACAAAGTGGGGCTTGCTACCTCAGAATCCCTGGTAGGCCAAGCTCTACTCTGCTTTGTCATGTGATCTAGCATATTGCTTGCTTGACCAAAGGTGAGGTCCATGAAAGAACCTCCAGCTGCGTTATCCACCACTGGTTTAGTTATTGAATTCAAGGCTCTATACAAGATCTCCATTAGGTGAACATTAGTCATGTGATGGTTTGGGCATCTCGCTAGCTTTGTCTTGAACCTCTCCCATGTTTCATGAAGAGCTTCAGAGGGAAGCTGACGAAAGTTGCTGATTTCATCTCTCAATTGTGCTCTTTTGGATGGCGGCAAGAATCTTTCTAGGAAAGCGTCTCTCAATTGCCTCCAATTTGTAATTGAATCAGGAGTCAGCCCATTCAACCATAGTGTTGCCTCCCCAGACAGAGACAATAGAAATAGGCGTAATCGAATAGCATTCTGACCAACACCAGGATTGTCAAAAGACTTGCATGTAGAAATAAAGTTGATGAGATGCATATTCGGATCATCGCCTGCTAGTCCACCAAATAATCCCTTGAGTTGCAATAACTGAATCATGGTGCTTGTGATGTTGAACTTGGCTCCGGGCGCTAATGGTGGTGGAATTATAGCTCCAGTGGCTCCGGCACCATCAAGATCATCATCATCATCGTCGAAAACTGGTTGCAAAGGTTGGCGATCATACCTATACCGAGCTTGTCGACCTCTTCTGTTGGCAGGTGTTATAATTTCAGCATCACGCCTAGGGTTTAGTAACTCGTCATCACCTAAATCTTCATCGTCAGGATTTATTGCTCGCCCAGGATTATCAATGTTTTGTTGTTGGACTTGAGCAGCGGCAAGAGCAGCTAATCTTGCTTGCTCGTGTTGAGCAGCCATCCTGTCGATTTCAGCTTGTGCTTCCATTCTTCTAATGCGTTGTGGTTCAGGATTAATTGGTAATAACGGTTGACCAGAACTTCTAGTATGGGGCATGCACTAAAGTAAAAACCTGCAATAAACAAAAACAAAAACTAAACGTAAAAGTACAAGAGTCTTTGACCAAAGGGTCTAGTAATTATCACGAACTTGATTGACACTCGTATTCCCCGGCAACGGCACCAATTTTTGATAACGCTCAATCTACAGCTCTCGCAGGAGTGTAAAGCGGTCGTTAGCAAATATAGAACCCAACCTGGGTTGGGTGTCGATCCCACAGGGAATAGCTTGGCCAACAAGTAAGTAAAATTACTAAACCTTTGGTGCAAGTCTCGTAAGAAGGGGGGAATCTTGTCGTGCAAGTAATGTAAACAAAATAGTAAAGCAAAGCTGAAAATAACAAAGTAAAAACAGAGTATTTCGTAGGTTGTGAAACAGTGAGAATTGAAGCGTTGGGGATATGTCCACCTTCTGAGGTATACGTCTCTATTGGCTATGAGTGTGTAGAGTCTTGACATGTAATTGCTTATAGAGAATTGTAGTCGATGGTAAATCCAAGCGTCTCTCGACCTAAACAAGGACTATTTCACTTTAACTCTCGCGAGCTTAAAGCGTGTCTAATGGTACGAATTCTCCAAGAGGTTAGTCCAGTTACGGCACTAGCTTTTTAATAGGAAAGGGTGTCCTACTACCTTGACATTATCTCTTTTCCAGACAAATAACCTTTCTCGCGAACAAGTTAAATGTTAGACTGGCGTATTCTTGCGTTTGCAACCGCAAAGAATGTGGATTAAGATGAAGAGAATAATGATATAAGCAATATACGTGTCTCGAACTCACAAACTCACAGCAATAGATAGTAACTCATTCGGCTTCCATAACCCCAACAGAGAAGTTTAGTTACCCATGAGTGCGAAGGAGATCACGATTTGCATTGTTATTGTTGAGTAATGGCGTGTGGATAAGGTGATAGGCTTGTGGCGTGATTCCTTAGCAAGTAACGATTCTCTTGTTGTGGAATTTAAGAATAGAAGAGTAGATTAGAAGTGTTTGTAGTGGAAGATGAGAGGGATGGAAGAAAATTAATTGTTGAATTAAGTGAAGAATAGAAAGATCCTCTAAAATCTCTAGCATGATAGGGTATTTATAATACCCATATCCTAGTTCTACTAAGCTAATGAAATAAATAACCAAATCCTACTAGACTAATGAAATACTTAACCCAAATGTACTAGGTTAATGTAACATTATCATAATCCAAATAAACTAATGAAATACATAACCTAATTGTACTAGGTTAATGTATCATTGTCCAAATCCATCTTTGTGTCTGTAAGTCCCCAAAGTCTTCAGAAATGCTGTTCTAGCCCGGGACAGATTTTCCATGGAGCAATTTTGGTCCAGGTCCCCAGAGTCTTCAGAAATGCTGTTTTAGCCCGGGACAGAGTTTCCATGCAGCAGTTTTGGTCCTTAGGCGTGTAAACTCCCTTTCCTTCCTTCGTGAGCTTTCTTTTGCGTCAAGTAAGCCATAAAATGCTGAATTTTGCATCATTTATACCTGAAACTTTACTAATCATGTTCGTTAGCTCATTTATAGGAAAAAGGACTAAAAGTGCATGAAATATATAATTTGTTCTCAAAACTAGGCTAAAATATGGGCAAAATATATTGATATAGGCGCGTAAATTCGCCTATCATCAATCTGCATATTGCTTCTCTTTCACTTCAGCTACTAATGAAGATTCCGCAGCATTATTTACGATAAGCTCTTTGTCCAGAGTTTCAAGAAGACGAACTCCTAGACTAGCTAATTGATGAAGATATTTAATCATCCCTTGCCTTTCTATAGGCGTCATCGTAGCCTTACGACTTAACGCATCAGCTACCACATTTGCTTTCCCTGGATGGTACAAGATATCAACATCATAGTCCTTTAATAGTTCAAGCCATCTCCGCTGCCTTAAATTTAGATCCTTCTGATTAAAAATATATTGCAAGCTCTTATGTTCAGTATATATATCAACATGAACCCCATATAAGTAGTGGTGTCATATCTTTAAAGCAAAAATAACTGCTGCCAGCTCAAGATCGTGTGTAGGATAATTTTTCTCATGTGGCCGCAATTGTCTAAAAGCATATGTTATTACCTTACCATGCTCCATCAATACACATCCTAAACCAATTCTAGAAGCATCACAATACATTGTATACCCTTCGGTGCCTTCTGGAAGTACCAACACTGGTGTAGAAATCAACTTGTTCTTTAAATCTTGAAAACTCTTCTCACATGCATCATTCCATTGGAATTTGGATGCTTTATGGGTTAGCTTGGTTAAGGGTGCTAAAATGGAAGAAAAGTCTTTAACAAACCTTCTATAATAACCGGCCAACCCGAGAAAACTATGAATCTCCGTAGGCATTATGGGCCTTGGCCAGTTCTTCACAACTTCTATCTTTTGAGCATCAACCTTTATCCCTTCACTAGATACAATATGACCCAAAAATGCCATCGACTTTAACCAAAACTCACATTTAGAGAACTTTGCATAAAGCTTACAATCACGAAGAGTCTGTAATGCCTGCCGTAAGTGATTGGCATGGTCCTCTTCTGATCTAGAATAAACAAGAATACCATCTATAAAAACTAACACAAATACATCCAGGAAGGGCTTAAACACCCTATTCATCAAATCCATAAAAGTTGCGGGTGCATTTGTTAGCCCAAATGATATAACTAGAAACTCGTAATGACCATACCGTGTTCGGAAAGCTGTCTTGGGTATATCCTTCTCTTTGACCCTCACTTGGTGGTAACCTGACCTCAAATCAATCTTAGAAAAGCACTTGGCGCCCTGTAACTGATCAAATAAATCATCAATTCTTGGGAGAGGATATTTATTCTTAATAGTCACCTTATTTAATTGCCGATAATCAATACACATCCTCAGCGAGCCATCCTTTTTGTGCACAAATAACACTGGTGCTCCCCAGGGAGACATACTAGGCCTTATGAATCCCTTCTCTAGCAAATCTTTCAATTGCTCTTTCAACTCTCGTAATTCTGCTGGGGCCATTCTATACGGAGGAATGGAGATTGGTTGGGTGCCTAGTATTACATCAATACCAAACTCTACTTCTCGTTCAGGAGGCAAACCTGGAAGATCTTCAGGAAATTCATTTACCACCGGAACAACGTGAAGAGTTGGTGGCTCCGCTTCTGTATCCCTTACTCTAACTAAATGATATATGTATCCCTTGAAAATCATTTTTCTCGCTTTGAAATAAGAAATAAATCTACCTCTTGGTGCGCCAATCTTACCTTGCCATTCAATAACTGCTTCATTAGGAAAATGTAAATACATCTTTTTCGTACAACAGTCAATTTTGGCATAACAAGACGCCAACCAATCCATACCCATTATAACATCAAAATCTACCATTTCTAGTTCCACAAGATTGGTCATCGTGTCTCAACCACACATAGTTACTACACAATCTTTATAAACTCTTCTAGCAATAATAGATTCCCCAATCGGGGTAGATACTTCCAACGGCTTTTCTAACAATTTGGGGGTTCTTTTGAACTTTCCAGCAACCAAAGAAGTAATATATGATAATGTAGAATCGGGATCAATTAGAGCATATACATCAAATGAAAATATGGACAACGTACCCGTAACCACATCTGGGGAAGCCTCTAGATTTTGTCGATATAAGTGTGATTCTGAGTCCCGCTGGAACTGGAGACTCCTTTTTCATTTCTAGCATGACCCGCAGGTCGTGCGCCCCTACCAGAATAAGATACCGGTGACGATGATGCAACAGCTGATCCCGAAGGTCGTGCTACGCCACCTGCGCCCCTTCGTGGGCATTCTCTCATCATATGCCCCGTCATACCGCACCAAAAACAAACATTTGTTCCCATGCGACATATGCCCATATGATGCTTTCAGCATCGATTACATAGCTCTCGAGAAGGTCTCGATTGGCTCATGTTCCCTTGCCCATGATAACCCACTGATCGCGAACTATGACCCTCACTTCTTTGCCCAAATTGACTGCCTCTGAACCCCTGATGCTGTGGTAGAGCACTAGCTGCAGAATAATAAAATAATGGCCTAGGTGGTCTAGCAGAAAATTGAGGTCTAAAACCTCCCTGTGGTGCCATAAACTGCCCTGTAGATCTGGCCCTCTTAGAAGATCCACTTTCAAATTCCTGTGTTCTTTTTCTTTGCCTCTGATCTTCCATTTTCTGTGCAAATGCTTGGATCCTAGCTATATCCATGTCTTTATTTAGTACAGCAATAGTACAATCCCTAACCAAATACGGATCCAATCCATTCACATACCGATGAACTCTGTCATCCATAGTAGCTATAACATTAGGAGCATATCTGGACAAGGAATTTAATCGAAGACTATACTCCCTCACACTTGTATTACCCTGCCGAAGATTTAAGAATTGATCCGCATGGGCCTGACGAGTCTCATATGGAAGATAATGATCAATAAATGCCTCTTTGAACTCTTTCCAAGTAGCTGGGGGTGCATCGATGCCCCTTGACCGTTTCCAGTCTTCATACCAATATATAGCCTCACCTTTGAATCTATACGCGGCTAACTCCACTGTCTCTCTACCCGATACATGCATCACCTCTAGGGCCCTTTGGATCTGATCAATAAAGTCCCGCGGATCTTCATTAAGATCGGATCCGGTAAAAGTAGGCGAATCCATCTTAAGAAAATCTTGTGTCCGAAGACTAGCCGCCCTATCAGTACCGCTAGAACCCACGGCAGAAATAGCTTGCCCTTGGACTTTCCCAGCAACTATACGAGTCAAAAGTTGCACTGCATTTCTAAGATCTTGATCAACAGAATTAATAGGTGGCTCTGGGGATATAGTTCTCCTTCCCCTTATTTCTTCTGGACTGGGGGAAGTTTCTGATGCATGCTCAGCTGGAGCCTCACTTTGATTAGCTGGTATAGTGGGTGACTTACTAGTCCCCTCTCCGGCAGCCACATCTTGCTTACCGGTATTCTTGCTTCTGATAACCGGCATCATTATTATAATAAGAGAAACAAACTGATTCATTGGTCAACTATGACTTCATATACAATATAAGCTCTATCGCACGATCTAAGACATGAAGAAAAGAAACAATTCCTGAATATCCATAGCCTCCTGTTTATAGATATGGTGCACAACACACCGATAAACAAGACTCTACACGGCTTTGTAGACTCACTAGGACAAACCTCTCTGATACCACTTTTGTCACGCCCCAAAATCCCATCGGTCCGGACTGGCACCCGAAGCCGAGAAGGCCCGGGAGAACCCGTTCAAATACCTGTACTTTCACTTACATGTCACCAAAAATTTGGACAGCACTTCGTTGCATATAGAAGGGTCTAATTACCTGTATCAGTACAACACGCACAAATATATATATATAATACTTGGCTGTCGGGGCCACCACATATACAAATATAACATCACTATATAAACTCTCATGACTTTACCCTTCCTCATGTCTACAAAGCCTCTAGGATATACATGACATAACTAGGTTCGGGACAAACCCCCGCCCACACATGACTCTTGTACAATAACAAAACATAAGGAACCGACTCGGAAAACTCCGAAGCAAACTGGAGCTCACCAACAATAGTTGTATGAACTGGCTCCTATATATGCTGTGAATGAGCTGAAGCACCTGTGCCTGCAGCATGAAATACAGGTCCCCCGTGAGGGACGTCAGTACGAAATATGTACTGAGTATGTAAAGCTGTAAATACTCATATGTGATATAGGGGATCAAGAAAATCAGACGCAAGTGAATAAATCATAATAGAAGTGAACCACACTTCATAAACACTTTTAGGATCATGTACATTATCATTAATCTGAATTGGGTTCTTGAATTCAAACACATTTGTGGAACGGTATACATTCGTTCATTTCATTCTTTACAATTATCATTCGCCATTACCTCCTCATCCCGAACCTCCAACCACCTAACAATAATCAATATTGTATCGTACTGTGACCATTAGGATACCCCCAGTACATATCAACTGGGATCGACCCATGCTAGGCTTATGCCCCTGGGATACCACCCATAAACACATAAATAGGGATCGACCCATGCTAGGCTTATGCCCCTGGGATACCACCCACACGTATATCAAGTAACACACATAAGAGATCTTTCCAATAACTTAGTTCAAAAGCTTTTGAGATTATTACATTAGTGTTCATGCCAATATAGTACTTTTGGAACAATGATACATCAATAGGAATCAACTAATAGACCTTCTATACAATAACAATGTCATAAAGACTCATTGGTACATCAACAATGTGTTTCAGAATCATCAATATGACAATAATGAAATAGGAGCCTTTTGGTATATCAATGAAACATTTTGACACTTTATAGAATGGAAACAACTTCGTTGGTAATGTAGAACAATACATATTTTTGGACAACCTCGGAATCTTACTTGATGGAACATTGGTGTTTTCATGCCAAAGAACATTGTTAGAGTATGCTTTACATACCTCGTTGTAGATTCAGATACCAATTCAACACAACTTCCCGCCTTTACAAATCACTTATCTACAATGAAATGTTTGGCATCTAGTATTAGCAACCCAACACCACAATTCTCTTCCATAATTCCATACAACCAATATATGCAAAACATTCCAAAAACCAACTTGAACAATATGTTTATGTGTATATATATATATATATAATCATCATTTCAATACAACATCATCAATACCACATCATCACACCAAATCCCTTCACAATTCAACATAATCCAACATCATTTCCCAATCATCTTTCAACAACAATCACATAACATACTTCTTTTGCTCACATGCATATATATATATATATATATATATATATATATATATATATATATATATATATACATATCCATATAAATAACACCAACATAATTTACATCCTTACCATAAAATGGCCCTTTTGATTTTGAAGTCCTGTTGGCACAAATAAGGGGTGCTTCTCGAAGCCCTCGAGACGGTGAACACAACTACAGAATCAATTTGGATTTTCTACGGTTGAATCACAAGATAATTGGAGTTGAAATTAGGCTAGGGTTTCTTATTTTCAATAATTTGATGATAATTGATGGATATGAGACTAATTATATGTATATAATGACCAATTTTCGTCCATGAGGTGATGGAAAATGACCATATTGCCCTTAAAAATGTGAGTAAATCCAAATCTGTCCATGGTGGACTGTTTTGACAGGCTAAAGAAAATCGGTCATAACTCTTTGCTCCGATATCAGATTTGGGTGAAATTGGTATCGTTGGATAGATAATTAAAAGGGATTTCATTTCATATAAAGTAGGACACTCAGTTCATCCTGTACAAGGAGTTATGATAATTTGAAGTTGACCCTAAAAATCTGTTTTGAGAGGCTGAAGTAAAACGAGCATAACTCCTTACTCAGATGTTGGATTTGGATGAAACCAATTGAATTGGAAAGAGGACTCAAAGATCTTTATTTTGATAGGTCTCAGATCTCCCAGTTCATTATATTGAGGGAGTTATGATCATTCAAAGTTGACCCAAAAAACTGGCAGGCCTCAGATTTCCTGCACATTTACTGTTCACAACATCCCGGCCACCGTTTTATAGTTTCGAACATGCTCGATTATATCCGAAACTTATCCGTTTTTGGAAATCTTTATATCGTTGGAAAGCTTATTCAATAACCTTCGTATAGAACCATCGACGGCCAAATTCCGGTATAAATAAAATAAAAAATTAATTTCATATAAATAAGACCAATACACGTATTTGAATACGCCAATACATGTACTTGAATACGGGGTGTTACAATATGTAACTACCTAGAATCCTTTCTCTTTATGTACGAACTATGTTTGACTTGAATTCCCAAGAAAGGGATACGTAGGCGGCCCCAATTGGCTTTGGTCAACCCCTTAGGATGATTTATCCTTTCCTCTTATATATGAACTACGTGATGACCTGAATTCCCGACAAAAGGGATACGTAGGCGGCCTATGTCGGCTTCGGTCAACCCATTAGATTTTTTATATATATCCCTAGCGTAGTCCTGAACTACGCTTGACCTGATTCCTACTTCAACGGGATACGTAGTCGCCCCAATGGCTCGGTCATATAACCCTAGGAAATGGAAACTGGGGCAAAATTTTCGAGAAGGAATCTCAAAAATTCACAAGAGAAGATCAACATCCAATAAAGAGAATGAAGATCAGCAAAGACTTCAGATCCACTTAGATTGGTATTATCTCAAACAAGTTTAAACTGGGGCAGAAAATTTGAGGAAGACCTCAACATTTCTACCAAATGCCGGGACATATTCCAAATTCCCCAGCACCAGAGGTTAAAGGTTTGGAAACCACCAACTGTAACAAAGTCTGGGTAGACTCAATTTTTGGCTATGATAGAACTACTTGAGGAAACCCTCCAACAATAATCATGAGTTTTGGAAACCATCCATCAGATATAGTCAGAACTGCGAGGAAGACGTTCATTGAGCTAGTACATGACATGACTGACAAAAATTTTCTAAAATTTTACATAATTTTTCAAAATTATTTTCAAAATTTACGACTATTTTCAAAAATCTTACGACTCATTACTTAGTACTTGCCTAGACATCATTT
Organism: Capsicum baccatum var. pendulum; assembly: GCA_030864225.1. Lineage (NCBI taxonomy): Eukaryota > Viridiplantae > Streptophyta > Magnoliopsida > Solanales > Solanaceae > Capsicum > Capsicum baccatum. The sequence goes on along the minus strand of CM061551.1, from coordinate 140,626,796 downwards.
GGGATAGAGTGTCAGGGAGCTACAACAGATCATTAATGTCCAAGAACGGTATTTTAGGGCAGCCCCAAAATAGGTTTAATGCCCATTTATTAAGGACCTTTTGATTTGTCCATCTCATTTCTTGAGATCGTAGGCGACAAACAAAAGTACTTTGTCTTCTTTACACGTATTGTATTTAGAAGTTTTCTAAAAATAGTCGCTAGTAAAAGCGACTTTGTGTCTACTAATCGTCTACCTTGAGTACAGGTACATGTAGAAAGCAGGACATTGACAAATAAAGCCAGGTAAAATTATTTTATCACTGCCACAATGGCCATTGCATATCATTGCCGCAAAGGCCATCACATATCATTGCCGCAGAGGCCATTACATATCTGTTGACGTGCTAGACACAACGCTGGCGTCGAGGATATCATCAGCATTCAATATCTGTTGACGCTTCTAGACACAACGCTAGCGTAGGGGGTATCATCAGCATCCATTACATATCTATTGATGCGTTAGATACAATGCTGGCATTGAGGATATCATCAACATTCAATATCTGTTGATTCACAAGACACAATGCTGGCATCGAGGATATCATTATCATTCAATATCTTACGACACGCTAGACACAACGCTGGTGTAGAGGATATCATCAGCATTCAATATCTATCGACACACTAGACACAACGCTGGCGTAGAGGATATCATCAGCATTCAATATCTGTCGACACGCTAGACACAACGCTGGCGTAGAGGGTATGATCAGCATCCAATATATCTGTCAACACACTAGACACAATGCTGGCGTCGAGGATACCATCAGCAATATATCTGTCAACATGCTAGACACAACGCTGGCGTCGAGGATATCATTAGCATTCAATATCTGTTGATGCGTTAGACACAATGCTGGCGTCGAGGATATCATCAACATTCAATATATCTATCGACATGCTAGACACAACGCTGGCATCAAAGATATCATCAGCATTCAATATATTTGTTGACACATAAGACACAATGTTGGCGTCGATGATATCATCATCTTTTCATGAATCAGCATTTGAATACATTAAGAGCACACGATTTGGAGGGAGGCCTTCAGGTCGCTATCTAAGGATGAATGATATATAAGATTTCCTAGCAATTGACAATTTAAAGGTCATCTATGAGTCATATTATTTGAAATAGGATAGTGTGCCAGATCACCTATGATTTGATAGCCTGTAGGTCATCCGTAAGCCATAATAACATCCTAACCGGATAGTATACAAGATCGCCCAAAAGTTGACAGTTTAAAGGTTATCCGTAAGTCGCAACTAAATCCTTACTAGAGGATATGCAAGATTGTCAAATTGATACGTCCGAGAGTTCTTTATAAGCTGCATCATATCCAAGATCGATTATGTGCAGGATTACTCAAAGATGATCAATTGAAGGGATTATCTATAAGTCATATTGTATCCAAGGTCGGATGATGTGCAGGAACACCTGAAAGCTAGCGATTGGAGGGATATCTGTAAGTCATCTCTTATCCAAAGTCGGATGATGTACAGGAAATTCAAAGGATATCTATAAGTCGCCTCGTATCCAACACCAAATAATGCGCAAGATCATCTAAAGATTGATAATTTAGGAAAAATTTATAAATCGATCATCGGCTACAACCGGAGAGGTTATCATGCCACTTACAAGTGATATAGGTACAATAAAAGATGACTTCGTTTTTCAGGCCACAACTCACGTGGAGATATGGTAAAAGACTACATACCTCTTTCCTGAATTATGTTTAGTACTAATACTTTTTGCTTGAAGCATTGTTGAGAGCATCTAAGAGGATGAAAATCTCAAATAAAAACCACAGGTGCAGACGACTTCAGGTAGAACGCAACACAACGTGAAACTCTTTCTTAGCAGCAAAATGGGACATAGTCTAAAGAGGGACGTCAAACTCTTTGGACGCGAGCTAAAGGATGATAACCACCACCATCCAACCACACCCCTGTTAGAAGGCATGTGGGTATTTCAGGATATTCTGGTTTTAGCTTCACCTTCGGGATATTTTTAAACTCATGCTGAGGGTAACCTCCTCTTTTTTTCAAATTCGGGTGGCAACACACTTAGAGTTTTGGAAATTATGTCCAGGTAAGTTCTTGACTATGGATGTGAAGGATCCCACATTCATGGTTAAGAGGTTACACACCTCTTTTCTATAACTCGATCAACTTGTCACTCATTCTGAGCCAAAGATGGTCTGAAATAAAAGACTATCTTTTCTACCCATTGAGTCGAACTACAAGCAGTCTGATTCCCTGAAATCTTGGGGATATGTAGGCTGGGATCTATATAAAAAACTCGACTGCATTCCAACCTCCCCCCAATCCCTTTATTCCCCAGTTTCTCAATTTTATCAAACACTCTAAAGCTGAGGTAACTTGTGAATTTTTTGAAAATCGTGCTTTAAATCAAGCTCTATGAACTACAAGTGGCCTAAATTCTTATATAACCTGAGATATGTAGAAAACCAAATACCGAGGTCCGTCCATGACTCTATGAAACTCGTGCGAAAACCAACCTCTTTCATATTCGAATCTATGGTCGGACAAAAACTAGGAACGTCAACCTTCCTTTGCCCAGGGTTACTTACATCCACCCTACCCAAAGGGAAAGGGCAGCTGTTGACACCTAATTTTTGCCCTCCACGACTAAATTTAATCTTGAATTTCTTCAGTTTTTAATAAACCAAAATAATTATTTCATCCAAATAAAAAAAAAAACTTAAAATATTTTTCGTACGTGATTTTGTCATTTTAAGTAGCGATTGTATACTATCGTGTTCAGTTATACGAGATTATATAATTTGTTACTTAAATATTTATTTTACAAAATATCGGATTTAATTAAGGCTTATCTTGAAAATAAATTCAAATGACTAAAATCTTAATTTAAATATAATTTATTCTCAAAAATAATTTATTTGGATAAATATGCATTCATTTTATTAAATCAAGAAGCTCGAGATTAAAAAAAAAGGTATTAATTCTTATCGAATTTTAATTTAATTTAGCCAATCTATAGACCATAATTGAAAATTGGTCATAATTGCAATGCAATTCGTCAATTAATTTTTAATTTGGTCAAAATAAATAAATAAATATGACTAAATTTTAAATTCCAATTGGGGTTATATTTTAAATAACCCCAAAATTCTCAAGAACTCTCATAACTTTTACCCAATTCCAACCAAAAAATAAATTCAAATTGTACTATTCCCCCCAACTTTGTCCTTTTCCAATTTTGAAATTCAAAGATTGTACTACATTGTACTATTTCCCCCCACATTATCTTCCACATCACGTTATCTTTAATTTTTACATTCCAAAATCCTCCCTAAATGCTTTTTCTCCCACATTGTTAGATGACAAGAAATAAATCTCTATCCTTTTTATAAATACTTTTCTCCCACATTGGTGAAAAAGGAAAAAAAATACCACATTCTCTGCTATAAATACTACCACTACTTTGGTAGAGAGAGGAGGGGAGAAGGAAGAAAAAAAAAGGCTAGAAAGGGCAAAAAATCCTTTTGAGCAAAAATAGTTATTTTTATTTGGAAAAATTTTTTGTTTCATAAAGTTGATCGGCTAATCAAAATTTTTGAGTTGCCGGCAACGTTTTTCGGTGGTGGTTGATTCCAATGAAGCTCGTAGTCTCGTTTTGCTGCCCCCAAAAGGTAAACACACCTTTTTTTTTCTTTTTTGTATTATTTTAGTTTTTATTATCGTTTTTCTCTTCATCTTTTTTCTTCTTTGTAGTTCGTAGATATAATTTTATTTGTTGGGATTGTATGTTATAGATGACCTTGAAGGCCCTAGGACGTTGTAGTATCGATATTCTAATTATTTTCATGTTCATGATATAAAAATGAGCTAGCAATAGTTGTATGTGTCTTTTTTGACTTTATTCTTTGATTATTTTAGATAAAGTTTCAATCTTTGCTTAAAAGATGTATTTATGTTTTTTTTAAACTCATTGTTGTTGGATACGTTTGTTTTTAGTATGTAAAGTTATTTTCTTTATGTTTAGAAGAATAGTTAATGTTGAATGTTTTGCCTTTTCACCTTATTCTTTGATTATTTGAATAAAGTTTAGATCTTTACTTGAAAAACGATATCCATGTCTTGTTTAAACTTATTGTTGGTAGATATATTTGTTTTTAGCATGTAAAGTTATTTCCTTTATGTTGAAAAGAATAGATAATATTGATTGTTTCTCTTTTTTTACTTTATTCTTTGATTATTTTGGATAAAGTTTAGATCTTTACTTGAAAAACAATACCCATGTCTTGTTTAAACTTATTGTTGGTAGATACATTTTTTTAGCATGTAAAGTTGTTTATTTTATGTTGGAAGAATAGTTATTATTATTTGTTGCGCCTTAATAAAAATGGTAATTAGTTAAGTCAAGAATTTGTCATTTGCTTACTAATTATTTTAATGGATTTCAAAACCCTCATATAAGATATGAAGTGCTAGCTTTATTTTTCATCCAAGATGTTTATTCTTCCTTGTTCGCATGTTGTCTTTTCAAAATGATAAGAAAGTTCGAACTTTTGTGGCTAAATAAAATTATTTGGATATTTTTGACTCATGCATAGTATGATTGTGAAACTTTTGCTTTGCATTTTTTATTTGTTGACTCTCATTCTTGTGCAAGTGTGCTTATTCTTGTCATTCAAAAATTGGTTCTTGATAGTTTCTTTTACTTTAAAATATGTCACTTTTATGCCTTTAACATATATTAATTTCTTTATCTTTTCTTTTCTTTGCATGCAAAAAATATCTCGAGTTCAAATGGACTTCTCTCCTCTTGCATTTCATAATGGGTAAATGATGCTCACCCCTTCGAGTCAAGTTCAAAGTTTAAAACCAAGGTCCACTACATGGCGTACGGGTGCTAGAAGATAGACGAAGAAGGAAAATGGGTCAAAATCCATTGATGAGGTCACTAAGAGACTTGAAAAGTCTCGATTTTTATTATTGTCTTCTTCTTATTTATTCATTTAATCATTTGCTTATTCATTTATTTGGGGCCTTAAAGCCAAAGTTGTATTTAATATAGGCTAATTGAGACTCGAGCCAAAGGCTCGAAAAATAGTTTAGGACAGGTGAAATGGGTCGGAAGCCCAACTAGACTAGGACAGGTCTCGTTGATTTGGGTCCAATGGCCTAAAGCCTTTACTTTCTCCTCCTTTCCCCTTTTATGTGTTTATTTGTTTATTAGTTTTGTTTAGACTTAGTTAAAATCCCTACTAAATCGCCTAAATCTATTTTACACAAGTCTTTTTTAAAAAAAAATCAAATCACTATTTCAACAAATTAATCTTTTCGAAGTTAATCAAAAGACGATTTTCAAATAGTCCGGATAACCGTAAGTTAGCGGACGTTTTTAGGTGCCTAACACCTTCCTAAAATGTTAATACGAACCGTTTATCTAGAATCTCTAACTTAAAATGATTTTCCTTTTTGAATCATTTGAAGTAACTGTCTAAAGGTTTCTTAATTCCTTTTCAAAATTAAGTGGCGACTCTCTTCAAAAGTCAAAATTTCCGAAAAACAATTGGAGATACCCATTTTGTGATTTCAGTTTTTTTTTATTTGACGACAACAACTCCATAGAATGGAAGAAGACCATTTCGTGTTTGTGTTGAAGTAAATGTTAATTGAGTTGTTTTTTATGGAATTGGAGATATCCATTTTTATTTTTTGAAAATGGAAATGGGTTTAGTATTTGGGACTTGGAATTCATGAATATGAATAGAATAGAAGAATGTTAATTGAGTTGTTTTTGATGGAATTGGAGATACCCATTTTGTGATTTCAATTTTTTTTTGACGACAACAATTACATAGAATGGAAGAAGACCATTTCGTGTTTGTGTTGAAGTAAATGTTAATTGAGTTGTTTTTTATGAAATTAGATATACCCATTTTTGTGATTTTAATTTTTTTTTTGACAATAGAAATGGGTTCAGTATTTGAGAAGGGATGAAACTGATTATCGAAGGAATGGGTTCAGTATGTGTGATTTCAGTTTTTGATGGATTATTGAAGGATGTAGCTCCTGTTACGTCCATGATTAAAAAAGGAATGAAAATGAAGCAGGAATAGGGAAGGGATAGATTATTGAATGTTAATGTTAATGTTAATTTTTTTGTTAGTCAGTAGTCCACAAAAAATAATATTAAGAATTGGGAGGTTAATAAATTCACGAGTCTAATATATTGGAGAAGATGATAAATTAGTCTTGGAGTAGATGTCATTGTTGAGTTCCTGTTGAGTTCTTGAAGAAGATGAAGAAGAAGAAGAAGAAGGAAGAAGAAGAAAAGGAGAAAGAATAAGAAAGAAAGAATAAAGAAAAATAATAATTAAATTATTAAAAATAATGATGTGGCAATAAAAAAAAATAATTTTAAAGTGAAAAAAAGTCAACTAAAGCACCTATGGGCGTGTGTAGTCACATGCAATGACACGTCAACACCTCGGGGGGTAATAAATTCAGTAAAAATAAGTTCAGGGGGGGTAATAGGACACTTTAAAAGGTTGAGTGTGTAGTTGGGATTTGGGGTAAAGGTTGGGGGGGTATTTGACCATTTTCTCTTTTATAAATAAATATGATATGTGTAAATAGTAATTAAATAAAAAACTAGATGTAAATAACTTGCAAAGAAGAAGACGAGAATGAAAGAGTAATAATGAACCATACCTTAATGTCAAAAAGGGGATCAAAACAACAATTTCAGTCGAGGAAAGATATGGATCGGTTTAAATCCGAAAGGATCTTTATGAGAAGAGAAGAGAAAAGAGAGAAAAAAGGTTGTGATAACCCTAAAGAGGAGAGAAAGATAAAGATGAGAGTTGAATAAAATAAATTTAGAGCTACAGCTGAAGGGGGAGAGATGAGATCATTTCTATAGATGTATTGTGTACGTAGACGTGGGGGTTTTCAATATTCATTAATTTCATTAATAATTTGAGGGGCACGAGGAAGACTAGTGACATTGAAAAGATAAGATAAGACTGCTCAATGAACTCACTTTTGGGTTATCCAAGAAATATTTTTTACCATCTTTAGTAGTAAGTACTACTTTATCTACTAGGACAAAAGCTTGCTTTAAAATTAAAAGAAAAAAAAAGATTTTCAAACAGATATTCCATCTGTTGCAACAAATATAAATATCTATTTAGAAATTCGAACAGCTCTGTCATCTGTTATAACAGATATAAACATCTGTTTAAAAATCCCAACAGCTTAGTCATTTGTGACAACAGATGAAAATGTCCATTTGATAATTAATTAAATCGGATGTGTCATCTGTTACAACAGATATAAATAGCTATTTGAAAATTTTCAACAGCTCATCATCTGTCACAACATATGCAAATGTCTATTTGATAAATAAATCAGATATGTCATCTGTTGCAACAGATATGAATATTTATTTAAAAATTTCCAATTGCTCAGTCGTTTGTTACAACAGATTTTATTGCAATTGATTTAGGTGGAACTAGGGATTAATGAATGAGCTCACGGGGTCAACTACAAATCCAAGTCTTTGCAATTGGATGGTGTTGGTATTGCGTTTATCCCGACCTGAGTCATCGATCGATCACTCTGAGTTGAAATGAGTTCTCATCAACTCAATGTTAAGATGACGATAGTACCTAAATTGATTTAGGTGGAACTAAGGATGAATGAATGAGCTCACAGGGTCAAGTATAGTACCTAAATTGATTTAGGTGGAACTAGGGATGAATGAATAAGTTCACAGGGTCAACTACAAATCCAATTGAGTCTTTGTAACTGCATGGTGTTGGTATTGCGTTCATCCTGACCCAAGTCGTCGATCGATCACTCTGATTTGAAATGAGTTCTCATCAAATCAATGTTAAGATAGTGATAGTACCAAAATTGATTTAGATGGAACTAGGAATAAATGAATGAGCTCACAGTGTCAACTACAAATTCAATTGAGTCTTTGCAATTGGATATTGCCAGTATTGCGTTCATCCCGCCCCGAGTCGTCGATCGATCACTCTGAGTTGAAATGAGTTCTCATCAACTCATTGTTAAGATGGTGATATCACCTAAATTGATTTAGGTGGAACTAGGGATGAATGAATGAGCTCATAGAGTCAACTACAAATCCAATTGCGTCTTTGCAATTACATGGTGTTGGTATTGCGTTCATCCCGATCCAGGTCGTCGATCGATCACTCTGAGTTGAAATGAGTTCTCATCAAATTAATATTTTAAAAACAATATCTTTTAAAAGTTTTAAAACTAATTAAGATCAATTCGGACCAAATTAACAATTTCAAAACTTGTCATTCTTTTCTAAAATTACAAATCAACCCATACAAATCATCCATTTTCCCGAAAACTTTTTATTTCAAATCTGAAGTTCTCTCTCTTCTCTCTCTGTCTCTCAACAATACAAACAACAACTACTCAACATGTTGTTCAACCCTTCAAAACAGGTTAATTTTATTTCTATTTACGATCACATATAGTTGTTATTTTTGACTTCATTCTCGCTTGTATCTGTTGTTTTCTCTGTCTTCACGGGTAACAGAGTTCAAGAAGAGTTCTACATTTGTTCTTCATTCTAAAAAATAGGACTTTTTAGTTACTGATGAAAAAAAATACTTTTAGTTTTATTGTCTTCGAGAATGGGTTAGCAATTTTGAGTTTTGATGCTAATAAAGTAGGAAGCACCTGAGAAAATCCTAATTTTTCTCTCAATGTTTTGTTGGCTATCGTGGTATTATTGGATAGTGTTTGTGATGTTGTTGGTGGTTGTTGTTATTGGTGTAGGTATTTGTGTTTTTTATGGTGGTATTGGTGGTCTTGGTGTTGGTATTGGTGGCATTGGTTTTAGTGGTGGTGGTCCATCTGTTGCAACAGGTGGAAGATCTATTGGGAGATATTAAATAGATCTTCAAATAGATTCCCCATCTGTTCCAAATGATGGGTTATCCGTTGGAGTATTTTTTTATAACGTGGCGTAAAATAATTTATTGAAATTTGTCAATCTATTGCAACAGGTGGAATATCTGTTGGGAGATATTAAATATATCTTCAAACAGATTCTTCATCTGTTCCAACTGATGGGTTAACCGTTGGAGTTTTTTTTATAATGTGGCATAGAATAATTTATTAAAATTTATCTTACCTTTTCAAAAAAAATTATGCAGACATCAAATGCAATGTATTTTTTATTTTTCTATTATTTGTAGTTAAAAGATGTCTCCCAAAAGAAAAGAAACTAAAAGTGGATCAACTTCTCACCACCCAACAAAAAAGGCTAGAGTACAGATAGATTCAGAGAAACCTCCAGAACAATCTCAGTCAGGGCAAAATGAAGCCGAGGAAAATGATAACTCCTTCTCACCAATGGGGCATGAAATAATATCAAAATCCCAGCATGATTTTGTTAAAACTATTAGTATCGATGGGTTTTGAGTTGCGATTCCGATAATAGCCCTAACGCAATATTTTATGATGTTGTACTTAAATGTCAGTTGGGGAAACCTTTTAACGAACTTAGGAGTATTATGAAGAAGGAAAACATAGATGGACTTTTTAAGCAGAGCTTTTTTGCATACTTTCTTGAGCTGTCTGAGGCCCGCCCTCTCCTCCCAATGATCATGGTATATGGCCTTCTCAAGCGCAGGATCAACTATGCGGGGGATGATGAAGGTTCGAAGGATGGAGGAAAAAAGATGGATGAAGTCTGGATCAACTACTGTGGCATGCCGGTTTGTTTTGGATTGAAAGAGTTTGCCATAGTGACGGGCTTGAGATGCGATCATCCAGAAAAACCTCTCATCAAGGAAACACCCCACAAAGGGTCCAACAAACGCAAGGTAAAAAAAGATGGGTTGCTAGACATTGTTGGACCTAGCTACAGAGTAGATGATTTGATAGCGGATCTCGAGAATAAAAACATACCAAAGCACTACAAGGAGAAATTATGCTTAGTTTGGTTTGTCCATTCCGTTTTATTGGCAAGAGACGTCAGGAAAGTCATAAAAGATGATTTGTTGGCGCTTGCTGATGATTTTGGGAAATTTAACGATTATCCCTGGGGATATGATAGCTACTACTTGACTGTCGAATATTTACTGAAAAAGTTAAATCCAAAGATGACCACATTATATGGCATGTGAAGCCATTTCTCCCCTCCGAAAGCAGTTCAAAAATTACCTGAATAAGGTTTCTCATCCAAGGATCCTTAGGTGGTTGGCTGTAACAAAGAGCAAAAAAAATATATTTAGGAGGTTAATCTCTTTAACCCTCCGGATCATGCAGTATGTCTTCATGCAACTAAAATAATTTACCTCAAAGAAAGATATTGAAATAGATGTTCCATCTATTAAGACAGATAGGTCATCTGTTGAAACAGATTACCTGTCAACTGCAACTGGTGCAATAGATGGGTAGTCTGTTGTGATAGACGATCCATATTTCGCAATAGATTAACCATCTGTTGCTCTGGTTCTATGAACCCTACTCAACAGATTACCCATCTAGGAAAATTACGCAACTGATGGGTAATCTGATGCAACATATTATCAATCTGTTTCATGATACAGATCAGTTGTTGCGGAAGCTAGATCGTCAGTTGCATAAGTTAGCTGTGTTAACATTCGTATAAACCGAGCCTCATGTAACCCAACTGACTTCAAATTATTATTATATGATTTAAATGCCTCCTGTTTTTTTATAGGTTGTGCATCCTTGGATTGTGCCTACCATTGATGTGCTGGGGATGACTTCTTTTCTTACTCTAGGTCTTATTCATACAAAAGAAGACCCAACGGTAGAGTTAATAAAGAAGGAATTGGCTGGATCAACATCCATAAGAAGAGCAGTTAGGTAAGGTCAGCCTAATGTTGAAGCTCTTCACGACCAACCTCAAACTGTAATAGATTCGGGTGCTTCTTCTCGGGGTATTGCTGGTGGAGTTGTTTATGATGGTGGAAACAATCCTGATGTTACTGCTGCTGCCAATCGTAATTATGAGCATGTTGGTGCTCAGAAAAAAATAAATACTTTTGAAAACACCCCTTGCATAGGTCCTTCCTCTCATCCCTACACCGGTCCCTCCCCCCCTTACAGTGGTCCCTCTCACCTCTTCTTACCCTCATGTTCTCATTGCAAATGCAAAGTATGCAAGGATAGAAAGGATAAACTCCTTGAAAAGCTAGAGGCTATTGCTGAAGCTGCCGAGGAGTTGAAATCTAGGAGGAGTGTCATACCATCCAACGAGGTGGGGGATCCATGCACTCCTACAGTGGCGGTTAGGAGGAAGAGAAGAAAAATTAGACAAATTCTCTCCGTTTTAAAATCAGCAATAATTGCAACTCCTCCCACTTCAAGAGTTGTTGAAGTTCAAGGGCCGCCGAAGAAAGTGGACATATTTGCGGTGCTCGGCAAGGAGAAGAAGAAGGAACTGGAAGAATTCATGAAGACGAAGGTTCAAAAAGAATACACCATGCATTCATTTACAACCAAAGACTTCACGAATATGACAAATATGCGCGTGTGATACAAGGACAGTGTAAGTTTATTTTTGCTAACCTAGCCTTCCAATCTACTCCATGAAGAAGAATCTACTCAACAGATATGTAATCTGTTGCAAAAGCTTGGTATTCTGTTGCAACATAATACACATCTATTGCATAAGTTGCGTTGGCTGAGTAATCTGTGAACTGATTCAGAGAACCCTCTGCATCGGATTTTTTCCACTATGTTTTTATTCTTTACAATTACTAACCTATTTAAAAATTATCTTCTTATACCACAGTATGTTGATGAAATTCTCTGCCTCATGAGGGGCAGGCAATTAGAGTACCCGGATGCTTATGATGCTGCCGATACGATAATGGACCTCAACTTCTATAATAATTTCAAGGATAGGTACGCTAATCTCCGTGAGCTAGCTGATTCCTATGGCCCGAGAATTGATGAGTTAGTTTCTACATTCTAATGGGATGAAGAAACAATTAAATACGTTAGAGGGAAGAGGCCATGTCCACACGGCAAGAGATAGATTAAGGTAAAGAGAATCCTTGCAGTCATGAACGTGGATGTCACATATTTTCTCGTTGTTGAGATACTACTATACGAGGGAAAGGTTAAGGTACATGAATGCAACTTACCTGTCTTCAGCGAGAAGACGTTTTTAACCCACATGCAGCCACTCTTAAAGTTGTTGCCCAAGTTATTGACGCAGAGTAAGCCGATGGATCATTTACCGGCTGAAGTCTTGATGAAGGAATCATGAAATTTTGAAGGTCAAAATAAGAACATCCAAATCCCAAAAAATACAATCGGTGCAGCGTGCGGGCTGTACTCTATCTGTTGCAACATATAATCTATCTGTTGTAACTGGTCGGTAATCTGTTGGAGCAAATAAAAAAAGTAGGAAGACCTATTATATAATTTCTAGCAGATGGCCTACGTGTTGCATCTCATGTTGCAACATATGTCTAAATCTATTTGATAAGATATGTCGTCTGTTGCAGCAGACGTATTATCTGTTGTGATATTTGAATCTAGTACTCCATTTCAATTAACATATTCAAAACTAAGGATTAAATTATATTCATAGAAAGCATAAAATAAATTGAAGCCTTTGGAAATTACATGAAATAACTCAACAAATAAATAAAATATAAAAAAAATCATTATGGGTTCAAACGATCTACTCTACAAATAAATGAACAAGTTAAATCAAGGAGGATATGTTATTATATTGACGGACTCAAACTATAAAGATCATATCAATATGGATAAGTTGTTCTTCATCCGATGCTATAGAATTCAGTTTTGGTCATCGTGGATCTTTAATGTCGCTTGCGTATGGCTTCTGAGTTTTCGCTTTTTCGTATTTCCATAAAAGAGCAGCATATCTTTTGTGGAGGCATCGAGTCCATCATTTGTTACTTGTAATCCATCGCTCAAATACTTGGCGTAGGCAGCAACAAAAGGACCGCAATCCCTGCTTTATAGAAAAACAGATAATTCATATCTAGCAGTTCATGAAAGCGTTATGAAATTTGTGAAATAAAACTAAATCATGGCACTTAAACTTACAGGCTACCAATGATTTGTTGATTAATTTCTTCAACATATTGTACATCAAATAGATTAGCCATTTTATTCCGGTACGCTTCAATCGTCGATCAATCAGTACGAACCTTTTGATCCAAAAATTCACTCATATTAAGGTAAGTAGGCAATATTTTGGCCAACTTTGGTATCTCAGACGACGGCCCGAAACGTCTCTTTCGCGACATCTAGTCAGAAACTTGGATGCGCCTCTCTTTTAGAACGACGATAGCTAACACCTAATGGAATTCATCACCACAATTAATTGGGTTGTACACTTCATCGACCAATTGCCAAGGTAAGCCAGCCGAAATGCTAAAACCTTTGATGATATTGATTAACCATTCCTCATTTCAGGAAATTTTCGACTATTGTTGACAACACCTATCGTAGGCATTATTGATGTAAACTGAGTACAAACAATTGTCTGTCATGTATTTGTATTGTTCTTGTGTTTGCAACTTGGCCTTCTTTTGGAGGTAGTAAAAAATGACATCGATGTGCTGCACATATTATCAAATATTTTGGATTATGTGACGAAAAAATTAATACGTAGATGCAATTAAATAAAGTATTAATTAATAGTAATATGTATGGAATTTAAACCTCATCATTCCATCAAGTTTGGGATTGTGACATAAAATAGAACCAATTCTTTATTTCGGGATGTGCAACAATAAAGTCGAACATATCAGAACCAAGACTCGATTTATTCACTTTGTAGCATTCGTCATTTTTTTCTACATGATTATTTATATGTGTTAATGTCACGTTCTTACAACAAGAATAGTATAAACAAATATCTTTAAAAATTAATTTATGTACCTGCTGGCATGATGCTTTAACAGTCCATCAGCAATTCATTCTGAATAATCGTTGATCAACTGTGTTAGTTTTATTGGAGCCTCATCCGAGATGTTGAACCCTTCAAACGGGTAATTCTTTCATTCTCCCGAACTGACAGGCAACACTTTTTCTTCTTCTTTGAAAGCAGTTGATGGATTATCAACTATGATATTATGCTCTTCAGCAGTGGCTTCTACTGTGACATCCACCTGGAAAGCCAAAATTATTAATGCTAATTCAGATATACAACAGATTGTCCATATGTTGCAACAGATGGATCATATGCTGGGATGAATTCGAACAGGTAAATCAGAGCAGTATAATAATTTCAAACACATGACCCATCTGTTATAACATAAGACTCATCTGTTGCAATAGATAGCGAATCTAATACAACAAGTTAGACAACAGTTGCAACAAATGTATATATCTGTTTGATAATTTTCAGCAGATGTATCATTTGTTGGAACAGGTGATGTACATTCACCTTTTCTGGCTCATGCTGCTCTCCTGTGGCCATTGCACACTGAACATCGATGCAAGACAAAGACAGAGGCATTGCAATTTTGCTTTTTTCGATGCTTGATGATGCTTTGGAAGTATTTGTCCTTATCCTCTTAGCCGTCTTGATCTCTAGTGGAGTGTATGGATATGAAATTTTCTTTGATGGAATATGATACCAAACTCCCCAAGAACACAACAACACAAACACCAAAATTAGTCCACTAGTTCAAGAACTATGGACCCTTTTGATGACCTCTCTCGGATTCACAAGATGAATAAGAAGGGAAGTGATATCAAGAGTAAAACACACTAAAAAAGCAACAACACTTGATGAACAAGATGTAATAACAACAAGACAAGAACACAAATGGATTACACTAGATATAGGCAAACGATTACAAGAAAGTAAAGATAGATAGATAGACAAAGGGATGATATAATATTAACAAACCAAAAGCTTATTCCACTTTTGGACCTTTAATATCACATACAACCTAAACCAATCTCTTATGTGACCTCAAGGGAACCAGAATTCCCAAGCAATCTCTATTTCTAAGCAAATGATCAACACAATGATTCCACCTTGTCCAAGGATTCCACCTTGCTAATGACTCTTAAAGAGGCTACAAAATATATTGTCCAAAAATCCCCCAAAAATGACCTAATGAGGTTCTATTTATACCTAGGTTAACTTATTACAAATGACTAAAAATGCAAAGGGCGGGTGAACAGTGAACGTGGATGAACAGTGAACCGTTTTGGAGCTTGTGGGACTTGTTCTCTACACTTCAAAGCTTGTTCCTTGGATGAGCAGCCCCTCGAGCTCGAGTATTAACGCATTGGACCCCGATCATGATCGTACCTGTATCATCCTCCCATCCTTAGAAAGGATTTGTCCTCGAATCTGAACCTTGCAAAGCAATAAAAAGGACAAACAAACAAAAGTTCCTCAAGGTATGAGGGTTAGGATTAGTGTAATCAATAATAGCATCTTGCCAAAGTGGCTCAAACTTCACATAGACCCAAACATCCCTCATACCCGAATACCCTACCAAGGGAGAATCAACTAGTTTATACACATAAGTATGACAAGAAACAAGGAACAAACATCGCTTATCAACTGAAAAATGTAGACTCTTCTTGGAACAACAATTAGACTTGAAAGACGAGAGAGAAAAACCATACATTCCATGCACATTCAAGTCATTCCAAAAGACATCCCCATCACCATACTTCAGATGGTCACCGGAATCAAATAGGTAGAGTGTCTATGGGCACGGGTTGGGAACACACTTCTTTACCCCAATACTACTACAATAATTATCAAATGTCCCCTCTCTACTATCATGGTCAATAACAAAAACAACTAGAGGGTCATCCTTAGTTATTCTGCCAACATGTTCAACATCATCATTTTCACACACAAGTTGGTCTTCATGACTTCCATAAGACAATGTACTACAACTTTCCACGATGGCTTCAACACTAGGTGAATCAACTAGTGTATCCACAATCTGAAGTTGTACATTATTATCACAAAATGAAGGCACATTCGGCTCACTTAAAGACAAACTATCATTCATACTTAGTTGGCTATTATCCCCATTCACTAGAGTGCAAAAGTTAGTTTGATTACCTTGTAGCTCATGTGGATCATGGCTACTCACAGTAATTTGATTAGGAAGGCTTGGATACTCCATCAAGTTATCCAACTTCTTGCACAGAGAGCCTTCCGTCCCTTCCAATCTTTCTTCAATTCTGTCCATTATTCCCCTATCTATAGTATCAAGCCTTGCCATGATGGATTTAAACCAACTAGGAATTTCATCTTCATTCGCCATTGTACCCATCAAAAGCTACTAAGCAAACAATACAAAAATACCAAACACATTAAAGATTAGCAAAAATCAGTCCATAATTCATCACAAAATAGTCCACAATGCATCTCAAAATAGTCCACAATCCCTCACTTTCACACTTTGGATTTTTCACTCTATTGGCCTTACAAGTGTTGATAACTCACTTATACTCCAATGAGGTTACTTGGTCCCAATTGTGGCTCGAGGTCGGAGTAGATTCTTGTTTGAAATGATTCAAATAAGTAATGTACGAACTTGAACCAAAACTCAAAAACGAGAAAAACACACAACAAACAACGTTAACATGAAGAACATACACAAAACTAACTTACAAGATAGTAGGGTTTTACTAGGTTGTCAATTAGTGTCGAGCAAACAAACGAAACTAGAAAACAATAAAATGAAACTAAGAAATCTAAAATTTGAACCCAAAAATGTTGTGTGAATAGTACTTTAGTGATGTGGCAGTCCACTAGTGGCCTCGATTTTTATCAAAATTTTATTTTCCAATTTCAAGTCTTGATCAATATACAATTTGGAATTGGTGGATTTGGTTAATGGAGGGAAAAGTGGTCTTGGAGCCTTTTTGTTCAAATTTCAAAACCAAAACTTGACTTCTTTGAACTTTCTTCTTGAAACAAGGTTCTTAAAACAAGAAAAAGTAGATGAACAATCTTTGAAGTGATTGGGACAAGTATTTCACTAACAACTACTACAAGCTTGTCTTTCACCTTTTTAGATCTAGTTTGCACTTTAAGGATTAACAAGATGATGAAAGGGTAAAGAACCTTAAGAACACAACAACAACTTCAAGAACAACAACAATTTCAGTTTCCAACTCCACTACAATAAGACCATCAAATCGGCCAAGGTTTAGGTAACAACAACATCCAACTCGGCCACACCTTGTTCACATCAACAACTTCAACAAGTTCAAGTTCAATCTTAGATTTGGCCACTTTTTAGTGTTGATGAGAAAGAAACCAACACTAGAAACACTCTAAACAAACAAAAACCTACAAGTTCTAGAAACACAACAAACAAATCTTGGCCAAGATGACTACAACAAAACTTTTGGCCAAGAACACAAAATGGACAGATTTGCACTTTTCTGGAAAAAAAATTTCAGTTTTCAGTTTTTTTTTTTAATTTTCGTCCAAGAGAACCCAAGATTGGTAGTGTAGGAACACAACCAGCCTTTCTCTAATACCAAATGATACTAAACTCTCCAAGAACACAATAACACAAACACCAAAATTAGTCCACTAGTTTTAGAACTATGGACCCTTTTGATGACCTCTCTCGGATTCGCAAGAAGAACAAGAAGGGAAGTGATATCAAGAGTAACACACACTAAAATAGCAACAAAACTTGATGAACAATATGCAATAACAACAAGATGAGAACATAAACGGATTACACTAGATGTAGACAAACGATTACAAGAAAGTAAAGATAAATAGACCGACAAAGGGATGGTATAATATTAACAACCCAAAAGATTATTACACTTTTGGACCTTTAATATCACACACAACCTAAACCTATCTATTACATGACCTCAAGGGAATTGAAATTCCCAAACAATCTCCGTTTCTAAGCAAATGATCAACACAAGGATTCCACCTTATCCAAGGATTCCATCTTTCTAAAGACTCTCAAAGAGGCTACAAAATATATTCTCCAAAAATCCCCCAAAAATGACCTAATAAGGTTCTATTTATACCTAGGTTAACTTATTACAAATGACTAAAAAACCCTTGCAAAGGGCGCGTGAACAGTGAACAATTTTGGATCTTGTGGGACTTGTTCTCTACACTTCAAAGTTTGTTCCTTGGATGGACAGCCTCCCGAGCTCGAGTCTTGACGCATTAGACCCCGATCATGATCATAACCGTATAAGAATAACACCCCTATTAGATGTCATTTCCTTTACAGAAGCAGTTAGTGCATTAGTAGCATTAATCACTCCATCATGTTTCGCCTTGCAGTCTTGACATTTGTATGCAGAACATTCACTAGATGTGCAAAAATCTGGAGAAAAATCTATACAGCCAGTATGATCATAATCATAATGGCTTTTTGTTTCAAAAAAGGTAAGAGGAGCATCATTAGCCCCAATAGCAACACCACTATTACTACCTCTATGACTATTATTATCAACAGCAACAAGCCCACCCTCCAAAATTATTTTTCTTGTGATGGTTGTTGCTCCAAACAATTCTATTTTTATTCTATCAACGACCTTAGGGTCCAGTAAAGTTTGCATAGACCATAAGGTAAGAAAAAATGGCATCTTCAACTCTTGGTTGGTCGGAACAAGCCACAGATGGACAATCTAAAATAAATTGGTACATATATTAGAATGATGATGAAATCATTTAAAATAATCAATAATTAAAATAAAAACTTGATTAGAATTGGACTTACTGCTTCCTTGGGGGGTTGAAAAGATCAAGAAATTTTGTATTTCTATCGATTTTGACCGACAACCATCACAGGATTCTTGGACAGAAAACTTCTTCCTGCTAGTTCACTTGTTGTCTCAAATAAGGAAAGACTTCAAATACCCAAGCCTATAACATAACGCCAATAAATCAAAAGCATTATTGAATAAAAAAATAATGAATCATATTATGATAAAAGAAATATTTACCATGAAGGCCCATGAAAAGCCATATAAGTTGACTCTCTTTGGCGTTAACGGAGTCAACAAATATTGGATAGTCATTTTGAAGCTTTCATAACCCCAAGAATAGCTGTTAAATACCGCAAGATCCTCAGAGAGCTTTATTAAACCAACGATTATGTTGTTGTTAACGTCTCTCGCCCAAAGAATATTATGTACAAACCAAAAGAAGCACAATGATTGCTTGTGCTTCTTTGAGAGTCTTTTACCTTTCAACGCTTCTATCAAATTTTTATTGTTGAAGCTTGGACAAACAATCGACACCAGGTCATCACGATCACTCGACTTGCCTTTGCCTTTTTGGGTGTGCGGAGTGCTTTTTTTAGGTTAGAGTAGGTATAACTTGAGAAGGAGAAGGAGGATAACATTTTAGTCCGGTAACTATGTGTAACACCCCGTATTTTTGGGCTAGAGTTTAGACTATCGTTCCTACGTATATAGACCCAAACTGAATTATTCTTTATTAACATACGTGTGGTAAACACTCCTATCGTAATGCCTCGTAAAATTCTCGAGTCGATTTCATTTTTAGTGTTATGTTTGAGGGGCTAACAACTACAATATTTTTCTAAGTGTAATGAGGACTTATCGTCATTTTAGCTGGCAATCTTTGAGATACAACTTTTCAACCTTTTCGATATCCGTTTTTAGATTTTCAAGTTGCGTTATGATTGTGCAAGCTCATAGTACTTCTAGGATAAGTTTTGGAATTTTTCGAAATGCATAAGGCTGCGTTTGGATTTCAAAACAGTAGCAAAATGCATAGCCTATTGCCCAGTTTTCAGCATTTCACGGTCAACTTCAAACGATCATAACTCTCTGAATATAATGAACTGAGAGAGCTGCTACCTATCAAATGAAATCTCTTTGAGTCTTATTTCCAATGCAACTGGTTTCATCCAAATCCAACATCTGAGTAAGGAGTTATACCCATTTTACTTCACCCTTTCAGCTTGTCAACTGAGGGACAGTTTTGAATTTGTTTGTTTTCTTAAGGGCATTTTAGTCATTTCACCACACCCAAATTTCGTCTTTAACACCAGATATAGCCCCCAATTCATCAAAATATAATCCTTTTCTCAAATTTTCTCTCAAGAACACCCCTTAGGGTTTCAAAATAAAAACCCCAATAACTCAAGATTCAACCATGGGTTTTCAAAACAAATTGAAGATTTGAAATCCCCGCAACGTAGGATTCAAGAAGCACCTATCATATTCGCATATAGAGGTACTTGGGGTTATCCTAAAAATCTCATGGGCTTAAACATTCATGTTTTAAGAATGGGGGTTCTGAAATTACGAATATAATCATGTTTTACAAGTTTCAATGATATTGATTTGGATTTTAGGCCTCTCCCCAAAGTGATTTGATATATTATATATGTACATGAATGTGTTTCAAAAAGATGATAACTTGAGAGCATGAATTATATGTAATCCCTCTCTTGATATGATTTTGTTTTAAATTTTCATATGATGTGAATTATTTGAAAATCATTTTGAAAAGAATGACATGAAATATTTTGAAAATTGTTATGATTGGATATAATTTTGACTTGCAAGAAGAGGGTTGTTTATGTTGAAATATGTTGAACATAATGGTTGAATGAAAGAATGATGTGATACTGATGACTTGCAAGTCGGGTATGATGATACCCTATAGAATATGATATGTGATTGAATTAAATAAAGTTTGAATGCATTGATTTTATATGAGATAGGTGGATGCCTGAAGAAGGTGTTTGAGTGAAAGGGCTCATCGCTGGAAATCGTGTTTGCCGACAAGGAAAATTGGTAACCTGCTTCATGATCTTGTGTACCTGATATATATTATCCCAATTTGGGACTATGGTTAGGAGCCCTGCTTTGTGATCTTGTGCACTACCATACTTTATTGGGTCGAGACACCCTGCTGTGTGATCTTGTGTGTCTTTCCCTCACTTATACTCTAATCTTGGCGGCAACCGAGGTTTGACAGTTGATGTAAATGTGATATTGTAGGGTATTCCACCTAGCTCAGCTGCATTGCATTGTTTTTGAAACAATTACATTACGCCCATATGTTTTTAAATGATTTGATATGAAACTGCTTTATAATGGCTCTCAACTATATTTTGTAAAAATATTATGTTTTTTTTATATCTCTGTGTACCAGTACTTTTGTATTGACCCCCTTCCCTCCCAGGTTCAGAGGCACAGTCTAGGGGCCCAGAAAATCAGTAGATTTTCTCAGACAGACTCGCAGAGTCACTTGGTGAACCTTCTATATTTCGGAAGGCCTGATATCTGGCAGTTTCATTTATCATTTATTAGTTTTGGGTCTACTGGGGGCCTTGTCCTAGTTTTCAGATAGATATTTATTTCAGTCATGTATTAGAGATTTCGAAGACGTTATAGAGATGTTGATTAGGATTGTGGGACATTATTCCCCATTATTATTTTCATATGATTCTTGACCATGTTTCCATTATATAGTGTTTCTTCCATATTTTTTTTCACATAAGTCATATGCATGATTACCAGAAAGATAAGGGGTGTTTCGGGCCTTGATGGTTCGGAATACTCATCACAGTCAGGGCCCCAGTTCGGGTCGTGATAAACTTGGTATCAAAGTACGATTCATGGTCCCAGGGTGTCTACGAAATCGCATTGGGTAGAGTCTTATTTATGGGTGTGTAGCGCGCCACACTTGTGCTATGGTGTCGCCCATACGAAAGTAACAGTCATCCCAATTCTTTCCTTACTCGGACATTCTCAGGCATGTCTCATCATTGGGCCGATTTAAGTACAGAAGTTTAGAGTCTAAATGGTATGGTTCATTCTGATCAAATTATATAAGATTTTTGCAAGGACTTGAGAAAAGTCCGTTAGTGCTTCAGAGTGTGTTGGTTCTAGTGTGAACCTTGATTTTGATGAAATCGTGATTTTCAGCCTACAGTATTAAGTGTATTCAGTTCTTTTCAGAACTTATATTGCTAGTGTCACGCTTCAGAGGTAATAAGGTGTAGCAGAATGTTGGAACTGTATTTCCACTCGAATAGTAGTGTGGGTTAAAGTGTTGTTTTCATGACCTATTGGTAATAAAATTATACCAAGAAGTTGGTGATGTGAAGTCACAAAGTTAGAAGTCAGAGTGAGGATGATTTACCCCTTTATAGTGATAAACTAATTTGGTAGCTAGCAGCGTGTGTAGACGGTATGGTAGTCCATGAAGGAAGTGTTTTACTCAAATTTTTATTTATATAGAATAATATGTATATTCTTAGACCATTAAATACTATGTGTCAATTTTCTATCCCTTGTAATATGTAATCTTGTTATCATGGTGTTTTTGCAAAAAAATAATTTAAAAGTCTAGTGAAGCAGTGTGGGGATCTTTCGATTCACTAGCATAGTTGCCTTGTCATCCATCTCATTTTCTTGTTCAAAATACAAAACCAAAGTCTAGTGAAGCCGTATGAGGCCTGTTTCGATTCACTAGCAACTTGTTGTCCAACTTGTTGTTCTTTCGTTGGTTTAATATATGTATGGCTGAATCTGTTTGCATGAGATTGAGTTGGTAAAGAGATAATTCGTCCTTGTGAGTTAGTTTAGTATAAGGTAGAGAAGGAGTTGTTAGTCATGGTGATTTGTTGGTTGCTTGAATGTGAAAATGGCTATATTAGCGAGTAGGTTATGATTATAGACTCATGGTTGTTTGAGGAATTTGAAGGCAGACTAAATGTATGATTGAGTGAGTAAGTATGAGGTGAGAAATCCGTATAAGTAGAAAAGATTGTATGGGGTTATAATATAAGATTAAGGTTGATCATGTCTATTATGTGACCTTACCCCTTGACTTTCTTTTATTAGTAGTTGTAAACTAGTACTACTTATGAGAAGGTATGTAGCATATTTTGAAGTATTTGGGATAGAATGTTCTAATTTGATGGATTAGTATATTTATATTATGTTGCATTCTTCATTGGTGGTAGATGATTGATACTAAACTATAGGCTTGAAATTAAATGGTATGGTGGTAAATAGTGGCAAAAGTTTGATGATGCATGTTTTGTGGGATTAAATTAGTAGGCTTGAGGTGCTGAAATAGGACATGCTAATGGATTATGATAAGGAAAACCATTAGGCCATGATCGATTATTGTGGTTATGAAGTTCTAGTGCACTAGTGTTTCGTGATGTTTATTTATAGTTTCCAAGTGAAATTTTTTTTGTAAGGTTGGGTTGAAAATCATGCATAGCACTAGATATTAAGTTTGAATAGTTGATGTCCGTGAAGGTGGATGTGAAGATTTCTTAGCTAATGCATACTAGTTGTATAGAAGTCATCTAATAGGCTTGAACGGTGCATGCAATAGATTAAGTTTATTTGATTCGTAGTGATGTATGATATTGTATGTGTGATGTAGAAGTATGCCTAAGGTGACATGAGGTTGCGACATTCTTTCTAAGGCTATTACATATTGCGTATGGCTAGTAGTACCGTTGAGTTGCTAGATGGGGAAAACTAGTAGATGTTATATGGGTTCTAAATAGTTAGGTTAAAGAGGTTTGATTGATAGTTTTGAACCTTTTATATGATCTTGATTCTCATAGTAATGAGGCATAAGTTGGGAGTCGCGATATTAGTATGCTATGTCGAAAGTGATTTGGTTCATCAAAGGCTTGGTGATATCCATGTTAAGTGTTAGAATCTAAGTTTGAGTTTTGAAGGTTGACCCGATAGAAATAAGTGTGCAAACTAATGTATCCCAGAAGGTAGTCATTCGGGTTAAGTTCTATGATATGCATGCATTGTCATTTTTTTTCATACCCTAGAGTGCAGTAAGTGTAGTTCATTTAGAATCTGGTAAAGGTTCTCCCAAACTCTAGATGATGACGTAAAGCTGAGGGGGAGATGATAGAACGAATGACCAAGTAAGGCTCTCAGATTCTAGTAGTGATGCAGTATAACTTAGAACATCAGAAAGTGAGGGTGGATCTCAACCCATTCCTACCTCAGTATTTTATTTTAGTTATCCGGATGCTTACTCATGCCTTACGATTCAGTTCCGTGATCATAGTTCATGATTACGGTATATGATAGAGAGTTACGTACTCTTCCAGTTCCAAGATAATGAGTTCTAGTTCATTCAAGTAGTCAGAATCACATTTCTTATGTTATGAACTGTAGTTGAGGTCATGCAACTCATGACGCATGTACTCACTCTTTATAGTATGCTCAGTCTCGTATAAAGATCTTTTCACGCTTAAGGGTCTTATGTTTTAACCTTTTAGTGACCCTCCCTATACAATGATAGTGGTGATAATGTAAATGTTCTTGTTGATGGAAGATCATAGTATGCTTGCTTATATAAGGACATAAGTATGAAGTAAGAGTTAGGGCCAAGTCTTTGATACACGTGATGGTTAGTGGAAAAGTTTATGTGAGTATGTCTTATGGTAGCGCGTGGGAGTTATATTGACAATAGTTTAGAAACTATGTGAAGTATGTATTTATGGGTGGTTGCCTTGAAGTCAACATATGATTATAAAATAGGCTTGCATGAAGTTTTGGGATTGTAGTGGAAGGTCGCAATATGCATTAGTGACTTCATATTAAGAGTTCAGAGTAGTCATTGAAGTGGTAAGGCATGTTATGCTTAGGATGTGATCTTTAAAAGAGCTATAGAAGGTGGCATCATATGGTTTAGAATAATAGCGTGGTGTAGCATGTTGTATTTTTGTGACTTAGAGTTAGGCTTGATCGCGGTGTAAGGATTAAGCTATTTTAGACATTAGTAGAAAAAAAATTATCAATGCTCATATGAGAATTTTAAGTTGAATTGAATGAATATGATATTTATAGGGAATAGTATAGTTAAGGGATATTCGAGAAGTGTGCTAAGCTTGAAAGTAAGAAGTTGTACTGCCAAAGGTCTGGTAGTTCTATCCTAATTTAGGAGTTATATGTCTATATTCCAGACTACAGAGTGGTGTCATTGTGATGATTCCTTAGTGGGTGTCTTGTGTAATCCATACCCAAGATTCGTAGCTCCCTATTACTGCTAGAACTTCCTTAGAGAGAGTGTTGAAGAGAATACTCCAGTTAAGTATAAAGGTCCAGCATAATTCAGTCTGCATAGTCAGTAAGTCAGTTTAACAAGCAGATTTGCATGGCTTGTTTTCTCGTCTTTTCATTTATTCATGCTACCTGAAATCTCAGACCTGCTACAATTCCAAGATAGAGTATACTAGTAATTGCGAGTATAGATCAATTCATCCGTCATGCATTAGATTCAGATTCCAGATGTTCAGTTATGATTCAATTCGTAGGTGCCCTGTGCATCTCTTCAGTTTCCCGAGTATCTTAGTGAATTGAGAATTCATAGAGGGACATAGGGTCCCAAGGAGGAGATACCCCATTCATCTGCATGCATAGATTCTTATTACAAGCTTCGCACTAGTTATCATTGCGTATTCAGTCATACATCATACATCAGTTCAGTCAGATATGCATGCATTAGAAATGCATGTTCAATAGAAAAGTTTAGATTATCAGTGTATTCGGTTCTGCGTTTATGAGAACAACTCAGTAACAAATCCATGCATCAGATATGCATGTTCATTATGAGAATTCAGCTTATGAATAGCTTCAGTCGTGTATTCCATGCATCAGATATGCACGTTCGGTATAAGAATTTAGAACATCAGTAGTTCCAGCCTTATAGTCATGTTTCAGATCAGTGTATTCTTTCTTAGAGAAACATATCATGTCCGCATTATTCCATACCTCTAAGCTTCAATATGTTCCTACCCATCATTCGAGGACGAATGATCCCACGGGGGAGATAATGTAACACCCCATATTTTTGGGCTAGAGTTTAGACCATTGTTCCTACGTATATAGACCCGAAATGAATTATTCTTTATTAACATATGTGTAGTAAACACTCCTATCGTAATGCCACATAAAATTCTCGAGTCGATTTCATTTTTAGTGTTATGTTTGAGGGGCTAACAACTAGAATATTTTTCTAAGTGTAATGAGGACTTAGAGTCATTTTAGCTGGTAATCTTTGGGATACAACTTTTCAACCTTCCCGACATCCTTTTTTAGATTTTCAAATTGTGTTACTATCGGGAAAGCTCATAGTACATCAAGATAAGTTTCGGAATTTTTTGGAACGTATAAGGCTGAGTTTGAATTTCAAAACAGTAGCAAAACGCATAGCTTATTGTTCAGTTTTCAGCATTTCAGGGTCAACTTCAAACGATCATACTCTCTGAATATAATGAACTGAGAGAGATTCTACCTATCAAATGAAAGCTCTTTGAGTCTTATTTACAATGCAACTGGTTTCATCCAAATCCAACATCTGAGTAAGGAGTTATACCCATTTTACTTCACCCTTTCAGCTTGTCAACTGAGGGACAGTTTTGAATTTGTTTGTTTTCTTAGGGGCATTTTAGTCATTTCACCACACCCAAATTTTGTCATTAACACCAGATTTAGCCCCCAATTTATCAAAATATAATCCTTTTCTCAAATTTTCTCTCAAGAACACCCCTTAGGGTTTCAAAATAAAAACCCCAATAACTCAAGATTCAACCATGGGTTTTCAAAACAAATTGAAGATTTGAAATCCCCGCAACGTAGGCTTCAAGAAGCACCTATCATATTCGCATGTAGAGCTACGTGGAGTTATCCTAAAAATCTCATGGGCTTAAAAATTCATGTTTTAAGAATGGGGGTTTTGAAATTACGAATATAATCATGTTTTACAAGTTTCAATGATATTGATTTGGTCTTTAGGCCTCTCCCCAAAGTGATT
Organism: Capsicum baccatum var. pendulum; assembly: GCA_030864225.1. Lineage (NCBI taxonomy): Eukaryota > Viridiplantae > Streptophyta > Magnoliopsida > Solanales > Solanaceae > Capsicum > Capsicum baccatum. The sequence goes on along the minus strand of CM061551.1, from coordinate 140,599,922 downwards.
TGATATATTATATATGTACATGCATGTGTTTCGAAAAGATGATAACGTGAGAGCATGAATTATATGGAATCCCTCTCTTGATATGATTTTGTTTTAAATTTTCATATGATGTGAATTGTTTGAAAATCATCTTGAAAAGCATGACATAAAATATTTTGAAAATTGTTATGATTGGATATGATTTTGACTTGCAAGAAGAGGGTTGTTTATGTTGAAATATGTTGAACATAATGGTTGAATGAAAGAATGATGTGATACTGATGGCTTGCAAGTTGGGTATGACGATACCCTACAGAATATGATATGTGATTAAACTAAATAAAGTTTGAATGCATTGATTTTACATGAGATAGGTGGATGCCCGAAGAAAGCATTTGAGTGAAATGGCTCATCGCGAGAAATTGTGTTTGCCGACAAGGGAAATTGGTACCCTGCTTCATGATCTTGTGTACTTGATATATATTATCCCAATTTGGGACTATGGTTAGGAGCCCTGCTTTGTGATATTGTGCACTACCATACTTTATTGGGTCGAGACACCCTGCTGTGTGATCTTGTGTGTCTTTCCCTCACTTATACTCTAATCTCAGCGGCAATCAAGGTTCGTCAGTTGGTGTAAATGTGATAATGTAGGGTATTCCACCTAGCTCAGCTGCATTGCATTGTTGTTGAAAATAATTACATTACGCCCATGTGTTTTTAAATGATTTGATATGAAACTGCTTTATAATGGCTCTCAACTATATTTTGTAAAAATATTATGTTTTGTTTTGATATCTCTACGTACTAGTACTTTTGTATTGACCCCCTTCCCTCCCAGGTTCAGAGGCACAGTCTAGGGGTCCATAAAATCAGTAGATTTCCTTAGACAGATTCGCAGAGTCACTTAGTGAGCCTTTTATATTTCGGAAGGCCTGATATCTGGCAGTTTCATTTATCATTTATTAGTTTTGGGTCTACTGGGTGCCTTGTCCCAGTTTTCAGATAGATATTTGTTTCAGTCATGTAGTAGAGCTTTCTGAGACGTTATAGAGATGTTGATTAAGATTGTGGGACATTATTCCCCATTATTGTTTTCATATGATTCTTGACCATGTTTCCGTTATATAGTGTATCTTCCGCATTTTTTTCATATAAGTCATGTGCATGATTACCTGATAGATAAGGGATGTTTTGGGCCTTGATGGTTCGGAATACTCGTCACGGCCAGGGCTCCGGTTCGGGTCGTGACACTGTGGCAAACTCCTTCCAACCAAAACAAACAAGCATGGCACAGTAATTTATCCACACCTCATCCATCTTATCTTTATTTTCATACATTAACCTACACTTGAGAAGATCGTATACCATTTTCATTTGAAAATGAGCATTGTTGTCCTCCGACAAATCAAGATATTGCCCAAAGCAGCTTTCCCAGAAATAACCATCCAATTTTTATTCTCAAAGTATTTTTATGAAGGCGTCGAAAGATTTTCCCATGGTTGACTTAACCACGAAATTACCCATTAAATCTGTGGCACCATCGCACTGCATTCTCTCAGGATAATGATCAATGCTGAAGGTTTTGACCAACTTTTCGGCAGAAGGACTATTAGCATTTGGATCATCTCTTTTGAGACATTCCTCCTCCCATGTTCATTATCTTGTGCTCCTGATTAAGACAACACTTGTAAAGCTAGCTCATAGAGTGGTGGATGTAGTCGAGCTACTGCATTTGTTCCTTTACTTGGACTTAATTCGGTTTCTTTTCTTTTGAGAGCTATATTATCTTAAATTAAAAGAAACATAAAATAGATTATAATTTCTTAATGAATCTTTTAAAAGTGATAACAGTAAATCTAACGTGTACAACAATAAAATAACATTTCCAACAGACCACATATCTGTTGCACCAGGTATGTTATCTGTTGCAACATATAACCGACCTGTTGTAACAGATGAGTAAACCATTGGAAATAATAAAAATAAATCTTTAATCTGTTGCACCAGGTATGTTGTCTGTTGCAACATATAACCGACCTATTACAACGAATGAGTAAAACATTGGAAACAATAAAAACAGATCTCTAATCTGTTGCACCAGCTAGTTTATCTATTGCAATATATAACCAACCTGTTAAAACGGATGAGTAATCCATTGGAAATAGTAAAAACAGATCACATATCTGTTGCACCAGGTAGTTTATCTGTTACAACATATAACCGGCCTGTTGAAACAGATAAGTAATCCGTTAAAAACAGTAAAAATAGATCACATATCTGTTGCACCAGGTATGTTATCTTTTGCAACATATAACCGACCTGTTACAATGGATGAGTAAACCGTTGGAGATAATAAAACAGATCACTGAACTGTTGAAACATATCACTCATCTATTTTAAATTGAGTTATCCGTTGGAACAATATTGTTTAGATTGCTTCCAAATAGAAGAGTCATCTGTCACAACAGATGAATGATCTATTAGATTGTTCATCTGTTGCACCAAATTTTCATAGTTGCATCAGATATTTTATTCTGCTACATCAGATGTTTTCATCTGTTGCATCAGATGTCTTCATCTGTTGCATCATATGTTTTATCTGTTGCAACACCATTTTTACCAAGACAAACAATAACTCAACCCAGCAACACCAACACATCATACACACACACACTAAGAACATCAACTGTAAACAAAAATCACCAACAAATCCGAATCAACATTACGACAACAAGAACAAAAAATGCCTGAAATTAAGATTTTATTTAGTCCACATTTCACTACTAGAAGAGTAGTTGGCTCAAGTTCCTCTGTTTCTTCATAATTTTTTACCTGTGAAAAAAAAATGGGACAACAAAGAACTCAAAGTTGTTGTCGCCGGAGAAGTCTTCACGTCGATTGACGGTTGAAAGTCGAAAGGGAACTCGACCGACTATTTTTTGTCGGAGGTTGAAGTCGCCAGGGATTGAAGGGAGAATTTTGCAGAACTGTTGGTTGGGAGAGAGTTGAGAGAAGCTGTCGAGAGAGAGAGATGAGAGAGACTGGTTGATTTGGATTGAAGAGGGGTGTGAGTTGATTTGTATTTTTGAAAAGATTAGAAAGTTTTGAAAATATTAGTCAAGTCCACAATTAACTTAATCAAGTTTTCTAATGATGTTTGAGCCTTTATGTTGGTCAATGTCATCAATCCTTTTTTCAAGACTTAAAAGACACTTTTCCTTCAATTTACTCAACTAACCTATATAGATAAGACTAGTTAAAAGAAGCCCGTGCAAAGCACGGCCCAACTTCTATCTTAAATTAATATTATAATAATAACTATATCAATTAATGTGACGTCTTTGAATTTTAAAATTTAAATAAAATTATATTTTAGGGTAATTTTTGCATATATTCTTAAAATATTTTAAATTATCAATTATTGTGATTTATTTTTCAAATGTATAGTTTTATTTCAAAATTTCAATTCATAATAAAAATTAAATTCTACAAATGTATAAATTAATAAAGAGTGTGAAAAATAAAATTCAATTAGCTTATATTACTATTTTTCAGATAATACAGGCTCAGTATATGTTATTTTTTTATTTCAATTTATGCGACACAAATAGAATTTATAATTTTCAAATAATATATGTTACTCTCTTTGTCCAAACTTTTGTGGCATTGATAGTCAATTATATTTTTTAAATAATTTAAATTTTTAATTATTGTGATTTATAAAACTTTTTCTTCTATTTCAATTCAAGTGGCATGATGCTTATATGACCATAATAATTAATTAGAGGTGATAGAGTAAAATCACGATTGAAGCAGCAAAGCAGACATGGCTTAAATGACTCATAACAACTAATTAGAAGTGATATAGGAAAATTACTATAAAAAATAGGGAGAATACTCACAAAAATACCTGAAGTTTGACCGGATTACCAGTTGAGCATATTGAACTTTGCGGGGGTCCTATTACACACCTATACTTTTTTAAGTGGAATTAATTGCCCCTCCCCCCCCCTCCAAACTTTTTTACAGTGAAATCAATTGCCCTCCCCCCTGCAAAGTTATACCCAGTTTTGACGTCGAAAGTATAGTACACGCGCTTTGTCTTCTCCATTTTATCACTTTTCAACATTTTTTCACCATTATAACCATATTAAAGATTCCATAACTCAAATTCCTTCTACAAATCAAATTTCAAATGATTTCACTGAGTCAATTACAAATTTCAAGTCCAAAAAAATAGAAATTTTAATTTTAATTTTCGATCATTCAATACAACCTGTGGCACATTGAACGCAATGAAACTGGAAATTGAATTTGAATTCAAGTATGAAATTGAATTTGAATTTGAAATTATTCAAAGTTTCAAATTGAAAACATTCTTCAAGAATTATTCAAATTTGCTTCTAGTTTTGACGAACAATTTTTTCCTCTCTTAGTGGATTTTCTTTTTTGATTTTTCCCCATAGTTGGTGGCTGATCAATGGTGGCTAGTTGGTGATGGCAATGGTGGGTTAAATTTTGTCATTTTGATGGAATTGAAGTTGACCCATTTGGGGGGGGGGGGGGGGGGGGGTTGTTTAAATTGAAACAAATTGATGTAATTGAATTGGGTGTGTTGAATATGACCATTTGGGTGTGTATGTGTGTGATGAAATTGTGTTCAATTTCAATTCAACAATGGAGCAAACATTGTTAAAGACTCCATTGTTGGAGAGAATAAAGAAAGAAAATAGAAGAGAAGAATAAAAAAATAAATAAAAAATATAAAATTTAAAAAATTAGAAAATTTAGGGGTTGTTTGGCAAGAAAAAAAAGGAGTTTTTAACAGTTTCACGCGCTCAATACGTGTGACTAACACGCAATGGGCCAAGCAGATATATCCCATTAAAATACGAAAAAAAAGTATGAGGGGTAATAGGACCCCCGCAAAGTTCAGTATGCTCAACTGGTAATTCGATCAAACTTCAGGTAAGTTAATTTTAAACATCAAGAGTTAATGTATCATTTTATATCTATTTTAATTTTTTAATTAAATATTATTTATTAAAATATTTAGATGACTTATAATAATTAATCAGAGTGATTTTGGTAAAATTACGATGAAGCAATTGAAGCAGAATGTCATAAATGTCTTATTTTATTTTTTATTAAATATTATTAATTTTTTAATATGTAAATAATTTATAATAATTAATTAGGAGTGAATTTACGGAGCAAGCAACTAAAGCAAACATGCTTATTTAATAAAAAAATTACGACTGAAGCAACTGAAATAGGCATATCATAAATGTCTATTTTACTTTTTTTATTAAATATTATTATTTTATTAATATATAAATAAATAATTTATAATAATTAATTAAGGATGATATAAAAAAATTACGAAACAAGCAGCGGAAACAAACATATCGACGGAAAGCTACCTGCTTCAACCGCCCAACTCCCTCTTATATAATAAAATAATAACAATATGATAGGGGTCGAGACAAAAGTTTCCCATACCAAAATAATAGGCCCCGTGCCTTAAAAGTAATTGCTTTGTATTAGAAACGTTAATTACATTCAATGACGGAATCTAAATTTTCATTAAGAATGTTCAGAAGTAAATATATGAACTAATCGAAGGGGGTTTAACATCTACTATATATATATATATATATATATATATATATATAAATATTTTTGACCATGTAAAAATAGTATAATTTTTCGATAAAGAAAGTTCGGATGAACCCTCTGAATTGAATGTGGCTCCACCACTGATTACATTATTAATTTTTAAAATTTAATATCAACTTTCATTTAGATGCTTTAATTAGATATTGTTTATTTTAAACATCTTAATTAGTCTTTCTGTATTATTTTAGCATTTTTTACACAATCAACAAAAAAATATAAAGCATGTGCATTACACTCATTGGTGCTGTGACATGTTGGCTAATTAAAAAATGACATGTGACGTTTGAGCTTAGAATAATAAATTATAAAATAAAAGTAAGAAAAAAAGAGCTATTTTTCATAAAAATAAATAAATAAAGCTATTTTCTAAATCCACTTCCACCTGCCCAATCCCTTCTTCCCCATAAATTTCACCGTCGTACCCATTACAACTCCCTCACCTATAATCATCATCTACTTAATCTTCGTACTTATTTTCTTTTTGGAATTCAAATAAGCTTCAAAGGCACAATTCAATAATAAAACTACAAACTATATTATACATCACAAATGCTAATAAATGTTGATTAAAAAAAAGGTTAAAACAGTGAATGTTTATTTTGCAAATAAAATAGATTATTATATTAATAAATTGTATGATTGCTAAAATGGAGTGTGTCGCAAATTTCTTAAAATTCAGATTTGATTTTCCCTTGATGAACTTCTTTCCTCTTTTTTTTTTTTTTTTTTTTTGTTTCTGTCAGTTTTGATTAATAGGAGAAATCTACAATTGCATTGATATAATAATATTGGGACAAAATCTAAACGAAGAATGAAGTTTAACATGATTTTTTGGGGGCTGATTTTTATTGAGAACTCAAAATTCGTTTTTGATTTTAAATTTATACAAAAAGAAAATGTTACATATTCTTAAAGAATGATTGTGGTCTTATTTCTTTTTTTGATGAATAAGATAACAATGGTAGAAAATATTAATGACAGAATATTAAATGGAGAAGAAAGAGAAAAAGAATAAGGAAATAAAAAGAATTTTAAAAAAAAAAAAAAACTGATTTTTAGGCTCTTCACGCGCATATCATGAAGTGCAATCTACACAAGTTGTCAACTTAACGAAAAGTGTCAAACTGACACAATCTAATCTTATTTTAAGTGTTTAAAATGTACAAAATTTATCTAAGATGTCTAAGTAAAAGATCGTGTCAACTTTAAGAATATGTCGATGTGTTCCGCCTTTTAAAAATAAATTGGCACTCTGGGCAATATTTATTACTCGATCCGTTTCATATTAGTGGGCCCCTATAGACTTGACATACTCCTTAAGAAAATAATTATTAAGAATTTATTTTACCAAATTAATCTTATTAATTATGCTTTGAAAATATAAATTTGAGTATACACACTTTGTTTAGCCATTTAATGATAAGAATAATATTGAAAAAACGTAATAAAATTATCTTGATTTCATCAAAAGGGGCAACTAAATTAAAATAAATATTTTCAGAAAGAGAACCAACTAAAATGAAACGAAGGGAATAATATTTAATGCTATTTTGAGGGTTAAGTTAATTAACACCGGTTCAAGTTTTTCTAATTTTAAGTAAGATTCAATGATCACAACATAAACATCCTTCGCAATTCTCATATATGGCCATTGGCCAACACTTCTTAGACCTCATTTGTTTGCACTTAATGGAGATCTGAATCTGAATGGTTCAGACTTCATACCATTAAGCGCATTTATTTTTTATTAAGGTTTTAACTATTAATAGGTCTTAATAGGTCTTAATCATTCAGATATAGAACCAAGTCTTAATAGATCTGAAGGGATATTCTGGTGTTGAATAATATTCACCACTCTATTCATATTCAGCAGTCACCACCACTAACCACCTTTGTCACCGTCACCATTATAAATCACCACCCACCACCAACAACTACATCCACCATCACAACCACCATCGACAAAAAATACCGCTACCAACACAATTGTCAACTACTACCACACCTACTATCGCTTTTATTCTAATTATATTCACCGCCATTACTGCCGTCAACAACACCACAATCAGCAATCACTATCGGTCAATTCCTACTACCAACCAACTCATCTATCACAACTAACACCATATTAGCTACCACTATTACATCACAACCTCTACATATTCTTTGGCCGCCACCACCATTGTCACTAGTAACGTTATCTCTACCACCACTTCAACCAGTACCATCGCTACAATTTATCTCTACTAACAACCATCTCCACCATCACAACAAATAACATCTCCAACTAGCACCAACACATCGTCAATAATCATGCATTCATGTTTCAACCAACACAATCAACACCTTAAACTACTAACATCAAACAACGTCACATCACAACAACAACCACCACCATCAATCGCCACCATCATAACAGTCACTACAATACCAACCATCACAATTGTCACCACTAACATTATTAATCACTAACATCAATCATCGTCACCGCAACCACCATTATATGCCATCTCCACTATCACTAACAAACATAAATGTTTTTTCTCAATCAAATACTAATAATTTTGTTGTATTAAATTACATACTTTTTTAATATATAAATATTTTTTTATTTGAATTATATTTTTTATTTTATTATGTACACAAATAATTTTTTTTTTATACATTCAGATGTTGAAAAACAAACAATCTTAATCATTCAGTTTTCAGATCTAGAGACAATATCTTAATCATTCAGATGTGCATTCAGATTCAGACGTATGAATCTTAAAAAAAAAAAAATGGAGCCTTAGTGGTAGTTCTGAGGCCTAAAGCTTTTGAGGACATGGATTTGAAAACTATCAAAATCTCCTCAATTTTTTTAAATGCTATTATTTTATTTTATTTAAGAAATAAAAATCTACATGCCCTTAAAAAGATAACCATTACAACAATTTCCAAGATAAAATTCTGCTGGGAATAAACCAGAGAATATGACCAGAGGCAGAGAAATATGGGGAACTAACACTCATATGAGTACTTCACACGAGGCCAATTTTCAATATTGCCAAGTTGTCAAACATCTGAATGTACATTTGAGCAATTATTAAATGTAAACTTCTCTAGAAAATACTTGATGTGTATATTAGTTGCATTTTTCAGAGATGTTCTTTTTAATCTAAAATAGCTTGATAAGATTCATCCCTACTACTCAAAAAGAAATGATTTGTTCAAAAGTAGGGTAAAATTCATCAGGTAATTATCTTTAGAAAAAAGTCCATTAAATTTTTTAGGTGGACGTCCCAATGTTGTTAAAGCATGGCTTACAAAACTAGAAATAATTTCAAGTTATGGTGGTTTTATTTAGATTAATTTTCTACTTCATTCGGTTAAGGTGGTTTTGAGGTAAGGATTTTATTGAAAATAACCTGTTACTTCACAAGCATAGAAAAAATCGGTAAATTCTATGTATATCCTACACTCTCCTCTCATATTTTACTCTGGGGTACTGTGTTAGTTGTGTTGGGAAACAACGGAAATAATAATAACAACAACGGAAAAATAATAATAACAACAATATTATTTAATTGTTGACAAAATATTATATTAATAATATTAACAATACAATAAAATAATAGTGTATAATATTACTGTAATCAATATAGCAACTATAACAGTAATCTAACTACTTCTTAACCAATTAATATATTAATTATACCTGAGTAGTACTAGGCACTGTCCTAAGAAACTATTTCAGCAGTGTGAAATATTTCTCAGGATTAAACAAGCACTTCCCTGATTAATTAGATGATATTCATAGTTAAATAAATCTTCCCAAATTAAACAAAGGGTATAGAAATCAACAAAATTATTAATATAAATACAAACAAGTTAAAATAATAAAGCAGAAATAATAATAAATTGTTATTAAATAAGAACCAAGAAAAAGGAAAAGGAGGAAAGGAAGTTATATGTGGTTGGCAGTAAAATATCCTTGTTCAACATTTTGCAAAAGCAAAGACATGCTATTTATAGCACTTTGTTGGGGCGGTGGAAGTAGAGGCGGCAAAAATAATTTTCTTTTTCTTTCTCTTTTTTTTTTTTCTTTCTCTCCAAGTAAAATTAAAATTTTTTTGAAATAAATATTTCACTTACAATCCCCACATTATTTCAAAAGAATTTATAGAAAATTTTTTAATTTGTTCGATTTGCATGGACAAAATACAGTAGATTTGGTGTCTTTTGGACTATGAACCAAACTTACACCAATAAAATTTAACTTACAGAATCACCGGTGAAATATAATATTTTTATGAACCGAATAATTCTTGTTGTAAGCCAGAGATCTTATCAATCACATTTTGATCGAAATTTTGTTGTTCAACGCGGTTTTACGCCAATAGGTCATGTGTGCGCCTGATATTCATGAAAGTTCTAGAGACTAAGACCAAAAGTTTCATAGGAACGGCCTCATTCCACTTCTCATATAGGTGAATTCATCAAGTGTACACTGCTTTAAATACACCATCCATAAAGACTATGAATTCATTAAGAGTTAATAACTCATCCCTCCATTTTAGTAGCAGTTCAAGCACTTTCAATAAGTGCGCCGAGTCAATATCGACTTGTTATTATCTATATGAACCTACTTCATGGGATCTCCAATCACATAGGTTGGGTTACCATCTCTATTGACAATCATATTGACCTTAACCCCATCTCTTTTGAGGTTTGAAGAATTAATTTTTTTCCCATAGGTTTAGTCAGTGAATCGGCCGAATTCAATTCTGACTTTACATAATCAATGAAAATTATTTCATCTTTCAGCAGCTGCTTAACAATATCATGCCTTAATTTCATATCTACCCTTACAACTGTAAGATTTATTATTCGCAATAGCAATGTGGCTTGACAATCACAGTGTATATACAGGAGGCATCAGATCATCCCTTTTTAAAGGGATATTAGACAACAGATCATCCTTTTTCAAAAGGATATTAGACAACAGATCATCATTTTCAAAGGGCTATGAGGCAACAGATCATCCATTTTCAAAGGGTTATGAGGCAACAGATCATCCTTTTTAAAAGGATTTTTTGCTAAGAAATTTCTTAACCATTCAGCCTCAGTACCAGCTAACTCCAGAGCCACAAACTCTGATTCTATAGTTGATCTAGCAATGATCGTCTGCTTAGTTGATCTCCATGATATTGTACCTCCACCAAGCGTGAATACATAACCATTAGTGGATTTTGTCTCGTCTGAATCAGAGATTCAATTTGCATCACAATAACCTTCTAAAGTTGAAGGAAATCCACTATACAAGATACCATAATTCATGGCTCTTTTCAAATATTTCATCAATTGCATTAATGCAAAACAATGCACATTATTGGGATTATGAGTATATCTACTCAATCTACACAAGACATAGGCTATATCAGGCCTAGTAAAATTCATTAAATGCATTAGACTTCCAATGATTTGTGCATACTTAGACTGAGCAACTGGATCACCATTATTCTTTTTTAATTTAGAATTAGCATCCTAAGAAGTGGCTATAGGAGTTACCTCCCAACATTCAAACTTCTTTAGAAGTCTTCCTACATAATGTTCTTGTGACAACATTATACCATCTTCACTGCTTATAACTTTGATTCTCAAAATCATATTCACTTTACCCAGATCTTTCATATCAAAGTTAGTAGACAAAAATAATTTGGTACGCTTCACAATATTTAAACATGTACCAAATATAAGCATGTCGTCAACATATAAGCAGATTATCACATAATCACTGTCTACCACCTTTGTATAAACACATTTATCCACCTCAACAGAAGAAAAATCATCTTTTATTAAGACTTGATCAAATTTCTCATGCCACTATTTCGGAGCTTGTTTAAGGCTATAAAGAGATTTAATTAATTTACAAACTTTATTTTCTTGTCCAAAAATTACACATCCTTCAGGTCGAACCATATAAATTTCTTCTTCTAAATATCCATTTAAGAAAGTTGTTTTAACATCCATTTGATGGATAAAAGGTTTATGAATTGATGTCAAAGCAATTAATAATCGAATAGAAGCAATTCTTGTTACTGGTGCAAATGTATCAAAGTAGTCAATATGTTTCTTTTAAGAAAATCCTTTAGTTACTAACTGAGTTTTATATTTATCTAAAGATCCATCTGAATTAAGTTTCCTTTTGAAAATCCATTTAAACCAATCGGTTTTGCACCAGGAGGTAAATCAGTTAAAACCCATGTATTATTTTTCATAACTGAATCAAGTTTAATTTTTATTGCCTCTTTTCAAAATTTAGTATCAGAAGAAGACATAACTTCAAAATAATTTGATGGTTCATTATCAACAAGAAAAGTTGAAAATCATTTTCATAAGGAAAATATTCTTTTCTAGGCCTTGTACTCCTTCTCAGTTCCTCAATATTAGAGGTAGATTCATTTTATTTTTCAACAGGTGCATGAGAGATTTTATCACATAGTAGAAAAATATGTTCAAAGAATTCAACATTCTTTGTCTTGATTATAGTATTATTATCAAGTACATCACATTTCAAGACAAGAAATCTGCATGCAACACTATGTTTAGCATATCCAATAAGCATGCAATCAACAGTTATTTTAGAACCTATTTTCCTATTTTTAAGTTCAGGAAGAAGAGCTTTAGCAAGGCAACCTCACATTTTTAAATATTTCAAATTAGGTTTATAACCTTTCCACAATTCATAAGAGGTTTTGCCAGTTCTTTTATGAGGAATTCTATTCTGTAAATGATATGCAGATAAAATAGCTTCACCCCACAAATTATCAGGAGCATTAGAGCTAATTAACATAGAATTCATTATTTCTTTCAGTGTCCTATTTTTCTTTCAACTACACCATTAGACTCAGGAGAATAAGGCGGAGTTACTTCATGAATAATACCTTCCTTTTTCACAAACAACATTTAAAGATACATATTCTCCACCTCTATTAGATCTAATTCTCTTGATTTTTCTACTAAGTTGATTTTCAACCTTAGATTTATAAGACACAAAAATATCAAATGCATCATTCTTATTTCTAAGCAAATACAACTTAGTAAATCTAGAGAAATCATCAATAAAGGTCACATAATATCTTTTACCACTTCTAGTCATAGTTTGTTTTAAATTACCCAAATCAGTGTGAATCAAAGATAACAATTCAGTTTCTCTATCAACTGAAAAACATGACTTTTTAGTAATTTTAGCTTCAACAAATATTTCACATTTATCAAAATTACTTGAATCTAAACCAAATATTAGATCAAGTGATTGCATATTCTTTATATATTTAATATTTACATGTCCTAATCTAGCATGTCATAAATAAATAGACCCAATCATATAAGCAGAAGCTAATGCACTATCATTGATAATATTAAGTACATAAAGTCCATGATTACAACGTCTATTTCCAATAAGAATATCATATTAGATCTAATTCTCTTGATTTTTCTACTAAGTTGATTTTCAACCTCAGATTTATAAGACACAAAAATATCAAATGCATCATTCTTATTTCTAAGCAAATACAACTTAGTAAATGTAGAGAAATCATCAATAAAGGTCACATAATATCTTTTACCACCTCTAGCCATAGTTTGTTTTAAATTATCCAAATCAGTGTGAATCAAAGATAACAATTCAGTTTCTCTATCAACTGAAAAACATGACTTTTTGGTAATTTTAGCTTCAACAAATATTTCACATTTATCAAAATTACTTGAATCTAAACCAGATATTAGACCAAGTGATTGCATATTCTTTATATATTTAATATTTACATGTCCTAATCTAGCATGACATAAAGAAATAGACCCAATCATATAAGCAGAAGCTAATGCACTATCATTGATAATATTAAGTACATAAAGTCCATGATTACAACATCTATTTCCAATAAGAATATCATATTTAGTTAATATGAACTTATTATTTTCAAATATAACCTTTCTTCCAACTTTTCTTAATAATGCCACAGAAATCAAATTAATTCGGATACAGAGGCGGATTCAGGATCCGGACTCTACGGGTGTCAAGTAAACTTAACAATGGATGCGGAGCGAGGTGGTCGGTGAGGCTGAGGCCGTGACCTTTACCGGTAATGCCAAAAACTCCGGCGGTAGCAACACCAAAGACCAAAAAAGCAGAGAGCAATGATGATTTAGGAATTGAAATTTGAGGGGAATAGTTTTTTTTTTTTAAGTTGAGGAGAGAGAATAAAATTATGCACTTTTTAATACAAATATTAGCTATTAATATTTGAAAAATAAAAGAAAAATTCAATATAATTACTATTAATACATATATAAAAAAGGGGTTGCCAACTAGTAGTTATTTGTGGCCTCACTTCAACTTAAAATTAAGGAAAAAAGTAAGGTTGTCAGTAGAGGTCATACCCGCGACCTAGGGGGAGTAAATGGAACACTCTACCACTCCGACCAAACAACACTTCAATCTTGGGGGGTGGCATGTTAATTATTTGATTATATCTCTGTATATATATATGTATATGGAGAAAAAGCTTCCGTCGAAGTTTGCGGGTGGCATGGCACCCTCAACTCTCTTGATAGATTCGCTCCTGTTCTGATATTAGGAACATGCAACACACTACTCAATGCCAAAGTTTTACCAGATGTGAGTTTGAGAAGAACTTTGCCTTTTCCAAGAACTTGAATAGTTCTTGAGGTTCCAAGATAAATAATTTTTTCTTCTTTATCAACTTGGGTATATGATATAAAATTATTTTTATTTATACAAATGTGCCTAGTAGCACCAGAGTCTACCACCCAGTTTCTCACATTGGTCTCAATATTCATTTTTGAAATGACCGCAATAATTATATCATCTGTTTCGATCAAATTTATTTTTGACTTAACGAGATTATCATTTCTTTCACATATTCTCTTGCATTCAGATGCATTTTCTATGAAGATTCTATTATTAACATTAGGCATGCGACCAAGTTTATTTTCATACATGTACTTTGCAGTACTTGCAGTTCCATAATCTTCTGACAAACTGACTGAAATGGAAGCAGCCAAAGCAACACCAACATCAGTATTATCAACGGTCTTAGAATCAAAATTATATGCCATAGTTTCTTAGATTATTGGGAAATAACGAAAAATAATAATAACAACAACGGAAAAATAATAATAACAACAATATTATTTAACTATTGACAAAATATTATATTAATAATATTAATAATATAATAAAATAATAGTGTATAATATTACTGTAATCAATATGACAACTATAACAATCATCTAACTGCTTCTTAACTAGTTAATATATTAATTATACTTGAGTCGTGATAGACACTGTTCTAAGAAACTATTTCAGCAGTATGAAATGTTTCCCAGAATTAAACAAACACTTTCCTAATTAATTAGATGATATTCAGAGTTAAATAAGTCATTCCTAATTAAACAAAGAATACATGAATCAACAAAATTACTAATACAAATACAAATAAATTAAAATAATAAAGCAGAAATAATAAAAAAGTGATATTAAATAATAACCAAGAAAAAGGAAAAGGAGGAAAGGAAGTTATATGTGGTAGGCAGTAAAATATTATTGTTCGACATTTTGCAAAAGCAAAGACATGATATTTATAACACTTTGTTGGATCGGTGGAAACAGAGGCGGCAAAATGATATCTTTTTTTTTTTTTTCTTTCTCTCCAAGTAAAATGAAAATTCTTTTGAAATAAATATTTCACTTACCAGTTGATTGTATTAACTAAAAATAATTTGGTCAGTAGGTTTTCAATAAAAATGTACTAATCTACCAAAAAAAACAAAAATGTACTATGGTATTACTCCTTGCGTTCTCTTTATTTTTTTATATTATTAAAAATAAATGATCAGTAATATTTGTTTAATTTAAAAAATCAATAGATAATCTATCCGTTTGTGTTTATTATTAAATACCATTCATTCTTCAATGTCTTTTTTAATATATTATATTATTATATTCAAAGAGTAATTTAGCAAAAATTATCCATTATTATTTATTATTTTTTAAAATGCGTGCCACGTAAATAATAATAAATATTATTGGAGAGAGAGTAGTTTGAGAATTAAAACTGCAATCTGATTAAGAATGCAAATTAGAAGACATGTAACTCAATTTTGGAACTTCAGTAATCATAGTTTTTTTTTTTTTTTGATTTCCAAAGATATTCCCACGATCGGCAGTTGTCTTTGATCAGCGTATTTTGCGGTAAGAAACTAATCACAGAATTTACTTCATTCGCCAGAGGCAGGAATCAAACTCCCAACCTCTTGTTTAAGGGATATATCGCTCAACCACTATACCAACTTTGGTGGTTTTCAGTAATTATAGTTAGTCTTCAGAATAGACATGAAATAAATTAGTGCTAGCACTGTAGCTTTGTAACTTTATTATACGTACGTTTTAGGCACTTATTGCAAGTGTGTAATGTTAGGTCAGTTGAATGATTGAATCAAATGAGGACAAGAAATAGTGAGACTTGTCATTTTGAGGAGAAATTTACTACTGCCTCCTCCGTTTTGTTTTAGTTGGTTATCTTTCTAAAAATATTTGTTTTAATTTAGTTGTTTCTTTAATGAAATTAAGAGTATTTTATTATGTCTTTCCAATACTACCCTTGACATTAAATGACTAAACAAAGTGTATTTACTTAAATTTATATTTTCAAAACATAATTAATAAGGTTAATTTGATAAAATAAACAACAACAACAAAAAACCCAGTAGATTCCCACATCGTGGGGTCTGGGGAAGATAAAATGTATGCAGTCCATGCAGAGACTGTTTCCGATAAACCCCCGACTCAAGAGATTTGATAAAATAAATCCTTTAGTTAATATTTTCTTAATGGGTGTGTCAAGTCAATAAGGGTCAACAAATATGAAACGTAGGAAGTATGTTACTTTTATTTGTCACTATTGCATTTTTCGAGATCAATATGCATGAACTTTGACCAACATTTTAAGATGTATAATTTAATATTGATAAAATGATCTTTTAAACTTTTATACTTGTCCGAATTTGTAATATGAAAACCCCTCAACTCATCAAATCACATCATTTTAAATCCTTTTCTCATCCGAAGAATGCTTGTGGAATGCAAATGAATACACGCAGAATTTCACGTTATTTTTTAATGTCATGTAAGCAATTAGTTTTTATTAATAATCAAATACCTACCCCTTCCCCGACCCCTCTATTCTTCTTCTTGAATGAATAGTTGGCCCCTTCACTCCTTCCTCCATTTTTCTTCTTTATTTCATCTTTTGATGTGAGAGCTTTGTAGGAATAAGATGGAGTATATACCATTCTCTCAAGACCTCTATTATAAAATTATGAGTATTGAATATACGATGTTATTATTATTATTGGTGTTGTTGGCAAATTTGTAGCATTGGAATGTGTAACATTTTGTTAGTTGAGGTACTTGCTTAATATGAAATGAAAGGTGGTGTATCCGTAGCCTTTCATTTTTTGAAGATTGAAGATGTCCCCCTCCATGTTATGTAATCTCCTTTTGCACATATATACATATATAGAAATGGTAGGGGTCAAGACAAATTTTAATTCCCTCGCCAAATTAAAACTCTTGTGTACATAGATGGCTCAATTTTAAAGATAAATTGGCCCGCTTCGCAATATTTATCAGAAGTATTTAATGCTATTGTTGGATGTTAAGTTACTGATCTCTCCGTTCATTATTTACTTGTGTATTTAAATGGCTTATATGTGATAGTTCATTTGTATCATCAATTTGTGAGGATTCTTACGAAAATAGCCAAATAGGTAATGGAATGGCTCGCTCCATTGCTACACAAGAACTACAAAGTATAACATGCCGTGAAATAGTATAAGGCTAGTGAAATTATTCGCGCTTCGCGCGGTTAATTAAAAAATAAATAAATAATATTTTTGTTACTGATTATAAATAAAAATATTAATTGTATAGATTGTTAGTTTCTTATTTTAATGAAGTAGTCGATAATATTTATATTTAGATCAGAAAAAATAATGTAGATTCTATCTTTACTCGAAATAAGGATATGATTTTTTTCATTTTTTTTCTCAATCTGCACAATCGAAACACTTTACATCTTTTGTACCAAGCGTTTCAAATGTACATAGTTGAATAAATAAACCAATATAAGTTGTGGTGTAGTGATGGGATTACTCTATCCTTAATCACATTTACCAAAAGTACTTTGTGTGTCGTGAAGATTTTCTTGATTATACTTATTTTGCAGAAGAATATGAATACATATAAAAAATGCTAAAATTAAGAAAGCATGACCAAGTACATAAAAATGAATAGAAAAACTTTAGAATAAAATATTTCTCACCTTCTCATACTCTTTTCGTGTTAAATATTATAATTCATAAGGTAAAGTGATAGAGAGAAAAAAGAACGAGAGTTTTCATGAAATAAATGTGAGTTTATATAGAAAAATAGAGAAAAGTCATGAGACTTTCAAATTAAAGTTTGAGGGTTATGAACATAAAAATTATGGAAGCTACAAATATCTTTTAGAGTAAAATTTAATAAGGTATGAGTTATGAGTGGTTACTCCTTATAAATAAATTAAATATTAAAAAAACTTAAAATATTAGAAGATATTGACATTTTACAATTAGAAGATGGCCGAAATAAAAAAAAATAATAAAAAATAATAATTTTTTTCTCTATAAAAAAGTGTTACATCAATCTCATTTTTAATTCCTAACTTTAATATATGAATTCTCCAAAAATAAAGTAGAAACTTGAAAAAAGAGTAACCGAAAAGAATTAAGAAAGGAGAGAAAGCACGATTGGAGTGACATTTCAATTCTTCATATTATATATATATATATATATATATATATATATATATATATATATATAATAACTTATAGCTTTGAAATTTTAATGTAAAATTGAATTGTTAAGGGTTATAAATATAAAAAGATTAGGAGTTATGGATATTATTAATGCTAATTAAGAGTATATTTTATGAGGATAAAGAAGTGTGAGTTATGAAAATAATTTTTACAAATAAAATATTTAAAAGAAATTCAAAAAAATGAGAAAAAAAGAAAAATAAAAATGAAAATCATTGAGAGTTGCCACTTAGCAGCCTTCAATGTTTCCTTTATAATTATATATACATACTAATGAATTTATTCGTGCTTTGCTCGGTATGTGTGAGCTATTTATGTATTTGTAGTTCAAAAAAATCCTTATCTGTTACTATAAATATTTCTTGACATATTTGCTAAAAAGATTATCTCAAATAAAGGATCAATAGATAATTGAACACATTTTTTTCAATTTTATCCTTAGTAATTAATGGAAAAGTAATAAACGTCAATTAGTAACGGTAATATTTAATGTGAGTTTATAGGGTCATATAAATTAATTTGCACCCCTTAATAATTTTTTACTACGTGTTATGTGAAAGACAAACATGTCAAGCCAAGTAATATAAGATGGAGTGAATATAAGAAATATTACTAATTGTTTTAGTTTCTATTTATCTCCTAAATATGGATAAATATATTTAACAAAAACATGTCAATAACCAAATTTATGTTTAATAAAATTTTAACACATTGGCTTTCATAAAAGTGTGGTTTATAATAAAATTAAAATCCGTTTAGTTTAAGAAGGAGAAAAAAATACCGATATATTTCAATGAATCGAAAACATACAAAAAGGTATATGAATAACGATGATTTATAATATTAAATCTCTTGTTTCACCCGTATATTAAGTCTTTTCAAATGTTAAATGATGCGCTCTTCAAGACCATTATCGTTCTTCCACCCTTATAGCATAATTACAGTATATTACAAAATGCTCACATTTTTTTTTTCAACGAAAAAATAAAGTATAAAACAATATTTCTTCACCTTTTACCCGTTTCTATGTTCTTCACCTTGTTTTTATTTTTTTTCTTTTTGTTTCACACTAACAAATGAATTGTTAAATATTAATTTTATTGACATCACTATAACATAGACGTGTTATTACATTTTAAAAATTATTTTTTTTTCTTGAAAGTGCTAAATTACCTACAAGTTCTTATTTCTGAAATCAAATGATCATGTATGTGCAATATTATTTGTAAGAGTAGATTATCCATATAAATTAAAACAATATTGATTAGCATTACATTTATGTAAGTTTAATATTTCAAAATTATTCACCATGCAATTGAATTATAAAAAAGTGAATTACTTCTTAGTGAAGATCACAAAAACTTTTTGGGGAGAGGAAGAACTTTCACACGATACTATCATTTTTTTAATCTTCCAATAACATACAAAATATTATTAAAGTACAAAATTATAAAATTGAGATACAACGAACAGATGGATAAATACTAATATTAGTTTGGATCTTCAATAACAAATAAACCAAAATATATCTCCAAAAATTTTCTTAGACGATATTAGTTTGAGAGTCACTAATAAATGGACTCATCTCAATCCTATAATATCTTGTGCAAGTTAAGTAATATCACTCAAGAAATGAAAGTAAAAGCATAAAAAAAAATATAAAGAGTAAGAAGAAAGAAAGGCATGAAATTGATTTAACTATCTACTTTTGTTGTGACAAAAGCATGAACTTAAAAATTCAAATCTTCTTTCAAAAAGAAAATTGTGGAGCATTACAATGTTCATTCACATAATGGCCAAGAAAATAGAAAAAACAACTTTTGTTGTTCCGAGTTTGCTTCTCTTTTTCAGTTCACACTTCTTAGAAATTTAAAAGTTTAAAGAAGAGAATATGAGGAAATCATTTTATAATTAAGATAATTTATTGTGAGTTATGTGTATTATGAATATATTAATAGAATAGGAGTTATCAAAATGGAGAGAGATGTGAGTTATGGAGATGATTTTTAAAAATAACATAATTAAATAAATAAATAAAATACAAAAAATATATATAAATAAGATTTTTGATCAAAGAAAAGCTTTGCCTAGCTTTTATATAATATATACAAATATGAATTTTATGGTTAGAAATTTGAAATTGAATCAAGTAATAAACTTTGAGGAAAAAAAAAAAAGAGCAAACCACTCATAAATTTGTAAATGTTTTTTTTTTCTTTTTCTATGGCTCATTCCATAAGGTCACAAAATTTATCTTTAATTTTTAAGGTATAAAATGAAAGAAAAATACTCACTTTTCAGTAGCAAAAACCTTTTCCTATTTCCTTTAGGTTCTTTCATTTCATCTCAAAATATATTAAGAAATTTAATCTATAGTTTTTATTATCCAAAAGTCACGTAAATTTCAACACCAAATATATTTACAAAAGCATACACTTCATCATAATAAAAAAATATAAAAAATTATTTTTTCAATGGAGGCCAATTTTTTCATATTATATTTGTCATCCTCTTCTAACTCCATCCATTTCATTTTACTTAACATTATGTTATAAGTAAATATTTTAATTGAATTGCCTACTCAAACATTAAAACAACGAACACAAACTTCAATAGTATAAAATTTAACGAAATCAAATTTTGTAAAAATTGTAACTAAGTTAGTCAATAATTACTAAGAAAAATGAACTCAATTCTTAAAAAAAAAATAACAGAGAAATAAAAGTAAAAGAGATCGATAAAAATAAATAGAATACTCACCAGTTACCATATATTTGATGCTTATAGGGATATATAAAAGACTAAGATGATAACCTTCATAATCTATATAGTTAATAATCGTTTATGGAAATTGTAATCAAATTAATAACTGGTAGAAAAAATTTAACTAATTCTAAAAGAAATAATACAACAATTAAAAAAAAAACAATGATATAAAAATTCAAAAAAAAAATAAATTTCAATTCTCACCATACGCGTAGCATGAATGAATCTGCTCAAGGGGATAAAGAACTACGATCTCAATTATCATCTTCTTTAGTTGAGTTTAATTTATAGTAGTTAGTAGTCATTCAAGTGAAATTATTTAGACAATTAATGAGAGACTCTTAGGCTTCCTAAATTGAAAAAGAAATTGGAATAAATAAGAGTAATGAAGGAAAATGCAATTAAAAAGTTAAAAGAAATATTTTCAGTTTTTTGATATAACACTTCTAACATTATTAAGTTAATTAAGCGAATAAACTGAGTGAATCTTGAATAGGTTCTAATATAGTTAACTAGGGAAATTAGTCGTGCTTCGCGCTATGTTAAAAAAATTAATTATTTTATTTGATCAATTTTATATTCACTTTAGATTTATTATGTAATCGTAATATTATAACTTGTTATAATTATATTATGAAGAATATCTTGTTCCATAAAATAAAATAAAATTTAACAATTTAATATTTATTAAATGATGGATAATATATTCTTTATCAATAAATTAAAATATATTCTCTAATAACAATTTTATTTCATTTCTATTGCGTATTCAATGAAGTTGAGATTTTAATTTGAAATAATGTACTTATGTATGCTTATAAATGCACTAAGATGGTAAGATAATTTCTTTCTCATTATATATATATATATATATAATTTCAATAGCATAAACTTCTTTAACTCGTCAGCACTATATACAGATTAACTCCATATTACAACTACCTTAATGTGCATATTGCAATTCGCATCATAAAAAAATCATGAAAGTTCATATTATACAAGTTACATATAGAGAACATACCCATGAACACTTACACACACATACCTATTGCTTTTACGTTAACCTTATTAAAATGGATGAAAATAGAAATACTAAATTAGTGTATAATTTTTTAAGCTATTGTTCGATAACCTTTTTGACAAACGATTAACCTTCAAAACTCTATAATATTTACAATAATAAAAAAATCATGAAAGTTCATATTATAAAAGTTACATATAGAGAACATACCCATGAACACTCTCACACACACATACCTATTGCTTTTTACGTTAACCATATGAAAATGGACGAAAAAAGAAATACTAAATTAGTGTACAATTTTGTAAGCTCTTGTTCGATAGCCTCTTTGACAAACGATCAACCTTCAAATGCCTTCTTCATAAACTTGAATTTAATACTATAAATAATAATATAAAGAACACTGTTTCAGATATAAAACAAAAAGGATATTCTTGAGTATGGGTCTCATGAAATAAAATATTATGGCTTTATACAACAACAACAACAAACCCAGTATATTCCCACCTAGTGGGGTCTGGGGAGGGTAGAATGTACGCAGTCCATACCACTACCTCTAAAGAAGTAGAGAGGTTGTTTTCGATAGACCTCCGGCTCAAGATACAGGACAATATACAAAAATATTCAAAGCATGAAATATGATAAAACTAACATAGATACAACATCCACAAAAGTAATGTACAATACCAAACAAAAGACACCAAAACCCTCCTAACTACGGACTACGATTCATCCACCCACCTTATCCCTCTATCCTAGTGTTTTTCCTTCAAACCTTCCTATCTAGGGCCATGTCCTCAGTGAGACGTAACTACTCCATGTCACATATAATTACTTCTCTCCAGTATTTTTTCGGTCTACCCCTACCTTGCTTGAAATCATCTAACGCTAGTCTCTCACACCTACGAACTGGGGCATCCGTGCCCCTCCTCATCACATGACCAAACCATCTCAACCTCCCTTCCCGCATTTTTTCTCCACCGATATCACTCCCAACTTCTCCCGAATAATCTCATTCCTAACTCTGTCAGCCCTTGTAAGACCACACATCATCCGCCACCTTCAACTTTTGAATATGGGAAGTCTTAACTGGCCAACACTCCGCTCCGTACAACATAGCCGGTCGGACTGCAACTCTAAAGAATTTGTCTGTAAGCTTGGGAGGCACTTTCTTATCCCATAAAATCTCCGAAGCGAGCCTATATTTTATCCAATCTGCCCCAATACGGTGCGAGACATCCTCATCTATCTCTCCATTTCCTTGGATCGTAGACCCAAGATACTTAAAACTATCCCTCTTGAAAACTGCCTGAGAGTCCAACTTCACCACCACCTCCTCCTCTTGCCTCGAGTCACTAAACTTGCACTCCAAATACTCCGTCTTGGTGCTACTCAATTTGAAACCTTTAGACTCCAGAGTTAGTCTCCAAACCTCCAGCTTATCATTAACACCTTGACGCGACTCATCAATCAAAACTACATCATCCGCAAAAAGCATACACCAAGGCATCTCGCCTTGTAAAATCCGCGTCAGCACATCCATCATCACAGAAAATAAGAAAGGACTAAGAGCTAATCCCTGATGCAACCCTGTCAAGACCAAAAAGTGCTCAAAATCTCCTCCCACCGTCCTTACTCGAGTCTTCACCCCCTTATACATATCCTTAATCGCTCTAATGTACGCCACAAGAACCCCCCTCTCCTCCAAGCATCTCCAAAGAACCTCCCTAGGGACCTTGTCATACGCCTTTACCAAGTCAATAAACACCATGTGAAGATCTCTCTTCCTCTCTCTCTATACTGCTCTACCAGTCTCCGCACAAGGTGAATTGCCTCAGTCATCTAGCGATCAGGCATGAATTCAAATTGATTCTCCAAAATAAACACAATATTTCTCAACCTCTGCTCCACCATCCTCTCCCAAATCTTCATCGTGTGACTCAATAACTTAATACTCCGGTAGTTGTTGCAACTCTGAATGTCACCCTTGTTCTTATATAGAGGAATCATCGTGCTCCATCTCCACGCCTCAGGCATCTTCGCGAACTTGAAAATATTGTTAAACAGGTTGGTCAGCCACTTTAACCCAGCCATGCTAGAAAACTTCCAAAAATTCACCGGAATCTCGTCAGGCCCCGTCGCCCTGCCCCTTCGCATCTTGCAAATAGCCTCGCTGACCTCCTCTACTTTAAAACGCTGACAATAGCCGAAATTGCGACACTCCCCGGTATGCTCTAACTCCCCCAACACAACACCTCTGTCCCCCTTGCCATTCAAGAGCTTATGAAAACACGACTGTCATCTTTTCTTAATGAGGGGGTCCTCCACCAATACTCTCCCATCTTCCCCCTTAATGCACTTTACTTGATCCATATCCAGACCTTCCGCTCCCTAGCCTTGGCAAGCCTAAACAACCTCTTTTCCCCGCCTTTCTCCTCGAACCCCATGTAATGATAGTTAAATGGAGGAACATCATAAGTTATCTTAAATTTTATAATTAAATAATTGGAGGTTATAAATATGAAAATTTAAAAGTCATGAAGTTAATGATATTATTAAGAGTAGAAGTTATTATATAGAGATATAAGTTTTACTTAATAAAAATCAATTACATTAATCATAAAGGAAGATAAAAACAATTAACAAAAAATATTTAGAGTTTGAATTTTTTTTAAAAAAAAAAAGAGGAAAAAATAAACGGTCTTCTTGAACATTAACTAATCGAGGGTTATGAATATGAAAGGCTTGGGAGTTATGGGCATTACTAATATTTAAGAGTAGAATTTATGTAATTAAATGTATACACTCTTAAATATATAAATATATTTTTATGTGAATTTTCATCACTTACGTATTTTCAGTCTTCTAAAAGTTTGATTTTTATTTAATATATTCTATAAGTGAAACAATAATTTCATTTTTCTTAAAAGAAAGTAGAGAAAAAGAAAAAATTTCATAAAATTGAATTTATTTTCATGCCTAGTTTTAGTAACTTTTAAACTTGTTTATTAATTTTATATAACACAAATCTAATTATATGAATCACATATTTTTTATCTTATTTTATCCTTTTTTTTTAAAAAAAAAATTATAAAATGTGAAAAATAAAAAACTACAATGTAAAGAATCAATAAACAACTTTCTTATGAAGTAAAATGTCATTCAAAATTATAAACTATTGTTACATTCTCATATTTTATCAAAAGATTTACTAAAGTTGATGTACATAATTACGGAACTATATCTTGTCCGGTGAGACTTTTTTTTGTTGCTATATGCTATGTCTCATACCCACAGTGAGATGAGGACAAAAAAAACTGTCATGATAGTAATCTTCTTTTCATCTATAATAAAATTTTTAATGAGATTAAGATAAAGAAAAATACAAGATTGCAAAAAATTAATTAATGAGCACATAACATAAAAAAAAATGTTCTAATAAAGTAATACATAACTCTTTACAAAATTATAAAAATGTACAAAATTTATTAATAGACTATGCATAGCATAAAATAAATCTACTCTAACAAAATTAAATAAAGCTTAGAAGAGTGACTTTGAGAATGCACATACCTTGTAAGAAACAAATGTCATTAGATTTTTAATGCAAAACTAAATAATTGTAGATTACGAATATAAAAGGTTTTAGAGCTATGAATTTTATTAATATTAATTAAGAGCGTAATTTATTATGAACATAAAGAGAGGTGAGTTATGAAAATGATTTTAAAAATAAAATTATTGAAAAAAATGAAAGAAAAACTCCAAAAAAAAGAAGAAAGAAGATAAATAGAATCCTTGGCCAAAGAGAGGTGCCACAGAGGCATATCTATAATTCTCCTTTATATATATACTAGTGAACTTTGTTTGCGCTTCGCGCAATCATTAAAGACGATAAAATATAAATAATCTTATTAATATAATATAGACAGAAGAAATATTTAGAATCTCTCTCTTTTTATATGTAATATGTATATTCAGACGTAAAACCGATTTTATCGAGAAATTTTTTTGTTTATAAGTTATCAGAGTTTCACAAAGTAAGATGTTATTATTTTGAACCAGAAGAAAGTATAAACTTATGAAAATAAAAAAATTATATAAAATACAAAACAAAGAGAAATAGCAAAGAGAACGTACAGTAAAATAAATAACACATCATTTATACTACCTTAATCATTAAAAGATATAAGGAAAAGATATGAAATTAATGTGCAATCTTTCGAGCTTTTGTTTAGATCCACTCCTACAGGTCAATCATCATGTAAGAGCTTTTACCTTATTCTTTTAAATTAAATTAAAGAATAAATATAATAAGTACAAAAAATAAAGCTACCTAAAAAGGTAAGATATTTTGTACAAAGTCTTACAAGGTCTTTATTTTATATGACTATAATATGAAGTATCAAATAATGTCACGCATATGACTATTAATTATTTAGAGGTTATGAAGATAAAAACTTGTTGGAATAATGAAAATAAAGCCCACTAATTTTTATATTAAAGAATATAAATGAATGATTAATTGTCATATTTATTATTCTACAATAAGATTTAGAGTAAGAGAAAATTGTCAAAAAATAAAAAAATTAATAGCCAAAAATTATTAATTACTTCATTCTAAAATTAATGAATTGTTGAGTTATTTTTTAATATTCAAAATAAATGAATTGTTCACTCTTCAAGAGATAAGTTAAAAATTTCTTTCAATTTTATCTTTCATTTAATGAGATTCTTAAGTACTTCAAATTTTCTAGGAGAGTAATTTAAGAGCAATTAAAAAGGTAATAGTGAAAAGTAATCTACAATTTATGTCCTTAAATTTTTACTTAAGGAATGTGTCATACCCCAATAATTCATTAATTTTGAAATGAAGGGAGAAAAAAGAAAGAGAAGCTAAAAAAACTCAACATTATTATGTAGATTCTAGTGTTATTTAAAGCTCATAAGGAATGTTTTGTAAATGAAAATTCAAGAAAAAAAAATTATATTCACACATTTTTAGGAAGTAAAGAACTCCAAAAGGTAATTATGTTCAATAAAGTCCTAAGCTATTATTTTGAATCAAAAGAAATTATAAAGTTATAAAAATTAAAAATTCATACAAAATACTAAATAAAAATAAATCATAGAAATAACAAATGAAAAAATAAAACAAAGTAACATATCAATCTTACATCAAGTAAACGGACCAAAAAAAAGAGAAAAAAAAAAATATATCGAACAAAGTTATAAGTTACTACTTTGAACCAAAGAGATTACAATGAGAAAACATAAATTCATATAACATACAAAATAAAGAAAAATATAAAGAGAAATATGAAAAAAAATACAACATCATTTCTACAGCCTTACTCATAAAAAATAGAAGAAAAAAAATATGAAATCAATGTACAATTTTTCAAGCACTTTTCGATGTCCACTCCTACAAGCAGATGACTATTAATACCCTTCATATTATTCTTCTAGTTCAACTAAGGCATGAATATAATATGCATTTGAAACATAACAAATTAAAAGATTAATGTTAGTTTTACAAAATCATCTTATAATATCTCTATTATAGAATTACAATATGAAATATCAATAGGATCATGTATAAAACACTTCATTATTACTTCATAAATAATTTGTTTTTGAAAGATGCTTCACCTGATTTTTCTATAAAAACTTCGGAAAAGAGTCTAATATACCCTTCAACTATTAAAAATGATACACAAATACCCTCCTTCCACCTTTAGGTTCAAAAATACCCTTTCATCCATCTATTTGACTTAAAAATACCCTTAATGTATTAGAAATGACTCAAAAATGCCCTTCTTCCTCTATTGATTCAAAAATACCCCTCCATTCACCTATTTGGATAAAAAATACCCTTAACATTAAATTTAAGTCCAAAAATGTCTCCTCCTTTTAACAAATTCTAATGTGAAATATAATTTTATTTAAATTAAATACATGACATTATTTTTATTGGTCCACATGTAATTAGACTCAAATTCATTCACAATTTAATTGTCCTCTTTTCAATAATTTTTTTAGTTATATATAAAAATTTAAAAAGAATTAATTAATGTTTAAGTGCAAAATTAGAAAAGAATTCCTTAAATAGGATAATTATCAAAGGATAAATACTCTCATAGTTAATGATTATCTATGTGTGCTCAAATATTAGAAAACATATTTTAGGTAAAATTTTGAAGACTTTTAGTTCTTTTTAGGTTTTGAACTTTTTATATATAAAAAAATAAATTGAAAGCAATTTAAGTGTTTATTTAATTTAGGTAAGAATGCATAATATTTTACACTTCTATCCTTCTCCAACGTGAAACCATAAAAATAGTAATAACTTTTTTTTAAAAAAAATCTCTCTTAGAAGACTTTACTATAGATAAAATCATTTAATCTTTTTTCTTTAATTTTTATTTTATTAAATAAATATATAGAATGGAATTAAGAGTCCTAAAATATATGGAAGGAAATTAAGAGTCCTAAAATAGAAAAAATATATTTATTGAAAAAATAAAAATTACCATAAATATAGCTATTATGATGTACCATAAGTTACTTGATAACTTGGTACCAACCTAAAACTAAAAAAATAATAATTAAAAAAAATCCACCCCTGACGTAAAACCCACAAAAACTATATAATAATAAAAAATTATAATTAAAAAAACTCAGAAATAATATAATAATAAAAACTTGTAATTAAAAAAACCCGAAAATAATATAATAATAAAATAAATTGTAACTAAAAAAAGCCCACCACTACGTGAAATCAAAAAAATAATATACTAATTAATGCATATCTATTCCACCAAAAAATATATAATATCATAATTAAAAATTTATAATTACAAAGAAAATTACTCCTACGTGAAACCAAAAAAAAATAATATAATATAAAGGAAGAGGCATTTTTGGACTTAAATTTAATATTGAGGGTATTTTTGATTCAAATAGGTGGATGAAGAGGTATTTTTGGACCAATAGAGGAAGAAAGACATTTTTGAGTCATTTCTAATACATTAAGGGTATTTTTGAGCCAAATAGATAGATGAAAAGGTATTTTTGAGCCTAAAGGTGAAAGAAGAGTATTTGTGTACCATTTTCAATAGTTGAAGGGTATATTAGACCCTTTTCACTGTACTAATAATGAAACAATAGCGATCCATCATTCACGGTTTGTTTTTAACCAAGAATACAACATAATTGATGTCGCTCTTCAAAGCATATTCATTTCCATCTCTTCTTTCTGAGGAAAAAAATTAGAAATAACATTATCAAGTAAAAAATAAACATGCTTAGTGTTTAGCCTCGAGAAGTTTTAAAAGATACGTTCTTATAATAACCCTTATACAATAAGTTGGTATAGTAAAAGTTATCATTATTGTACTTGTAAATATTCTTTTTGAAAAGGATCCTGATGGAAACGTTAGAGCGAGATTATGAAAATTATAAATTTAAGATGACAAATGAAAAGAATGTAATACTTCCAACTCATTAATCAAGTGTTGAAATGTAGTCCCTCTTTTAGTTTGCATCAAAAAAAATATTTTGATTAATCTTCATCTTTCTACTCTCATATAATGTAATTTATGCATTAAAAGAACAAATAAACAATCGATATGAAGTAAATCAAGCCGTCTAAATTTTTCATCATAAGAGAGTAAATACTTTTACATGTAAAAATCTTTACTAAATAAACTTTTTATTTTCAAAGATATAATATTTCAAGGACAATACAAAACAGCTAATTACGATCAAAATATTAATTAGTGAGAAATTTTACCTAATTTTTTTTCTAGCATCAATATTTCTTCTTCCGCAATTTCTTGTCATCCTCCTCAAAAGTGAGAATTTCTTTTATTCAAAGGTAACAAATCACAATTTCAAGAAATTTATATGAAGGCAACAATATGTTTGAGTATTGATGAAGTGAGTAATGAAAATTTAATTGGCAAGGAAATGATAAGTGGGAAACTGACGTTACACAAATGAAGAAAACGGCAATTCTATCAACTTCTTTCAAACACATGAATGTAGATTAATGTATCCTATTAAGAAGATAATATTAATGAGATTATAAAATAAAAATTAATTAATTGAATCTAATAAAAAATGAAATAAAAGGCTCAAAAAAATCACAAAAAAGATAAATGGGAATGGTGGCTTTAAGAAGCATTCCACATAAGCATTCTCATATGTTTCCTTTATATATATATATATATATAGATAGATAGATATATTGATTTTAATGTATAATCAAATAAAATAAATTTTTTTAGAAATACATAATGAAGAGATTATGGTGTAACTGTAATTAAGAGAATATCATAGCCTTTCAACTTCTAGACACGGTGATGAATATTAATATATAATTAATTTTGCACATAAATGAATAAAATAAGAAAGAAGATTTTTTTAATGGAAATAATAGTAAAAAAAGTTCAGAAGTGATTCTATAATTCCCTCTCTCTCTATTGATTGATTTATAAATGTGAAAATTTTTTTAGAAAAGAAGAGAAAAGATAAATATAATTGGAGGCAATTGAGAGGTGCTAAATCATAATTTTTACGATCTTTCTTTATTATATACATATAGATATTAGTTGACTGATTATTTTTTAAAATAAATGAGAAATTATTTTTAAAGAAAATGAAAATTTTATGGGAATATGAAAAGAGATAGAAAGGTGAAGAGTAATAACTAATGTGTAATTATATGATATTTAAGAAAGTCAAATTAAAGAGAATTTATTGTGTCTTTTGGAGGCATTTTATATAACATATAAATGGAAGAAATATGATAAAAATAGTCAAAAAAAAAAAACCCACAAAAAAGATAAATAGCATCAGAGGCTTCTCAAGCATGCCACATAGGATTGGTTAACATTCTCCTTTATATATATATATATATATATTGATTGGTTAAAGAACGTAGGAGGAAAAGGAAAAATGCTTTAGTGATGGTTATATGCACAAAATTAGATTAAATTTTAAATAATAAAACAGATATGGATCATGAAGAAAAAGAGACGAGTAACTAGCTATCTGTTGCTTTTTTATGATAGTAGTCTCCACAACATTAGCAACTACTTGAAGTATGAAGTAAATGTGCTTCCAGAGCCACATTATCTCCTGCAATAACATTCGCGGAATAATTACTGATGGTTATGTGCAACTGAACTTGGTAACCTTTTCAAAAGGGATATGGAAAGTACCTAATGACATGTCGTTATGTAGTTCAATGACAGGAAGAAAGCTTCTGTTTGATCCTTCCCAGTGCTGCTACAACATCCTTATGATTCTCCAGGGTCCTCTCAATGGTAGAACTTACAGATATTGCAAAAAGCCAGGTCATGTCATGAGCAAGTGCTATAAACTACACGGTTACCCTGCAGATTATCAATGATTCCTCAAATAACAAGTCTTCCACTACTATTCCACCTTATCATGGGTCACACAATGACCCTTACCAGCATCTTATATCCTCATTTGAGCAGCATCACTTGTCTGAACAACCAGATACAGAATTTTCTGGTTTTGCCAATTTTGCTGGTATGTTTAATAGTGTTTTCAGTGGTCCTGTTGTAAATTCTGTTGGTTTTCATGTTTGTGCAAGTTCCCAACTAGGTGTAACTTCTTGGATTTAAGATTCAGGGCCAACCAATCACATGACCCCTCACAAACATTTACTACATAACCTTCACCCAATTCCTACTCCCTTTCTTATCACACTTCCTAATGGATACAAAGTTAAGGTCATATCCACTGGTTCTTTATTTCTTAGGTCTGATATAATATTACATAATGTGCTTCTTGTTCCCTCATTTCAATTCAATCTAATTTCTATATCCCAACTCCTTGATCAATTTGACTGTTCAGCACTTTTTACCATATCCACTTGCTTCTTACAGGGCCTTCTCTGAAGAGGCCACTGGAATTTGGTAAAGCTACAAAAGGTTTGTATTTCCTCAGTCAAGAGTGCTTATCCTCAGCAAAGGCATCCTCCATATGTTCTACATTCCCAACCTCTACTTCAGATACATCTGCAACTTCATCCTCTCCAGTCACTGTTTCTGATTCTGCAATTGTTTTACCATCTGTTTCTACTGCAATACTTCCATCTGATTCTGTTAGTTCTTTTACTTGCAATTCTCTTTGTAATGTCTTTCCTGATGCCTTTTGTAAATTGCCATCAACTATTAATAAAATTGATTTGTTTTGGCATCAAAGACTTGGCCACATGCCATTTCA
This sequence comes from Capsicum baccatum var. pendulum, assembly GCA_030864225.1. Classification (NCBI taxonomy): domain Eukaryota; kingdom Viridiplantae; phylum Streptophyta; class Magnoliopsida; order Solanales; family Solanaceae; genus Capsicum; species Capsicum baccatum. The sequence goes on along the minus strand of CM061551.1, from coordinate 140,567,287 downwards.
TAGAATGCGTTCCATTCCACATTTATCTGACAAATTGTCTTCTAAACAGTCCTTTGTATGTACTATATGTCGTATGGCTAGACAACCAAGACTTCCCTTTCCTGATAGTTCAATTCACTCTTCTCAACCATTTCAATTGGTTCATGTTGATACTTGGGGACCATATAATACTCCCACTTAAAATGGTGTCTCGCCCCTTTTCGGATCAGCCGAAACAGTCCGCAACGTATTGTGGTCATAGCGACGCTTACTGGTTTTTGAAAAAATTGTTTGCTTAGTTTTTGAATCACCACCTAACTTTTTAGGAAAATTAGAAAAAACATTTTTTGTTGTAGAAAAACTCTGTTTTTAATCTGCGAAAACCAGTGAAATTCTAAATAAGGGTTTTGGTTACTCGAAGGGAGGTATTAAGCACCCCTCAGAGCCTATCCAAAGATAGTCCTTAAACTTAGCTTTAGAAAAACATTTAGGAAAGATTTATTTATTTTTTATTTGAAAAAACAGTGACAACTGCATATATGTTTATTAAGTTCAAAGAAAACACATAAGGTACATAAACATACACTTACTATATACAAAAAGTGACGTGATTTATTATCAAATACACATGCGTGTTTTGAAAATATGAAAGTGAAGCATAAAAGTTAACATTAGTAATTTGTTAAATTGAAAATTTAAACTTTTATAATTTTTACAGGAGTATGAAATTTAATAATATATAAGGTTAAATGTGTAAAAGAGATATTTGAGAGGTAAGAGAAAATATGACTCTTAAAAGAATGTAAAAGTCCATTTATTTGTGAATTATAGTGCATGTTTCAAAAATATGAAAACTATTTATTTTAAGAAAAAAGCATATACAAATGGATTTCTCGCAAAAATTAAAGATACATAAAATACCAAAGTATATTATCGTAATAATTTTTGAGTAAAATAGACTTGTGCATTCTTAAAATATAAGAAATCATGCTATTGTTCATTTATTTGTAAAAATAATAACAAAAAGTTTATACAAATAAAGATGATATATCTATATAATTAGTGTAAATAATGATGATAATAATTTTTGTTTTAAGAAAGTAAACAACTAGATAAATGCTCCTTATATGATAGTGTGCATCTATATGTACCTTGCTTTTTTTGAAGACTTTCAAAATCTAAAAATCTGAAATAAAGTTAGGAATAAATATAATAAACACTTAAATTATATTGAGTTAATTAAAAAAAATCAAATTTGGGAGATGAGTTGCTTGCAAACATAAACAGATTAACTAATTGAAACCTATTTATAGTGATTTATTTGAAGAAGTCTATTTAAGGTGATAAAAAAACGTTAGTTTAACATTTTTTGAAAACTAAAACAAGTGCTAACCATTTTAATCAATTCCAAAAGAAATGTGTTTTGTTTGAGATTGCATTTAAAGATCAAAATTTACCTCTTTTACTTTAAAAGGTTTATTTGTAAAGTGACAAATGGTTAAATAAGACGGCACTACTGCACCTACAAACTTTGGATGAGTGAAAGATTAACCGAAGCAAACCAAGAGATCTTTTGAGCTAAACAAAATTAAACAAAGTAAAACTAATCAATCAAAATATTCAAAGAAATACAGAATTAGTGAAATAAATACGAATAATAAAGTAGCAAAGAAGGCGGAGAACTCGATACGATAAATTCCTATCGAAGGACTCAGCTCCTAGTGATTTAGACCCCGAGCTCTGTGATCCTATAGTCGTCGACCCATTCTTTGGATCAAAGTCGAGTTTCCATTGAAACTCCAACTCCCGAGATTACATGAAACAAAGAAAAAATGATAAGGATTAGTAATTGACCAAGTAAAGGATGCATGAAAAAAATACAATTCAAGGAAAAATACATTTTGAATAAAAATACCGTATTAAAAAGAGCATGCGTTTTTAAATTCCATAGGTATAATATTTTAAGAAAGTCATACCTTTTGCTAAGGCAAAAAGGAATACAACCAAATAAAAGTTAACTAATTTCTGAAAGTGCTAGTTCGGACCAGCCACAAACTAACTGGTAACTCTCTTTAAGCATATTAGCATCATGACCTTTCAAAAATTGAAACTACAAATGAAAGAAAACTCTAATTAAATGATACTTTGATACTTTCAACTATGCCGGTGAGTAAAAATCTTATCAACCCCAATATAATCGTGTGTATACTTAACTTCTTCTTAAGGAGTCACACACATACAAAACCAATCAACCATTTTTAGAAGCCAAATACATATGATAATTAATACAATAATTTCACACAAGATGTAATGAACTCTTCAACATACTGCAAAGGCAGACAAGATAAAGATTTAAAGATACTAGTTCATTCCGCGAATACTCTAAATCAAAGCTTTCGACATGCTTTTTTAGACAAAACTTGATTCAAACTTCAAAAGAAATCTTAAGCCGAAAGAAAACACATGAGACGGATGAGACAGGATAAGGCGAGATGATTTGCGCATAATCTTTAAAATCATAATAAATCACATATTTGTCGAGACAGACCAAACAGAAGTGATGCGAAGGAACTTATTTTCATATACCACAGATCTGAATATGATAATCATATTTTGAAAAAGGATAATCAAAATGAAATTGCTCTCTTAAGCTTGATTTGTAGAAAAATGGACAACAACACTACATAAAATAGGCCTAAAAATTACGCATATTTAACAAAATTATATGTTTAAGCACGATACTCGTTTTGGGCAGCAAAATCACGTATCACCCGTAGATTCAAAAGAACAACAACAACGACATAAAAAAAGAAAATCACACATTCATAAAGTAAGAGTAGATGAAGAAGAGACGTCGAAAGTTGAATAAGGAGGGGTTCGTACTTTTTGTTGGGCAGCAAACGGAGGCTTTCCGTCAAGTTTTTGGGCAATAAATTTCTCTTCGAACTCAACTCCGATAGAACTCGCGAAAAATAAAAAAGGTGGTAGTGGTGAAGAGGAATTGAGTTGTGCTTAGTCTTTGTGAATCACTTTTCCTATTTTTCCTCACCCAAAAACTTGTCTCTGAGGAGTAAAAATACGACTATTTATAGGCAAATTCGGACTTGAAAGTCCGAATTTAAAACCAAAATTTGAAGAGGCCAACGGGAAAAATAAAAGGGGGAAATCAAAATTCAAAAAATTGAAAGGAACAAATCCCTCTTCAAATTTGAACGATTTTCGAGCATTTAATACGGACTTGAAATTGATTTTCTATCGTAGCATCGATGGTCTTTTTTTGCTACCAAAGGAGAAATCGCAGGTTGGGAAAATGAAATTGGGGCGAATCTTTGCAGGTTGGGCAGCTATTGTGGTGCAGATAGGTTTCCCGTTTGGTGATTGTAGAGGAGAGGAAGAGGAGAGAAGGGATAAAAGCGTTTGATTTTTCTCTATTTGTGAAAAATTGAAGGGACATGACACTGCAACTTTGGGGAAGGGAGGAAGGCAGCGTAAAGGTATATTCGGAAGTGGAATACGGGTGCTTTGTTAAGATTTCTTGACTAATTTTGATCTGTCCGATCTCTTGATCGGACGGCTAAAAACAAGTACTTTTTTTTTTTTTAAAAAAAGAAGTATATATATATGATAAATATAAAAACTAATTTAAAAGTGATTATTTTTATCCGTCCGGTCATTTAATTGGATGGTTTAAATTTAATATAAAATAATTAAATGTATGAAATATATACATATATATAGATATAAATTATTTATAAAGTTGAAAGTTTCGAATCTTTGGGTTAAAAAATAAATTTACGGACTAGATTGATTTGTGTCCGTTGGATGGCATGGTGAAGCGAACATGAAAATTATACTGCGTTTCAGGCAAATTTTCGGGTACTTTGATTGAGATTTGTGAATAAAAGTTGGATTTGAACAAAATAAAGATTGAAATTGGGTTATTATCGGCCCAGATGCTCTTTTTCTACTGAAATTAATTTTATCGATGCTTCTCGATATTCTAAAGTTATTTTTAGTTTAACGTATACAAATTACAGACATAATTTGTATAAGCATCCAAATTGATATCTTTTTGTGATTTAATATTAACAATATATATATATGTGTGTGTGTGTGTAAAATTAAGAATATATAAAATATATGTAAAAATAAGAATAAAATATAAAATATTTGTTTTATATAACAATCAATATATATATATATATAGTCACAATATCGCCTAAAAATAAAATTAGAAAAAAGCAAATGTAAGTATCAAAAGATATTTTGTGATTTTGATATTAAAATATTTAATTATATTTAATTAAGATATTTTATAAGATGATAGAAAAATAAATCCTCTTTTATTATTTAAAAATTTATAGAATAGAGATAAAAATGTGAATCTTATTTATTATTTAATTTTCAAAAAATTATTTAGGGCCAAGAAGCATCGAAAAAGTAATTAAAGAAAATAGGGAGAGCCAAAATTGGGTGTCAACAAATGATTATAGGTATTTTATTACCTTAGTAGATGATTACACTGAGCTACTTGGACTCACCTCTTATCTTCAAAAGCCTATGCCTTTTCCATTCTAAAAGCATTCACTTTCATGGTTAAGACTCATTTTCACTCTCATATTCAAATCTTTAGATCCGATAATGCCTTTGAGTTGGGGGGCAGCCATGAGGCTTCTAAGTTTTTTTGCTGAAAATGGTATCATACATCAAACTTCCATTCCTCACACTCCCCAACAAAATGGTATGGTGGAAAGGAAACATAAACACCTCCTTGAAACATCAAGAGCATTAATTTTTCAGTCCAAGTTACCCTTGAAATATTGGGGTGACTGTGTCCTAATAGCCACATACTTGATTAATCGATTCCCTTCTCCCTTGCTCCATAATATCTCCCCTTTTGAAAAACTTCATCAGTCTCCACCTTTATATGACCATTTGAAGTCTTTTGGTTGTTTGTGTTTTGCCACTTCTCCTAAAATTGGTAGAAATAAGTTCCAGACCAGGGCAATCTCTTCTATTTTCTTAGGCTATCCATTTGGCAAAAAAGGCTATAAACTACTAAATCTCACCACTTTTTTTATTTTTTATTCTCGAGATGTTGTGTTCCATGAACACATCTTTCCCTATCATTCTTCAACCCCTTATTTATTTCCACCACCTCCTCCTACCTTCCCTGATGTTTCATTATCTGGACCTTCAGTTTCTGCTCCTTCTTCTCTTAATTCTGCAGCTCCTTCATCCCACGTGTCTTCGGTTTCTGTTTCTCCTAATGCTGCACCACCTTCAATTGACCTTCTCCTTCAGTTGTTGCTCCTAATTCTATAATTGTTACTCCTCCTACTTTACCTTCTCGACACTCTACTAGGCAGAACCATAAACCTTCTTATCTAGATGATTATGTCTGCTCGACTGCCCACTATATGCCTCCTGAACCTAATGATTCAAGGATCTTCCCTGTTAAGCTTCACTTTCATGACCCATAATTTTACCACCAAGCTGTTGGCCATTCATCTTAGCAGGAAGCCATGTTTAAGGAGTTTCAGGCTTTAGAGGCTAATCATACATGGGACATTGTCCCTCTTCCTTCTCATAAGAAGGCTATTCCTTGCAAGTGGATCTACAAGATCAAACAACTATAGGGGCACTCACAGTAACAATACGAGGGGACCATCCATCAATACCAGAGAAGACCCAAAACACATACACACAGAAATCATCTTCTCCACCAGGAGGAATCACTGATCCTCACCGAATACACTCACTGAAATTCCCCATTTGGATACAATTAAGAATACACACTCATGCATACAGTAACACGAGAGAGATGGGAGAGAACAACTGAATGAGAGAGAGAGAAAAGGAGAAAGAGGATTGAGCGAGAGAGTATGATAAAGTTGTGAGGAAAACAATAAAAATTTGAGTGTAAGTGAGAGATAAGAGAGAAATGACGGTGGGGGTGTTGGTTCCAGTGAAATCTCGCCGGGAATCGCCATTTTTGCTTGAGATCTGAACCATACTCCGTTTGTCCGTCACTGTTGGAGCTCGCTGGAACTCCAGCGATACAAATAATAGCTCCACCTCCATTAAAATCATAAAACCCGATCACCCCATCACTGTTGAGGCTTGTCGGAGCTCCGTTGAAGTCGCAACAGTCCAACCCAATGACCACGCCTTTTGCTGACTAAACCCATAACCCTGTTGACGTGAATAGTATTATGAACAAAGTAGCAAACATTGGTTCTTGGTCCAGATTCGATTCGGATTTTTGGGGTTTTTGATTTGAGATTGTTATTTTGGATTGTTCAGTTTTGGGTTCGATCGAGTTGGCGAGTTTGCGTTGATTCAGATTCAGGTTCGATTCGAGGTTTTGGAAGGAGATTCTCTCGATTTTAATCAAAATAATACATTGATTTTGAAAGCGTGATCGGAGGTCCAATTCTATCTTTTCTCATTTCTGTTTCATTATACGTGTTTGATATATGTGAAACATGATATAATATGAGTGTTTTGGTGATTTTGATTTGTCATTTGATGTCATTGATATTGGTTATGGATTGTTAAAAAGTAATTGTGAATTGTTACGTTGGAACCTTGAGTTGAATTTGGGGCGGGAATTGAGACATTAATAAAAGTGAATATTGATTAATTTTGATGTATTGATGATGTAGATGAATTCGGTAGTATCATGATAAGACCGGCGAAAGCGTAGGCAAATAGTAGGCTTGGGTAGGCAAATTTAGAACTTATGGATTGTTTGAGTGTTTGGAATGTTTGAGGAATGGTTTGTCTTTCTCGCATTTGAAAAATGTATTCGTTTAGTCGGGGAATGCCCCGAGATGCATTGTATAATTCATCGGGGAATGCCTCGACGTATTATGTTGGCGGAAGACGTTCGTGATGAAGGCCCGAGGCATCGGGTAAAGCACGGGAGCGTAGTTAGGATTAGTGTAGGTTAGATAGAATTTATTTTCGCATTTTTATTTATTTTGAACTGTATAATTGGACTGAACACTATATTTTGGATTTATTTTGTTTCGTGTGTTTGGATGTATGTTTATGTGTTTTATGTGGTTTATACATTTGTAATGTCTAATTAGTCGATATGCTCACCAAGCAACCCCGGTCGAACCACGGAATCGAGGGGTGCCTAACACCTTCCCCTCGGTCAACAGAATTCCTTACCCGAAATCTTTGTTCGCAAACCAGTTTTTTAAAGAGTCAAATCATTTCGAAAAGGATTTTCCAAAGGTGACTTAGCACACCGAATTATGTCAAATGGCGACTCTGAGTTTAAATATAAATAATCCTTTTTCGAAACAAATTTTTATCTTTTGTCACTCAATAATAAAAAGCCTTTTTAAACTTTAAACGAATTCTTTTCGATTAAAAAAGGGGTGTGACACCTATTAAGCCAGATGCATAATTTACAGATGTCACTATCTTTTGCACTTGCAAATGGGGGAATGTAGTGATCAAATCCCAGGAGTTCCGCTGCAAACATGGAGAAAAATCAAGTCAATTATCTGGATAAAATGAATTTTGAATCTAAATTAATCCAGAAAGATAGGTCATGAGGTGAGACTTGCCTCAGGTCGACTTGCTTTATAAGGAGAGACAACATTCTATTCATTAAATATCCGATCATTTAAAGAAACATTAATTAGAGAAATGGAAACTAAGTAAAGGCTTAATTAAGATTGACCTAGGAAGTCAGCCGTGTTGCGGCCATTGGTGAATCGGCCTGTAGGACGACCCTCACGAAAGTCCACACCATAAGGTGCGTAATTCGTCTTAACCAATGTGTTAAGCCCATTGTTGTTGCCATTATCAAGTAATGAGTTTCCAAATATGAAGTAGCATGGTAGTACTTGTGGTGCACCTTCAACTAATGTTTTCATGTTCAACACTAGAAATATTATTGTGAAAAATATCTTGGTCCAACCACCCATATAATCTAAGAAAAATGAGAAAGAGAAGTAAGTTACGTTGATGGTGACGGACGAATTTTTGATGTCGAATCTGCAAATATTTTCTCCACGAAAATTTCATTGTTTCCAATAATTCATGGAGCTCTTGAAATCATTATTGAAACCTCGTAATCCCACACAAATAATCAAATAATTAATGAAATCTCAACTATTGCAACCATAATTAGTTGCAGCTTTCAGAAAAGAAAACGTATTTGCATCTCTCTTTTAATGCTATACGGCCAACAGTAAACCTTCGAACAAATACTTCATCAAACAATCAAACTTCTCATGATTTCCCTTTCTTCGTTGTTGAATTCTTCCACTTGCAGCTTAATATCTTCATTCTAACCAGATAATTAAATACTTAATTGATAACAATTATGATGCATACTCCACGCTAATCACCACGTTTTTTGTGATCAAATATTATTTTTAGATTGTTGGAAAATATGTTTTATGAACACAAGAATTATATGAAGAAACAACACTAAAATGAAGACTTAATAACCTGAACAACGAACACAGAGTTAAAGGCTTGAAATACGCTTTCCTAAAAATGATATTTGCTCCCTCTCCTCTGCGAGATTGCTATGAAATTTAACACAAATAGTTTTAGTGGATATGACAAGCCTATGAATTTCTGCACTACGCAAATAGTGAAGATAACCCTATTGGAAAACAAGAACTTGAACTTGATTATTTTTTTTGAAGAAGAAAACTTTGGGGAAAGTATCTCAACTGTAAAACTTAATCATTTTGAAAGGACACAACCTTTCATCACATCTTTTTTCATAAAAGACATAACCTTTCACTAAAAACACCATTTCAAAAAATAACGAGTAACACTAGTCCTAACAGGAAACTAAGAAGATAAACATGGGAGAACGAAGACCAGAAAGCACACAGATAAAGGAAGGGGAAAAGACCTTTCTACAATATAATACGCATAGACTATTCTATGTGCTAGCTGACCCTTTTAACAAAGTCTTGGCGTAACTTGTATGATTAAATTGGTTATATGCTACGTTTGTGTATATATAATCAAACTAGCCCCTAGGCATGTGCTCGCACATGCGATTCCCCAATCAGTAAGAACAAACTTTTCAATTGACATTGATGGCTTATAAGAAATTGTAAAATGTAAAGAAGATGGAGAAATCCCCTTGCTATATTATTCCAAGACTGAGAGCTACATATATTAGTAGGTGTACAATAAATCAAAACAAAATCAGAAAAATTCTTAAATTGGCAGATCATAAGTAAAAAATTAAGACACTAATCAAATGGTGAATTAAACACATGAACGTTACTCATCATACACAATATTGTTCTTCATGACCAAGTGACGTATATCCATAGGATATGCATCAGACGATAGAAGCGCATTATAAGCTCTGTTAGTCGCGATTCTATTGGCAATCTCCGTGGGATGAAAATCATCGTAGAAAAGATAAATCCCCCTAAGAGAGCATGGAGTTTCTGCAGGAACACATTGTCCTTCAGGCATGGTTTCCAAAACTTTACAGCATGGACGATTGAACACACTAAGGGGAGCTGAAATAAGACAAGTAAAATATAGTCAATCCAATTAATTTCATATAGCACAATAAAGATCGAAAGGAAAAATAATGTTGTTAAATGAGCACATACCAATGATGGATGAAATGCTGTACATGTTTATATATGTGAATTTTGCGTCTGGAAAATTTGTATTAAGATCATCCACAAGAGACTTTAGCTTGCTGTTGAATTGTTGAATTGCATTATTTGTTGAACCCACACATATACGTGTATTGTGTTTTTTCATCTCTGCTGGAATGCAGCCTATTTGGCCTAGTCCAAATAGGGCAACTTTCCTTGCTCCATCTTCATATAAAGTCTAGAGTTGAGACATGACATCAATCAAAGAGTAGCATTATTAGCTATACTAGAAATTAGACCTTTATAAGAAAATTTCAATGTGAAAAAGACAAAAATAGAGTAAGGGTGTGTTTGGTACGAAGGAAAATGTTTTCCTAGGAAATAATTTTTTGGAAAATAAGTGGTTTTCTTACTTATCTACCGGTATTTGGTTATTATAGAAAAAATATTATCCCAACAACATATATATAATCTAAGCAAATATTTTGACGACCCAGGACCCGAGATGCGACCTCGATCCGAGACCCGTATGTCTATCCTGACAATGACTCCCCACTCTCACCTGGAATCCAGAACCCGATCCTACCCGAGTTCGGGTCGGGAGTCGAAGTTGGATCGAGGTTGGTATTGACAGTCAAGACATGATGTTGGGATCGGGGATCAGGTCAAGGTCGAGAATCAGAAACTAGGACTCTGGTCGGGGTCGAGGCTGGGGTCAAGGTCGGAAGTCAGAATCGAGGACTCTGATTAGGGTTGGGACTCGAGTGGCAAGATTGAAAGTGAGTTTTAGAAAATGTTTTCCATAATATATGTAAGGATATTATTTTTCTTAAATTTTGAGTAAAAAAAGTGAAAGCTATTTTTCAAAATCTTTAAACCAACCATACATGATAAAATTGGAAAACATTCCTCGAAAAAATGTTTCCTTCGTACCAGAGACACCCAAGTGAAAAGAAACTCCTAATTGAGCCAAGTGATAAAGTGAGTTAAAGCTCAATTTGTTTTCATCATTATTTGTAAGAAAAATGTGCAAATACCCCTATACTATGTGAAATTACTCAATTTTACCGTCTGCTAGATTTTATTATGTTTGCAAATCATGCATCTCATATTCTTCCTTATCATTATCCGAGCACAATATGAAATGAACTTCATGGTGATTAAATTTACCTCTCAATGTTACTATGATTTAAAATTATTCATAGATTGAAGCTCTATTAGAAAAATTAAGATTTGTTTTCCTAGAAGGAGGATAACCTTATTATCATCTCTGATTTCTTTTAACTTAATTACGTATGATCTCCGATTTCTTTTAACCTAATTACTTATGAATATAATCAGGAACAACAATAAATCAATAAATAAATTCTAACTTACCCTCAGATGTTGTGAATATTGATCTATCAAAGCAGTTGCATATTGGTTTGGTGTACATAAATGACTTGAGGGATATATTTCAGGCAATAAGTAGTTGTTGATGTAGTCATTACTCCCTATTCCCACTATGAAGAGGCACTTATTCAAGTGTTTTTTAGCTGAAGTTGTATTCCCCAGTAAATTAGCAATACCAGAAATCGTTGCTTGATGATTCTCTAGTTGTCTGCCCAAGTAAATCCGATCACCCTGAAAACAAAATAAATAAATAATAATTAGTCATCTATATACAAGTAAACTCCTTATATTTTTTCTCATTTACTAGACATTTTTGCATTGGATGCATGAAATGTATAGCATGTGTATAAGAAACCACACTTACAAGATGACTTCCACTGTCATTGCGAATTCCAGCTGAACCAGATGCATAATTTACACCTTCTAAGATGTCACTATCTTTTGCACTTGCAAAAGGGGGAATATAGTGATCAAATCCCAGGAGTTCCGCTGCAAACATGGAGAAAAATCAGGTCAATTGTCTGGATATGCACTAAAGAAGATCAACGGTTAATTTTGGATCTAAATCAATCCAGAAAGATAGGTCATGAGGTGAGATTGCATTTATAAGGAGAGACATCATTCTATTCATTCACAATGTAGGCAGTGGCGGATCTACATATTAGGTAAGGGGTTCATCCGAACCCCCTTCGACAGAAAATTGTACTATATATACATGGTTAAAATTATTTTTTATGAATATATAGTAGATATTGAACCCCCTTCGGTTAGTTTGTATGTTCACTTGTGAACCCCCTTGGTGTCAATCCTGGCTCCACCACTGAATGTAGGGGACATCAATCACCAATACACCCAGGACTAAACGGTTCCAGTGTGTGGAATATCACATTAGAAGGCATAATAACAAGCTGTATATGGCTTTGATGTATGTATACCATGTTATAAAAATAAACCTTATACCTAACTCAACTCAAAAGCTAACAATGAAATGAGGATTGCATGTTCAAGGTCATATAATCAAGGAAAGAAAAATTAATTAGAGAATTGGAAATTAATTAAGTAAAGACTTAATTAAGATGGACCTAAGATGTCAGCCGTGTTGCGGCCATTGGTGAATCGGCCTGTAGGACGACCATCACGAAAGTCCACACCATAAGGTGAGTAGTTAGCTTTTGCAGTTGTGTTAAGCTCATTGTTGTTGCCATTATCAAGTAATGAGTCTCCAAATATGAAGTAGCATGGTACTTGTGGTGCCCCTTCAACTAATGTTTTTATGTTCAACACTAGAAATATTATTGTGAAAAATATCTTTGCAGAACAAGCCATTTAAGGAGAATGAGAAAAGGAAGCAAGTTATGTATTGCAAAATTGGACTATATAAGAAACAACTGAAGATGGAGAGGGTGATGGTGAATGGTGATACAATTCACGCACAAAATGGTATTTCAAATAATTCTGCAATTCATTTCAAAAATATGCATCCGATTTTATTTTTATATATAGTTAAAGAACACCCTCATAGACTAATACTTTTCAAAGCTATATAAGCAACAAATCAATCTTTCCATCATACAGAAAATCTATAAACAATAAGAAGATCAAAATAGAGAAAATTTTCAATTTGTACGTGCTTAGCACCACTTCCAATGAATATCTCACATGAATGATTTAAGATTTTGTGACAATCAATGACACGTATGAACATAATTAGCTCATGCAATAATTCAGGAGCTATATACTTATACCAAAAAAAAGTCAACTCGATCAACACATTCTTACATTTTATATTTTCACTACTTTTTTTAACTTTTCAATTAATTCTAGCTATATTCCTACATAGAAAGTCGTTTATACGAAGTTGAATATTGCAACTTTTAACTTAAGTTTCCTTTCGCTTTAGGCTGAAGTTTTATTTTAGTACGAGCTATTATATATTCATCGTGATGCATGCCATATTAAAAAAAAAAAATTAACTCATTGCGCTCCCCTACAATATATTAAAACAGATGTCCAATTTTGAATATCAAGAAATAATGTATCATTTTATATCTACTATTTATCCATATTATCAAGTACTATTCATTTCTCTAAGTATTTTTCAAATTATAAACTTATTATATTCAAAGGTGATATAATACTTATCATTTTAATAACTAAACTTCTTAAAGAGTGTGTCAAAATCAAGCATACACAAGTAAAAATGGATGAAGTGAGTAGCTAGCTCTGAAGGATCAGATGGAATTTATTTGATTCTCTGGATGGTGTGATATTGATAGAATACTAAATCATAGATCAAAACCATGTGTTTGGAATGTTTACTTATTAGAAAGGAATATTTAGTAAACCATTAAAAATTAGCGCACTATCAGGCAACTCGCTCGACATATCTGTGGACTCTTGATCAGATTGTAAACAATAAGTTCTTTAGGCAAAATTGAGAAACACATACTGTTTAAAAAAGAATAAACTATTTTCCTGTTTAGTCCGTTTAAAAAATAATGATTCTTTTTCTTTTTTGGCAATACTTTAATTTTTACTTTTCACATAGCATAGTTAGAACCACAAGATTAAATGACATTTTGGTATATTTGACACAACTTTAATTTAAGGCCACAAAATTCAAAAGTCTTCTTTATTTTCTTAAACTTTGTGTCAAGTCAAAGTAGATTATTCTTTTGAAACGGAGGGAGTAATACTCTGTGAACACGAAATATTGTCTCTTGTGGAAACTCAACACGAAATATTTTTCTTCTTTTGTGATATTTGAAAGAGAATCATCGTCATATTCTGTATCACTAAATTTTGTCAATGATTAAAAGAATTAAAGGCTTCTTCAGAGCCACAAGCCTTAAAACTCTACCATTGAAGTTGAAATTTTATTTTGTTTCCGTAATTGAACCCTAAAAATCACATATGCAGCCAACAGACAAGGCAACCAAATAAATGTCATAAGCAGCTAGCAAACATTATTGTACACTAGCAGAAGGCAATTAAATGTTATCATTTTGAACAGATTTTAGGATAAAGGGTCTTTTAAAAGAAAAAAACAGAAGTTATACACTGTCAAGAGAAGAACTACACGAAGGGAATCTGCACACAATGCACACACTTACTAGAGACACTGTGTGTGAGACAGAGAACCATAATTATTATGACTTTTTATGGTCTATATTTATGAAGGATCCTTTTTCCGGGCTTGGGACCGGCTGTGAAATAGTAGAATCCAAACGCAGGCGGAGTTAAAAAGTCTGTTTTTTTTTCTCTAGGTAGGATCAGCATGACCTGCCATCACTTTTGATCATAGACAAGTCACCTTACCACTAAGTCACACTAAATCACCTTGAGAGTTGAATTAAAGATTGAAGAATTTGTATCAAGCCTTCATTAATTAGATTTGCAAAGACTAAGTCAATCAGTGATAACTCTTTGAAAACTTTTCAAAATCTCACATATTCCATAGAAGAGCAGTGGATCAGACCGGATCAACTGAAATGTAGCTAGTTCTGTATCTTCAGAATGTGTAGGGCAAAAGAGGATCAGGTCCAATGAAAGTGCACTGCTCAAGTATAATATATGACATGAATTAGGTGTCATCTACCCCAGCTGCGAAAGAAGAATGAATATTTTGGAAAAGTCATTCAAAGACCTCTGTCGTCAACTTTCCATAGAAGCAACCTTGTTGGTTTATCAGTTGAAATTTAGTCAAGTAATTGGTGATACTCGTGAGACTCCTCTAATTGGCTCACTCACTTGCACCTGGGAAATGCAACAGAGACATGAATCATGATGGGCCTATATGGGTGTAGTAGGCTTAGCATTCAGATATGGATTTGACTTTAAGCTCATACGCTGCCTCTATTGCGGTGGACTTTGTAAATTCATTCCTTGTCCCAAATATATACATGGTGTGTTCAAGTTTATCCCGTTAGCAATGCATGTAACAAAGTTGCCTTATTCGTTTAATTTTTGGTCAGTTTTAGGATACTGAAGTTTTGATGATGGACATATGAATGAAACATGTTGTGCAAGTTGGTCCACACAAGTGTAAAAAGAACAGTCACAGGCAAGACTACTGATAAGATAAAAATGCGTAAAGTCAGGAGTGGATAAGCAAGAAGTTTCAGATATGTTCTCAACACTTATCACATGTAGCAAAGAGGTTGAAAAGGAGATAAACACAAACACCTGAAGATTGGGTAAACATAGAATTTCTACTTGATCAAGGAGACATAATGAAACAAGCAGTGAAACTACTTAGAAGAGTCCTGTTGAAGAAAGAAGTACACATCATCCAAAGGACTCAAATCAGAGCAAGCTTAAATAGAAGATACGATATTCAAGAGTTTCACTCATGCACTGATAAGAAAATCATCAATCAACAAATCAGTTCACTTACTTGAAGAAGAACCTGGTCATTTACTTAGCAAGTCGTAGATTTTGTGTAGTTGGTTGGTTCTTTGAGTTGTAATGAGTCTTTGTTCTAGTCTCAGTGAAATATAAACTGAGTTAGAAGTTGTATCTTCAAGTTAGGGAACTCGAAGACTTGGGTACACTTATCTTGGGAAGATTTGTGTTATTGTAGAAATAGGAGTTAGAAGTTTTAATTCCTAATTTACAAGAAGTCTTGTAATTTGTTGATTGTTGAGGCTCAAGAGTATTAGTGAAGTTGGGGTTAAATCCTGTAGAGGTACAAGTCGTGTTTTTTTACACCTTTCTTGAACCAGGTGTTTTCCACATAAAAATAATTGTCTTCATTTTTACTTATGTGAACTACATTAGTTGACTTGTTCCACTGATAGGCAACTATAAGAGTAAAACACTAAAATCAGTAGGGTATGCACTCTAACAATTGGTATCAAAGAGAGGTTGTCTTAAATAAGGTTAGAACCTAAGAAAAGATCACTATGATGAATTCCACAACTCCTACTGTTACAGTGAAGCTCAGTCAACTACTAGACCTCCACTCTTTGATGGTTCTCACTTTATCTGGTGGAAAGCCAGGATAGAAATGTTCACCCAAGGTGAAGACTATGAATTATGGGATAAGATCACTGATGGTCCTACTATTCTAATGAAGTTGGTTGATGGTGAATAAGTCAAGAAAGTAAGGAGTGAATTTACTGTTGATGACTTAGTGACATTAAATAAAAATGCTAAGGCTAAGAACATCTTAGTCTGTGGACTAGGATCGGCTGAGCACAACAGAATGTGAATCTGCACCACTGCTAAGCAAATTTGGGATGCACTGGTCAATGCACATAAGGGTACCTCTTAAGTAAAAAAATTCAGGATTGCTATTCTTTTTACTGATTATGAAGCATTTAAGATGAAGGAGAATGAATCCTTGCATGAAATGATGACAAGGCTTACTGCCTTAACAAACGAGCTGACTTCCTTGGAAAAAGTCACCATTGAAGAGGAACAAGTTGAAAAGGTGATGAGGGTACTACCAAAATAAAATGGAATGTTAAAGTGACTACAATTAGGGAGGCAAAAGATCTCACAGGTATGACACGGGATGAACTAGTAGGAAATTTGAGGACTTATGAAATGGAAATTGATAGAAATAATGAACAACCAGCCCCTAAGAAAGTCCTGGCTTTGAAGGCTTCAAACAGTGATGATAAAGTTGAACTTGACCATGAATAAGTTGCCTTCGTAACTAAGAACTTCAGTAAATTCTTCAAAAAGAAAAAGAGAACAGGTAGCAAGAAACGTTCCAATGACAATCCAAATAGATGCTATAAGTGTAGTAAGACTGATCATCAGATCAAGAATTGTCCTGTTTGGGAAATAGAATAGAGAAAGAAAAGGGCTGTGAAAGAATTGAAAAAAAAAGCCAAAAGGAAGGAAGAATATGCTATGGTAGCAGCTTGGGGATCTAATTCAGATGATGATAAAATTGATGAAACAACATTCATGGCCTTAGGAGATTCTGATTTAGAGGTAGAAGATGATACTTCTGAGGTAAGCATACTTCAACTTAAAGAAAAATTGCATTTATTTTCTAAAACAAAATTTGTTTCCTTGATGAGTGCATTAATTGATGATTTCCAAGAATTAACTTCTGATAGGGATGAGTTGTTCAACAGTTTTGTAAATCTTAAATTTGATCTCATTGATTTAAAAACTTGCAAAAATATAGTTGTCGAAGAAAACTGCACTCTGAAGAAATAGGTCGCACAACTTGATTCTTCAAACAATGATCTTAAGTCTAAAGTCCTAAAATTGACATTCACTGAAAATGGAAAAAAGGTCATGAGTAAAGAACAAAAAAGTTTTGAAATTGAATTAGTCAAGTAAAAACAAGAATGTAATGATGCAACAGATATGGTGAATAAACTAAGCCAAAAAGTCTCTAAACTTAAACTTGATCTTGAAAGAGCAAACAAATGGACAAATTCTTCAAGAATTGTTCATAAGTTGAGTGAAAGAAATCATAGTGAAAAAGCAGGTTTGTGTTTTCACAAAAGTCTTGATGATCCTCAAGATTTATGCTATATTTGTGGTAATCTTGGACATCCAACCACTGAATGTCCGGTGACTACTAAAAGCAGATCTAGCAGTCAAAACCTGACTAATAAATTTTCTCAAACCAAGAAGAAAAAACTAGTTTTGGTCAAAGAAACAGGTCACATTACATGTTGTCTGCATGGACTAGAAGAAATTTGATTCACCCATTTACTAATAAAATAGAACCCAAGCTTGTCTGGGTTCCTAAGTCTAACCAATGATTTTTTATAGGAGAAGGTGACATGAAGCAAAAAGCATTGGTACTTGGACAATGCTTTCTCAATACACATGATTGGTGATAAGAAAAAGTTCCTTTTACTCTCCAAAATAAGTAGAAGAGGAGTTTCTTTTGGTGATGGCAAAAAGGAAATATTATTAGAGTTAGAAAAATTGGCACATCTGAATCAAGAGCATTTCAAGATGTTTATCTTGTAGAAGAATTGAAGCACAACCTGCTAAGCATTTCATAACTGTGTGATAAAAGTAATAAAATTGTTTTTACTTCTGCAAGAGTCAGAGTCAAGAGGATGGACACCAAAGAGATTGCGCTCACTGCAAGGAGATACAGAAATGTGTACAAAGTTGACATAATGGCAATGCCAGGAATAGAGTTGACCTGTTTGAGTTCAATGGAAAATGATCCCCTCCTTTAGCACAGGAGACTTGGACATACAAGTCTAAAATAACTAAACATACTTTCTTCCAAATATATGGTATTGGGTTTACCCAAGACCAAGTTCAAGAAAGAAAAGGTATGTAGTGCCCGTGTAAGGGGGAAGCAGGTAAAATCCTCTTTTAAGTCAAAGAACCATGTCAGCACTACCAAGTGCCTCGACCTGGTCTATATGGGCTTGTGTGGACCAATGAAATTTCAAAGCAGAGGTGGAAAAAGATATGTTTTTGTGATTATTGATAATTATTTCAGATTCATTTGGACATTATTTCTAGTCTCTAAAGAAGATGTATTTGATGTCTTTACTATATTCATCAAGAAAATTGAAAAGAAACTAGGCACTTCTCTAGTTTCCATAAGATTTGACCATGGTACAAAATTTGAGAATGTCAAATTTTTAGAATTCTATTCCACAAATGGTATAAATCATAAATTTTTTTCTCCCAAAACACCACAACAAAATGGAGTGGTTGAAAGGAATAATAGAACCTTGGAAGATATGGCTAGAACAATGATGCTTGCAAAAAATCTAGCTAAAAACCTTTGGGCTAAGGCAATAGTACTACAACATATATCATAAATAGATACATGATCACACCTATTCTAGAGAATACTTCTTATGATTTACTAAAAGGAAGAAAGCCAAACATTTCTCATTTTAGAACTTTTAGGTGTAAATTTTCCATTCGTAATAATGGAAAGGATAAATTAGGAAAATTTGATGCTAAAAGTGATGGGGGAATCTTCTTAGGTTATTCACTTCATAGTAAGGCTTATAAGGTTCTAAACAATAGAAAAAACTGTGTTGAAGAAAGTGTGCATGCAGTTTTTGATGAATCTTGTGTTAAGACTAACTTGCAGGAAGGAAGTGACTCTAAGGAACAAGTTACACAACCCGGTTCATCTACTGGAGTTGCCAAACATAGAGGTACCTCAATAGCAGGAATTGATTCTGGAGGAACAGTGATAGGGGGAACTGATCCACCAACTACCCCAGATTAGAACATTTGTAGTGATCCTAGCAGCTTACTAGGTATGGTCCCAAAAGGTTACAAGTATCAAGGATCACATACTATTAAGAATGTTCTCACTGATCTCACTTCTGGGATCACCACAAGGTCTGGATTGAGAAACATGTATGCTTTCAAAGCATTTTTGTCAGAAATTGAGCCAAAGAAAGTAACTGAAGCACTGCTTTATGCTGATTGGATTATAGCCATGCAGGAAGAGTTAAATAAGTTTGAGAGAAGCAAAGTATGGCACTTCGTTCATCCCCCAAGAGACAGAACAGTAATTGGAACTATGTGGGTGTATAGAAATAAGGTTGATGAGGATGGAACAGTTACAAGGAACAAGATAAGATTGGTGGTCCAAGGGTACAATAAGAAGAAGGCATAGATTTTGATGAGAATTAATTATATGGAATTCATTCTCTATCAAATGGATGTTAAAAGTGCATTCTTGAATGGCATTCTCAAAGAAGAGGTGTATGTCAAACAACCACCAGGATTTGAAAACAAGGAGTTTTTTGATCATGTGTATAGACTGGACAAGGCTTTGTATAGACCGAAACAAGTTCCAAGAGCTTGGTATGAGAGATTGTCAAAAAAAATTGGAGCATGGTCACACTAAAGGTAAAATTGACAACACTTTTTTCTTAAAAACTAATGGAAAAAGTCTGTTGGTTGTGTAGGTGTATGTTGATGACATTATTTTTGGCTCTACAAACATGAGCATGACTCATGATTTTGCTAAACTCATGAGTTGTGAATTTGAAACGAGCATAATGGGAGAAATAAATTACTTCTTGGGTTTGCAAATTAAATAAATAACATATGTAACCATAATCCATCAATATAAGTATGTCAAAGAATTTCTCAAAAGATTCTCCATGGAAGAGGCAAAAGAGATCATCACTCCAATAGCCACTGCCACAAAACTTGATTTGGATGAAATAGGTTTTGATGTGGAGCAAAAGCTATACAGAGGAATGATAGGATCATTACTGTATCTCATAGCAAGAAAACCTGATATTGTGTTTAGTGTGGGACTATGTGCAAGGTTTTAAGCAAATCATAAAGAATCTCACTTAAAATCTGTGAAGAGAATCTTTAGATACCTCAAAAGAACCTATGATCTTGGCCTATGGTATCTAAAATATAGTAATTTTAACTTGGTAGGATACTCCGATGCTGACTATTCAGGATATTTGGCAGACAGAAAGAGTACCACAGGCATGACACACTTCTTTGGATCATGTTTGATTACCTGGTCCACAAAAAAGCAAAACTTAGTAGCTCTATCTACTACTGAGGCTGAATATATTGCTGTTGGGTCGTGTTATGCTCAGTTAATTTGGATTAAACAACAAATCCTTGATTTTGGGGTGGATATAGGTTGTGTTCCCATTTATTTTGATAACACAAGTGCTATTAATATTGCCAAGAATCCTGTCCAACATAAAAGAACTAAGCATATTGATATTCGACATCACTTTCCTTGAGATAATGTTGAAAACGGTTTGATTTCAATTATGTTTTGCTCTACTGAGGATCAAATTGATGATATATTTACCAAGGCTTTAAGCAGAGAACATTTTTTAAAAAATAACGCCTTGGGGATGATCAAAGTTGCATAAATCTCCCTCAATGATTGACTAACAAGGACAATGTGTTTTTAAGTGTTTGTTGATTAATCTAGTCTTACCCATTTAATTGTGTGTCCTAATTCCAAGATTTTAGCGTAATCTGACTCATTGTGTATTGGTCTTGTAGAGATGCTGAAACATTCAAGCAGCTTTGTCCATCTTATTCAAAAAGGTTAAGGTATGATTATATTTTACCTAAAATTGCATTGAGAGAAACAGGTATGCTACATGGTTCCTTTCTACTCCCTTAAACCGCCAGAAAATCCAAGAGTCCCTCTTTTTTCAAAAAGTTGCCACCTCTTTCCCATTATCACCGAACATCTCCACCATTACGTTTCTTCACCAGATACACTCCATTCACGATTCAACTTCCTTTACTTCACCTTAAATAGGTTCCTTTCTTACCTTCATCACTCATTCTCTTCTCCAACTAAAAATCAGCTTTCCAGTTTACTCTTAACCATGGCATCATCTTCTAAATTCTCAAACTTTCATGACTCCACTACCTCACCTTCCACTGAAATCATCCTCCATCTCACTGCTAATGAAATTCCTCTGATTCCCCCACCATTAAAATCAAACTATCCGATTTTGTAGTATTTAAAATTTTTAAAAACCCTTTGCAAAATTTTATTCCAATCCTTTGTCCTCGTCCAATCCCTTATTACCACCTCTAATATCTCTCCAAATTATCGACCCTGATGATGAACCCATTATTAATTTAATCCCAAGAAGGTCAATATTTAAAAGAAAACCTTCTTTCCCCACCATTATTGTTGAATACCAAGATCTGGTGAACCCAGCCCTATTAAACCCACTCCTAAAAATCCTTATACTCGTCAGAGAAAACATCAGGAATAAGTATCCCTTGCAAAATCCCTTCAAGCGAGCAAGACGAAATGGATTGCTACATCTGCTACTGCTCCTCTTCATTTATTCTCTCCTGATATTCTTCTTCGCTCAGTATGAAAAGGCAAATCAATCAAAGAGAAAGTTCCAACACCGTCTTCTTCTCATAAACCTTGTAGACACCTAATTTTGTCCCTCCCGAAGACCCAAGTTACACATTTTTATCCCTGTCTTACCACATGCCCTCACCCGTATGATTATATCCCATAAAAATACAAAATAACAAACCCACTAACAAACCTAATCCCCAATTACTCTTTTGTGACAAAATTAACCACTCCTCCTATCAATTTTGGACAACACATCACTACCCCATGCCCTCATACACTACCCCCATACCCACTCATGTGACCCTACCTACCTCACCACTACCCTACCCTCACCTCATATATATACCCACGCGTACACAGCAAAAGAGGGGCTCTCAATACGGAAACCATTTTTTACAAAAAAAAAACTTTATCTTCTTCTTCACAGAGAAGACACACAACACATCTCAAGAGAAATTTTCCCTTTCTTCTTCAAAAAACCGAACCACTCCATCATCACTAACATACACAATACACACACAGATCCATACCATATCTGCACACATACACACTGGAAAAGAAAAAGCAGTGAAAAAGAAAAAAAGCAAAAAAGTTGATCGGATGCGAGAGGAAACAGTGAGATCGAGAAGAGAGTGAGCGATCGAAGAGAGGTATTTCCGGCGATATATCACCGGAAAATGCTTTAGCCATCTTCTCTTCTCCCATTTGTCGACAATACCAAGCTCACCGGAGCTCCGGTGTAGTGAAAATGCGATATCCAACCCTTTTGTTCCGTTTGAATCCGCGTCAAACCATTTTTCCATCCTCGGAATCTAGTCTGTTTTCATGGTTTTCATCGTCATCTGCACCGCCGGAGAAGAAACAGTGAGATCGGATAAGGAGAGATTCGAGTGAGAGAGAGATCAAAACAGAGAGAGGTTGGTGCGACCAAATTTTGGCAACGTCCATCGAAATCATAGTTATATTCGATTCTGTTTGAAATTGGGTCGGGTGTGGGTTTTGGTCTTGCATTCTGTTCCTGGTCATCATTATTTTGGACTAGATTTCGTAGTTGTTCTTTCTGAACTAGGCAAATCGGTCGTTTGAATTTGGGTTTTGTTGAAATCAGTTGTAGGCTTTTGTTACTACAACATTTTGGTCTGATGTGGTGATTGAATCGAGTTTGGAATTAGGTTGTTTTTGCTGTTTGGGTTGGGGTATATCAAAGTTGGATTAGTTTCGTTCTTGGGGTCTGATTCGAGGCTCTTCGGTGCGCGAATTCTGTCTTTTTATTGACTGATATTTTGAATAAAGTTGTCATCGAGGTCTAATTCTACTCTTTACCTCTTTGTTTTATTGTTGATGGTATCTGATGCATTGATTCTAATATTGTGTGTCAGTTGATTCATGATGATGTGAGTTGTTTGTTCTGGTTTGGTATTTTAATTCCCTTGATTGTGGATTGATTATGGATTATGTGATGAGATGATATCTTATTTTGGAGAATTAAGATTGATTGTTTGGGGGTGGGAATTAAAAATTGCTAAAATGAATGTTGATTAATTTTGATGCATTGGATAATGTTAAACATGATAGAATTGTGATATGTTGAACTTGGATAGGCAAATATAGGCCGTATAGTCAAATTTAGAAATAACGATTTATTGGAATATTTGAGTATGTGCGTGAATGGTTCGTTCTACTTTATCATATGAAAAATTCAATTGTATAATTTGGCCGGGGAATGCCCCAAAGTAATTTGTATTGATTTATCCGGGGAATGCCCCGAAGTACCTTGTACTTGGAAGATATTCGTGGTGAAGACCCGAGGCGTCGGGTGAAGCGGCAGAGCGTAGTATAGGATTAGTCCAGGGTAGAATAGATTTATATTTCCGCATTATTTATTTTTGGACTGTATAATTGGACTGGAATTTACATTTTTGGATTGTTTTGTGTTGTTTATTGTTTGATTATTTTGCGTGCTTTTGTGTGGTTTATACATTTCGTAATGCCAAAATAGTTGATACACTCTACCAAGCGACCGTGGTTGAACCACGGGATCGAGGGGTGCCTAACACCTTTCCCTCGGTCAACAGAATTCCTTAGCCGGAGTCTTTGTTCGCAAACCAGTTTAAAGAGTCAAATGGTTTTGAAAAGGATTTTTCCAATGGTGACTTGGCACACCAGATTATGCCGAGTGGCGAAATGAATTTTCATTTTTTGTCACTGAAATAATAAAACCCTTTCGACCCTTAAGATATAAATCTTTTGGAGTACATGTAAAAAAGGGAGTGACAGCTCTGGCGACTCTGCTGGGGAATGGTATGAGAATTCGAGCTTATTTATGAGTCGTATCTGCTTTATTTGGCATTACAAGTGTATAAGCATTGTTTGTGATTATTGTTGATGTTAGTTTCACTTTTGTACATTTTCGTGCTCTTTGTTTATAGTATTTATCCTATGTGTTACCGCTTTATATCTGTCATCATGAGTCCACCCCCCGGCCTTCTTTCTGCAACAAGTCTGTAGTACACGTGTTGTACACAACCTGTAGTTGAGTCACCCTTATTTTAGGGGGAGAGCCGTCGGTGTTATGGAGTAGGTGGAAAGCAAAGCAGCCACTATCGACCATACGCTCCCCCGAACAGCCTTGTTAGTGAACCACAACGTAGGTAAGCCTTTAGGTCATGCTTATGTGCATCATACGGAGACCTAGCGGGACCCACATGGCCCTTTGTAGAAGATTCACCTCTAAAGCATCTCTACGTGCTAACTGTTGCATCTTTAAGGGTAACGTGATCATTTGACGGACTGATTTAAAAAAAAATGAAAAAGAAAATAAAATAAAGTGAGTCAAAAAAATGAATCAAAAGGAATGTCGTAGTTTATTTTAGAATTCTTTATGACTTTTGTTCTTCACGATCCAAAAACTCAAAAAAGATTTTTTTTTACGTTTTACAAAGTATCGTAAATTAAAAAAAAAGAAAAAAAGAAAAAAAAAGAGTTTTGTTTGTCTTTTCTACTTATTTGTCAAAAACAAAAATACCAAAAAAAGATTTTTCTTCATAATTGGTGGTGTCAGTCTTAGTTAAAGTGTTTAGCTGAAAATCCAAAAGTTTCTTTTCGTTTGTTTTTGGTAGTGTTTCTTAAGTTAGGGTCAATTTATTAGTTAATCGTTAATTTTCCAATCTGGATAAACTACGCATACCTGATTCCCTTTCCTTGGGTTGGGATACGTAGGCAACCCTCGGTGAGTCTGGTAATTTTTGTGTCGGCCTTTGTCTTAGTATTAGCCTAGGTCTCTCACCCCGTAATCTAGAGTTGTTTGCCAAGTAGACTAATTTCACTCAGTACTTTTGTTCGGCAAATTGGAGTCATGAATGTGGTCTGTCCCATCGACATATGTTTGCGTCAAAAAATCCCAAGGGTTGGGAATCTTCTACTCCTGTCGAATTTTGAGATAACGTCTTGTGTGTTATTACAGGATGGATTTGTCCACCAAGTCTAGAGTTTTGATGGTTGTCAAGGTGCCTAAAACGTTAATCAAATGGTGGAAAATGTTAAACTATGTTGATCAGAAAAAACTGATTAAAATACTAGGTGATCTTACGAAACTTCTGCATGTTACCCCTCGTCCAGATTTAATAAAGGCTTTGTTGACCTTTTGGGATCCAGGTAGTTTGGTGTTCAGGTTTGGGGAATGTGAAATGACTCCTACTTTGGCAGAAATATCCGGTTTGTTGCATTTGCCCTATATTGAGAAAGATATGATCCGAGCACTAAATCATACTGGCGTGAGATTTTTGCAGTCTTGTGGTTTAAAAAGTAAGGGTATCCGTTTGGGTTGTTTAAGTAACTCGTGGGTTTCCCTAGATTTTTTGTCCGCTAGATTCGGGCCCTCGGAAGGTTTTGATTGCTTTTGGGATGAATTTCATGTGACTAAGGAGAAGTGGGAGAGAAAGTGTCTTGAAGTCTTCACCCTCGCTTTGTTAGGTACTTTAGTGTTTCCACTAGAAGAAAGACGTATTAATACCCGTTTGCAATCTGTGGTGATGGCCCTATTTCATAAGGATCAAAACGACAAGGGCATTAATCAAAAGGACAGGTTCACTCTCATACCCATGATCTTAACAGAAATACATAAGGCTTTAACCGAAGTGAAGGGGGGAAGGAGATTTTTTTAGGGAAGTAACCTAATATTGCAGTTATGGATGATGGAGAATTTGCATGCGCCTGCTTTAGTTAGACCAGACATGTTGGATCGTTGTATTCCCAATCGAGTGAAAGTCATGGACTCCAGGTTGCGTCTGGATAAATTCTCGTTACCCGTGGGAGTCGACGCTTGGATTAAATTTCTTGAGTCAAGAAACAGGGATAACATTTTGTGGATTTATCTGTGGCTTCACCCAAAGATAGTATTGTTGGGTTGTCAGACGCAGTTCCCTTTAGTTATGTTAGGGCTCAATTGCACTAAACCATACAATCCTACTAGGGTAATGTGCCAGTTAGGTAGGCTGCAGGACATACCACCAGCAGTGGATCTTCGGAAGGAAGTTGAGTACTTCAAGGACCAAGCCTTAGGTGAGAACAAGTACGAGTAGTTTTGGAAGCATGCGACAAAGCTAGGTGTAGACACACTCAAAGAAAGTTTGGATAATCCAGGGTACACTCAGGGATATGAGGTCTGGCTTTAATCTATCCCTCGGGGTATCAGTCAACCCTTACCAGTGCAACTTAGAGGGAGAATACAGGAAGAATGCATAGTAGACGATCATCAGGATGAAAGTGTAGGGTCCAAAGTGGAAACACTGAGGGTTCAGCTAGCAGATTTATTCAAGACGGTAGAAAGGTATCAGAATAATCTGTCCAAGTGCACTCCTCATAAAGCAGGAATATGGGCCCGAAGCTTCCTCCCCAGTATCAGGGTGTCTTTACAGGATATGCTACAAAGCTTAAATGGGAGAAAGAGAACTTCAGAGGCAGGTCCATATCAGCCAGGGTCATCATGCAGAGCACCAGTCTGAAAGAGCACTTCTTATCTTTATTCAATTTGAGTCTTTCATATGTCTGTCATTGTAGGGTGGTGTCTGATTTAAGTCGAAGTCAAGTTGTTTTTGGTATTAGAGTCTTTATTAGTAATTTCACCTACGTCGTCTTAAGGGTCTATAATTTGGTTTCATATTTGTTGTTTAGTTTTAAAGTGGTCCCAAACTTTTGTATGTTTTTTGTTGTTTTCTTTCTTCAAAATGTTTTGATGTTACGTCTTTCCTTGGTTTGTTTATTTTTATTTTCGTAAAAAAAAAAGGTAATGTTTATGCACATGCTTCCCGAACTACGCAAGATCTGATTCATGTACAACATGATACATAGGCAACCTATTTTTGGGTTCGATCTAATCATTATGTTTCGTTGTTTTTCATAATTTTTTTCCTCTTCTAAAGAAAAACAAAAGCCATAAAGAATGATAAAATAAAGATAGATAGTGAGAGAAAAGAAAAAAGCAGAGATGGATATGGAAAATATAATAATAATAATAATAATAATAAGTGTAGGTAAAAAATGTAGACAAAAATCAGGATGATGTTAAAATGACCTCGCTACCCTGAAAAGCTGGTAGAAATGAACATGAATTTAGGACAATTTTACCAATGTGATTACCATGTTTGTTGTGTGCCCTAATCCTAACGGATGTCGTATTTGATGAGCATGTTCTTTCATATAACAGTGGTAGGTTTGCAACACTCTAGCTAGTCACCCATACTTCACTAGATCCAAAGAAAAGCTCGCCATGGCTAGCAGGGAGATTGAAAATTCGCTTATTGACCCGGATCAGGATCACATGGAAGAAAGTTCTGAACTCAATGATGAGGTAGTAAGGCTCAGGCAACAATTGATAGATTTACACCGGGCATGGGCCAGCGGAATGCCTCCTCCTCCGCTCCCTGAAGGTCTTGGGAATATCTCTAATTGCCCACCGCTCTCTCAGGCGCAATTCTCTGCTCCTACTGAGTCACCTGAGCACGCGCCATAATTCACTTCGCAACATTATTATCCTGGCAATTCTAGTGTGCCCTTGGCAGATCCCCAATCGAGACCAGCTGCTCAGCCAGCGCCACCGATCACACCAGTATTCGTGACTCCGCCACCACATAAAACTCCCATATATGTTGTGCGGCCCACAATGAGGCTTCCTATCTCTGCCAGTGAGCCAGTACTGAAGGTTTCAGATAGTCAGTATTATGCCCCGGAGCCTACTTTGCAAATGAATGAATCATATGAGTACACTCAACCGCCTGCATTTCTATTTGATACGGAGAAACCTGCCGCAACAGAGGAACAGGATATCATAGCCCAGAAATTGAAAAGTTTAGAACAATCTATGAGGAATTTGCAAGGAATTGGAGATTATAGGAGTATTTCCTATAAAGATCTTTGCATGTTTCTAGACATCAACCTTCCCCCCAGTTTTAAGATGCCTAAGTTCGAGAATTATGTAGGACACGGTGATCTTGTGGCACACTTAAGATGTTATTGCAACCAGTTGAGGGTTGCAGGAGGAAAGGAAGAACTACTCATGACCTTTTTTGGTGAGAGTCTTTCAGATTTGGCCTCAGAATGGTTTATCGATAGAGACATCGATAAATGGAACAACTGGGATGATTTGGATTCTGAATTTGTTCAACATTTTTAGTACAACATCGACCTAATTCTGGACAAAAATTCCTTGGTCAACATAAAGAAAAAGAGCACTGAAGGATTTAGGGAATACGCGATAAGGTGGTGTGAACAGGCCGCCAGGGTAAAGCCTCCAATGAAAGAAAGTAAGTTGGTAGAAGTTTTCATTCAGGCGTAGGATGAGACCTATTTTCAGCATTTACTTCTGGCAATGGGAAAATCTTTTATGGAAGTCCTCAAAATGGGGGAGATGATAAAGGACGAAATTAAGACCTGCCGAATAGTGAGTTTGCCGCATTAAAAGCCACCACGCAAGAGATTCAAGGTGGATCTGGCGCATTTGGAGGTAAAAAGAAGAAAGAGGATGTAGCGATTGTCGTAGCTGAAACCCATTCCTATCCCAAAAGACCACCTCGCCCCTATCCTCAATCCCAAGCCCAAGTCTACGCCCAAGCTCCATATATTCCTCTCCACCATTACTACCCTCCACAAAACCCTTTATATTCCTTTCCACCACCCTCGTACCCAGTATATGGTGCACAGTCATATGCCCAAATCCCTTCTTACCCGCAGTGGCGCACGCAAGCTCCACAAAATTGAACATTCACTCCACCAAATTACCAAAACCCCTCCAGACCCAGTTTTTAGCCTAGGCTCGAGTATAAGAAGGAGAAGGTGGTCAAAAATCAATTCACTCCTCTTGGGGAGTCATATGCTAGCTTGTTTGATAGGTTGAGAAAGTTAAATGTTTTAAGCCCAATTCAAGGAAGGCTTTCAAATCCACCGCCAAGGAATCTTGATTATTCTTTAAGGTATGCGTACTGTTCTGATATGCCAGGCCATGATATCGAGAAATCCTGGCATTTAAAGAGAGCTGTCCAAGATTTAATTGACACAAATCAGATGCTGGTCTAGGCCCCGGAGGGCCCAAACATTAACCTGAATCCGCTGCCAACCCATGCTGAAGCCAATATGTTAGAAGTGATATATGATGGAAAAGAGTATTCGAGGGGTTATAAGCCTATTGTCAAGATACGAACCACTAAGGAGAAATCGGTAAATGTAGTGGAGTCTTTGAAAGCAATGTCATTGAACCGGGAAGGAATGAGAGAAGATAAAGCCCAAGAAAGCACAAAGAAACCCCTGATCACAGTACAAGGCACCAGAAGGTATGTTGATTTAATTCAGGATAAACCTAAGTTGACAGTGGTGGGAGCTCTGAGTCAGCCCATCTTGATGGTGAAAGGAGCGCTGGCAGCGCCTATTGTCCTCAAAC
This sequence comes from Capsicum baccatum var. pendulum, assembly GCA_030864225.1. NCBI lineage: Eukaryota > Viridiplantae > Streptophyta > Magnoliopsida > Solanales > Solanaceae > Capsicum > Capsicum baccatum. The sequence continues at coordinate 140,537,583 of CM061551.1, read as the reverse complement.
CGGTGATCCAACCTCCGATAGTTGATACAAAAAGGGTTCCCTGGAATTATGGGTATATTGTGATGACCTATCATGGGAAAGAAGTTCTAGAAGATGTAGATGAGGTAAGGGGTTTGACTAGGTCAGGAAGATGCTTCGTGCCTAAAAGCTTTAGAAAGTCCAAGCCAACGGTGAGTGGACCATCATCTATCAAAAAGCCTATCACCGAAGAAAAATTTGAAGAATTTTTGAAAAAGATGAAATTGCCAGAGTATTTAATATTAGACTAGTTGAAGAAAACCCCTGCTCAAATTTCCCTTTTATCTTTGTTGTTGCACTCCAAGGAGCATCGTGATGTTTTACTGAAGGTATTAAATGAAGCATATATTCCAAGGGAGATTACAATCAACCAATTTGAGAAAATGGTTGGAAATCTTTGAGGTCAATCGGATCAGCTTTTCTGACGATGAATTGCCTGTTGAAGGTACAGGGCATAACCAGGGCCTTTACATTACAGTGAATTGTGAAGATTTCTACGTCACTCATGTTATGATTGGTGGAGTTTCAGGTGCAAATATCTGCCCTATTTCTACTTTGCAAAAGTTGAATATTGGTACTGATAGGATCAGGCCCAACAATGTATGTGTTAGGGCTTTCGATGGTGCAAAATCAAATTCCATTGGCGAAATAGAACTAATGCTGACCATAGGGCCTGTTGAGTTCGCCATAGAGTTTCAAGTATTGAATGTAGACTCCTCTTACAATTGTTGTTGGGAAGGTCGTGGATCCACAAGGCCAAGGCAATTGCATCTACACTTCACTAAATGATTAAGTTTGAGCATGACAGGCAAGAAGTAGTTATTCATGGTGAAGAAGATTTGTCAGCTTACGAAGATTCTCCCTTGTCTCTTATTGAAGCAAATAACGTAGAGGAGACATTCATCTATCAAATTTTTGATACAGTGCCAGTGAATCGTATCCTTGAATGGCAGGCTATACCGGGACCACAATTGTCTTCTGCTTCTATCATGATGGTGAGTAAACTTTAAAAATACAGATTTGAGCCAGAAAAGGGTTTGGGAGCGTCTTTGCATGCTATAGTTCATCCCATATGTCCGAGTGAGAACATGGGCACGTTTGGTCTGGGATTTGAGCCTACAGCTGAAGATCTGAAGAAATCCAAGGAAAGGAAAAAGGAAACATGGTCACTCCCTTGCCCAATGCCACAATTCAGTGAATCATTTGTTGAGAGCGGTGTCACGAAACATGTGGAATTTGAGGTTGAATTGGTTGATGACTTCCAGAACCTTTTTATTGAAGTTGATATGGTCGAAGCAAGAGAAGGTACCAGTATGGCAGACGTGCAATTCATAGGTCCAACTGTCCGGCTCAATAATTGGGAAGTCACTCCTCTCCCCGTCAGGAGGGAGTTTTGGTAGTTTATTTTATTTTTCTTTCTGTTTATCCAAGTTATTTTAGGGTTATAATTTGGATTTTAGTTTGTTTATGTTATGTTTGCATCTATGTTTAAACCCTTCTATCTTTTATTTAATGAAATGCAATGTCCCTTTTGTTTCGTGTCTAATATATTTTGCTTTTCTTTTCTTTTACACAGTTCTCTTTATGCTGATTCTAATGACATGACATGCATGCAAAATTTTCAGCCTAATCTTAAAATCCAAACTAATCAAGATGTAACGAAGCAGGATGGGGAATATAATGAAGAAAAAACACTAGAAGAAATAAGCAAAGTGTTGGAACAGTTTGAAGACAAACTGAATCCTAATTTGAATGAGACTGAGCCAATGAATCTAGGGGATCAAGATGTTATGGAAACTAAAATCAGTGTACATGTTTCGCCACAGCTAAAAGATGGAATGATTCAAGCATTAATTGATTATAAGGATGTTTTTGCATGGTCTTATGATGATATGCCTAGTTTAAGCACTGAATTAGTGGCTCACAAATTGCCAACTGATCCCGCGTTCCCTCCTGTCAAACAAAAGTTGAGGAAGTTTAAAACAGATGTAAGTATTAAAATCAAAGAGGAAATCATAAAACAACTTGAAGCCAAAGTAATTCGAGTGGCTCGCTATCCCATGTGGTTATCCAATGTCGTTCCCATACCAAAGAAAGATGGCAAAATTCGAGTGTGTGTTGATTACCGTGATTTGAACAGAGCCAGTCCAAAAGATGATTTTCCACTGCCCAGCATCCACATTTTGTTAGACAACTGTGCTAAACACGAGGTCGCCTCATCTGTGGATTGCTATGCTGGATATCACCAGATCATTATGGATGATGAAGACGCAGAGAAGACATCTTTTATCACACCATGGAGAACTTATTGTTATCGAGTGATGCCGTTCAGTTTGAAGAATGTTGGAGCAACATACATGAGAGCCATGGCCGCCATATTTCATGATATGATGCATAAGGAGATTGAGGTCTACGTGGATGATGTGATTATTAAGTCAAAAAGTCAGTCCAACCATGTTAAAGATTTAAGAAAGTTCTTTGAAAGGCTTCACAGGTATAATCTCAAACTCAACCCGGCAAAATATGTATTTGGAGTTCCATCTGAAAAGCTTTTGGGGTTTCTAGTCAGTCTTCGGGGAATTGAATTGGATCTCTCAAAAATCAAAGCCATTTAGGATTTGCCCCCGCCCAAGAATAGAACGGAGGTGATGAGTTTTCTTGGTAGACTGAACTACATTAGTAGGTTTATTGCTCAACTCACAACCACTTGTGAGCCCATATTCAAGTTGCTGAAAAAGAGTGCTGCAGTAAAATAGATTGAAGAATGTCGGTAAACATTCGATCGAATCAAAAGATATTTGTCAAATCCGCCCGTGCTGGTACCCCCGGAGCCTGGTAGGCCTTTGATCTTATATTTATCAGTCATGGACAATTCTTTTGGTTGTTTCCTGGGTTAGCATGATGTCACAGGCAAAAAGGAGCAGGCTATTTATTATCTTAGCAAGAAGTTCATCGCATATGAGGCCAGGTATACTCTTCTTGAAAGGACATGTTGTGCCCTAACTTGGGTAGCACAGAAGTTAAAGTATTATCTCTCATCCTATACTACTTATCTCATCTCCCGCATAGATCCTTTAAAATATATCTTTCAGAAGCCTATGCCAATGGGTTGATTGGCAAAGTGGCAAATATTGCTTATCGAGTTCGACATTGTATATGTGACTCGAACCACCATGAAAGCCCAATCCTTGGCAGATCATCTTGCTGAGAATCCTATCAATGAAGAGTACAAGCCATTACAGACATATTTTCTGAATGAAGAAATGTCGTGTGTTGATGAAGTCGTTATAGATGCTGATCCAGGTTGGAGGTTATTCTTTGATGGAGTTGTCAATATTAAAAGAGTCGGAATAGGTGTGGTTCTTATCTCTGAATCGGGACAACATTTCCCGGTAACATCACAACTTTGATTCTACTGTACTAACAATATGGCAGAGTATGAAGCTGTTATTCTTGGTTTGAGGTTAGCTGTTGATATGAGAGTCCAGGAATTATTGGTGTTGGGAGATTTGGATTTGCTCAACCCGTATCGACAATGCTTGCAGGAGCTATGTCAACAGTTTGTGTTAGTAAAATTTAGGCATATTCCAAGGATTCGTAATGAAAATGCTAATACTTTAGCCACTCTGTCTTCAATGCTCCAACATTCTAATAAAGCCTACATCGATCCAGTGCATATACAGAGTCGTGATCAGCATGCTTACTGTAATGTGGTTGAAGAAGAGCTTGATGGAGAACCTTGGTTCTTGGATATCAAGCGGTACATTCAGTCAGGAGAATACCCAGCATATGCCACCAACGATCAAAAGAGGACTATTAGGCGTTTGGCTAGTGGATTTTTCTTAAGTGGGGGAATCTTGTGTAAGAGAACCCCAGATCTGGGACTGTTGAGGTGTGTAGATGCAAAAAAAGCCTCGGTAATCATGGTTGAAATACACTCTGGGGTATGCGGGTCGCATATGAATGGTTATGTTTTGTCAAAGAAGATTCTTCAAGCAGGCTATTACTGGCTTACTATGGAAAGGGATTCTATTCAATTTGTTCGAAAGTGTCATCAATGTCAGGTACACGGTGATCTGATATGATCTCCTCCTGTTGAGTTGCATGCAATGGCCGCTCCATGGCCGTTCGTGGCTTGGGGAATGGATGTGATTGGACCGATTGAGCCAAAGGCATCAAATGGGCATAGATTCATTTTGGTAGCCATTGACTACTTCACAAAGTGAGTAGAAGCAGTAACTTTCAAGTCAGTGACAAAGAGGGCTGTGGTAGATTTTATTTATGCCAATATCATTTGTAGATTTGGAATTCCTAAGATGATCATTACAGACAATGCTGCCAATCTCAATAGTCAGTTGATGCAAGAAGTATGTCAACAGTTTAAGACCGCACATCGAAATTCTACTCCATATCGCCCAAAGGCCAATGGTGCTGTAGAAGTCGCCAATAAGAATATAAAAAAGATACTGCAAAAAATAGTACAAGGGTCTAGACAGTGGCATGAAAATTTTCCATTTGCATTGCTAGGTTATCACACCACTGTTCGCACTTCAACAGGGGCAACTCCATATTTATTAGTGTATGGTACAGAAGCAGTAATCCCTGCAAAAGTTGAAATTCCCTCTCTTTGAGTCATTATAGAAGCAGAGATTGATGATGATGAATGGGTAAAAACCCGACTGGAATATTTGAGCTTGATTGAGGAAAAGAGGCTAACGTCTGTGTGTCATGGCCAGTTGTATCAGAGGAGGATGGCTCGAGCGTATAACAAAAAGGTCCATCCTAGGAATTTTGAAGTTGGCCAGTTGGTATTGAGACGTATCCTTCCTCACCAAGTTGAAGCGAAAGGCAAGTTCTCCCCTAACTAGAAAGGTCCCTTCATTGTGAAGAAAGTGTTGCCCAATGGAGCCTTATATTTGACAGATATTGAAGGCAAAATGGAAGAAATGGCTATCAATGCTAATGCGGTCAAAAGATACTATGTATGATATTTGATCCTTTGTTGATTTTATTGCATGTTTAGTACCTGCATTTTTGAAGATTGATATGATGAAGGCATTTTATTCTTCTATCCAAACACTGTGTCATCCCTTGTTTACCCGTTTGAGCTTCATTTTTTTTTCTTTCTTCTTTCATATCCCCCTTTTGGAATCAAAATAGAGTCAAGGATAAATGTCAAGGAAATGAGAATAAAAAATTAAAAAAAAAGTAAAAAAAATAAAAATAAAAATAAAAATAAAATCAGAACAAAGAACAAGCTGATGAAACTACGTCCGACCTGATTCTCCTCTCTCGGGAGTGAGATACGTAGGCTTCCCTATTTTGGGCTCAGTCCAACCAAATAAAGATTTAAGATTCACCCAGTCAACAAAACTGGGGCATGAATTAATGTGTTGTTTGAGTCGATTCCAAAAGTTGTAAGTCCCACCCCACTTCAAGTATCGTTTGAGCCCCTTACCATTTTTTTCTAACCTTATCAAAAGCCAAGTTACAACCAAAGAAATTCCTTCAAATCAATTTTTGATAATGTTAAGGTTAAGCATGCAATGGATATGATGATACATGGTGAGGTACCACTTGTCTCCCTTAGCATAATAAATCAGGAAAGAAATACAAAAATGAGAGAGTCTTATTGGTGAAAACCCCCGTGGGCATCATAAGACGATAGTGAGTTGAGAGAACATGAAATGAGAGAGTCTTATTGGTGAAAACCTTTGCAGGCACCATAAGGCGATGGAGAGTTCAAGAGAGAAGTGAAAAGTGAGAAGAAAGAGATTGGTTGGCGAAAGTCTTTTAAGATGTCGTCAATCGAATGTGATGTATGAGTCCAATGGATTTGAAAAAGTGGCTCAGCGGCAAAAGGTACGAACTCAACAACAAATGGGGAGTCTGGATAGGAAGATCAGGCAGCTCAATCCAAAATGCATGTCAATTTCATTGGAGTTGGTTGTCGTATTCAGATAAGTTTTCTTTTTGAATATGGGACATTGCCCTTTTCTTTCATTTACATATTCATGCTTTTTGTCTTTTTAGGTCATTTATCAAAATAAAAGTCACCATCATTTCTTTACATTTTTAAGTCAAGTCTGTGTCAAAACAAGTGAGAAAGGATTTCAAAATTTACTACCAGTCTTTCCAATTATACGAGGAAAAGCCAAGGAACAACACAGAAAAGAAATATGATCGTAATTCAACACGAAACAAAGGAAGTCTATCAACCTCCAGGCTATTGGATTCATGGAAGCATTCAGATTTGGGAAAAGAGTGCACCTCAGGGGCATGGTAAAATGGAAACCCATTGTTTGAGTCAGAACTCATTTTCCTCAATTTGGATCCAGGTCGATGATGTGGCAAGACAGGGCTAGTGTTAGCAACTTGGAACAAAGATGAAAGAAGCGAGTTTTGGGGCAGATACCTGAGAAGCCAAGAGTTGTGGGCCACCATTAAGTTTAATGGACAATTTTTTCTTTTTGAAATAGGGGCAAATTCGCTTTACTTAATTCAACTACCATTGGAAATGCACATCCGTGAGAATTTTAATTTATGTTCAGGAACCTCCTGAAAAATGAGATTTTACTTTATGTTCAGGACCCTCCTAAAAAATGGGATTTTACTTTTTGTTCAGGACACTCCTGAAAAATGGGATTTTACTTTCAGTTCACGACCCTTCTGAAAAATGGGATTTTTACTTTCTGTTCAGGACCCTCCTGAAAAATGGGAATTTACTTTCAGTTCAGGACCCTCCTGAAAAATGGGATTTTACTTTATGTTCAGGACCCTCCTGAAAAATGAGATTTTACTTTATGTTCAGGACCCTCCTGAAAAATAGAAATTTACTTTCAGTTCAGGACCCTCCTGAAAAATGGAATTTTACTTTATGTTCAGGACCCTCCTGAAAAATGGGATTTTTACTTTATGTTTTAGGACCCTCCTGAAAAATGAGATTTTTACTTTCTATTTAGGACCCTCCTGAAAAATGGGATTTTACTTTATGTTCAGGACCCTCCTGAAAAATGGGAATTTTACTTTATATTTAGGAGTCTCCTGGAAAATGGGATTTTACTTTGTGTTCAGGACCCTTCTGAAAAATGGGAATCTACTTTATTTTCAGGACCCTCCTGAAAAATGGAAATTTTACTTTGTGTTCAGGATCCTCCTGAAAAATGGGAATCTACTTTATGTTCAGGACCCTCCTAAAAAATGAGAATTTACTTTATGTTTAGGACCCTCCTGAAAAATGATATTTTACTTTATGTTCAGGACCCTCCTGAAAAATGGGATTTTACTTTCTGTTCAGGACCCTCCTAAAAAATGGGATTTTACTTTCTGTTCAGGACCCTCCCAAAAAAAATGGGATTTTACTTTCTGTTCAGGACCCTCCTGAAAAAATGGGATTTCACCTTATGTTCAGGACCCTCCTGGAAAATGGGACAACGCTTTCAAAAAATGAAATGCTACTTTATTATAATTCTTGTTTGGGATAATTTTCGTTCTAGTTTTAATTTTGGGTTTCAGGAGCCCACCTGAAGAACAGGGTGATGAAATAGCAAGTCAGAGGCCCGCCTAGAGAATGAGTGAAGAAATGAAAGTCAAGCAACAAAGTGATGAAATAACAAGTGAGGAGCCCGCCTGAATAATAGGGTGAAGAAACGAAAAGTCAAGCAACAAAGCGAAGCAATTGAAAGCCAAGCAACAAGTTGAAAGAAATTGCAAGTCAGAAGCCCGCCTGAAAAATAGGGTGATAAAAGTCAAGCTAAGAGCTGAAAGAAGCTGTATAGTTAGGATTTTGTAAATTTATTTATGTTTTAACTTGTAATTTTCATTTTTAATGTAATGACAGAGCTGTGGATCGGAACCTCGATGGAACCTCACTCGACTCTCCAACTCGGTATAGTCCACTTCTCTTCCAATCCTATGAAAAAACCCGTGATGTGGTTCTCTCGTAACTTGGGTAGGAAGGATGTCTTAAGTCAAGACCCGGTTGTCCTTCTTCCTTCTGTTTCTTTCTTTGAATAATGGTCGGGTCAAAATTTGGTCTCGCTGTCTACTTCTTTGCCTGATAACACTTCGCGTTTAAATTCAAAGGGGGCATGATGTAGACACATAATTTTGTCCCTCCCGAAGACCCAAGTTACACATTTTTATCCCTGTCTTACCACGTGCCCTCACCCGTATGATTATATCCCATAAAAATACAAAATAACAAACCCACTAACAAACCTAATCCCCAATTATTCTTTTGTAACAAAATTAACCACTCCTCCTATCAATTTTGGACAACACATCACTACCCCATGCCCCCATACCCTACCCCAATACCCACCCATATGACCCCACCTACCTCACTACTACCCTACCCTCACCTTATATATACACCCACGCATACACAGTAAAAGGCGGGCTGTCAATACGGAAACCATTTTTTACAAAAAAAAAACTTCATCTTCTTCTTCACAGAGAAGACACACAACACATCTCAAGAGAAATTTTCCCTTTCTTCTCCAAAAAACCGAACCACTCCATCATCACTAACATACATAATACACACACAGATCCGCACCATATCTGCACACATACATACTGGAAAAGAAAAAGCAGTGAAAAAGAAAAAACGCAAAAAAGTTGATTGGAGGCGAGAGGAAACAGTGAGATCAAGAAGAGAGTGAGCAATCGGAGAGAGGTATTTCCGACGAGATATCATCGGAAAATGCTATAGCCATCTGCTCTTCTCCCATTTGTCGATAATACCGAGCTCACCGGAGCTCAGGTGTAGTGAAAACGCGACGTCCAACCCTTTTGTTCTGTCCGAATCCGCGTCAAACCATTTTTCCGACCTCGGAATCTGGTCTGTTTTCATGGTTGTTGTCGTCATCTGTGCCACCGGAGGGGAAACAGTAAGATTGGAGAAAGAGAGATTTGAGTGAGAGAGAGAGATCAAAACAGAGAGAGGTTGGTGCGACCGGATTCCGGCAACGTCCACCGAAATCGTGGTTGTATTTGGTTCTGTTTGAAATCGGGTCGGGTGCAAGTTTTGGTCTTGCATTCTATTTTTGGTCATCATTATTTTGGACTAGATTTCGTCGTTGTTCTTTCTGAACTAGGCGAATCGGTCGTTTGAATTTTGGTTCTGTTGAAATCAGTTGTAGGCTTTCATTACTACAACATTTTGGTCTGATGTGGTGATTAAACTGAGTTCAGAATTAGGCTTTTTTTGCTGTTTGGGTCGGGGTATATCAAAGTTGGATTAGTTTCGTTGTTGGGGTCTGATTTGAGGCTCTTTGGTGCGCAGATTTCGTGTTTTGATTGACTGATATTTGGAATAAAGTCGTCATGGAGGTCTAATTCTACTCTTTACCTCTTTGTTTTATTGTTGATGGTATCTGATGCATTGATTCTAATATTGTGTATCGGTTGATTCATGATGATGTGAATTATTTGTTCTGGTTTGGTATTTTAATTCCCTTGATTGTGGATTGATTATGGATTATGTGATGAGATGATACCTTGTTTGGAGAATTAAGATTAATTGTTTGGGGGTGGGAATTAAAAATTGCTAAAATGAATGTTGATTAATTTTGATGCATTGGATAATGTTAAACATGATAGAATTGTGATATGTTGAACTTGTATAAATGTAGGCCGTATAGTCAAATTTAGAAATAACGATTTATTGGAATATTTGAGTATGTGTGTGAATGGTTCATTCTACTTTATCGTATGAAAAATTTAATTGTATAATTTGGCCGGGGATTGCCCCGAAGTACCTTGTACTTGGAAGATGTTCGTGGTGAAGACCCGAGGCGTTGGGTGAAGCGGCAGAGTGTAGTATAGGATTAGTCTAGGGTAGAATAGATTTATATTTTCACATTATTTATTTTTGGACTGTATAATTGGACCGGACTTTACATTTTTGGATTGTTTTGTGTTGTTTATTGTTTGATTATTTTGCGTGCTTTTGTGTGGTTTATACATTTCGTAATGCCAAAATAGTCGATACACTCTACCAAGAGACCGTGGTTGAACCACGGGATCGAGGGGTGCCTAACACCTTCCCCTCGGTCAACAAAATTCCTTAGCTGGAGTCTCTGTTCGCAAACCAGTTTAAAGAGTCAAATGATTTTGAAAAGGATTTTTCCAATGGTGACTTGGCACACTAGATTATGCCGAGTGGCGACTCTAAAATTAAAAATAATGTAAATAATCCTTTTCCGAAATGAATTTTCATTTCTTGTCACTGAAATAATAAAACCCTTTTGACCCTTAAAATATAAATATTTTGGAGTACGCGTAAAAAGGGGAGTGACAAACCTTCATCTCAGCCTAAAACAACCCCTACCTCACAAACTTCCTCACCTTCCAAATCCACTCCAAAGAAATCATCCACCTGTTTGAAGAAATAGGTTACCAAACCTATTTCCTCTTACTCCTCTGACTCTAAGTCACTCTCTGATATTCCTTTTGCACCTTCTACAGATATTGATCCTAATTTTTATTTTGATTTTGATGAGGATACTCTTACTGATTATTCCTCTTAGTCCTCTCATATCATACACTTCCAAAAATGCAAGTTAGCTAGGGGACATGTTGTCACTAGATTTGGGGGTTTTGAGATGGATGTCTTGGTATCTAAATTGGAAACTCGGAGGTGTTCCTACTTGTTCCTTCAAGGTAATCACCAATGTAAGTTTGACAAAGAAGAAGTCTATGAGTTCTATACTAATGGGATTGCTATTAGGGAAATATTTTTTACCACTATTCATGGGATTACTATCAATCTTTATGCTACTGACCTTTCTCGAATCTTGTACATCCCTACAGGGGGATGGGGTCATTATGTCAAGGTAACCTGGCCTCCCTTGATAATCTTGCTTCTGCTCTTGACATATCTCACAAATTTTCTGGAAATCCTCATCTTGTCACTCACCATAGGGTCCTTAAGCATGAGATGTCCCCACTCCATCAGCTTTACTTTGATGTTGTTCACAAAATGCTTCTTCCTAGACAAGAACGAAAGACTGTAGCTTATTTTATTGACCTCACTCTGATGGAGATGCTTGATACTAAAGTATAGATTGACCAACCTCGCCTCATTATTCAGCACATGTAAAGGGTCCTACTTTAAGATGTGAATGGTCATGCATTGCCATATGAATTTAGGCTCACTTCTATTTTTGAGGATTTCAATGTACCTGTCAAAGTATGGTCTCTACAAACCACTAAGTATGTCATAAGATCTGTGAACCATATGGCATTACCTATTTCTATGAGGAGTGTTGATAACCCTGTGCAACGGTTAAGGAATATACTTACAGAAAAAACTGCTGAGTTGGAAGTTACTCAGGCTGCACTGGAGGATGCTCAAGCTGCCTATGATGCTGATAATAAGGATCTACTTTCTCAAATTTCCTCCCTAACAGTTTTCTTGGAAGGTGAACGATATGAGAATGTTGATATTGTTAAAAAATTTCCTCCCTTATCCCCTCCTCTTGATCTACTTATTTTCTATCTTAGTGTCTTAGGACTGTCTCCTTTGTTCCCTTCCCTGGTTACCTGTTATCTCTTATGCTCTTTTTGGATAATTTTAATTGTATCCTACTTTTGAATAAAATGGACTTATCTGCTTAATTGTGTTCTGCTTCTATTTTTTCATAATGCATTAATGTTCTCTTACTCTTGGTTTTGATTGTTTTAGTGATAGTCTCAGTGGCCATGGATTATTAAATATTTTCCACTTTTTGGGCCCAGCTTTTTTATGATGTCAAAAGAAGGAAAAATAGATTATGCAATGCTTATAACTCAATTGACTAACCTATTTCATTCTGTGTTCTTTTGTCTTTCTTTATTGAGAATGTCAGGACTTTGTGATAGACGTTATGTTTGTCATCATCAAAAAGGGAAAATTTGTTAGGACACTAAAGTTTTTATGATGGACATATGAATAAAACATATTATGCAAGTTGGTCCACACAAGTGTAGAAGAACAGTCACAGGCAAAACTACTGATAAGATAAAAATACGTAAATTCAGGAGTGGATAAGCAAGAAGTTTCAGATATATTCTCAACACATCACATACAGCAAAGAGGTTGAAAAGGAGATAAACACAAACACCTAAAAATTGGGAAAACATAGGATTTCTACTTGATCAAGGAGACATAATGCAACAAGAAGTGAAACTACTTAGAAGAGTCCTATTGAAGAAAGAAGTACACATCATCCAAAGGACTTAAATCAGAGCAGTCTTAAATAGAAATATGATATTCAAGAGTTTCACTCATGCACTGATAAGAAAATCATCAATCAAAAAATCAGTTCACTTACTTGAAGAAGAACCTGGTCCTTTACTTAGCAAGTCAAAGACTTTATGTAGTAGGTTGGTTGTTTGAGCTGTAATGAGTCTTTGTTTGTAACACCCCACATTTTCCTAGCATTTAAGTCCCTATACATGAGTATTCATACATAAAATTTTTGAAACACTCATTATTTTTCAGTTTAGAGCCTTCCATTGCATAGGAAATTTAATTAATTTTCCAACGATATAAAATTCTCCTAAATCCAATAATCGGGTAAGAAGTTATGGCGATTTTAAGTTTCAGTCGTTAAAACTTGTCATGTTAACCCTTAGCGCATCGCGGAGCATGCCATTTTCCCATTTGGAAATTTTTAGTTAGGGTACGCGATGCTGGCGCGTCGCACCATAGGCTAATGATACAAGTTCAAACTTACGACAAGGAATCAAGAGAACAACAAGAACAACATCACTAGAGAATCAAAGGCCCCACTCAGCTTCTCTAGGTTTTCAAGACGACAACAACAATTTTCAACAAGATAGATAAATAACACAAGATTGCAATAACTATAGTGAATCGAAAGAGCCCCACACGACTTCACTATATCAAGATAAAAACAATAAGATTACAAAATGATGGATAGTAATTTGACACAAAATATCCTAAAATCTAAGAACCCTAACATGAAGATTATTACCCTAAGACTAAAAGATATTTACACCAAATTCTTACTTGAATCAAGAGGAACTCATGACCCTCAAGACCCCAAGTTTCTAGCCAAAGAACAACAAAAGTGTTACTACACTTTGTTGTCTAGTTTTGGGTTCACTCTTAAGAACAAGAGAGAGAAGTTCTCAAATATTACAAGACTTGTGTAGCGAAAATATCAATAATGAACTAAGTCTAAGAAATAGTCCTATTATTGTCTATTTATATTACTCCACAAAATAAAAGGAAAATGATCATTCTATCCTTTGTCTTGTGTGACTTTGGAGTGTAATTAAAAAAAAGTGTTACTACACTTTTTGGAGTGTAATAAACTTACACTTCAAAGCCCCTCTTCATACTTCAAAACATAAAATCCCTTAGATGAATTAATTACACACTCACACACGACCATTTGCATGAACATAACTTGAAGTTTTTGTAACTCTCGAGCTTGGCTACGTGTGAATGGTCTTGAGCTAGTTGTACTTGTATTATCCTCTCCATCTTGAAGGGAATTTGTCCTCAAATTTGGTGGATGTTCATCCTCAACCGTGGCAAAAGGAGAGAGGTCACAGATATTAAAGGTGTTGTGCACTTGATATTCCGGAGGAAGGTCAATTTTGTAGGCATTATCATTGATTCTTTCAAGTACTTGAAAGAAACCATCACCCCTCGGCATCAGTTTAGTTTTCCTTTGTGAAGGAAAACAGTCTTTTCTAAGGTGCACCCAAACCCAATCACCCGGTTCATGAATAAGGTTTCTTCTCCCTTTGTTTGCTCTCTTAGCAATCTCTTGATTTTTCTTCTCAAGCTTTTGCCTCACTTTCTCATGCAATTTCTTCATGGCTTCGGCCTTCTTACTTCCATATAAGCTAATCATTAGATCACTTAGCAAATGAGTTAAATCCAAAGGGGTGAGGGGTTTGATGTCGTATACACACTCAAAGGGAGTCACTCCCATACTTGAGTGTATAACCCGATTGTATGCAAATTCCACCAAAGGTAGGTGGTCCTCCCATGAAGTCATTTTACCTTTAACCATTGATCGTAACATAGAACCCAAAGTCCTATTTACAACCTCAGTTTGGCCATCGGTTTGTGGGTGGCAAGATGTAGAGAATAGCAATCTAGTGCCAAGCCTACCCCACATTGACTTCCAAAAGTGACTAAGGAACTTAGGGTCCATATCACTTACAATGGTCCTCGGAACACCATGCAATTTGACAATATTTTCAACAAATAAAGACGCCACACTTGATGTATCTTCACTTTTTGAACAGGGAATGAAGTGTGCCATCTTAGAAAACCAATCAACCACAACAAAAATGCTATCCCTACCTCGTCTAGTCCTCGGTAATCCTAACACAAAATCCATAGATATATAAAACCAAGGACATAAAGGAGTGGGAAGAGGGGTATACAACCCGTGAGGGAGGAACCGAGACTTGGCTCCCTTGCAATCTAAACATTGGCCGCAAATCCTAGCTACATCCTTGTGCATTCTAGGCCAATAGAATTGCTCCTCCGATATCCCGAGGGTCTTGTCAATCCTAAAATGACCCATTAGACTACCATTGTGTGCTTCCCTCACAAACAACTATCTCCAAGAACTAAAAGGTACACACAATCGTCTACCTTTAAACAAGTAACCATCAAATTTGGCATAGGGATTTGAACCCCTATTCGAAACCCACTTGTCCCTACCCAATTCTATGCATTCCTTAAAGATAGGAGCAAAGTGAGGGTCCTCGGGATACAATGCCTTTAGGATCTCGAAACCCATTAACTTTGAAGACAAAGTGGACACAAGTACATGTTTTCTAGACAAGGCATCGGCAACCACATTGTCCTTACCCTTTTTGTATTGAATAACATAAGGAAAGGTTTCAAGAAATTCAATCCATTTGGCATGCCACCGATTAAGCTTATCTTGTGCCCGTAGATGCTTCAAGGATTCATGATCCATTTGGATCACAAATTCTTTAGGCCACAAATAATGTTGTCAAGTGGCCAAGGCTCTAATCAAGGCATACAACTCTAAATCGTACATAGAGTAGTTTAGAGTTGCTCCTTTGAGATTTTCGCTAAAGTAGGCAATAGGCTTTAATTCTTGCATTAAAACCGCGCCTATGCCAACTTTGCTAGCATCACATTCGACCTCAAAAGTCTTGTCAAAATTCAACAATTGTAGCAAAGGGGCCGAGATGAGCATAGCTTTCAAGTCCTCGAAGGCCTTAGCTTGTTCATCTCCCAACTTGAAAGGCCGATCCTTTTAATCACTTCAGTCAAGGGGGTGGCAATGGTCTAAATCCTTTGACAAAACGTCTATAAAAACTAGCCAACCCGTGGAAGCTTCTCACTTCTCCTACGGTTTTGGGAGTTGGCCAATTTTTAATAGCGTCAATCTTAGATTCATCCACTTCAACCCCTCTTGATCTCACCAAAAACCCAAGCAATACAACCTCATGGACACTAAAAGAACACTTTTCCAGATTAATATATAACTTTTCCTTTCAAAGGACATCAAACACACATTGTAAATGTTTTACATGCTCATCTAAGGACTTACCATACACCAACACATCATCAAAGTAAACAACAACAAACTTTCTAATAAATGGCTTCATCACATGATTCATTAGCCTCATGAAAGTACTTGGAGCATTTGTTAGGCCAAATGGCATAACCATTCATAGAGACCAAATTTAGTCTTGAAGGCAGTTTTCTATTCATTACCCGGTTGCATATAGATTTGGTGATAGCCAATCCTCAAATAAAATTTATAAAACAAACATTAACCACTCAATTCATCAAGCATATCATCTATCCTAGGAAAAGGGTGATGATATTTTACCGTTATCTTGTTGATGGCTCGGCAATCAATGCACATACGTCAAGTCCCATCTTTCTTGGGAACTAGTAGCACCGGAACCACACAAGGTTTCAAGCTCTCCTTGATGTACCCTTTGTTGAGAAGTTCCTTAACTTGGCGTTGCAATTCCTTGGTATCCGTCAGGTTGCTTCTATAAGCCAGTTTGTTGGGCAATTGTGAGCCCGGAACAAAATCAATTTGGTGCTCAATGCCGCGAAGTAGAGGCAATCCTTTTGGAAATTCCTTTGGGAAGACATCCTCATAATCCTGCAAAACATGAGAAATAGGAGAAGAAATAGAAACATTAGCGGGGTTAGTATTAAAACAATGAGCCAAGAGGAGCATCAGAGTGTCCTCATCATAATCCAAAAATAGTTCCTTCCTCCTAGCTATCATTACCATTCTCTCGTGCCCCTTAGAATTTAGGGACCCCTCGGCTTCCCCTACTTTCTCTCTCTTAGATTCCCCTCTTTTCCCCTTACTCTCGTCCTTTTTTCCTTTTTCCCTCAATTCCCGTATCTTTTGGTGTAATTCATTCACTTGGGAAGGAAATAAGGGATAAAGAGAACTTTCGGTCATCCTTCTCAAGTGTATACCGATTGGACCTTCCATCATGTTTGGTCGACCTATCGTATTGCCAAGGCCTTCCTAACAACAAGTGACAAGCTTGCATTGGTATCACATCACAAAACACCTCGTCATGGTAGTTGGCAACCTTAAAATGTATCACATATTGCCTTGTGACCTTTAACTCACCGCATTCATTCAACCATTGCAACTTGTAAGGACTAGTGTGAGGTATAGTCGGTAATTTCAAAAAGTTCACCATTGCAACACTAACCTCATTCGCACAACTTCCACTATCTATCACCATAGTGCACACACTTTCCTTCACAAGATATTTAGTATAGAATAAATTCTCCCATTGGCTAGGATCATCTATCGCCTTACTAATCATGGCACGCCTCACTACAAAGTTTGGAACTACGCACTCCTCTTCTGGCAGATAAGCATCCTCATAATCATCATCATCATCATGTGGTTCTCTCTTGGCCGTCTCTCTATCTTGAGACTCGGCCTCATTCTAATCACCTAAATACCTATTTTTTCTCTAAGAAAATACAACCTACCTTTCCTTAGGATTACATTGCGTCGGTTAGGGCATTCATTGGCTTTATGCCCCCAACCCTGGAACTTGAAGCATTGGAACCCTTTAGGATTAGGATACTTGTGAATTTCTTGCCTCAGAGGGATTTTGTGGGCTATTTTGGGCTCGGGCAGCCTAGTAGTGGTGGGTTGGTCCTTGTTTTTGGGCCAACCCGAAGAGGATTGAACCATATCCTTGCCCCTCGGCCAACCTGAGGTTGATTGTCCCTTTGCTTTGAACGACGACCTCTCTCCAAGTTCCCTTTCAATCTCAAGAGTCGCTTGGAAAATAACTTCGACGGTATCAAACTTGTGATGTGTCAAATGAGTGGAGATCTCTTTGTTCAACCCACACTTGAACCGAATGATGTCATGACTAATGTTTTCTCCACGATGATCAAGCTTCAACATGAGTTGTTGAAACTCATCATAATATGTCATCACACTTCAATTCCCTTGCCGCAAGTTTTACAATCTAGAAAGCAACTCATGTCGATAACTCTCAGAAAGGTACCGTTGTCTCATTAGGTACCTCAACTGAAACCAAGGTGGTGGTTTCCCATCAATCAACTCATTGCCAAACCGTTTGACGTATTTCGACCATGTGTTAGCATAGCCTTCAAAGTGACCTATGGCATAACAACTCTTCTTCTTCTCTGAGATATCATTCACTTGGAACACTTTATCGCACGCCAACTCCCAAGCAAGATACACCTCAGGGTCACTTTCACCCTTAAAGATAGGTAGGCTCAATTTGATAGTACTGATGCCTACGTCTCTCTCTTGGTATCAGTTCCTCTTTATCTATACCCTCGGTATCTCCTTGGATCCATATGTACTCTTCTCATCTCCTCCTTCCTTATGTAAGTATCATCAAAGGCTCCATACCCTTCATAATCCTCTCTACCATATTCCTCAAAGTGGACAGGACAGTTTTGGACGTTTGGAACTTAATTTGGAGGAATTGGATTTTGTGGAGGTGGTGGTCTTTGGTTTAGTGGTGCTTGGAAGGGAGGGTTTTGATTTAGTGAAAGTATTGGCAATCCAAGTCCCTCTTGCAGAACTTGAGGATAGGAATAGGTTATTCTATTAGAGTCTTGGGTTAGGGGGTTATGGGTGGTTTGGCTTGCGGCATTTAGTAGATCTAGGGAAGGATTTGGTAATTGAGGCCATGTTTCGGGAGGAACGGTAGTGGAGGAATTTCTATCATGTCCACTTGACAAAACATGTCTAGGAGTAGAAGGGAGAGAGTTCCTTTGACTCTCCACTTGTTCTAACCTCCCGCTAATAGTCATCACTTGCCCCTTTATGGCTCCCACCTCCGTACTCAACCTTTCAAGAGTTCGGGTCATAGCCTCAAGAGTAACCCTTATATTCTACATTTCATTAGAATACACAGTTTGAGACGTGGTTCCTTCCATTGTCAAGGTATTACCTACACAAACAACAAACAAGTTAGTTAAAAATCCCTCTCATTACACACACTCTTTCGGTTCACTCACACTCGAGCTCCACAAGTGTTGTAGATTGGATAGTAACCCGTAAATCCTTAAGGTATGAGTATGCTCTTGTCCAGAATGGATTCTTGTTGGAAACTCAAAGAATTCTCGTTGGACTAGATCCAAGAGTTACAACGTATTCAAATGACAAAAGCACACAAACAAATGTTGACACGAACACTAAGCTTCAAAGGACTAATTAACAAGCTAGTAGGAATGTACTAGGTCATCAATTAGTGTTCGAACCAACAAATGAAACTAAGAAACAATAAAATGAAACTAAGAAATCTAAAATTTGAACTCAAAATGTTGCATGAACAGTAATTTAGTGATGTGGCAGTCCACTATTAGCCTCGGTTTTGTCAAAATTTTACTCTCCAATTTCAAGTCTTGACCAATCTACAATTTGGAAATGGTGGAATTGGTTAATGGAGGGAAATTTCGTCTTGAAGCTTCTTCTTTTTTCAAGTTCAAAACAATACTTGACCCTTTTGGTACTTTCTCCTTGAAACAAGGTCCTAAAATCAAGGAAAATAGGTGAAAAGTGGTTGTCAAGTCTTTTGAATGATGTGATCAAGTCTTTCATTAACAAATACTACAACTCGGTGTTTCACCTTTTGTGGATCTAATGTTCACTTTTTGTTTTAACAAGATGAAAAGGGTGAAGAACAACAAGAACACAACAACAACACCAAGAACAACCAACAACAACCAATAGCCAAAACAGTCCACCACAACAACAATGTTCAACAATGGACAACCAAGTTCAAGTTCCCAATAACAACATCAATTTTTTTAGAGATCAAATCTAGATCGACTCAAAGTGCTAGTGAACAAGAGAGCTAACACTAGAAAAAACACTTAATACAAGTAAAAATCTTGGACAAGACACAACAAGAATACAATTTTTGGCCAAGAACACAACAACGGACAGATTTGACTGTTTCTGGAATTTTTCAGTTTTCAGTTTTTTTTTGTAGTTTTCAAGTCCCAAGACCAAGATTGATCTTGTTAGAACAAAATCAAAGATGGCTTTGATACCAAATGATACAAGTTCAAACTTACAACAAGGAATCAAGAGAACAACAAGAACAACATCACTAGAGAATCAAAAGCCCCACTCGGCTTCTCTAGGTTTTCAAGGCAACAACAACAATTTTCAACAAGATAGATAAATAACACAAGTTTGCAATAACTATAGTGAGTCGAAAGAGCCCCACATGGCTTCACTATATCAAGATAAAAACAATAATATTATAAAATGATGGATAGTAATTTGACACAAAATATCCTAAAATCTAAGAACCCTAACATGAAGATTAGGACCCTAAGACTAAAAGATATTTACACCAAATTCTACTTGAATCAAGAAGCATTCATGACCCTCAAGACCCCAAGTTTTTAGCCAAAGAACAACAAAAGTGTTACTACACTTTGTTGTCTAGTTTTGGGTTCACTCTCAAGAACAAGAGAGAGAAGTTCTCAAATATTACAAGATTTGTGTAGTGAAAATATCAATAATGAACCAAGTCCAAGAAATAGCCCTATTATTGTCTATTTATAGTACTCCACAAAATAAAAGTAAAATGACCATTCTAGCCTTTGTCTTATGTGGCTTTGGAGTGTAATTGAAAAAAAATGTTACTACACTTTTTTGGAGTGTAATAAACTTACACTTCAAAGCCCCTCTCCATACTTCAAAACATAAAATATCTTAGATGAATTAATTACACACTCACACAAGGCCATTTGCATAAACATGACTTGAAGTTTTTGTAACTCCCAAGTTTGGCTACGTGTGAATGGTCTTGAGCTAGTTGTACTTGTATCAGCTAAATTGGCATTCGGCAGTTTCCAGTGTCCCTCTGCAATTTTGCCGCATCGCGCCAAGTTTCTAGGTCCCATCTAAGGTGGAAACATGATGCCATCAGGTCACGCCACCATGTAATTTTCCAATTGTCTGTTTCCAGTGACACGACGCGATAGCGCTGCCTCACGCCAGGGGTCTAGATCTGAAAATTTTTATGAAAGTTTAATATTTATTTATGATTAAAATAGTCTTATCCCATTATTTTAATCCGCCCAGATGAAATACTTAAGCCCTAAAAATATTTTTAAAGTTCATTCTTTATTAACTTCCCCCAAAATTTAAGAGCTTTCTCTAAAATAAGAAACCTTAGCTCTCAAATTCAAGGCAGTTTCTCCATTCATCTTTTGAAATTCATTATTCCAGATTTGTTAGTTGTTCATCCATGGATTCCTTTCATCCATGGAGTCCAAACAACCCTTTTAAATTATAAAATTTTGATCTTTTCAAGATTTACTATGTTTTAAATTATGATTTCATCCATGACTTCCCATGAACTATGATTTCATACCATGTTTCAATGAGATTATTAATGTTATTTGATTCCCCATTTTTTAGTGTCATCATTTATTGCATTAAGTCGTGACTTGGTGTTTTCCATGTTACTTTCATGTCAATTATGCCAGTCCTTTAGTATTTTCATGATTTGACTAAACTATGACCACAAGTGTTTGATAAAATGCCTACAAGAGTAAATGTTTTATGAAAACCTTCATGTCATGTTCCCCAAGTTTTGGTGTCATAGTAATATCGTTGTTTTGAGTCTTGGAGGTATTGAATACCCAAAAACTATAGGTTTTTATTTAGTCTAGTCTCACTATATTACAGAATAACTTCAGATTATATCATGAGTATAATCAAAACAGTTAGTTAAACTCAGATAGTCCAGATTTTAGTGTCATTCAGTTGGAAGTAGGAATTAGTACCGAGTGAGTGTAGGGATGGCGGCTTTCCTATCAAATAGAAAGAGTCATTAGTAGCAGTCCCTATACTCCAGAACTACGTATCCAGCATAGGATATGAGTAGTTACTCGTTAGATTAGGCTTGACTATCTCGAAGGGGTCACCCGTTAGTTCAGGCTTGACACCCTTAGTCCTTTAGACATTATATCAGTTTAGTGGATCTACACAGCCAGCGTTAGTACCCATGGCATGGTATTAACACCCTTCTCACTGGGGTTATAGGTTGGACACTAATTGGCTCAGATTGGGGCATGTCAATTAGATGATACCTCCCACAGTCTAAGATACAGTCTCAGTTACAGTCCCAATTCAGTCATTCAGTCTTAGTGTTGTTTGACCAAGGTATACAAATATCAGTATTTTCAGTATTTTAGATTACAGATTTTACTCAATCCATGTTATATTCTTGGTCATGCATCTTCAATGTCTATAGATTTTTATGTATTTTTTAGCATTTTTAGACTCTCATGCATACACCGTATTTACATGTTTTACTTATCTTCAGTACCTATAGATTTTATGTCCTCTATCAGTACTTCATACTTTATATGTATATTCAGATAGTTTATTACTTTTATTCATGAAACCTTGCATATCAGCGTACCTATTTAGCATACCAGTACATTCAAAGTACTAATCACATACTTTTCTTTTGCACTATAATGTATCATATCATAGGTTCTGATGCTCAGTTCCTAAATCATACCAAGATTCTCAGATCATCAGCAACACAGTAGCAGTGGTGAGTCCTCATCATTCGAGGACAGATTACTTTACTTCATGTCTTTATTTCAGTAGTTAGTAGATTTAGTTGGGGGCCTATCCCATCAACTTTCAGTCAGTCAGTCTTAGAGGCTTTTTAGATACTATAGTCACTTAGTTATTCAGTTTATCAATATTTTCTCAGATTCAGACAGTTTTTCCCTTTATATATTTATAATTCAGTTTTGAATCGAGTTGATAAAACCTTTTGGCAATGTCATTATATTTATCCATTTATGATGTTATTATTTAGTGCTCACAGAAGGTACCAACTTATGGGTTATCTTATGGTCCCTTAGGACTGTAAGCACCGTGTAATGACTAAGGGGTAGTCTCTGGTTGTTACAAACTTGGTATCAAAGCCTAAGGTTTTAAAGTATCCTAGGAAGTCTGAAATCCCCATCGAGTAGAGTCTTGTGCATGGGTGTGTAGCATGCTACACTTATGGACGAGAGGCTACAAGGGGTTTAGGAAAAGTTTTCCTTCTTTCAGTGTCTATGTCGTGCGAATAAGCATGAGCTCAAGTTAAACTTTCGGTCTAAGCCATTTTCTTCTTTTGTTTATAGAACATGCCTCCCAAGAAGAACGGAAGAAGAACATGAACTCAGCCAGCCCCTTATCCCATCCAGACACATACTCTAGATGTGCATGTCTCTTATACAAAATTCAGAGCTACGTTTACTACTCTAGCAAACTCCGTAGCAGCACAAAATGAATGGCCAGCTGCTGTTCTGGCCAATCCAGTAGACAATACTGCTGCAAATAGAATTTGAGACTTCACCCAAATAAATCCTCCTTCATTCACGGGGTCCAAGTCTAAAGAGGATCCACAGGAATTCTTAGATATGGTTCAAAAGGTAACGGATGCTATGGGGGTGACATCTAGTTAGAGTGCTGAGTTGGCCGCATATCAATTGTAGGATGTATCCCATACTTGGTTTAAGCAGTGGAAAGTTGATAGAGGTGTTGATGCAGAACCTATAGAATGGGAAGATTTTGTCATGGCTTTCCTAAACAGATTCTTTCCATTAGAGTTGAGGGAGGCCAAAGTGCTATAATTAATTAATTTAAGGCAATACAGCATGAGTATGAGGGAGTATTCTCTCAAGTTCACTCAGTTATCTAGATATTCTCTTTATGTGGTGGCGGACAATAGGTCTAAGGATGAGTAAGTTTGTGTCTGGCATATCTAATGGTGGCGGACAGTAGGTCCAAGATGAGTAAGTTTGTGTCTGGCATATCTGATAGTGTGGTCAAGGAGTGTAGGATCGCAGTGCTAATTAGGGAGATGGACTTGTCTAGATTGATGGTCCATGCTCAACAAATAGAGGAGCAGAAGATTAAAGAGAGGAAGAAGGGAAACAAGAGAGCTAGAACGGGTAATTTTAACTTAAGTCGTGCAGAGTCAGGGGGTGGTAACCGTCCTCAATTTCATCAGAGGTCTTCAGCCCCAGTACCCTCTTCAGACAGTGCGCCAGTACCCAAATTCAAAAATGATAATAGGGATAGGGCACCAGGCTCTAAGTCTCAGGTCAGTATTAGCAGTGCTCGTGCAAATCCTCTATGTCAGAAATATGGCAGACATCATCAAGGTAAGTGTAGAACGGGTAGTGATATGTGCTTTGGATGCAGTAATCTAGGCCATCGGATTTGAGAGTATTGGGTAGTCACCAATTCTATTCGATCGCCCAACTTATCAGGATGTTGCTTCCAATGCTACCTGTGGTCACCATACGAACCACTTATATGATCTTCAGTCCCGTCAAGATCAAAAAAATTCTCCTGATATAGTTAATGGTACGTTGCAAGTCTTTCACTTACATGTTTATGCTTTACTAGACCCTGGAGCTTGTCTTTCTTTTGTAACTCCATATATAGCTGTCAATTTCGGAGTCAGTCCCGAAACTCTAGCAGAGCCCTTTTCAGTGTCTACCCCAGTAGGTGTTTCCATTATAGCCAGGCAGGTTTACAGGAACTGTCCGGTCATAATATTTTAGGAAGTTACCTCAGTTGATCTCGTGGAGTTAGAGATGACAGATTTTGACATCATTCTTGGCATGGATTGGCTCCAATCATGCTATGCTTCAGTTGATTGTAGAAATAAAATAGTTCATTTTCAGTTTCCAAATGAACTAGTCATTGAATAGAGGGGTAGTACTATAGCTCTTAGGGGTTAGTTGATTTCATACCTTAGAGCCAGAAAAATGATATCCAAGGGGTGTGTCTACCATTTTGTGCGAGTCAAGAACTCTAACTCAAAAACTTCTACTCTAGAGTCAGTTTTAGCAGTGAGGGAATTTCTAGATGTGTTTCCTGAAGATCTTCCCGGAGTTCCTCTCAAAAGGGAAATCGACTTCGGAATAGACCTTCTGTAATAGCCTAGCCCACCAGCGCATGTGAAATTGTCCGCTTTAGAGCCTCGGTCCCTCACGATTTTAAAACGTGTCATATACGTGGAAGGTATCCATGCACCTATAAGGCACACTTCGTTCCCCTTCACTACCGATGTGGGATTTGCCTAAGTGAATACAGGCGTTACGCATTGCCGTCCCTACACTCACCCCCCGGAGGGACTCAGCGTCCTCGCTGAGGTTTGCCCCACCACTGGCACCAGCGCTGGCTCTGATACCAACTGTAATAGCCCAGCCCACCGGCGCATGCTAAATTGTCCGCTTTGGAGCCTCGGCCCCTCACGGTTTTAAAACGCGTCACATACGTGGAAGGTATCCATGCACCTATAAGGCACACTTCGTTCCCCTTCACTACCAATGTGGGATTTGCCTAAGTGAATGCAGGCGTTACGTATCGCCGTCCCTACACTCACCCCCCGTAGTCTGAGTAAGGAGCTATACCCGTTTTACTAGAAGTGGTATCAGAGAAGTTAGTCCTAGTGAGTCTACAAAGTCGTGTTTATGTAGAATCTCATTTATCGGTGTGTTGTGCACCACATCTATAAACAGGAGGCTATTGGACATTTAGGGATTGTTTCCACTCTCCATTTCTTAGATCGTGCAATGGAGCCCATATTAGAGATAAAGTCATAATCGATCGCTTAATCCAATTGTTTTTTTATTATAGTAACGATGCCGATTACAAGGAGAAAGAATAAGTGGAAGCGAGTGGATGTAGTGGCCGAAGAAGGTACTAGTAAGTCACCACCGGTACAAGCTGAACAAAGTGAGTCTCAAGCTGAGCATATATCAGGAACTTCTTCTCCTCCGAAAGGGCCATCTATTATTGCTGTTGATCGAGATTTGAGGGATGCAGTACAACTTCTGACGCGTATAGTTGCTGGTCAAGTTCAAGGGCAAGTTATTCCTACCACGGGTTCTAGTGGTACGGATAGAGCAGCTAGCCTTCAGACACAGGATTTTCTGAAACTAGATCCTACTACTTTTACCGGATCAGATATTAATGAAGACCCGCAGGACTTTGTCGATCAAACCCAAAGGGCTCTAGATGTTATGCACATATCCGGTAAGGAGATGGTTGAGCTAGCAGCATATAGACTGAAAGGAGAGGCTATATTGTGGTATGAGGATTGGAAACGATCTAGGGGTATTGATGCACCTCCAACTACGTGGGGAGAGTTCAAAGATGCATTTATTGATCATTATCTTCCATTTGAGACTCGTCAGGCCCGTGCAGATCAATTCTTAAATCTTCGTCAGGGTAATATGAGTGTAAGGGAGTATAGTCTTCGATTTAACTCCTTGTCTCGATATATTTCTAATGTGGTAGCTACTATGGATGACAGAGTTCATCACTATGTGGATAGATTGGAACCATACTTGGTTAGAGATTGTACCATTGCTGCTTTGAACAAGGACATGGATATAGCGAGGATACAAGATTTCGCTCAGAAGATGGAAGATCAGAGGCAAAGAAGAAGAACCCAGGAATCAGAAAAAGGATATTCTAAGCGGGCCAGAGCTATAGGGCAGTTTATGGTATCTCAGGGAGGTTTTAGGCCTTCGTTCTCTCATAGATTGCCTAGCCCGTTATCTTTTTATCTGGCAATTAGTGCTCCACCGCAATTTCAAAGGTTCAGAGGTAATCAGTTCGGGCAAAGCAGTGAAAATCAGAGTTCGCGAACAGTGGGGTATCAAGGGCAAGGGAGTATGAGTCAATTGAGACCTCCACGACAACCGTGCCCCATATGTAGAATATTTCACTTTGGCGAATGTCGGCTTGGAACGAACAATTGCTTTTGGTGCGGTAGGCCAGGGCATATGGCTAGAGATTGCCCATGCAGGACCACAGGTGGTATAACACGACCTATCGGATCAGCTGTTCCGTCATCATCGGTGCCTCCTTTGAGTAGGGGTGCACAACCTATGGGTCATGGTAGAGGTGATAGAGGAGCTGCTAGTTCTATCGAAGCTCAGAACCGTGTGTATGCCCTAGCAGATCGACAGAATTTAGAGGCTTCTCCAGACGTGGTTACAGGTACGTTGTCCATCTTTGCATTTGATGTGTATGCCTTAATTGATCCTGGTTCTACATTATCGTATGCTACTCCTTTGGTTGCGAGAAGGTTTGGGAGAACACCCGAATTATTAGCCAAGCCATTTGAAGTATCAACGCCAGTGGGGGAATCTCTTATAGCTAGGAATGTTTATCGAAATTGTGTTGTGAATATTTGTGGTCGTGATACGATGGTCGATCTTGTTGAGTTAGAAATGGTAGATTTTGATATTATTAAGGGCATGGATTGGTTAGCGTCTTGTTATCCTACAGTAGATTGTCATTCTAAGAAGGTGTATTTCCATTTCCCAAATGAGACAGTCCTTGAATGGAAGGGTAATGTTGGCGCGCCGAGAGGTAGATTTATTTCTTACTTTAAGGCAAGAAAAATGATTTCCAAGGGGTACATATACCATTTGGTTAGAGTAAGGGATACAGAGGCAGAGCCGCCAACTTTTCAGACCGTTCCGGTTGTGAATGAATTTCCTGATGTATTTCCTGAAGAACTACCAGGTTTACCTCCTAAACGAGAAGTGGAGTTTGGTATTGATATGTTGCCAGACACACAGCCAATCTCAATTCCTCCTTATAGAATGGCACCAGCAGAGTTGCGAGAATTGAAAGAGCAACTGAAAGACTTGCTAGAGAAGGGATTCATCAGGCCTAGTATGTCCTCTTGGGGAGCACCAGTATTGTTTGTGCGTAAGAAAGATGGTTCGCTGAGGATGTGTATTGACTATCGGCAATTGAATAAGGTGACTATGAAGAATAAATACCCTCTTCCCCGAATTGATGATTTATTTGACCAGTTGCAGGGTGCCCAGTGTTTTTCCAAGATTGACTTGAGATCAGGCTATCATCAAGTGAGAGTCAAGGATAAAGATATACCCAAGACAGCTTTCCGAACACGGTATGGTCATTATGAATTCCTGGTTATGTCATTCGGGCTGACAAATGCACCCGTAGTTTTTATGGATCTGATGAATAGGCTATTTAAGCCGTTTCTAGATCTGTTCATGATAGTTTTCATAGATGATATTCTGGTCTACTCTAGATCAGAAGAGGACCATGTTAATCACTTGAGGCAGGCATTGCAGATTTTTTGGATCGTAAGTTGTATGCGAAGTTTTCTAAATGTGAGTTTTGGCTCAAGTCAGTGGCATTTTTGGGCCATATTGTATCCAGTGAAGGCATAAAAGTTGACACTCAGAAGATTGAGGCTGTGAAGAATTGGCCAAGACCCACGACGCCTACGGAGATTCGTAGTTTCCTCGATTTAGCAGGTTATTATAGAAAGTTTGTTGAAGGTTTTTCTTCTATTTCTGCACCCTTGACTAAGTTGACGCATAAAGCCTTCAAGTTTCAATGGAATGATGCCTGTGAAAAGAGTTTCAAGATCTGAAGATCAAGTTGACTTCTACACCGGTATTGGTACTTCCTGAAGGCACAGAAGGGTATGCAGTGTACTGTGATGCTTCGAGAAGTGGCTTAGGATGCGTATTAATGCAACATGGTAGAGTAATAGCCTATGGCTCTAGACAGTTGCGACCACATGAGAGGAATTATCCCACACATGATCTTGAGCTAGCTGCAGTTGTATTTGCTTTGAAGATATGGCGCCACTA
Organism: Capsicum baccatum var. pendulum; assembly: GCA_030864225.1. NCBI lineage: Eukaryota > Viridiplantae > Streptophyta > Magnoliopsida > Solanales > Solanaceae > Capsicum > Capsicum baccatum. The sequence goes on along the minus strand of CM061551.1, from coordinate 140,509,367 downwards.
CTTATATGGGGTTCATGTTGACATATATACCGATCATAAGAGCCTGCAATATATCTTCAGTCAGAAAGATCTAAACATGAGGCAATGGAGATGGCTTAAATTGTTGAAAGATTATGATGTTGATATCTTGTATCATCCAGGGAAAGTGAATGTGGTAGCGGATGCACTGAGTCATAAGTCTAAAATGGCATCTATAGAAAAGCAGGCGATGATTAAGGATCTTCACCAACTAGCTAATTTGGGAGTTTGACTTCTCGAAACTCCATATGAAGAGGTTATTGTACGCAATGCAGCGGAATCTTTATTGATAGCTGAAGTGAAAGAGAAGCAGTATACAGATCCAATTTTATTGCAGCTTAAGGAGGATGTGCAGAGTGGCACGACAAAGGCATTTGAGCTTACGCGAGAAGGAGTGCTTCAGTGTCAGAATCGTTTATGTGTACCTGATGTAGTTGAGCTAAGAAAGAGAATTATGACAGAAGCACACTGTTCAAGGTATTCCATCCATCCAGGGTCGACTAAGATGTATCAAGATTTGAAAACAATATATTGGTGGAATGACATGAAGAAGAATATTGCCGAATTTGTAGCTGAATGTCCGAATTGTCAAAGAGTCAAAGTAGAACACTAGAAACCCGGTGGTTACATGCAATGTATAGATCTTACAGTCTGGAAGTGGGACAAGATCAATATGGATTTCATCACAGGTTTTCCTCATACATATCGAAAGTTTGATTCTATATGGGTGATCATTGATAGGCTTACCAAATCTGCGCACTTCTTACCAGTTAAGATAACTTATACGGCGGAAGAGTATGCGAAGTTGTATATTAAGGAGATCGTTCGGTTACATGGAGTTCCAATTTCCATTATATCCGATCGAGGAGCCCAATTTACCGCGAATTTCTGAAAGTCTTTTCAAAGGAGTTTGGGGACACAAGTAAATCTAAGTACGGCTTTTCATTCTCAAACGGATGGACAAGCGGAACGTACCATCCATACACTTGAAGATATGCTACGAGCATGTGTATTAGATTTCAAAGGCAACTGGATGATCACCTACCTCTTATCGAGTTTGCCTACAATAATAGCTATCATTCAAGTATCAAAATGGCACCATATGAAGCATTGTATGAAAGAAAGTGTAGATCGCCAATAGGATGGTTTGAAGCAGGTGATGCAGTCTGGTTTGGACCGGATCTTATTTATCAAGCAATGGAGAAGGTTAAAGTGATCCAACAACGGCTTAAAACAGCTCAAAGTCGACACAAATCTTATGCGGATGTTAGAAGAAGAGGACTTGAGTTTTCTATCGACGATTGGGTATTCTTGAAAGTATCACCAATGAGAGGAGTGATGAGGTTTGGCAAGAAAGGAAAGTTAAGTCCACGATACATAGGCCCGTACAAGATCATTCAAAGATTTGGACAAGTTGCTTATGAGTTAGAGCTACCTCAAGAGCTCTCAGCAGTTCATCCTGTATTTCATGTTTCGATGCTTTGCAAGTACATCAGAGATCCATCACACATCACTACTACGGAAGATGTACAAGTTACAGAAGATCTCACTTTTAAAGAAATGCCTATTAATATTCTTGATTGCCAGATTAAAAAGATAAGGAATAAAGAAATAGCATCGGTAAAAGTACTTTAGAGGAATCAACAAGTTGAGGAGATCACATGGGAAGCCTAGGAAGCGATAAAGATTAAGTACCCTTACCTATTCAATGATGAGGAGGAAGTTCATGAGACGGAAGAAGAACAATAACAAGTAAGTGTTTATTTTTATGCAAGTATGTTATGATGATGAATATGTTAATTGTAAGCTTGGACATGTCTTAATTGAGTAACTATGCTAACATTCGAGGACGAATGTTCTTAAGGGGGGAGAATGTAACACCCTGTAAATTTTTTTTCGTACACTTATCGCGATTATATGGAGTCTTAAAGGCTTGCGTATGGGTTAAATTAAGTTTATGGTGTTCGGAAGTATCCCGTCAATAGTTGTATGTGTAGCTATTGGAATAAGCTTTCCAACTATATAAAGTTTGCCCAAAACAGAGGAGTATTTCATATAAGCGAGCACATTCCAAATTTCAAAACGGTGGCCGGGAAGACTGTGAACAGTAAATCTGCAGGAAAATTACTGCAGCTAGGCAATTATTTTTTTGGATCAAATTTAGACGATCATAACTCCTTGTACAAAAATAACTGTGTGAGCTGCTATATATCAACAAAAATATCTGAGAGTCTTCTTTCCGATGAAATTGGTTTCATCCAAATCCAATGTCTGAGTAAGGAGCTATACCCGTTTTACTACAGCCTATCAAAAAAACAGAATTGTGGGACAGATTTTTGGGTCAACTTTAAATGACCATAACTCCTTGTACAGGAAGAACTGTGTGGTATACTTTATATGAAAATGAAATCCCTTTGAATTATATTTCCAATGCAATTGGTTTCACCCAAATCCGATACCGGAGCAAAGAGTTATGATCGATTTACTTCAGCCTGTTAAAACTGTCCACTGGGGACAGATTCGGATTTATTTAAATTTTTAGGGCAAAATGGTCATTTTCTATTACCTCTTGGACGAAAATGGGTCTTTATAAACCTACACTTAGCCTCATATATATCATATATCATCCAATTATTAAGAGAAGGTGAAACCCTAGCCTAATTTCAACTTCAAATATTTTGTGATTCAACCGTAGAAAATTCGAATTGGTTCCATAGTTGTGTTCACCATCTCGAAAGCTTCGAGAAGCACCCCATGGTTATGTAAGGAAGATTATAAATGCAAGAGTTCATTGTTAAGGTATGAATATTGTTTATTCTTGATTCTTATCCATGAATAAGTATTGATAAAGGATTATGAGTATTGTCTTGATGTTGGAAAATAACCAGAAACATAGTTATGAATTGTTTTGTATAAATTGTTAGTAGTAAATTATGGAAGTTGTTGTATTGGATTATGGAGGATGAACTGTGGTGATATATCATTATATTAGTGGTTATGTATGCCTAGTGATCATGTTGGTATTGGATGGTGATTAAGAAGGGAAATAAACGCTAAGAGTGATGTTGAGGGATATTTCATGAAAATGCATGATATGTGAATGTAATAAGAGTAGAAGAGGATGTATGTAGCACTCTTATTGATGAGTTAAAGGATTACTTCCTAGACATTATTTGGTGAAGTTAATACCTAAATGGTAAGGTTTGGTTGCTAATACTAGTTTGCCGCAAATGACTTATTGTAGATAAGTGTTCGAAGAGTACGGGAAGTCAAGTTGGACTTGTATTGAAGTGGTTATATCAAGGTATGTAAGACATACTCTATCTAATCTTTGGCATGAATAATGACCCATGGCACTCTCGAGTAAGCTTCCAACATTGTCCTACGACACATGACACATAATAACATCATATGATCTTCGACACTACCAATTGAACTTGTTTTCACTTTAAAGATGTCCGGCTAGTCAAAAAAAAATGTCCATATACTATTGTTGACTCCGAAATGGTTTAATGAGGTATCCATGATTCTCTACTTCATTTTCATGATATCGATTACCTATTTACATGTTTTTCCTATTGAGGTATCATGGTTTCAAGTTCCATAAGGAGTGACCACAAAGTAACCAATCTCAAAGATTAATTGAATTAAGAAATGGAATGTCTGTATTTTAAATTGATGATATGATGTATTGTATTAGTACCACTGATCATTTGGCCATTGTATTATAAAGTTTATGTATATATGCTATTCCAGGGGTGGTCCCTGATGTATTGTATTAGTACCACTGATCAGTTGGCCATTGTATGACATATGTTATGTATTGATAAGGAATACGGGAAGTAATGATATGAAAGTAATGTGCAGGTATCCCAGCAGCTCTTTTAAGTGTGGTCTACTCATACTGTTTATTCACTGGTATCTGGGTTCTGTTGATCTTTTGTATCTCATCTTGATACTCACTGCCTTACATACTCAATACATATTTCCATACTGACATCCCTCACGAGGGACCCGTATTCATGCCTGCATGAACAGGTACTTCAGGTCGTACACCTCCGCAGTAAGAGCCAGGACATTCTGTTGTTAGTGCTGAGATCCAGTTGTTTCGGGGCATCCCAAGTCGTGTCTATATATATTTTTGGTATTTGTATAAAAGTCTTTTGTGGGCGGGAGTTTGTCCCGACCCTAACTCAGTTGTGTATCTATGTAGAGGCTTTTGTAGACACATTGTACAGCCATAGGAGTGTTTGGTTGATAGACGTGATGGCTCCGACGGCCAATTACTGTTTATATATATATATTTATGTGTGTCTGCTGGGCTGATACAGGTACTGTTTTCTTCTATTTACAACGAAGTGCTGCCCAAATTTCTAATTTTCATAAGTAATGTAAATGTGAAAGTATAGGTTATGAACGGGTTCTCCCGGGCCTCCTCGGCTACGGGTGCCAGTCCGCTCCAATGGGATTTGGGGTATGACACATTTTATTTGTTTTAGTGTTTCTAGTGTTAGTTTTCTTCATCACTAACACTCTTGAGTCAAGGTCTAAGTTTGAGCTTGCATTTGTTGAAGTGTTGTTGTGAACCCAAGCCTTAACTGATTGTGTTGTTCATTGTGGTCTTGGCCATGACTTGTTGGATTTGTTGTTGTTGAAGTTGGACGTTTGGATTGTTGTGTTCTTGGTGATTATTGAAGTTATTCTTAATATTTTTCACCACATTCATAACTTGTTAAAATAAAGTTAATACTAAATCTATAAAGGTGAAAACTTGTTAGTCTTATAAGACTTACCATCACCCATCAACTAATCAATCACTTCCCAACAACTTTCCTTATTTTAAGGATCTTGTTTTAAGGGGATGGTACAAGAAAGTTAAGTTTCCACTTTTGAATTTAAAAATAGGATTTCAAGACTTGTTTTCCTCCTAAATCAATTCCTACCGATCCCAAATCACAAATTGTTCAAGACTTTCAATTTTAGGAAATAAAATTTGTTAAGACCGCAACCAATACGTGGCTGTCATGTCATCATTTACTGTTCACACGCCAATTTTAAGCTCAAATTTTGATCTCTTAGTTTCATTTTATTGTGTCTTTAGTTCCGTTTGTTGATTCCAATACTAACTTACAAGGTAGTGACCATTTACTAGAATGTGAGTTGATTTTGAAACCATTCTTCGTATTTACGGCTTTGTGTTTTTTTTATATTTATTTGAAGTTATTGTAAATATCTGGTTCACCTCTCAACACCTCACGGAGTACAAGCAAGCATACAACACTTGTGGGATTAAGTGTGAGGAACCTAAGAACAAAGAAATAAAGAGAGAGTGTGAGGACCTTTCTTTTACAACTAACTTATTTGTTGTTTTGTAGTGAAACTTCTTGGCTAAAATCAATTGAGCCGGCTGATATTGAAAGAAAATATCAATATGGAGAGGAAGCCAAGGTTCAAAATGAACGCATTGGTCGAGACTTGAGATTGTTGTGTTCTCGATTTCTTCTTATTTTGTGGACTGTTTTGGTTTAGTTGTGCCGTTAATTTGAGGTCAAATTCCTCTCAAAATAGAGAGCATGATATGGAATGATCATGAATACAAACGTTTTTTAGTATGTTGTATGCAACCTACGGAGTGTAGGAGTTGAAGTGTGAAAAGGGCTCCAAAGTCGCCTCTATATTTCACTCCATGGGTGCCATTTTGTTCATTTAACACTAAGGGTAACTTTTGTCATTTTAGCTATTATTTGTAATAGCCTATATAAGGAGCATGTTAGGGTTTTAGCTCATTAGTTATTGAATATTGTTGAAAGAACACATCTCTTGAGAGAGAGGGTTTCTAGGCCGAAACTAGGACATGAACAAGTGTGGATTCACTTGTGCTTGTGTATTGCTTGGAAACGTTGGTGCTTGAGCAGTGGAATCTCTCTTGTATCACGTAAGAGTGTGGTGTTGCTATTGTAAGTCTTAGGGGTCCTTAGATTTAATACATCTTTGGGTTCTTAACCTTGTAATAGTGTATGTATCACTTCCTATCTTTACATATCATGTAATAGTTTGTGTTGTTCTAGTGAAACCGTTGGTTGTTCTTGTTATTGTATCTTGTTCCGTTTATTGTTGTTATTCTCTTATTGTGTTGTCATCTTGTTAATCTCATTATAAGTTTGGTTGTTCACTGCAAATAAGGTGTTAAACACCTCGTAATATTATCATTTTTGTGATCCTTGTTGTTGGCCGAAACTTGTCCAAGGGGAGCTCTCGGGTTCTCTATATTGTGTGGACTCTTACTCCACACTTGTATTATTGAGCTCTCGGGTTCCTTATTTTTTTTGTGGACTATTTTGTGCCATCTCATGTTTTGCGGGTTGTTTGAGTGGTTTCTTTTTAAGTGTCCAATTGAACGAGGTGAAGCCATGAATTTGTGGGCAAATTCAGAGGATGATATGAGAATAATCACTAATATGAACTTATAGGAGTGCATGTTGGGTACGAGACTTGGTGTTTGCAATTGAAGAGCTAAAGAGGACCTAATGCACCAAAATAGTCCACACTATACACTTGATGGGCGCCCCACTCTTAAGGGGCCTTTTGGTTATTTTACACTTTATTTTGTAATACACTATATGTAGAACTTGTAGGGTTTCATTACTTAGATTTTGATGAATATTGAGAGTGTATAACACTTTGTAACACCAGTCCTCTCTTCCTAAGAGGCAAACCCGAAATTAGGGCTTATACAAGTGTGGAATCACTTGTGTTTGCATTTTGCTTTGAAAACGTAGATACTTGAGAGGTGGAATCTAATCTAGTGTCACGTAAGAGATAGGTTTTTGTTGTGTGTGGTGTTAAAGGTCCAAGAGTGGAATAAGCTCTTGGGTTTTTAAGATTATACTCTTAATTGTCTATCTATCTATCCCTTTGTTTTTTATTGTAATCTTGTTAGTGTTTGTAAATTGTAACCGTTTGTTCTTGTTTCTAGTACAGTCATTTCTTGTTATTGTTATCATATTGTTGTTGTTCTTCATCTTGTATTGTTGTAACTTAGTTTGGTTGGCTGATTTGGTGTCAAAAACACCTTGTATGTTGTTAAATTTGTTGTTGATGTTGAACCCGAGAAGTGTAGTCCAAGAGAGTCTCAGTTTTGTCTTGAATTTGTGGACTGATTTCGTGTGTTCGTTGTCGTTAGTGTATAACCACGCCTCAACAACACTTTTTGAGTCTACTATTGTTTGGGAAAATGATTCGGAGCTTCGTACCGGGCTTTGCACCAGAACATAGATAACATGCTTCACCTTCTTCACTCGAGAAATCTCATTCTTGAACACAATAGATTAGATTCTCTTCTCTTTCATCAACATCCTTTTCACATAGGACTGACATCGTCTCAATAAAATTAGTGGTCTAAAAGTAAATTTTAATCTGAGCCCTTAAAAATATACATATACATAATAAATAAAAATTTAATATTATTTTGTTCTTGTCTTTTCATAATTGTTGTTTTAGTGTAGTATTATATTTCCCATAGTAATATTATTATTTATAATATAAACAATTAACTCAAGTTAATAATGCGTTAATCATGAGTTTTTAATATATTACCTTGGATGTTATTGTAAACATATTATTTATTATTATAAAAATTTAAGTAGTTTAATTTAAAGTTTCAAAATATTTCTATTTAAAGATGATAGTTTTTTCTTTTAACTATATTCAATATTATCAAAAAGAAAATAAAATTATAAAATTAATAATTAAATTTTTAGGACCTTAAGATTTTTTAGGCCTAATGAAAAAATTAGACGAGACTCACCCTAGAGCCGCCCTGGACGACACTGCCGCAATTTGTCTCTCTAACGGCCGCAAAAAGGTAACGAACACTAACTATATATAGTAATACTAGATATCTATGGGCCCCAATACATTATCTCAAAAAAAATTAATTTGAGTCTTATATGCCATGTAATAATTCTGTGAGGCTTTTAATATTTTGACAAATGGATATTTTGGGTCCTACCTGTCAGAGAATTCTTTCTTATTTTTCCTCTTCATTTTCTTTTCTGTCTCATTGCCATTTAACTTTTTTTTTTTCAACAAATAATGTTTTGTTCTTTTGCAATTTCTTTTTGGGTTATTTTTCACTTATCGTTTTGTTTACTTTTCTTCCTTTACCCTATTTCTTTCAAATTTCTTTTTAGTGCTCTTGATACAAGTAAATTGAAGGTTTTTCTTTTTCCTCTTAGTTTTTATTTGTCAATATTTATATGCAAATTAAATGGTACTTATTTTTTTATTTGTTTATTTTATTTTTATTTTTAGTTAATTTTAAAAATATTATTTCTTTTATTTTTAGATCATTTTAATTTCAACTTTCTACATGACATATTCAAAATATTTTGAATTCTACATATTTTTAATTTAAAATCAAAAGATTTAACGTCCTTTTTACTTTTTAAACTATGAAAAAGAATAATTAGGCAAATAAATTTCAACGAAAATATTGTTTCCATCAGTTAAATACATGAGTGATAACTCAACTTACAACAATTGACCATCAAAATCACTCAACTTTATTTTGTGTTTGAAAGGTCATTTTGTTTTGCCTAGTTATTTTCTATAATTATTTTAGCCCCAAATACAATTTTCGATATATAGTTAATGATGTGACAGTTCTAAATTTTCAAAAAAAGTTATTTTAAAAATTAAAATCAATATTTAGGTTTATTTAGGACTAACCCATTCTAAATTCAATCCAATTCTTGACCGAACTCCTTAAAATAATTTTACTATACAGGAGATTATCTTAATAATTAAAAAAATATGATTGTTGTTCAATTTCTAACATTCTAAATATTATAAATATCCTTAATAATATTGATCCATAATAAACAATAATATATAAACTCAATTAAAAAAGAAAAAGTAGATTCATCACCTCTTTCAAAATTTTGATATTCAAATTTTTCAATACCAACAAAAAGAAAAATATAATAAGAAATAAAAAATATTGTCATGGTTGAATGACCAAAATTTTTTTTCTTTCTTTAACAAATATGCACAAATAAGAGATAGGATGGAAAAAAAAAGGATTCATTCTACTTAGTACCGAAACAGGAGGAAGAAAAAACAATTTGAGAAACAAGACAAAGAAAGGAAAAAAAAATCGTAAACAAAAACAAGAGCAAATAATGATTTGCCCCAAAAAAGTTAATGGTGGAAAAAGTAAAGAAATGAATGAATACGGGAATTGATCTGATAGTGGGACCCAATCAAAATATTTAAAGCATCATATAACTATTACATTGCATATGAGACTCAAATTAAAATTTTCTAAAAATTATATAAACACACAACTTATGTTTTTATTATTATAAAAAATTTTAACTCCCTAAACTTATTACATAAATTCTATTTTTTTATGTTTCTCTCTCTAAAAGTATATATACAAAAATAAACTTATTTCTTTCAGGTTTCGCCCCTAAAAAGTAGGCTTCAATCAAGCTATACAAAAGTAGTCCTATTTCTTTCACCATCTTCCCTCTAAAAAGTAGGCTTCAATCAAGCACCGGTTATCATTTTGAAATCAACCGTGTTTGAGTCCAACTGATAGCATTCAATTTTAACTTAATCTACTTTTATCATTCTGATTTTTAAGATTTGAGGTTAGTAATTTTTCTTCTATATTTACTTAATCAAAATTTTGGAGATTTTTGAATGAACAAATAGTTGCATGTTGTGATTAAGTAATTTTTTGGATTTTTACTTTATCAAAGTTTAATTTCTATAGTCAAATTGTCCTGTTTTCTTATTAAAATCGTCTTTGAAGTACTAAATTAACTATATAGTATTTAGTAAATAAATGATTCTCCTTTTTTTAATTTAGGATTAACTCACTTAGAGAGTAATGAATCAATAAATTAGATAGTTAGGTTCGTTCCTGGAGTTTTTGATTATAAGGAACCTAACTTTGATGAAAACAGATCTATAATGTCTTAACAACCCCATCAAGATGAAAAAGATTAACAAAGTTGCTGCTAAAAGTCAAAAAAAAATAATTGAAGAATCCTCAAGAAAAGTCAAAAAAGATGATACTGCGCGTCCACGTCTATCTAAGGTATATGATTTTTTCGATTCTTGTTTAATTTTGTTCTGAATTTTTTGTGTTTTTTTCAGTAATCTAAGGTTTTAAAACTGTTAATTAATATTGGATGGTTGTTAGTTGTTATGTAGATTATGAATTTTTTTATCTGTTTGAAGTTATGTCAGAAGTTGCATGTGAAAATACGAAATAAATCTTTGTATATATTAGACATATACATATGTGGTGATGTGTTTGTTTGAACTACACTTATCTATATAGTTCATATACATAAGTTATTAATGGGTGTTTATAAAATAGTAAATTTGTATGTGTTGTACATACCTTATTCAGTACATATACATAAGTTATATATGTTTGATAATATGTTTTGTTATGCTTGTTTGAGGGACTGATTATTTCATGTGTATATGAATTACATATATATAATCTTTCATTTTTTAAAAAAACTTTTAATGAGATGTCTAATTCATATACATCTCTATTTCTATGTATATGTTGGTTGTGATGCTGCCAATTTATCTGTCTGACAACGAATTTTTTAAAGAAACATCTTGTATAAATTGGACAAATCTTGAAGCATATAGGAAAAAGATCAGTAAAAGAACACAGTTAGTGAATCAACATCCATTCGAGGTTGAGTATGTGGAAAACATTATTCAACAAGAATGTGACAACGTGTCAGTATTCTTCTATATTTTTTTGTGAACTATTACTGTATGTGTGTTATACGAAATAACGTGTTTGTTTCTTTGCATGTAAGTACTACGGAATAACGTGTATCTTTATATGCATGCCAGGGACTGTGAAATCTTTGTTGTTGGGTCTGCAGGATACCTAAGTGAAGAAATGGGCATGCATTCTGTTGGTTTTGAAGCAGAATACCATCAAATGCGATACGCATCACGTCTTCGAAATTACGGTATTCAAAAAGAAAAAAAATATTATGTTAGTGAAAATGATGACCCTCCAAGACCAAGGACAAAAACTATAACACTTTCTGATGAAAGTGAGAAAGTTAGCATTGGATAGTCTTAAAAATGATTATGGTGAAGATTTTTTTTTCTATGAATTTGTTATGTATGTTGAATGCTAAAGTACTTTAGATGTTTTGTATGACATAATACTGTTATAACACATTTTAACCAACGTATATAAATTATGGATAAATAAAATTTCAGCATGATTATTGTATCTTGTACATTAAATATCGAAATTTGCGCATAAAAAAAAACGCATACATACATATATACTATAGTATTTTGTATTAGATATCGAATTTTGTGTATGTACTATAGGATATACATATATTTAAGTTTGCAAAAATACTGTCATAGCTGAAACATTATACACATAATTACTGTACAATAATTTTAATTATTTTTTAATATAAATTTGTTAATCTCATATAATTCTTACAGGGTGTAAACGTGTATATGATCGCCCATACATAAAATTTATATTCAACGCAAATTATTTACGAAACATTAAATATTTATATGTTCATATATACATGTACCATAACTTTAACATATGCATATTTAACTGTACAGTGAAGAAGAATCATATTTATTTCAACATACCAACACACAAATTACATTATTAAAATAAATAAATGAATAGTTTTCAAGAGTATAGGAAAACTAACAAACTGCATTTTTTTGGTTATGTATGTCTATATATACATAACACTGTATGTATATTAAAAAACATGAGTAAACTTAGTTATGTATATTAGATAATATACTTAACTATCTATGTATTTTAAATAATATACATAACTAAGTTAAAGTTTATATTTAGATGTTATGTATGTTAGATAATATACATAAATATGTAATGCATAAAAAATTTCTCTAACATATTTATCATTATACACAACTATATATATATTTTAACTAATATACATAGCTGACTTAAAGTATATAGTTAAATGTTATGTATGTTAGATAATATACATAACTGTGTTATGTATGTTACATAACGTACATACATTGTGTAACGTATTTTGCACCTTATATACATAACACTATTAAATAAATTAACATCAAAAACTCATAACTATGTAATCTCTATATATGTAATTGTTTACATATACATATAATTTATTTTTTGTTAAAATATAATATTTAAGCCACATTGTGTTTGTCCTAATTAAGATGTGTTTATATACAAATGATTACAAACATGACTGAATGAATAATGCACGATACAAACAACAATGAAAAAATCTAGTTATCGCAGAAAATACATGCACAACACAAATAAGAAAAAATACATCAAACTTAAATTTTAAATTGAAGTAAACTCAAAGATATTTCAACGCATAAATATGAAACTAAAATAGTTCAATAAAGTAATTTCTAAAAAATTGATAGCAGCGACACGCTCCTATGCACGCCATGCCTTCATATAATTTATATCCACACCATATAAAATTTTCATTTCTTCGATGATGTCCCGGGTGTGTGCCTTCTCTTGTAGTTAACAAACTTAGGAGCCGTAAATTCACGGACAAAAATAGTAGTCGCCAAAATATTCTTCAGTGCCCTATAACTAAAAGGTTATGTATGTTCTGGATTAAATCTCTGAATTATAAAAACATTCTTTTAAAAAAAAAAAAATAGATGCTTCCAACGCCCACCTACAATCCTCATTGTAACATCGGAGAACATAACTGAGATATAAAAAAGTCATTCAAATAATTAAAATTTGTAGCAATTCATAACTTTTTAGGATTTTTATATCACAAATCCGTTATACTTCAATAAAAAAAAAACCATATACATCACAGCATAATTTACCATATTTTTAATATACATATATAACACAGCAAATCTACTATACATTTATAAACAAATTAAACATAGATAAAAATTATTTCATTAAGAATTTGAAATAAATAAATCACAACATAATTTACCATATCACGGCATCACAGGTCACATATCAACAGGATAAAAATTATTTCATTAAGCATTTTAAACAAATACATTCCATGTACATGCAACTTATTAGAAAATATTTTTTTAATGTATACAATATTGATGAAATTTTTGTATTTGTTACAATAGAATATAGGCAAAATGATTCAGCGGACCCTTGTACTATATTCGTTTTGTAATGTGGATACTCTTACTTACATGTTTGTCATCTGCATCCTTAAACACATTAAAAAGCAATATTTTGAACGCTTTTTTGATGAGTGTAACACACTCTTCCCACGTCATTTTAAATACTTTATTAAATTCCACATCATTTTTAAAATGTCACATAAGAAATTAAATATTAAGAAAATAAAAAATTTAAATTGAGAAATAAAAAAATAAAAATGAGGTAAATTTTTAATTTGCATCTTCTTCATCTCTCTTCTCCATCTCTCCACTTTCTCTTTTCAAATTGGTAGTGCTTTGGGGTTAATTTGATGGGGATTTTGTTAAATTCATGTACCCCATAACAGAATTAATGGCTAAACTTTGATCAATTTCATTTACGTTACTTCGAACACCATGCTCGGCCAAATTCACAACTATCGGATCATTAAAAATCAAATTCGATGGATTAGAGCATACCTTTGATGGGGATTTAGTCGCTTGAGCACTTCCAGATGCTTGTTCAATTGAATTACGGTTGAAATTTTGAGAATTACTCCTTAATTTTTCATTTTTCACTAATTTTGGTAAATTAGGTTTCAAAAAATCCAATTTTTAAATTAAAATTGTTTGGAGTTGAATCAGTTGAGGCTTTTGCATTGAAAACACTCCTTACCTCCCCAGAAATCAGATTCCATTGAGAATTTTTAGCTTAGCCAGAATTTTTCCCATCACCGCAGTTGCGGACTTTTTCGGCATGGTAACAGTGTTACGGGTGTTATTTTTTGCTGGGATTTGAATGGTATGAGCGGAATGATCGCCTTTATCTATTTTTGTTCATGCATGTTCACGAATTTGCGTTGGAGATGATGAAATTTCATCGCAAAATTTGCACTGTTGTCACGACGATTTTAGCATCACTGCTTTCAATTCCATCAATTGAATAGCTTTTGTTTTGCTAATTTGGCAGTATGAATTGTAATGGTGCTATAGATTGATGATTTAGGAAAACTAGTTGCTAAGTTGCTTAGTTTTTATGATGAATCATTGATGGATTTTTACTCTTTTGGTGTTAATATTGATTCTTGATAAATCCATGTAAAGTTTTGGCGAAAAGATTGGCCTTGGTACTGCTGGGTAAAAGAAGGAACGTGGGGTAGGGGATATAATGGTGAATGAAGAAAGAAGAAAGGTTTTGGTGGGGTGGGAGGGGGCTGAGTTTTTTTTTTTTTAAAAAAAGAAATAAATTATTTTAATATAAAATTGACCAAAAAATGATCCTCACGCGCATGTAATCACACTTTATCCTAGTCAGTCATTTTACTGCCACACAGGTCCGGTCAACGGTCAAAGTATTTAAAATATTATTTTTTAATGGGTTCAAGGGTTCAGATGACAAAAATGTAAGTAAGAGTATCTACATTACAAAACGGACATAGTACAAGAGTCCAACGAGCCATTTTGCCTAGAATATACATGAAAATGTTTATGTATATGCAACCAGATATCCACTTATTCATTTGTAATTGTAAATATGATTTTCATGCTTTTGTTTACAGTAACATAGATTAACATATACAAAAGACATAGATGTATATGTTAAGTTAAAATCAATTCTTCATATGACCACGCAGATTCTGTTTTTTATGATTTTTTTCACAACAACATTAAATAAAAACTTCAATTATATCTAAATATCATACAACTCTATATAATATTTTTATCAAAAAAATGAATACAATCTATGACATACAAATATATATATCATAAAAACACACAAACAAGTGAAGAAAATATACATTACAACTCAATAAATTATATATGTTTCTGCTTGTTAATCAATTTGTGAATACAAACAACACAATATCAAAATATTATTCTACACATATACAAAATACAGTGAATGTATATGTTAATAATAGATGATATTGCTATTTAATAAGATAAACTTGTTTTTCCGCAATTTACAAATTTAGATTACCAATTAATCCAATTCGAAAAAAACAGGCAATTTCATGTGCTTAACACGAAAATAATCTCTACAAAATGAAATTTAACGTCATACTAATACTCACACAAATTTAAGTAAACAAATTTCGTAATAGAACTAAAAATAATATCTTTTTTGTCTGAAAAAATTGACGAAATCACCCTAAAAAAAGTCATCGACCTGCGATAACAATCCGCTCACTTTTGTACTTGACATAATCTGTTTCTTTTTTCATTCACCAGAGTGACAATAATCTGTTTTTGTCGACAACATAACGTACATCAATAGTTTTTCGAGCTTCGTCAATGTTTAATTCGGCAGCAATTGACGAAACCAACCTCGAATACGTAATTGATTCGGCGACAACGATTCCTTCACTTTTACACTTAAACATATTCTGTTTGGGATCTCTATTTACCTGAGTACCTCAAAAGAATAACAATATTCATCTTCTTGAATTTCAATTAATTTTTTTTCTTCAAAACGATCAACCAATCGGTGCTAGAATTATTTTTGTTTTGTGTTTTTTCATCTGATTTATTTTTAATGTATTTGTATAATTCCAAATTTGAATTTCAATAGTTGTTACATAATTTAATGGATGTAGTAATCCACTGAATAAATTGATTGCGTTAATTACGTCCTTAAAGGCAGGGAATCAATTATTTTGATTTTTAACGTCAGTAACAAATTCGCATATACACAGGCTGCTATGTATATGTCGGCTATATTATGTATATTAATCGGGAGAGAGAATAAAGTAATTAAAAAAATGAAAGAGAGTGTAATTACTTTTAAAAGGGTTGGTATTTATGTTATTTATACTATAATTTTTCCATTATCTCAATTTAAGTGATATAAGTAAAATTTAGATAATTAATTATATTTTTAATATATTTTCAGATATTTTAAGCCATTAGCTATTGTAACTTATAATAGTTTTCTTGTCCTAACTATTGTGCCATTGATAGTCAGTTATATTTTTAGAATAATTTAAAATTTTAATTATGGTGATTTATAATACTTTTTCTTCTATTCCAATTTAAGTGACACAATATAATTTTAAGAGTCGATCAAATATTACAATTGAAGTAGCAAAACATACATGTCTTAAATGACTCATAATAACTAATTATAATTAGAAGTGATTTAGCAAAATTGCTATTAAAAATACTTGTGAAAAAAAATTAAGTGAGCCTCATATAAGATGTCAAGTTAGTTTAAAACATCAAGAGTTAATTTATCATTTTATGTCTATCTTATCTTTTTTTATTAAATATTATTAATTTTTTAATACTTAATTGACTTATAATAATTAATTAAGGGTGATATAATAAAATTACGGTTGAAGCAGCCGAAGCGGACATGTCATAAATGTCTATTTTACTTTTTTAATAAACGTGATTAATTTTCTAATAAGCAAGAATCAATTAAATATCACGATTGAAGTGGCGAAACATATGTCTTAAATAACTCATAATAACTAATGAAAAGTGAAATAGCAAAATTGCTATAAAAAATACTTATGAAAAAAAAATTTAAGTGGACCTCATATAAAATGTCAAATTAATTTAAAACATTACGAGTTAATTTATCATTTTATATCTATTTTACTTTTTTTATTTAAAAAAAAAAAAAGGAAACTTCGGACATCAATCTATTCATTCACAATGTGGGGGACACCAATCACCGATACACCCAGGACTAAAACGGTTCCAGTGTGTGGAGTATCACAGTAGAAGGCATAAAAACAAGATGTATATGGCTTTGATGTATGTACACCTTGTTATAAAAATAGACGTTATACCTAAACTCAAAAGCTAACAATGAAATGAGGATTGCATGTTCAAGGTCATATAATTAAGGAAAGAAAAATTAATTAGAGAAATGGAAATTAATTAAGTAAAGGTTTAATTAAGATGGACCTAAGACCTAAGCCGTGTTGCGGCCATTGGTGAAACGGCCAGTAGGACGACCATCACGAAAGTCCCCACCATAACGTGCGTAATTAGCTTTTGCAGTTATGTTAAGCCCATTGTTGTTGATATTGACACCTAATTTTTGTCCTTCTTGACTAAATCTAATCCTGAGTTTCTTCAGTTTTTAATAAACCAAAATAATTATTTCATCCAAATAAAAAAAAAACTTAAAATATTTTTCGTACGTGATTTTGTCATTTTAAGTAGCGATTATATACTATCGTGTTCAGTTATACTAGATTATATAATTTGTTACTTAAATATTTATTTTACAAAATATTGGATTTAATTAAGGCTTATCTTGAAAATAAATTCAAATAATTAAAATCTTAATTTAAATATAATTTATTCTCAAAAATAATTTATTTGGATAAATATGCATTCATTTTATCAAATCAAGAAGCTCGAAATTAAAAAAAAAGTATTAATTCTTATCGAATTTTAATTTAATTTAGCCAATCTATTAGATTTGACCATAATTGAAAATTGGTCATAATTGCAATGCAATTCGTCAATTAATTTTTAATTTGGTCAAAATAAATAAATATGGCTAAATTTTAAATTCCAATTGGGGTTATATTTTAAATAACCCCAAAATTCTCAAGAACTCTTATAACTTTTACCCAATTCCCACCAAAAAATAAATCTCTATCATTTCCTATAAATACTTTTCTACCACATTGGTGGAAAAGAAAAAATAAATACCCCATTCTCTCCTATAAATACTACCATTACTTTGGTAGAGAGAGGGGGGAGAAGGAAGAAAAAAAAAAGCTAGAAAGGGGAAAAATTTATTTTGAGCAAAAAATAGTTATTTTTATTTAGTAAAAATTTTTATTTCATAAAGTTGATCGGCTAATTAAAATTTTTGAGTTGTCGGCGATGTTTTTCGGTGGTGGTTGATTCTAACGAAGCTCGTAGTCTCGTTTTGCTGCCCCCCAAAAGGTAAACACACCTTCCTTTTTCTTTTTTTTTTTATAATTTTAGTTTTTATTATTGCTTTTCTCTTATCTTTTTTCTTCTTCGTAGTTCGTAGATATAATTTTATTTATTGGGATTGTATGTTATAGATGACTTTGAAGGCCCTAGGACATTGTGGTATCGATATTCTAATTATTTTCATGTTTATGATATAAAAATGAACTAGTAATAGTTGTATGTTCCTTTTTTGACTTTATTCTTTGATTATTTTAGATAAAGTTTCAATTTTTGCTTAAAAGATGTATTTATGTTTTTTTTAAACTCATTGTTGTTGGATACATTTGTTTTTAGTATGTAAATTTTTATTTTCTTTATGTTTAGAAGAATAGTTATGTTGAATGTTTTACCTTTTCACCTTATTCTTTGATTATTTGAATAAAGTTTAGATCTTTACTTGAAAAATGATACTCATATCTTGTTTAAACTTATTGTTGGTAGATATATTTGTTTTTAGCATGTAAAATTATTTCATTTATATTGAAAATAATAGATAATATTGATTGTTTTTCTTTTTTTACTTTATTCTTTGATTATTTTGGATAAAGTTTAGATCTTTACTTGAAAAATAATACTCATATCTTGTTTAAACTTATTGTTGGTAGATATGTTTTTTTTAGCATGTAAAGTTATTTATTTTATGTTGGAAGAATAGTTATTATTATTTGGTGCGCCTTAATAAAAATAATAATTAGTTAAGTTAAGAATTTGTCATTTGCTTACTAATTATTTTAATGGATTTCAAAACCCTCATATAACATATGAAGTGCTAGCTTTATTTTTCATCCAAGATGTTTATTCTTCTTTGTTCGCATGTTGTCTTTTCAAAATGATAAAAAATTTCGAACATTTGCGGCTAAATAAAATTATTTGAATATTTTTGACTCATGCATAGTATGATTGTGAAACTTTTGCTTTGCATTTTTTATTTGTTGACTTTCATTCTTGTGCAAGTGTGCTTATTCTTGTCATTCAAAAATTGGTTCTTGATAGTTTCTTTTACTTTGAAATATGTCACTTTTATGCCTTAAACATATATTAATTTCTTTATCTTTTCTTTGTATGCAAAAAATATCTTGAGTCCAAATGAACTCCTCTCCTCCTGCATTTTGTAATGGGTAAATGAGGCTCACCCCTTCGAGTCAAGTTCGAAGTTTAAACCCAAGGTCCACTACATGGCGTGTGGGTGCTAGAAGATAGACAAAGAAGGAAAATGGGTCAAAACCCATTGATGAGGTCACTAAAAGACTTGAAAAGTCTCAATTTTTATTATTGTCTTCTTTTTATTTATTCATTTATTCATTTATTTATTCATTCATTTCGGCATCGAAGCCAAAGTTGTATTTAATACAGGTGGAGCAAAACTCGTGCCAAAGGCTCGAAAAATAGTTTAGAATAGGTGAAATGGGTTGGAAGCCCAAGTAGACTAGGACAGGTCTCGTTGATTTGGGCCTAGTGGCCTAAATCCTTTACTTTCTCTTCCCTTCCCCTTTTATGTGTTTATTTGTTTATTAGTTTTGTTTACACTTAGTTAAAATCCCTACTAAGTCGCCTAAATCTATTTTACACAAGTTTTTTTTTTTGAAAAAATCAAATCACTATTTCAACAAATTAATCTTTTCGAAGTTAATCAAAAGACGATTTTCAAATAGTCCGGATAACCGCAAGTTAGCGGACGTTTTAGGTGCCTAACACCTTCCTAAAATGTTAATAGGAACCGATTATCTAGAATCTCTAACTTAAAAGAATTTTCCTATTTTGAATTGTTTGAAGTAACTCTCTAAAGGTTTCTTAATTCCTTTTCAAAATTAAGTGGCAACTCTCTTCAAAAGTCAAAATTTCCGCAAAACAGAAATGACGACTCTGCTGGGGATCTAACTAGGTTCTAACCAAATATTTTATTTCCTCTTTGATTAACTGTTTATGTGTTTCGATTATGTAAAGTTTAATTATCGCATCTCATGGCATTTCCTGCATCTTATAAACTGTTGTGGGGTTTCGTGTATGTCCCGGCCCTTGTTGTTCAATTCCAAAATGTATTGGAAATACGAACAGCTTATCAGCACGTGAGTCATCTGACGCTGTTCGTATTTTCAAACTCAAGTTGTCCGCTTGAGAACCAGTGTCCAAGCCCACTCTAGACACTGAGGATAGAACGAAACCAAAACCCTATTTTAGGCATGTTCCTAGGACGACCCAATATCCGAGCGGGGTATTGGGCCCATTAGAAAACCTGCCCTATGTCTATTTTACCCCGAGTCAATCACAGACGAACCATGCTTATGTGTTGAAGAAATATATGCTTGTCTAAATCCAATCCATTATCTTTTGGGGTCGGCGAAAGGCTTATTTTTTTCTTCTTTTAAAAGATATCGCTCCATTGCATTCTCGTGAAAAGTTCAAGATGGTCACCAAACTCGATGATTACCTGAAACTGTGGTGGGATTACGTGGGTACAGAAGAGAGAAAGATTGTTAGAACACACATTAGGCATCTTCCTTCTTTGATCGAGATGGATGCTTGGCCCGAAATGATCCATGTACTAACAACTTTTTAGGATGATCAGAACATGGTATTTCGCTTCGGGGATGTTGAATTGACCCCCACCATTGAAGAAGTATTGATTTGCTACGGAAATATGTTTTAAGACAAAGGAGACACCGGATAAGAATATTTTAGTCTCGGATGTGTGGGATCGTCAAAAGATCAAGGAAGCATTTTTAACTGATGACGACACCTGGCTAGGAGAACGGGATGGAGCAGATATCACTTTTCGTGATTTATACCATCGGTTCGAAAGATTCAACTCTTTTCACAAATTTGGGCATAAATTGGAGTCGAAAGCAAAATGGATGGAAACGAGAGCTTTTGCATTAGCGGTAGGCCTACTTGGAACCATGGTGTTCCTGCAGGTGGAAAATGACACAATTCATCCGAGGGTTGTCACAGTGACCAATGCACTCTTCTTTGGAATGGAATACAATTCTAAAAAAGTATTCCACAACTTATCCCCCACGATTGTCGCCGACATATATCGCGCTTTGGGAAGATGTCAAGTCAAGAATCATTTCTTTTAAGGCTGTAACCTTATATTACAATGGGGGATGATGATGCATTTGGTGAAAAATCCTAGAACGGCACAACCTGATCACAAAATAAGGAGAAATCTTCTAGAATCGCACGACATGTGGTTATTTTTACACAAGTTCAAAAGGGAAGTATCCCACAAATTTTGGTTTAAGACTCTTAGAGAATTAAGAGATGGTGATGTCCAATGGTCCCTTAACTATCTTCGTTCAGGGAAATACATCATTCGAAGGGGCGAATGGCCTTTTTTAGTGCTCCCGGGTCTCAGGGGAACCCGCCCCTACAATCCTGGCAGAGTTCTTAGGCAATTCAAGATCAAGCAGGAGACGCCTCAAATCGATTCTATGCTCAGATTCTTCACTGAATATGATGAAAGTAAGCCCTCGCTCAAAGACTACATGATAAATGGATGGAAAAGGAAAAGTGGGTAGAAGTCTCTTTCTATATAGGGTATGAACCTGAAGTCAGCGACACTTACAAGGAGTGGTTGAAAAAGAGCCTCGCCGGAGCATTGAATCCGGGACCAAATGTGCCCACTTGGGTTGTGGATGTAGAATCCGAGCATCAAATTCGGCTTCACAAACTACAAGATGAGTTCTAGAAAAGTAAAATTGCGCACCGGCAGATGCACATGGAAGACGCTTTGACCATACATACATTGAGTGAAGATTTGAAAAGATCTAGGAAAGACACTGATGATGCCAGGCAATGCCTAATCGATTTTGACGATAGCATGGCCTCCCAACTCGACAGCATAGGAGAAATGACTTACGACTGCAAGGCACAACTATGCGGGAGTTACCTTATCATCAATAGGTATCAAATAGCACATGAGGTAAACAAGGAAAAGAAGGCGAAAGCAGACGAAGAAACCTCTAGTAACTAGCTTTTCTATTCTTCCCTGCGCGGGAACTTATCTTCTTTCATGTTATTTCCCCTTTTCCCTAAAAATTGTATCCCTGTTTCATTATCTTTTGTAGATATTTATGCCCCTTTTGTGTCTATATGAGTTGGGTGTTAATGGATTGACTTTGAGGAAGCATATCTTTTCTTCAAAAAATCGTTAGGCCTGAAACCTTGGCTCAAAAAGGGTCACCCCAATTAGGATACGCATTATTTTAATGTCTTGTGTGATATAACTGTTAAATGTGCTTATATGCGTTGGTTGAGATCAAAGGCAAGTTTATCCACTACGACCTACGGATGAATTTGGCTATGACTCGAACAACTCTGTGTGATTATTTTCTGTCAAACATTTTGCATTACTTATCAGATACGGAAACTAACACATTTGCCTTTGAGTTGTTTTACTTTGGAGATAATAGAAATTACTTCGTGTTGATAAACTGGCAGAACATCCCTACTTTACCCGATCGAAAGCACAGAAAATCCCATCCTCGGATCATTATTCAAAAATGATAGGAAATGGCGAAGAAAGCGCACTGGCTATCTGGGATAATGTGATAGCGGAACAGAATGAGATGATTGCAAAACTTGCTAGAAAATTAGAATTGCTTCATGAGGAAATAAATCACACTCTAGAATTGGCTAACTTGGCCATCACCGTCAATGCACCTGCTCCGGGGGGACATGGGACTCCACTCCAAATCCCTCCGCTCAGTACCCCTATTCTCGGGGACCAACCAACTAACGTATCATCTGGCTCCGCTCCTCTATTTGTCCAAAATACTAATTGTGAAAATAATCCAGAAGCCTACCATCCACAAAGTCCATCCGCAACCCCACAGAACCCGTCTTCGAATCCATTCCCAAATCCTCAAAACACATTCTCAAATCAACAAAACACATTCCTAAATCAGCAAGATTTACTCCCAAATCCACAAAATATGGCAAACCTACCTTCGAATCCACTAAATTCATTTCCAAATCCGCAAAATCCCTCTCATATTCCGCCAAACTACTTACAAGGCCCACATAACCTTCCCAATTTCCAAAATGTTCTCCCCACTTACCAACCAAATTCCCTCCATCTGCAAAATCAAGCCTTCCTTCCAAATCTCTCTCAAGCCATCATATCCCCTCATATTTATGAACCCCTTCCTGACCCCGAGATGGACCATTACGAGGAGAAGGAGAACGAATGGAGGGCCTAGCATGAAAGGAATTTACTAGCCATGAAAGAAGAGATCATGAGGATCAAAGAGTCTCACAGGGACAAGGACCACGACGGTTTGAGGTATGACGATTTGTGTGTTCACCCAGGAGTAGACCTACCAGAAGGATACAAGGTCCCTAAGTTTGAGATATTTGATGATACCAGAAATCCAATGGCCCATCTAAGAAGGTACTGCGAGTAACTAGTAGGGATAGAGAAAATTGAGGCGTTATTAATGTGCCTATTCAGTCAAAGTTTGAATGGTGAAGCCTTGGAGTGGTTCATGTCTCAGGAGCTGAAAAGGTGGACTGGTTGGAGGACATTGGCCAAAAGTTTCCTTGACCGGTTCTCATTCAACATTGAAATAGTCCCTGATCGGTATTCACTAGATTGGATTAAACAAAAGAGCGTTGAGATTTTTTGAGATTATGCTTTTCGTTGGAGGAAAGAAGCTGCAAAAGTGCAGCCCCTTATGTCCGAGGAGGAAATGGTATCCGTGTTCTCTCGCGCTCAAGAAGGAGAATATTATACCAGGATGGTGTTCGCGTCAAGCGACCTTTGCAGATTTGGTAAAAATAGGAGAATCATTAGAGGAAGGTATTCAGACAGGAAAATTTACCAAAACCCCGACATTATCTGGAACTGCCATATTTTCTAAGAAGAAGAAGGAAGAGGTAGGTGGGTTTTCTGCCAATTCTATTACAAAATTGAAACAGCGGTTCAACTTTAGAAATGTTTTATCTTCCCCACTATCAACTAACCTTCCGCACATATTCTACGTCCACCCCCAATACCAAACTCCACTCCCAAACATCCCACCATCATATCAAGCTCCACAGCCAAATATCTTTCCCCAATACCCAGTTCCACCTCTAAATTATCAGTCTCATTTCCAAACTACTCCCCCAAATAGTCAAACAAATTTGCAAACACCTCCAAATTACCACCAAGTACCCACTCCTACAAACCTAAGCCCGTAACCCCAGCGTCCAAACCACGAAAAAAAACCTCCCCAAAACTTCACCCCACTAGCTGAAAGTCGCACCTAATTGTTTAAGATTGAAGAATGTTGGTCATTTACAACCAGTACGGCCAAATTATGTCAATCCTAGATCCCAGTTTTATCACCCTAATCAAAATTTTTCCTATCATTCAGGGGCAGCAGGGCATAGTACCGAGGACTGTCTTATCTTGAAACACAGAATCCAAGATCTGATTGATCAAAAGGTCATCACGCTCCAGGCACCTACTCCAAATATTAGCAGTAATCCACTGCCCAAACATGGGGGATCTCCAGTTAACATGATTGAAATAGAAGGCGAATGGGCATCTGGCAAGACCGTGAACTTCGAAAAGCGCAAAAGAACGAAAGATAGAGAAAGTTGTAGCTGCCTTAAGTATCAGCGAGAAAGCCCCATTTATAGTGATGATTGCACCAACTCAAGTGTACGCTTCCCCTTCAAAGAAGGAATTTATTGTGCAAACCGTTGCTGCCTAGGGGATGACGCGATCAGGACGATGCTACATCCCTGAGGAATTGACCAACAAGAAAAATTCACAAAAAAGGCCAATCACTGAAGGAGAGGCTGAGGAATTTTGAGGGCGTATGCAACCAAAGGATTACTCAATTCAAACACTTGAAGAAAACGCTGGCCCAAATCTCTGTCTTGGCACTATTATTGAGCTCGCAACACCACGGACAGGCTCTATCGAAGGTCTTGGAGGAAGCATATGTTCCCGCAGTAATGAGTGTTGAGAATTTAGCTGGGATAATAGGGAACATTATGGGGAACCATCGCATATCATTCAGTGATGAAGAGTTGCCATTTGAAGGAACAATGGACAACAAAGCCATGCATGTCACCATCATTTATCGAGACTATGCAATTAATCAAATAGATGACGAATCTGGTGTGAATATTTGTCCTCTCTCCATGCTGGTCCAAATGGGCTATGATCTGGGGAAAATTTATCAAAGCCACGTAAATGTAAGAGCATTCTATGAAGAGCAGAGAGATACCATAGGAGAGATTGATTTGCATATCCAAATGGGGCCTGCTGAGTTTAAGACTAAGTTTCATGTTATGGATATCCATCCTAGCTATAACCTGCTTTTGGGAAGATCATGGATACACGGGGAAAAGGTAATTTTATCACCCCTACATCAATTATTGAAGTTCATTTGGAAAGATCATTAAGTAGTTATCCAAGGAGAAGGAAGTCGAGCTGACCGTCCCAATGGTTATGTGCCGGTGATTGAAGATGTTCCAAAAGGTAGCAGTTTCTATACAGTGGAAATTGTAAATGCTGCAGAAAGAGATTCGACACCCAAAATATCAATGCCTTCTGTCTACAAAATAATTGCAACTGTGATGTTAAGAAATGGGTTTGAAACTTCTTGAGGCTTGGGGAAGAATTTACAAGGAATTAACAAGCCTATTATGATCCCAGAGAGAAGCTCTAAGCACAGGTTAGGGTATTAGCCTACTAGAAGATATAGGGTTGAGGATGATCCAAAAAAGAGTCTGTTTAGGCCCTTGCCACTCCTTTTCCAGTCATTTCCCATACGAGAGATGTCAGATGATGATGTCTTGGGGATGGGAAAGGATATTTGTTTGAAGGATGCAATGCTGTACCAGAAGATCTCCCAGAGTCCAGCGGGGTGAAGCAGATTACACCAGGGGAGGCTTTGCAAAGTTAGGCCTCCACTTCACTCATAACCCGTCTCCCGTCGTGGTAGATAAAAGGGAAATTACTAATAGTTTTAAAATCGGTGATAATTCGGAGGAGGCCCCGTGATCCACCTTTTATATCTCAAAACTTTATTTTCGTATCTTACTGCTTTCAAAAAAGGCGGGGGCTTGTATTTGTACAAGTCACAAGCCATGGTTTTGTAATTATTTCTCAAATTTCAATGAAAAGGCCTTCATTTATTTGGAAAACTATATTAGTTCTAAAACGCTCCTAGTCCTATGTTTTGTTATTTTCTTGTCATTAAACTTAGTTTGTTTGTCCATTACAGTAACAGTAGCTTAAAACCTGTCAATGTTGTGTCATGTCAAAGCCTGAACGAACAAAATGAAGGGGATGATGATGGTTGGAAGGACGATGACGAGGAACAGTTAGTTGAAGATATGAAGGAATTTGAGAATCGCAAAAAACCCAATCTGGAAGAAACTGAAACAGTCAACTTGGGGGATTACGATGAAATCAAAGAGACCAGTATCAGTGTCCACCTCACGGCGCCACAAAGATAAGAGCTCATCCACCTATTGCGGGGGTATATTGATGTGTTTTCTTGGTCCTATGATGATATGCCAGGGTTGAGCGCCAGCATTGTGTCACATAAATTGCCGATAAATTCTGAGTTTGCTCAAGTCAAGCAAAAAATAAGAAAATTCAAGCCAGATTTAAGTCTAAAGATCAAGGAAGAAGTGACAAAACAAATCCAGTCTAAGGTTGTCGAGTGTCACAAAATATCCGACATGGTTGGCCAACATCGTCCCTGTGCCAAAGAAGGACGGCAAGATTCGAATTTGTGTTGACTATAGAGACTTGAACAGAGCCAGTCCTAAATATAATTTTCCATTGCCCAACATCCACATTCTCATCGATAACTGTGCGAAACATGAAATGCAGTCATTCGTTGATTGTTTCGCCGGCTATCATCAGATACTGATGGATAAGGAAGATGCAGAAAAAATGGCTTTTATTATGCCCTGGGGTGTTTATCATTACAGGGTAATGTCGTTTGGTCTCAAGAATGCAGGTGCGACATATATGAGGGCCATGACGATGATTTTCCATGATATGATTCATAAGGAGATTGAGGTGTACGTGGATGATGTAATTATCAAATCCCGTGATAGTTTAGATCATCTAACTCATCTGGAGAAATTTTTCAACAGATTAAGAAGGTACAGTTTGAAGTTAAATCCTGCTAAATGTTCTTTTGGTGTGCCATCAGGGAAGTTGCTGGGGTTCATAGTTAGCAGAAGGGGGATCGAGCTAGAACCATCCAAAATTAAGACAATTCAAGACTTGCCATCGCCGAGGACCAAGAAAGAAGTTATGAGTTTCCTGGGTCATCTGAATTACATTAGCAGATTCATCGCTCAATCAACAGTCATATGCAAGCCAATTCTCAAGACGTTGAAGAAAAATACACTAAATGAGTGGACAAAAGAGAATATCCGTTGTATGCTATGGTCAGCTGTATCAACACAGGATGGTTCGTGCCTTTAACAAGAATGTAAGAACTCGAGCATTTGAAGTGGGGCAACTGGTTCTCAAACGAATATTCCCTCACCAGAAGGAGTACAAGGTCAAGTTTGCTTCAAACTGGCAAGGGCCATACATAGTTCGCAAGGTGCTATCTGGAGGAGCTTTGATTTTTCCTGAGATGGATGGCACAGAGTGGACTAAACCAATTAATTCTGATGCGGTAAAGAGATATTATGTTTGAATGACGTTCTAGTTTTTGTGTTTTCTTAGTTTGTTTGTAATGACCTTTGTAATAATGTTGTTTGCTAGTGTGTAACTTCCTAGAATCCTTTCTCTTTATGCACGAACTGAGTTTGACCTGAATTTCTAAGAAAGGAATACGTAGGTGGCCTATGTCGGCTTCGGTCAACCCTTTAGGAAAATTTATCCTTTTCCCCCTATGTATGAACTACGTGATGACCTTAATTCCCAATATAAAGGATACGTAGGCGGCCAATGTCGGCTTCGGTCAATCCATTAATTTCTTTTGTATATCCCTAGCGTAGCCTGAACTATGTTTGACCTGATTCTTACTTCAACGGGATACCTAGGCGCCCCAACGGCTCAGTCATATAACCCTAGGAAATGGAAACTGGAGCAGAATTTTTGAGAAGAAATCTTGAAAATTCACAAGAGAAGATCGACATCCAACAAAGAGAATGAAGATCAGCAAAGACTTCAGATCCACTCAGATTGGTATTATCTCAAACAAGTTTAAACTGGGGCAGAAATTTTGAGGAAGACCTCAAAAGTTCCACCAAATACCGGGACATATTCCAAATTCCCCAACACCAGAGGTTAAAGCTTTGGAAACCACCAACTGTAACAAAGTCTGGGTAGACTCAATTTTTGGATATGGTAGAACTACTTGAAGAAACCCTCCAACAATAATCATGAGTTTTGAAAACCATCCATTGGATATAGTCAGAACCGCGAGGAAGACGTTCATTGAGCTAGTACATGACATGACTGGCAGAAATTTTCTAAAATTTTACAGAAGTTTTCAAAATTATTTTCAAAATTTAACACTATTTTCAAAAAATTTTATAACTCACTTACTTAGTACTTGTACATGTAGAAAGCAGGACACTAATAAATAAAACCAGGTAAAATTATTTTATAACTGCCATAATGGCCATCACATATCATTTCCACAGAGGCCATTATATATATGTTGATGCGCTAGAAACAACACTGGTGTCAAGGATATCATCAGCATTCAATATCTGTTGATGCGCTAGACACAATGCTGGCGTTGAGGATATCATCACCATTCAATATTTGTTGACGCGCTAGACACAATGATGGTGTCGAGGATATCATCATCATTCAATATATGACAACACGCTAGACATAACGTTGGCGTAGAAGATATCATCAGCATTTAATATTTGTCGACACTCTAGACACAACGCTGGCGTAGAGGGTATCATCAGCATCCAATATATCTGTCGACACGCTAGACACAACGCTGGCATCGAGGATATCATCAGCATTCAACATCACAACTATGCGGGAATTACCTTATCAGCAATAGGTATCAAATAGCACATGAGGTAAACAAGGAAAAGAAGGTGAAAGCAGACGAAGAAGCCTCTAGTAACTAGCTTTTCTATTCTTCCCCGCACGGGAAATTATCTTCTTTCATGTTATTTCCCCTTTTCCCTAAAAATTGTATCCCTGTTTCGTCATCTTTTGTAAATATTTATGCCCTTTTTGTGTCTATATGAGTTGGGTGTTAATGGATTGACTTTGAGGAAGCATATCTTTTCTTCAAAAAATCATTAGGCCTGAAACCTTGGCTCAAAAAGGGTCACCCCAATTAGGATACGCATTATTTTAATGTGTTGTGTTATATAACTGTTTTATGTGGTTATATGCGTTGGTTGAGATCAAAGGCAAGTTTATCCACTACGACCTACGGATGAATTTGGTTATGACTCGAACAACTCTGTGTGATTATTTCTTGTCAAATATTTTGCATTACTTATCACATACGGAAACTAACATATTTGCCTTTGAGTTGTTTTACTTTGGAGATAACAAAAATTACTCTGTGTTGATAAACTGACGGAACATCTCTACTTTACCCGATCGAAAGCACAGAAAATCCCATCCTCGGATCATTATTCAAAAATAATTGGAAATGACGAAGAAAGCGCACTGGCTATCTGGGATAATGTGATAGCGGAACAGAATGACATGATTGCGAAACTTGTAAGAAAATTAGAATTGCTTCAGGAGGAAATAAATAGCACTCGAGAATTGGCTAACTTGGCCATCACCGTCAATGCACCTGCTTCGGGGGGACACGGGACTCCACTCCAAATCCCTCCCCTCAGTACCCCTATTCTCGGGGACCAACCAACTAACGTATCATCCGACATTGCTCCTCCATTTGTTCAAAACACTAATCGTGAAAATAATCCAGACGCCTACCATTCACAAAGTCCATCCGCAAACCCACAGAACCCGTCTTCAAATACATTCCCAAATCCTCAAAACACATTCTCAAATCAACAAAACGCATTCCCCAATCAGCAAGATTTACTCCAAAAATCCACAAAATACGGTAAACCTACCTTCGAATCCTCCAAATTCATTTCCAAATCCACAAAATCCCTCTCATATTTTGCCAAACTACTTACAAGTCCCACATAACCTTCCCAATTTCCAAAATGTTCTCGCAACTTACCAACCAAATTCCCTCCATCTGCAAAATCAAGCCTTCCTTCCAAATTCCCTTCAAGCCATCATATCCCCTGATATTTATAAACCTCTTCCTAACCCCGAGATGGACCATTACGAGAAGAAGGAGAAGGGAATGGAGGGCCTAGCATGAAAGGAATTTACTAGACATGCAAGAAGAGATCATGAGGATCAAAGAGTCTCACAGGGCCAAGGACCACGATGGTTTGGGGTTTGATGATTTGTGTGTTCATCCAGGAGTAGACTTACCAGAAGGATACAAGGTCCCTAAGTTTAAGATATTTGATGGTACCAGAAATCCAATGGCCCATCTAAGAAGGTACTGCGACCAACTAGTAGGGACAGAGAAAAATGAGGCGTTATTAATGTGCCTATTCAGTCGAAGTTTGAATGGTGAAGCCTTGGAGTGGTTCATGTCTCAGGAGCTGAAAAGGTGGACTGGTTGGAGGACATTGGTCAAGAGTTTCCTTGATCGGTTCGCATTCAACATTGAAATAGTCCCTGATCGGTATTCACTAGATTGGATTAAACAAAAGTGCGTTGAGATATTTTGAGATTATGCTTTTAATTGGAGGAAATAAGGTGCCAAAGTGCAGCCCCCTATGTCCGAGGAGGAAATGGTATCCGTGTTCTCTCACGCTCAAGAAGGAGAATATTATACCAAGATGGTGTCCCTGTCAGAGCGACCTTTGTAGATTTGGAAAAAATAGGAGAATCATTAGATGAAGGTATTCAGACAGGAAAAATTGCCAAAACCCCGACATCATCTAGAACTGTCATGTTTTCTAAGAAGAAGAAGGAAGAGGTAGGTGGGGTTTCTGCCAATTCTATTACAAAATTGAAACAACGGTTTAAATCTAGAAATGTTTTATCTTCCACGCCATCAACTAACCTTCTGCACACATTCTACGTCCACCCCCAATACCAAACTCCACTCCCAAACATCCCACTATCATACCATGCTCCACAGCCAAATATCTTTCCCCAATACCCAGTTCTACCTCCAAATTATCAGTCTCATTTCCAAACTACTCCCCCAAATAGCCGAACAAATTTCCAAACACCTCCAAATTACCACCAAGTACCCACTCCTACAAACCTGAGCCCGTAACCCCCAGCGTCCAAACCACGAAAAGAAACCTTCCCGAAACTTCACCCCACTAGCTGAAAGTCACACCCAACTGTTTAAGATTGAAGAATGTTGGTCATTTGCAACCAGTACAGCCAAATCCTGTCAATCCTAGCTCCCGGTTTTATCACCCTAATAAAAAATTTTCCTATCATTCAGGGGCAGCAGGGCATAGTACCGAGGACTGTCTTAATCAAAAGATGATTTTCAAACAGTCCGGATAACCGCAAGTTAGCGGTCGTTTTAGGTGCCTAACACCTTCCTAAAATGTTAATAAGAACTGATTATCTAGAATCTCTAACTTAAAACAATTTTCCTATTTTGAATCGTTTGAAGTAACTCTCTAAAGGTTTCTTAATTCCTTTTCAAAATTAACTGGCGACTCTCTTCAAAAGTCAAAATTTCTGAAAAACAGTTGCCATTATCAAGAAACGAATCTCCAAAGGGTGATATAATATTTATCATTTTAATAACTAAATTTCTTAAAGGATGTGTCAAATCAAATATAGGCAAGCAAAAATGCACGAAGAGAGTAGCCTTGAAGGATTAAAAGAAGTTGTTTGTAATAGTTTGTTTGTGATAGCATCGACAAGAGGTGACATCGATTATATGGAAATGCCAACACAAGCAAACAGATAGAATAGAATTTATTTGATTCTTTGGATGGTGCAGTGATATTGATAGAATACTAAATCGTAGATCAAAACCATGTGTTTGGAATGTTTACTTATTAGAAAGGAATATTTAGTAAATATTATTTATATAGAAGGGTAGAGAAATACTACCATTAAAATATTAGTCCATTATTAGGCAACTCGTTTAATAACCTCTAGAGCACGAGTTCGAAGACTTCACAGTGCCAAGATTCTGCTGGTGCTTTTAACTACTACTACAACAACCCTACAATAACAAACAGAATAGTAAGTGGTGAGTTAAACTTACCGACCAGCAATGAGAACAATAACTGAATCATATGAAAGTTGCCTTAAACATAACATATAAGTAGTCCTGGTTTCCATCTGGGACTTCAACTCAAGATCTCTGTAATGACCCTTACGGCCATTTTCCTATATTTTCATATAATTTTAGTACTAACTAAATGTATCGTTGATTATTTAATTTAATTTGGCATTTGGTAGAAATATAATTTAGTACCCTTATAGAATATTTTCGACATTGATAAAATTCGTTAAGTGGTGATATATTTATATTATTTTATAATAAATTTTTTGTGATTTACTATTATTTTATGCGGAGATAGTAATTTAAAATATTAAAATATTATTATTATATAATATAGGTTTTGTTAAAAATAATTTTCTATTAATTATGATATATTCAAAGTATTATAATTATTTTTACCATGAATTTATGCAATACCCGATTATGTACGCAATGTAAAGAAAATAATTCAACCTTACACATATGGAAAGAAGCATGGCAGGCATATATGTGTCCATGAATTGGCCATTTGGGAAGTGTTTTACTTTCTCTTATATATACATATATATCCTTAGTCTTTTTTTTTTACTATAAAGAATGCAAAAGAAAAAAAAAACTTTCCAACCACTAACTTATTTCTAGGTTCCTTGAAAATATTACATCTGCCATCCCCTTACCGTTGGGTTTCTGTTTTTTTTTTCATATCTGGTCCTTCGTTTGTTTCTTTTAAATTACTTAGATTTCTTATTTAGCCTTACATAATTGCTTATAAGTTAAAAGGTGTTGTGGAAAATAATTTATTTAATGTTATTCAAATCCGAGTTCTAGTGGGATACTATTTGGAGGTTTCACGTAAAAATATTCTAGATTTGGAATTCATGAAGGCTAGGTTTACCCTATTTTTTTTGATTGAGCTTACTTGCCAAAAATGTTAACTATTATGTTGGCTTTGGATAAGTGCTTGTAGATACATATTATTTGATATGTATAAACTGTCCTATTTATTCGAATTGGAACCCCGTTGTAGTAGATTTTGGTATTTTATCTTTCGATATAATATCGCACATATCACTTTTTAATTGAAAAATCTTTAATTTAGCCCTTGTTAATTAAAATTGGTGGATGATTATTTAGACGTTGACATTGTTATAATATGGAATGGATTTTACTATTAACGGTGGATTATGGTTACTATAAGTTCCGGTTTGAGTCCGGCAATTGATTATTATGATTACTATGAGTACCGGTTTGAGTCCGGCAATTGACTATTATTGTTACCATGAGCTCCGGTTCGAGTCCGGCATCTGATAATAGTTGGGGTTACACTGAGTTCCGGTTCGAGTTCGGCATCTGATTATTTATGTTTACTTTCATCACTTGTGTGTCCCACTGGCTTATGGGGGTACGATTAGGTTAATTGTCTCCTTCAATGTGCCTAGCGGGCTTATGGGGGCTCAGTTAGGTTATGGTTGATTTAATTGTTATTACCGCATTATTTTTTTGTATCGTACAAGTTTATTACTTTATAGCCGTTGCATAGCTTGGTAGTTGTTTACCTTTTCATCCTTATTTACTAATAACTCAGATTACGTCCTTGCATTGTAGTTACATCTTTTCTGTATTAAGCTCAGTCGGCCGATGATGTCTACTGAGTACCCATTGTTTTGGTACTCATACTACACTTCCGCATCTTTTTTCCTGATGCAGATCGAGGTACTAGCATTTGGCGTTGACGTTGTTCCTACCTTTCAGTGCTGGTTTAGAGCGGGGTGAGCTTACTGTCGTCCGAGGCTGATCCTCCTCCATCTACTCTAGTTAGTCTTTTTCACTCAAAACTACTTGTGTACATTTTAGATTTTTGGCTAGTACTCTGGGTACCTGTTAGTAGTGGCTCTAGTACTGACCTTATCAGGTCTTGGGAGGGATTCAATTGTATAGTTGGTCCTTTTTCCTCCTTTCTTTTTTATATAATACATATGTTCTCTTCTTAGTTTTCACTTATTATTGTGGTTGTTATTATCATACGCGATCTTTTATTTTGTCTCTGTCTATTAGCCCATTACCTATCATTCTGGACTATGGTGTGGCTTGTCTACTGGTGGTATAAGGTAGGCGCCATCACGACTTGAGAAATCGGGTTGTGACAAGTTGGTATCAGAGCATAGGTCATACTGGTATTGTTAGTACTGGAGCCGATGTTTAGTAGAGTCCTGCGGATCGGTATGGAGACGTCTGTATCCTATCCTTGGGAGGCTACAGAGCATTTTTAGGAAAAAAAATCTCATTTTCTTGAAATATTTTGTGCGTTGAGTCTATTTAAGTTGTAATCTTTTTTATTGGTTCACTCTTTACGCAGATAGATAGGACACGAGGTTCAAGAGCAGGGGGTCCGGACCGCGGGTCCACTTCTAGAGTTCTATCTTGGGGTCGAGGTCGACCCAAATATCAGGGGCAGGGTAGAGCAGCAGCCCCTATTTGAGATCAGGTCAAGGATCTAGAACTTGATCCTATTATAGCTCCGGGGATTAAGATAGCTCCATATATTCCGCCATATCAGCAAGTGGACCAGGGGGCAGCCCAGGCTCTATCCGGCTTTATATCTTCTTCGGTTATTCGGGATACATTAGTTCAGTTATTGGGGTTAGTTGGTGGTCCACTGGTCGTGGGAGTTCAGCCAGCAGGATAGGGTGGTGTAGATTTAGGGGTACAGCCTGCGGCAGCGGCGCCTAAGGTAGAGGTTTCGCCAGCACTAGTAGTCCCACAGCCGGTAGTATCCTAGCCACTTATTTATACAGAGGAGTAGAAGATGTTGGGTCGATTTTTGAAATTGACTCCACCCAGGTTTGTCGGGACCCCGGGAGAGAATGCTTATGAGTTCCTATCCAATTGCGAGCAACGGTTGCAGAATTTGGGGCTGGTTGAGGCACGAGGAGTAGACTTTATTTCTTATCAATTCGACATGGCAGCGAGGAGATGGTGGACAAGTTATCTTGATTTCAGGCTAGCTGGATCTCCACCAGTGACTTGGACTCAATTCTCTGAGGCTTTCTTGGGGAAGTATATGCCTCGTAGCATGCATGAGCGTCTCTGGGATAAGTTTACCGCATTGAGACAGGGATCTATGATGGTGGCTAAGTATAAGGCGAGATTCCATGAGTTAGCTAGACACGCCACTATGATTTTGGATACGGAGTATGAGCGGATTCGATGCTTTGTTAGCGGATTGAGATTATCACTCCGTAAAGCTACACAGAGTTTTGTGACTTCAGGGAAGTCTTTTTTGGAGATAGCCGAGCATGTTTATTCCATAGAGGAGATAGATCATGAGGCCCAAGGGGGCAGCGATAAGAGACCACGCTACCAGGGTAGTTATAGTGGTTCACAGTCCTCAAGTCGAGGATTTCATAGTCGGTACCCTCATCAGTAGCCTTCCCAGTATCAGGGTCAGCCTAGTCGGCCAGTTCAGGCATCGCTTCAGATATCCGACAGGGGTTATCCAGTCTATTGTAGTTCCAGTGGTCAGAGTAGCAGCCAGCCGCAGAGGGTTGTTCAGTCAGGATCGTCGAGTAAGGGTGGTCATTCTGGATTCGATGGACCTTTTAGTCAGAGTAGGGTGCCCGGGGTATGTTATGACTGTGGAGTTATTGGTCACTTTGCTCATGAGTGTCCCCGATGTAGGATGATTGAGCCTCTAGTTCTAGTTGTGCAGCCGATCAGATAAGTGCCACCGTTAGGTAGGGTTGGTGTACAGGGTCGTAGAGGTGGTTCCCAGGGTTTTAGAGGTGGTCTACAGGGAGGTAGGGCAGGCGGTCGGGCAGGTACCCAGTCTAGTAGTGGACAGGGTAATTTGTATGCAGTTCCAAGTAGATCAGGGGTTGAGGCTTCGGATACTGTGATCACAAGTATGATTTCTGTGTTCCATCAGCCAGCTTCTGCTTTGTTTGATCTCGGTTCCACCTTTTCATATGTTTCTACTTATTTTGCATTGCGACTGGGTTTATGTTCGGAGTCTTTATCTGTGCCTTTACGTGTGGCTACCCCATTAGGTGACTCTTTAGTAGTGGATCGGGTATATGGATCTTGTTTGGTTACTATTCAGGAGTTTGATACTCATATTGACCTTATTGTCCTAGATATGGTAGATTTTGACGTAATTCTAGGCATGAATTGGTTGTCTCCTTACCATGCAGTCTTGGATTATTTTGCTAAGACCATTACCTTAGCTTTGCCTGGCATACCCCCAGTTGTGTGGCAGGGTTCTGTTAGTCACGCACCGACGGGGATTATTTCATACATTCGGGCTAGGAGATTCATATCGAGGGGTTGTAAGTCTTTTCTTGCATATATTTGGGATGTTAGTATTGAGAGTTCCCTACTTGACTCTGTCCCTGTTGTTCGCGAGTTTTCTGATGAATTTTCGACCGACCTACCTGGCCTTTCTCCTTAGCATGATGTAGAGTTTATTATTGACCTCGAGCCTGGCACCCAACCTATTTTTATGGCTTCGTATCGTATGGCTCCTGCTGAGTTGAAGGAGTTGAATAGTCAGGTTCAGGATCTTCTGGGTAAAGGATTTATCAGACCGAGTGTATCTTCTTGGGATGCTCCAGTTTTGTTTGTAAAGAAGAAAGATGGCTCTTTACGTATTTGTATCGACTATAGGCAGTTGAATAAGGTTATTATGAAGAATAAGTATCCTATGCCTCACATTGATGATTTATTTGATCAGCTTCATGGTGCGGCGATGTTTTCTAAGATTGATTTGAGGTCTGGTTACCATCAGTTGAGAGTTAGGGCTACAGACATCCCTAAGACATCCTTCAGGAGTCATTATGGTCATTATGAATTCCTGGTGATGTCTTTTGGGTTGACTAATGCTCCAGCAGCTTTTATGGATCTAATGAATCGCATGTTCAGGCCATATTTGGACTCTTTCATAATAGTATTTATTGATGACATTCTGGTTTATTCGAGGAGTAAGGAGGAGCACGAGCAACATTTGAGGACTATACTTCGCACTTTGAGAGACCACAGGCTTTATGCCAAGTTCTCAAAATATGAGTTTTGGCTTAAGTCTGTAGATTTCTTAGGGCACATAGTGTCCAAGGACGGTATTATGGTAGACCCAGCCAAGATTGAGGTTATTTGCAATTGGTCTAGGCCTACATCACCTTTTGAGGTTCGCAATTTTATTAGGTTGGTAGGTTACTACAGGCGGTTCATTGAGGGCTTTTCTTCTATTGCAGCCCCTATGACTAGATTGACCAGGAAGGAGGTTCTGTTTCAGCGATCTGCGAGTTGTGAGGTGAGCTTTATGAAGCTCAAGAATTTTCTTACTTCATCTCCTATTCTGAATCTTCCTGTTGAGGGCGAGGGTTTTACTGTTTATTGCGATGCATCTGGTGTTGGGTTGGGGTGTGTTCTGATGCAGCGTGGCCGTGTTTTGCATATGTATCGAGCCATTTGAAGGTGTATGAGCGCAACTACCCCACCCATGACTTAGAGTTGGCAGCGATAGTATTTATGTTTAGGATTTAGAGGCATTATATGTATGGGGTCCGCTGTGAGATATTTACTGATCACCGCAGTCTTCAGTATATTATGACCCAGAAGGAGCTTAATTCGAGGTAGTGCAGGTGGATTGAGTTGCTAAAAGACTATGATATCTCTATTCTCTACCATCCGGGCAAGGTAAATATGGTAGCGGATGCCTTGAGTTGAAAGTCAGTAAGTATGGGTAGCTTAGCTTTTATTTCAGCTTCTCAGCAGCCGTTGGCTTTGGACATTCAGTCCTTAGCTAACATGATGGTTCGTTTGGATATTTCTGACCCTCGGAGAATCATTGCTAGTGTTGAGGCCAAATTCACCTTGTTGGAGCAGATTCAGAGTCGTCAGTTCGAGGATGACAGGCTTCGCAGCCTTCCAGAGCAGGTGTTGAGGGGTGAGTCTTAGCAGGCTACCCTATATTCTGAGGGTGTCTTGAGGTTTGACGATCGTATTTATGTTCCAAAGGTTGGAGATTTGATCCTGTTGATTCTTCGTGAGGCTTATAGCTCCAGATACTCTATTCACCCCGGGACAGCTAAGATGTATAGGGATTTAAAGAAGCATTATTGGTGGAGTGGTATGCGAAGAGATATAGTAGGGTTTGTGGCTCGATGTCTTTGCTGTCAGCAAGTAAAGGCTGAGCATCAGAGACCTGGTGGATTGCTTCAGCAGCTACCCATTCCCGAGTGGAAATGAGAGTGAGTTACTATGGATTTCGTAGGTGGATTACCTCGTACATTGCGTGGTTTCGATAGGATTTAGGTCATCGTGGATTGATTGACCAAGTCTGCATATTTTATCCCCGTTTGAGTTTTCTACAGTGCCAAGAGGTTAGCTCGTGTTTACATTCAGGAGGTGGTTCGCCTACATGGGTCCCTGTGTCCATTATTTCCGACTGAGGCTCTCAGTTCACTTCTAGCTTTTGGAGGGCATTTCAGGGGGAGTTGGGGACCAAGGTTGAAATAGGTACAACCTTTCATCCCCAGACTGATGGGCAGTCAAAGCGGACTATCCAGGTTCTAGAGGATATGCTCCGCGCTTGTGTGTTAGATTTTGGAGGTCAATAGGACCAGTTTCTACCTTTGGCAGAGTTTGTTTATAATAGCAACTTTCACTCGAGTATTCAGATGGACCCGTTTGAGGCATTGTATGGTAGGAGATGTCGATATCCTATTGGTTGGTTTGAGACTTCTGAGGCTAGACCTCGTGGCACAGATTGCTTTGTGATTTGTTGGATCATGTTCGAGTGATTCAGGTAGGCTACAAGCAGCTTAGAGCAGACATAGGAGTTATGTTGATCTCAGACGTCGTCCATTGAGTTTCAGAGTTGGTGATAGGGTCTTCCTGCGAGTATCACTCATGAAGGGTGTGATGAGGTTCGGGAGGAGGGGCAAACTTAGCCCTAGATATATTGGACCTTTTAAGATCCTACAGAGAGTTGGGGAGGTAGCTTATGTGTTGGCATTGCCACCTGCCTTCTCAGCCATTCACCCGATGTTTCATGTATCTTTGTTGCGGCATATATTCCAGATGAGTCACACGTACTTCAGTGGGACTCGGTTCAGTTAGACGAGGGGTTGGCGTTTGTAGAGGAGCCAACGTCTATTTTGGCGAAGGATGTCAGGCGGTTGCGCTCCAGGGACATTCCGGTAGGTAAGGTTCAGTGGCGTCACTGTCCAGTTGAGGAGGCTACTTGGGAGATCGAGTGTGTTATGTGCACCCAGTATCCCTACCTGTTTGAGCCTTCAGGTATGGCCTTATCTTTTACTTTCGCGGATGAAAGTCCTTTTAGTAGTGGATGTTGTAATGACCCTTACGACCATTTTCCTGTATTTTCATATAATTTTAGTACTAACTAAACGTATCGTGAATTATTTAATTTAATTTGGCATTTGGTAGAAATATAATTTAGTACCCTTATAGAATATTTTCGACATTGATAAAATTCTTTAAGTGGTGATATATTTATATTATTTTATAATAAATTTTTTGTGATTTACTATTATTTTATGCGGAGATAGTAAATTTAAAATATTAAAATATTATTATTATATAATATAGGTTTTGTTAAAAATAATTTTTTATTAATTATGATATATTCAAAGTATTATAATTATTTTTACCATGAATTTATGCAATACCCGATTATGTACGCAATGTAAAGAAAATAATTCAACCTTACACGTGTGGAAAGAAGCATGGCAGGCATATATGTGTCCATGAATTGGCCATTTGGGAAGTGTTTTACTTTCTCTTATATATACATATATATCCTTAGTCTTTTTTTTTTTACTATAAAGAATGCAAAAGAGAAAAAAAACTTTCCAACCACTAACTTATTTCTAGGTTCCTTGAAAATATTGCATCTGCAATCCCCTTACCGTTGGGTTTCTGTTTTTTTTTTCCATATCTGGTCCTTCGTTTGTTTCTTTTAAATTACTTAGATTTCTTGTTTAGCCTTACAAAATTGCTTATAAGTTAAAAGGTGTTGTGGAAAATAATTTTTTTGATGTTATTCAAATCCGAGTTCTAGCGGGATGCTATTTGGAGGCTTCACGTAAAGATATTCTAGCTTTGGCGTCCAAGTAGGTTAGGTTTACCCTATTTTTTTGATTGAGCTTACTTACCGAAAATGTTAACTATTATGTTAGTTTTGGATAAGTGCTTGTAGATACGTATTATTTGATATGTATAAATTGTCCTATTTATTCGGATTGGGACCCCGTTGTAGTAGATTTTGGTATTTTAGCTTTCGATATAATATAGCACCTATCACTTTGAGACATAAAATTTAATTGCAAAATCTTTAATTTAGTTTTAATTAAAATTGGTGGATGATTATTTAGACGTTGACATTATTATAATATGGAATATTA
The DNA here is from genome assembly GCA_030864225.1 of Capsicum baccatum var. pendulum. Classification (NCBI taxonomy): domain Eukaryota; kingdom Viridiplantae; phylum Streptophyta; class Magnoliopsida; order Solanales; family Solanaceae; genus Capsicum; species Capsicum baccatum. Next base: position 140,468,548 of record CM061551.1, on the reverse strand, counting down.
TCGGTGGGTTATGGTTACTATAAGTTCCGGCTCGAGTCCGGCAATTGATTATTATGATTACTATGAGTACCGGTTCGAGTCCGGCAATTGACTATTATTGTTACTATGAGCTCCGGTTCGAGTCCGGCATCTGATAATAGTTGGGGTTACTCTGAGTTTCGGTTCGAGTCCAGCATTTGATAATAGTTGGGGTTTATGTTTACTTTCATCACTTGTGTGTCCCACCGGCTTATGGGGGTACGGTTGGGTTAATTGTCTTCTTCAGTGTGCCTAGCGGGCTTATGGGGGCTCGGTTAGGTTATGGTTGATTTAATTGTTGTTACTGCATTATTTTTTTGTATCGCACAAGTTTATTACTTTATAGCCGTTGCATAGCTTGATAGTTGTTTACCTTTCCATCCTTATTTACTAATAACTCAGATTACGTCCTTGCATTGTAGTTACATCTTTTCTGTATTAAGCTCAGTCGGCCAATGATGTCTACTGAGTACCCGTTGTTTTGGTACTCATACTACACTTCCGCATCTTTTTTCCTGATGCAAATCCAGGTACTAGCATTCGGTGTTGACGTGGTTCTTACCTTTCAGTGCTGGTTTAGAGCGGGGTGAGCTTACTGTCGTCCGAGGCTGATCCTCCTCTATCTACTCTAGTTAGTCTTTTTCACTCGAGACTACTTGTATATATTTTAGATTTTTGTCTAGTACTCTGGGTACCTGTTAGTAGTGGCTCTAGTACTGACCTTATCAGGTCTTGGGAGGGATTCCATTGTATAGTTGGTTCTTTTTCCTCCTCTCGTTTTTATATAATACATATGTTCTCTTCTTAGTTTTCACTTATTATTGTGGTTGTTATTATCATACGCGATCTTTTATTTTGTCTCTGTCTATTAGCCCATTACCTATCATTCCAGGCTATGGTGTGGCTTGCCTACTGGTGGGATAAGGTAGGCGTCATCACGACTTGAGAAATCGGGTCGTGACAATCTCAAACCAGAGGTTTTGTACCCGAACAACCCTCATTTCCTGGTCCTGTAATGACAGAAAGTAACTTGTCGAGATCAATGATTACGAGGATCATTTATTCCCACTCAAAGCTGCAAACAGTTAACCTCAATTGCGGACTTGTTTATTTACCTCTTTTTCATACTTCATGTTAAGATTCTCGATATCATCACCCCAGCAGACTGCCAAACCAGGAGCCTCGTTTGAAACAAAACAAAGGTCAGGCGCCTCATGAAGAGCACTGAAAGAATCTCTGGTCGCATGATCTTCCAGAAGATAAGAAAATTTTAGTGATGTCTTGTCAAATTGTTGAGTATAGATAAAGAAATTCTTTTGTACTAGCAGATCAGGGTTTCAGTGCCGTTATATATACATACACACATATTAACCAAACCTTTCCGTGGCTCTTCCTTGAACCCAAAAATTCAAATTTAGCAGCATATCTCATAATAGACAGCAAAAAATGTGTATATGCAGCACACATGGTATGAAAAAAATAAAACAAAGGCCTTAATCCCTGTACTGAAGAATTCTAAATGCCCTTTCTTTGCGACCCCCTTTGTCAACACATCGGCAATGTCATTGATTTCAACACAGAGAAATTCTGTTTCATTAGTATAACTCCGAGTAGCGGTGTATTGTGGACATCTACTAAAATTCCTCCAGCTGGTTTGCTAATGACAGCACACTCCTTAAGAGTGGCTGGTTTGCTAATGACAGCACACTCCTTAAGAGTGTCATATATGCCTTCCATCTATCTAATTGCAGATCGCAAAAGAAACAATGTATGCAAATCAGGGAAATTTTTTCTGAACCTATTACTGAACAGGAAAAAATATAGCTGTTGTTTTCGTGAACTCAGGTTTCTATACTGTTCAGCAGCTCATCGATATTGCTATCCCTCCTCGTGATCACCGGTACAGTTGACTGAAGTCAACACAGCTAGAATACTCATCGCGAAAGAGATGCCTTATGTTCCATCGTGATGACCAATATTTTCCTTCAGTCTGGTCGTGGTCCCTCCCAGACCATGTCAACAAGTTCCGAATGGTATTGTGACTTATACAAAGTCTCAAAACATAATTTAATTATAAACACTAAAAAAGAAGTGTTGGATATGAAACAGGTTTGACAACATAGAAGAACAAATTCATCAGGACGTGGTTGAACAGGATCAAGAAAAAAAACACAGCAGTAAGAAGTAAGACCAGTTAACCTAGGCCCTTAGTTCCAGGCTTCCAGCATTAAAAAGTGCCGCAGATGCATAGATTCAATATCATCCTTGTGGAAGACTGCTGGATGATAATGTTGGTCAACAATTGTTGCTCTCCTTTTGTCAACAATTGTTGCTCATATTTCAACAATTGTGGATGATGAAGACATTTGTGACTTTGTGTTTTCAACATCGGTGGCTGCATTCATATATGAAGGCAAGACTTTTGAGGTCCAGATTTGGCTATAAAAGCCAATGCTACTTCATTTGCAAATACACCTCCACAACATTTCAATAGCCAATCTCTCCTTTATATTTTCTTCTTTCTCTACTTCTTGGTTGAGTATTTCTATACTCGTAGAGAATTTGTAAGGGGCTATTTTGTCTTGTTAGTCCCGAGAAAATATTTTGTACTCTCGTCAATATTAGTGGAATCTTTGGCTCTCTCGCCGGTGGTTTTTTACCTCTATTTAAAGAGGGTTTTTCCACCTAAAACCTTGGTGTCAATTTTACTGTTTTTATTAATTTCTCGGAATCTTTGGTTGAATTTATCACGCTTCCACACTCTGTAGCCCTACAAATTGGTATCAGAGCCACGATAATTCAACCGGGATTTTTTATTTTTTTAAAAAAAAATGTCGACAAAGTTCGATATTGAGAAATTTGATGGTAAAATTAGTTTTGCTATCTGGCGAGTCCAAATGCTGGCTGTTCTTACCCAGAATGGCCTAAAGAAGGTTCTGTCCGACAAATCGGCGAAGCCAGCCACTACAACGGAGGAGCAGTGGGAAGAGACGGATGAAAAGGCGTTATCTACAATCCAATTATGCTTGTCCCGTGAGGTGCTACGCGAAGTCATCAATGAGAAAACTGCAGCCGGCATATGGAGTAAATTGGAGTCTCTGTACATGACCAAAAGTCTTGCAAATAAACTCCGGTTAAAGGAGCGACTTTTCACACTCCGTATGTCTGAAGGTACACCCATCCAATCTCATCTTGGTGAATTTAATTCCATCATAATTGATTTGGAAAATCTGGATGTCGAAATTGATGATGAGGATAAAGTCGTACTACTTATTGTTTCTTTGCCACCCTCATATAGACATTTCAAAGAAATTATGCTATATGGTAATAATGTTACCTTGAGCTTTGATGATGTCAAGTCTAACCTACTGTCCAAAGAAAAATTTGATACCCAAATTCATTCTGAAAGTTCGGGTGAGGGACAAGTAGTTAGAGGGAGAAGCCACGAAGTAGGTGCTAGCGGTAAAAACCAATCCAAATCCAAAGGTAAAAACTCTAAGTATTGCCGTTATTGCAAGAAAAGAAATCATGAAATCTCTGAGTGCTACAAATTAAAAAATAAGCAAAACAGAGAAGATAAGGGTAAGCAACCCGAAAAATCTGCCGAAGCTAGTTTTGTAGAAACCGAATCTGATGGAGAGTGTTTTATTGCTTCTGGTACTGAACAAAGGTCAAAAAATGAGTGGGTTCTTGATTCTGGTTGTACATTTCATATGTCTCCTAATAGAGACTGGTTTACCACCTATGAATCTTTTAATGGTGGTCTTGTCTTAATGGGCAACGATGCTCAATGCAAAGTTGTCGGCAAAGGCACAATCAAAATCAAGACACATGATGGAGTCATTAGAACTTTGACCAGTGTCAGACATGTCCCTGATTTGAAACGGAATCTCATTTCCCTAGGCACTCTTGAATCTCAAGGGTGTAGATACTCAGCTGAAGGTGGAGTTTTAAAAGTGTCCAAAGGAGCTCTTGTGTTACTAAAGGCAATTCGATCTGGTAGTTTGTATTTGCTTCAGGGTTCAACTGTTATAGGTTCTGCAGCCGTCGCCTCATCCAACAAAGACAACACGAAGTTGTGGCATTTGAGGTTGGGCCACATGAGTGAGAAGGGAATCCAAATTTTTAAAAAGAAAGGTTATCTTGGCAACCATTGTACCGGTAAGGTCGATTTCTGCGAGCATTGCATTTTTGGTAAGCAGAGAAAGGTTAGCTTTTCAAAAGCCATTCACAGGACCAAAGGTACTTTGGACTACACCCATTCAGATCTTTGGGGTCCATCGAGAGTTCCCTCCAGAGGTAAATGTCATTATATGTTGACATTTATTGATGATTTTTCACGTAAACTCTGGGTATATTTTCTCAAGTAAAAGAATGAAGTTTTTTCCACCTTTAAAGAGTGGAAATTATTAATTGAGAACCAGACTGGCAAGAAGATCAAGAGGCTAAGGACAGACAATGGCCTCGAATTTTGTTCTAATGAGTTTAATGATTTCTGCAAAAAAGAAGGTATTGCCAGACATTTCACCGTTCCAAGAACTCCACAACAAAACGGAGTTGCTGAAAGGATGAACAGAACTATCTTGGAGAAAGTTCGTTGTATGCTCTCCCATTCTACTCTGGGGAAAGAATTTTGGGCAGAAGCAGCTTCAACATCATGCTACTTGATAAACCGCTCACCAAATCGATCACTCGACTGCAAAATTCCAGAAGAAGTTTGGTCAGGTAACCCTGTTGATTATTCTAATTTTAGAATATTTGGTTGCCCTGCTTATTCTCATGTGAACGGGGGAAAATTGGAAACTCGTGCTAAGAAATGCATTTTCTTAGGTTATGGCCTAGGGGTTAAAGGATATCGTTTGTATGACCCTGAATCTCGCAAAATATTTCATAGTCGGAATGTAACCTTTAATGAAAATGGTATGCTATCTTCTGGAAAAGATACTGTTTTCCCTCCACTGATACAGGTGATCAGGAGGATGTTCGAGAGAAGGTGGAGTTTGAGACTGAAGCTCCCATTCTGGAAACAAATATCCCTAATTCTTCCACCACTCAAAAAGATGAAGTCACTGCTGAACAAATGAGTCCACGACAACATCCACCTCAACGTCGAGGTTTACCACAACCATGGTCTATGGCTCAAGAATTTTCACAACAAAGGCCAAGAAAACCGACTCAAAGACTGATCACAGAATCTGCCAACATTGCTTATGCATTGACTGCTGCACAAGAGATGGGTGAAGATGGTGAACCCAAGAATTATTCTGAAGCTATCTCTGGTGATGACTCAGCAAAGTGGACTGCTGCTATGCAAGAAGAAGTCGAGAGTCTTCTCAAAAATAAAACATGGGATTTGGTGATGTTACCGGAAGGCAAGCGAGTCATTAGTTACAAATGGATCCTACGTTACTTGAAGAGTTCTCCTGATATTGGTTTGGTATTTGATAGACAAAGGTCTGATCCAGGAGGCGTAGTTGGTTATGTTGACGCCGACTACGGTGGTGATTTAGATCGGAGAAGATCACTTTCAGCCTATATCTTTACACTCTGCGGCTCTGCTATCAGTTGGTATTCATCACTTCAAGCCATTGCGGCTTTGTCCACCACTGAAGCAGAATATATTGCTGCTACTGAAGGAGTGAAAGAGGCTATCTAGCTCCGAGGCTTGGTTGCTGAACTTGGTTTACAACAACACATTCTTGTTATGTTCTGCGACAGTCAGAGTGCTGTCCACTTGGCCAGGAATAGCAAGCATCACTCAAAGACCAAGCATATTGATATTAAACGCCACTTTATCCGAGATATTGTTGATGCAGGAGAAATTACTGTGGAAAAAATCCATACAACTGAAAATCCTGCAGATATGTTAACCAAACCACTTCCAGCCGCTAAGTTCGATCATTGCTTGGACTTAGCTGGTATTATTCATTGTTAACAGGTTTTCATGGCGAGAGAGTATTTCCGGTCAAAAGGAGATCAAGGTGGAGATTTGTTGGTCAACAATTGTTGCTCTCCTTTTGTCAACAATTGTTGCTCATATTTCAACAATTGTGGATGATGAAGACATTTGTGACTTTGTGTTTTCAACATCGGTGGCTGCATTCATATATGAAGGCAAGACTTTTGAGGTCCAGATTTGGCTATAAAAGCCAATGCTACTTCATTTGCAAATACACCTCCACAACATTTCAATAGTCAATCTCTCCTTTATATTTTCTTCTTTCTCTACTTCTTGGTTGAGTATTTCTATACTCGTAGAGAATTTGTAAGGGGCTATTTTGTCTTGTTAGTCCCGAGAAAATATTTTGTACTCTCGTCAATATTAGTGGAATCTTTGGCTCTCTCGCCGGTGGTTTTTTACCTCTATTTAAAGAGGGTTTTTCCACCTAAAACCTTGGTGTCAATTTTACTGTTTTTATTAATTTCTCGGAATCTTTGGTTGAATTTATCACGCTTCCACACTCTGTAGCCCTACAGATAATGTGCAATAAGAGACAGACAGACAGAGACAGAGACAAAGAATTCCTCTCACCATTGAGCAAATAAAGCTCGTGCTGCCCACAATAGCTACTAGAATCCATATTTTCTTCACTTAAAGTGTTACCTCTTGTATTAGTTGGACCTTCAACATGAATAATTTCACAGTTCTTGTTTTTCTAGACGGCTCAATGGTGTCATGGTACAACTGAGTGCATATAGTTAGAGCATATTATGTTACATTTAACTCGACAATGATGCTTTTTTTTTAAACTCCTAATTTACCTTTTCGATAGTCGGAATCTCTCTTGCACAATAATATTGAGAAAATGCCCGTGCTAAGCACGGGTACGGGCCATCTAGTGTTTCCATAATTGAACACTAAAAATAACATATGCAGCCAATAGACAAGGCAATCAAATACATGTCATAAGCAGCCATCGAACATTATTGTACACTAGCAGAAGACAAGTACATGCTACATTTTTTAACAGATTTTAGGATAAAGGGTCTTTTAAAAGAAAAAGAGAAAGAAGTGGATATGCTGACAAGAGAAAAACTGCATGAGGGGAATCTGCACGCTATGCACACACTTACTAGAGACAGTGTGTGTGAGACAGAGAACCACAACTATTATGGTTGTTTTATGGTTTATATTTATGAAGGATCCGACTTCTAAAAGACAATAAGCCCTCCTCCTTTTTCCGGGCTTGGGACCGGCTGTGGAATAGTAGAATCCAAACACAGGCGGAGTTAAAAAGTCTGTTCTTTTTCTCTACGTAGGATCAGCATGATCTGCCATCACTGGATCAGACCGGATCAACTGAAATATAGCTAGTTCTGTATCTTCAGAATGTGTAGGGCAAAAGAGAATCAGGTCCAATAAAAGTGCACTGCTCAAGTATAATATATGACATGAATAACTCCGAGTAGCACTATGTTGTGGACATCTACGCAAATTCCTCCAGCTGGTTTGCTAATGACAGCACACTCCTTAAGAGTTTTCATATATGCCTTCCAGCTATCTAATTGCAAATCACAAAAGAAACAATGTAAGCAAATTTTGGAAATTTTTACTGAACAGGAAAAATATTGCTGTTGTTTTTTGTGAACCCAGGTTTCTATGCTGTTCAGCAGCTCATCAATATTGCTATCCCTCCTCGTGACACCTGTACAGTTGACTGAAGTCAACACGGCTAGAATACTCATCGCGAAAGAGATGCCTTGTGTTCGATCATGATGGCCAATATTTTCCTTCACCGTGGTCGTGGTCCCTCCTAAACCATGTCAACAAGTTCCAAACGGTATTGTGACATACAAAGTCTCAAAACATTACCTAAGTATAAACACCAAAAAAGAAGTGTTGGATATGAAACAGGTCTTACAACATAGAAGAACAAATTCATCAGGACGTGGTTGAACGGGATCAAGAAAAAAAACACAGCAGTAAGAAGTAAGACCAGTTAACCTAGGCCCTTAGTTTCAGGCTTCCAGCATTAAAAAGTGCTGGAGATGCATGAGTGAACCATCCTTAATACATAACTGGCAATTCTTGATGGTAGATTCAATATCATCCTTGTGGAAGACTGCTAAATATCAACTGGCAAGTCTTGATGGCGTACTGATCGGGACTTTTTAATGATGTTTGGGATATTCTTCTTCTTATGTGATATTTGAAAGAGAATCATCGTCATATTCTATATCAATTAATTTTGTCAATGATTAAAAGAATAAAAGGCTTCATCAGAGCCATAAGCCTCAAAATTCCACCACTGAAGTTGAAATTTTCTTTTGTTTCCTTTGTTGAACCCTAAAAATCGCATACGCAGCCAATAGACAAGGCAATCTTCTTCTTTTTTCTACCAAACGAACCCTTAATTTCTTAACGGTTTTATATCTGGTACAATATCCAAGAATTTAGAGCTCATCTTTAGCACATTTAAAAACTGTTCCCCATAATTGTACAATTCTTTTTGCTTCTTCCCCCAACATAAAAAGTCAAAGACAGAGAGCCATTACTGGCATGAATTTAGTTTATAAATCATTTAGGTGCGCGTCAGCTGAGTAGCTCTTAGCAAATGTTGCAAAGCGTCCAACCCTTGTGCCAGCAGGTTTTCAAAAAATGGTTTCAATGCTGATGCCACTGGAACCAACAATCAAGGTACTTCATATGAAACTATTAGTTCTATGATGCAGGATGATGGGCCATTGGGAAAAAATCGCACAGCTCCACTGTTAGGAAGGCCCTCCACAGATCTCCAGTGGAGCTTCTGGTTTGGAGTAGGCTGCATATGTCGAGCAAGCCATGAATATTAAAGATCCTGCCCAAAAGCTTTATACTTCAGCAACCATCTAAATAAGTCAGGCTTATCCTCCACCATCTTTACAGATGAAATAAAAGGCATCCATTCAGGAATAGCGTCGTGATCAGAATAGCACTTATAAGCAACTGAAGTCGGCACATCTACTTCCATTTTGACCCTGCAATCTTGACATTCCATGACAGGAGATATAGGTCTAAATGTGATGAGAGAAGGATAAGAGATGTTCCGGAAGGATCTAGAAGTGCTGAAATTGAATCGGTATGTGTTGATGAAAGAGGAGGAGGATGCACTGATTGACTTTCTTCTGGCATTAACAGGAACAATGAACTGATTGTGATTAAGATCGAGTATGGAGGAGGAGGAAGTTGCAGGGGAGGACATGTTGGTAGTTGAAGGAGGTACAGGTATGGCGAGGGTGGCAAACATTTGGCGGAAAGTGGAAGAAAAGATACGCATTTCAAATGGCAACATCGGCACTTGATTTGTGACAAGGTAATCAAATACATGTCATAAGCAGCTGGCAAACATTATTGTACACTAGCAGAAGGCAATTAAATGTTATCATTTTGAACAGATTTTAGGATAAAGGGTCTTTTAAAAGAAAAAGAGAGAAGTTGATACACTGTCAAGAGAAGAACTACACGAAGGGAATCTGCACACAATGCACACACTTACTAGAGACACTGTGTGTGAGACAGAGAACCACAATTATTATGACTTTTTTATGGTCTATATTTATGAAGGATCTGACTTCTGAAAGACAATAAACCCTCCTCCTTTTTCCGGGCTTGGGACCGGCTGTGAAATAGTAGAATCCAAACACAGGCGGAGTTAAAAAGTCCGGTTTTTTTTTTTTTTCGCTAGGTAGGATCAGCATGACCTGCCATCACTTTTGATCATAGACAAGTCACCTTACCACTAAGTCACACTAAATCACCTTGAGAGTTGAATTAAAGATTGAAGAATTTGTATCAAGCCTTCATTTTGATTTGCAAAGACGAACTCAATCAGTGATAACTCTTTGAAAACTTTTCAAAATCTCACATATTCCATAGAAGAGCAGTGGATCAGACCGGATCAACTGAAATGTAGCTAGTTCTCTATCTTCAGAATGTGTAGGGCAAAAGAGGATCAGGTCCAATGAAAGTGCACTGCTCAAGTATAATATATGACATGAATTAGGTGTCATCTACCTCAGCTGCGAAAGAAGAATGAATATTTTGAAGAAGTCATTCAAAGACCTCTGTCGTCGACTTTCTGTAGAAGCAACCTTGTTGGTTTATCAGTAGAAATTTAGTCCTCAAGTAATTGGAGATACTCGTGAGACTCCTCTAATTGGCTCACTCACTCGCACCTGGGAATTGCAACAGAGACATGATGGGCCTATATGGGTGTAGTAGGCTTAGCATTCAGATATGGATTTGACTTTAAGCTCATACGCTGCCTCTATTGCGGTGGACTTTGTAAATTCATCCCATGTCCCAAATATATACATGGTGTGTCCAAGTTTAGCTCGTTAGCAATGCATGTAAGAAAGTTGCCTTATTCGTTTATTTTTTGGTTAGACAGTAGTCTGATGTAGATGGCTGTTTCAGCATGCATCACCTTCGGACCAAAACAAGGATTCATCCTTATTCAGTCTAGTGAGGCTCCAAAAGGCTAACTCACGTACGACCCTTGGGAAACCACAATCACGTACACCTGAGGCGCCTCACCTGCCCAATTTATTGCTTTCATTGTCCTCACCAATTCATTGATCTAAATTATCAACTATATCCCATACAAGGCACCCAACTTCCAATCTAAAACAAAGGCCTTCTTCAGACTGTAGCGGGCACATCAAGCAAGGTAGATTCCCACTTCACTCATGTCAACGATTATGACAATCGCAGCACTTAACAATCATACAGACTTGGGGTTCAAAAGGTGCAGTAGAGTGTGTGCAATTAACCTCCAATAGATGACTAGCATACACAAAAAATGGAGCTCAGGCATGAATGCAGTGCACTTGAATAGAATCTGTATTGAGATTTTAAAAATTAAAACAAAAGCTGACGTTGGAAAATAAAAGATTTATCTTTTTTCTTTCAGTTTTGGCATTTAAAACAAGACTTGCTACAGTATCTCCCCGTTAATTCAACAATTCAAGCTTGACTTATTTGACTTTTACTTTAACCTAGATGAAAGCTTAAAACAAGGTGTACTCTTCAAGTTTCAAGCCTAAGAAGTGTATCCTTTTGAGCCCATATGAACATAGCCTCTGGTATAATCGAACATAGTCACATTTCAGTATCACCACTAAACACCATCAGATTCTCCTACTATCAGAACTCCTAGTCTAGTCACATCTCAGAAATAATCAGAGCAGATTGTCTAGACCAAAAAGCCTAACATCACATATGCACTACCAATCAGACAAGCCCAAAAAAATTTAAAAGCAATGTAGGTCAGTCAATCAGTGCTAAACTCCTCGAATATCCTATTTGAAGAATCTGTGTCCTATTCTCAATTTTCAGAATCCTTATGATATCTTTCAAAGCAAAATTCAGAAATACCTCTATATCTCTTCTATTGTCAGAATCTCTAGTCCAATCACACCTTAATATATCTAAGGCCACTAACACTTAGATCATTCTAAGCCCAGAATTAGGATGTTCTTTGTATCTGCTCAATCATTTATGCTTATCTCTCACATTATCATCCTAGCCACCAAACAGTTGCACCATCAAGCTAACTCCTCAAGTTTCAAGCCCAAGAAGTGTATCCTTTTGAGCCCATAGGAACATAGCCTCTGGTATAATCGAACATAGTCACATTTCAGTATCACCACTAAACACCATCAGATTCTCCTACTATCAGAACTCCTAGTCTAGTCACATCTCAGAAATAATCAGAGCAGATTGTCTAGATCAAAAAGCCTAACATCACATATGCACTACCAATCAGACAAGCCCAAAAAAGTTTAAAAGCAATGTAGGTCAGTCAATCAGTGCTAAACTCCTCGAATATCCTATTTGAAGAATCTGTGTCCTATTCTCAATTTTCAGAATCCTTATGATATCTTTCAAAGCAAAATTCAGAAATACCTCTATATCTCTTCTATTGTCAGAATCTCTAGTCCAATCACACCTTAATATATCTAAGGCCACTAACACTTAGATCATTCTAAGCCCAGAATTAGGATGTTCTTTGTATCTGCTCAATCATTTATGCGTATCCCTCACATTATCATCCTAGCCACCAAACAGTTGCACCATCAAGCTAACTCCTCAAGTTTCAAGCCTAAGAAGTGTATCCTTATGAACCCATAGGAACATAGCCTCTGGTATAATCGAACATAGTCACATTTCAGTATCACCACTAAACACCATCAGATTCTCCTACTATCAGAACTCCTAGTCTAGTCACATCTCAGAAATAATCAGAGCAGATTGTCTAGATCAAAAAGCCTAACATCACATATGCACTACCAATCAGACAAGCCCAAAAAAATTTAAAAGCAATGTAGGTCAGTCAATCAGTGCTAAACTCCTCGAATATCCTATTTGAAGAATCTGTGTCCTATTCTCAATTCTCAGAATCCTTATGATATCTTTCAAAGCACAATTCAGAAATACCTCTATATCTCTTCTATTGTCAGAATCTCTAGTCCAATCACACCTTAATATATCTAAAGCCACTAACACTTAGATCATTCTAAGCCCAGAATTAGGATGTTCTTTGTATCTGCTCAATCATTTATGCTTATCTCTCACATTATCATCCTAGCCACCAAACAGTTGCACCATCAAGCTAACTCCTCAAGTTTCAAGCCTAAGAAGTGTATCCTTATGAACCCATAGGAACATAGCCTCTAGCATAATCGAACATAGTCACATTAGTCACCACTAAATATCCTCTGATTCTCCTATTATCAGAACTCCTAGTCTAGTCACATCTCAGAAACAGACAGAACAGATTGTCTAGATGAAAGCCTAACACCACATATGCACTGCCAATTAGACAAGTCCAACAAAAAGTTAAAAGCAATTCCGTTCATCAGTGCTAGTGCTAAGCACCTCAAGTATCCTATTTGAAGAATCTGCGTCCTATTTATCAGAATCCTTACGATATTTAACCGAGCACAATTCAGAAATACCCTTATATCTCTTCTATTATTAGAATCCCTAGTCTCATCACACCTTAATACATCTCAAGTTACTAACAATTAGATCATTCTAGAAATCACACGAACAACAAAGAGCAGACCATAACAAGAACCAACTAGAAATTCAACATGCTACATATATGGAAAGAACACAATTCTTTTTTTTTCTTTTTTTTTTTTTAATGGAAAGAACTTGAAAGCACACAAATAAGAAGCTAGAAACCACAAAAACAACAAAGTGGAGACCATAACAAGAACGAATTAGAAATTCAACATACAAGGAAACAAGACTTTTTGTTTTTGGTTTTTTTTAATGGAAAGAATATGACAGCACGAAAAATCACGAAAGGACAAAAAATATGAACCACACAGAAATCAAACAACACAATGTACTAGTAAGGATTAACGATAAAATCAATCTGAGTCTTTAGATAAGAAATAAACCTGCGTATACGAGTAGGCCTGCGGTGCTCTATTTGTGGCTGCTGTGGTTTCGGCTTCGGCCACAACCCTTTGAATTCGAGTCCAAATCTACTGAGTACAGGGCGAAAGTCGAACTTCTTACGCAACGCAACATCCATGGGTTTTTCTTCATCTACCACTGCACGCCTCAACAACACTGTCCGTAGTCTATTCTTGTTAGGAAAAACCATGCGTAGCTTCGTACCAGGCTTTGCAACAGAACACAGATACCGTGCTTCGCCTTCTTCACTCGTGAAATCCCATTCTTGATCACAGTGAATTCTCTTCTCCTTCTTCTTCAACATGACTTTCACACAAGTCGACATTGCCGCCATTTGTCTCTCTTACGGCGGTAAAAAAGTAACACTAGCTATATATATATATAGTAATACTAGATATTGTGGGCCCTATTTTATTTTTTGTCCCAATTTTATTGACATAAATAAAATTTTGATAATTAATTATATTTTTAATATATTTTTAGATATTTTAAGTCATGAGCTATTTTAATTTATAATACTTTCTTTGTCTAAACTTTTATGGCATTGATAGTCCATTATATTTTTAAAATAATTTAAACATTTAATTATTGTGATTTATAATATTTTTTCTTCTATTCCAATTCAAGTGACAATATATAATTTCAAGAATCAATCAAATGTCATGATTGAAGTACCGAAGCAGATATCTTAAATGACTCGTAATAACTAATTATAAGTAGTATAGTAAAATTACTATAAAAAATAATTGTGAAAAAAATTTAAGTAAGCCTCGTATAAAATGTCAAGTTAGTTTAAAACATCAAGAGTTAATTTATTATTTTATGTTTATTTTATTTTTTAAATTAAATATTATTAATTTTTTTAATACTTAGATGACTTATAATAATTAATTAAAAGTGATATAATAAAATTACGATTGAAGCAGCTGAAGTGGATATGTCATAAATGTTTATTTTACTTTTTTTTTAATAACTATGATTAATTTCTAATACGTAAGAATCAATCAAATATCACGATTGAAGTAGCGAACCAAACATGACTTAAATGACACATAATAACTAATTAAAAGTGATATAACAAAATTGCTATAAAATATACTTGTAAAAAAATTTTATGTGGGCCTCGCATAAAATGTCAAGTTAATTTAAAACATTGCGAGTTAATTTATTATTTTATGTCTATTTTATTTTTTAATTAAATATTATTAATTTTTAATACTTAGATGACTTATAATAATTAATTAGGAGTGATATAATAAAATTATGGTTGAAACAACTAAAGAAAACATGTCATAGATGTCCATTTTACTCTTTTTTTAATTAAATATTATTAATTTTTAATACGTGATGACATATAATAATCAATCAGGGCTGATATGGTAAAATCACGAAGCAAGAAGACATCTCTACGAACACTTAAGGTTGAAACAATTGAAACAGACATGTCATAAATATTTTTTTTTATTGAATATTATTAATTTTAACACGTAAATGACATATGATAATTAATTGGAGGTGATATAGTAAATTCACGAAGCAAACAGGCATGTCGATGAATATGCGTCTGCTTTACTGCTAATCTATATAGTACTAATATCCAGGGCCCCGTACTAGCACGGGACCAATGTATGTTATTTTTTATCTCAATTTATGTGACATAAATAAATTACAATTTAGATAATCAATTATTTTTTAATATTATTTTAGAGATTTTAAAATGTAAGTTATTGTAATATATAACACTTTTTTAGCATTTATAATTTATTATTGTAAGTGTTAACTATTGTAATTTATAATACTCTCTTTATCCAAATTTTTATCGCATTAATAGTTAATTTTATTTTAAAAATAATTTAAGTCTTTAATTATTGTGATTTATAATACTTTTTTCTCTTCTATTTAAATGACACTGATGTTATTTCGAGAGTCAATCAAATATCACGATTGAAGTGACGAAGCAGACATGTCTTAAATAATTCATAATAAGTAATTAGAAGTGATATATCAAATTACTATAAAACCACTTGTGAAAAAAAATAAATTAAATGGGTATCATATGAAATGTCAAGTTAATTTAAAATATCAAGAGTTAATTTATGTCTATTTTATTTTTTTTATAAATATTATTAATTTTGTAATACTTAATGAATTACAACAATTAATTAGGGGTGATACAATAAGATTACGATTGAAGCAGCTTAAGAAAACATGTCATAAATATCCATTTTACTTTTTTTTATTAAATGATTAATTTTCTAAAACATAAGAGTCTACCAAATATCACGATTGAAGTAACGAATCAGACATGTCCTAAATGACTCATAAGCTATAAAAAAATACTTGTGAAAAAAATTAAGTGAGTCTTATATAAGATGTCAAGTTAATTTATCATTTTATATCTATTTCACCATTTTTATTAAATATTATTAATTTTGTAATTCTTAGATAACTTATAATAATTTTAAGGGTGATATAGTAAAATTAAGGTTGAAACAGGTGGAGCAGACATGTCATTAATATCTATTTTACTTTTTTATTAAATATTATTAATTTTTTAATATATGAATGACACGTAATAATTAATTAGAGGTGATATTGTAAAATCACAAAGCAAGCAGTTATGTTGACAAACACATATGATTGAAACAATTAAAACAGACATGTTATAAATATTTATTTTATTTTTTATTAAATATTATTAATTTTTTAATGTGTAATAATATATAATAATTAAACAGACACACAAGGAAGAGGTGTTTGTTTTTTCACGCTTCTCTCTATCTATCTATCCCCCCTCTCTCTCTATATATATAACTTTCTTTTTGGTAGCACTGTATATGTATAACTAATATATAAGCATGTCAGTCCATATTGACTTAGGATAGCCCTTCTATTTTAGAATTTTATTAAATTAAGCTTGTTAATAGTGTATAAAATTTTACTTCTAATTGTTTACTTATAATTTTATATAAAATATTTAATATTAAAAAAATAATGAAATTTTGAAAAATGCATCTTTCACCAATTGAATTAAATTTACCTCTAAAAGGTAATTTTTCAGAATTACAATTATCCTTCCATCAGCATCACAATTATATTATGTGATATTTAAGTAAATATTGTAATTATGCACACATAATCTTTATTTATTGGTTCACATGAAGCTATTAAATTATTTTTTCTGAAAATAACAATACTTATATATTAAACTTCTCCCCATTCATTTAATAATGTATCTTTATATACTTTTTAATATTTAATTTATTAAAAAATATTATTCAAGATTTTTTATTAGTTTATTTAATTGTTGTTTTTAATTATATTAGACATAAGAGCCCGTGCTTGCACGGATCCAACAAATGCGACCTTTTTATCATACATAAAAATTTTGGAGAGTCAATCAAATTTTTTATATACTTTTTTAATATTTTAAATTACTGATTATAATGATATATAATACTTTTTTTTTCAGATTTTAGAAAGTATATATTACTCTTCACACTAATAAAATTTGAAGAAACAACCAAATATTTTAATATAATTTTAAGATTCTTATATGATTTTTAAATATTTTAGATTGTTAATTATTGTGATTTATAATACTTTTACATAACTATGCTACTCTCTCTGTCCGAATTTATGTGACACTAATGAAATTAAGAGAGTCAATCGAATTTCTTATATACAGTTTTTATATATGTTTAGTTGTTAATTATTGTAATTTATTGTACTTGCTACTAATTAATTGTCAAATAATCTATGTTACTGTCTCTGTCTTATGTAATTGTGATAGTATTTAAAAAATAAATCAAATCTTTTATATCGCATTAGATATTTTAAATTATTAATTATTATGATTTATGATATATTTTATGTCATTTTTAAATAATATGTTACTTTGTCTATCACAATTTATGTAGCACTAATTATCTTGAGAGCCAATCAAATTTTTATATATTTTTTAATATTTTAAATCGTTAAATATTATAATTCAAAGTAATTTTATGTAATTTTAAGTACATATTAAATAAAAAATAAAATAAATAAATTAAAACGGAGGAAATAAAAGATTACAAAGAAGAGGCAGCGCTGTGGTGAAAGCAGCACAACCTCCACCTGATTCTCACCGCTCTTCTATATAATGAGTGAAAATTGTTTACGCCCCTCAAATTTGTGTTTGAAATCAAATGACACTTTCAACTTTGAACATTAATCATTCTCCTCTCTTTTCCTATTTGATTTTTTAAAATATCTACTTTACCCTTGTATTTATATCAACATTTATATTTTTTTTATTATTTTTTTTAAAAAGCTTCTTTATAAAGACAAGTTTTATTTTAGATAAAAAAAAAGTGAGAAATATTAATTGATTATATAAGTTAATGAGGCTTTATAATGAAATAGATTAGTATAATAACTAAAAATAATTTTATTATAAATCAAAATTCTAAGATTTATTTATATGTGAAAATAATAGATAATTATAATCTTATAAATATATTTCAATGCAGGTAATACAAAAACAATAAATACCCAAGGGTATACCAAAAACAATCCCTCTACCTCTAGAAGTATTTATAAGGTTTGCGTACACTAACATTTCGAGACCTCACTTAAGAAATTTCACTCGGTATGATGTTGTTATAGAGGTATATTTATAACAAATCAATTTATTTGTTAATTAATTTTGAATTATAATTTAGAGAATGTTTCATTATTGAAAACCAAAACTCATTTATTTATATAGAAATTAAAGAATAAGCGAGAATTGAAACATGCATTTATATACATACATACTTAATATATATAATATAAAAATTTTGTATGATGAAAAATAATATTAAATTTTGTGATTAATTTATAGAAAAATTACATTACTTATAATATACTGTTAATGAATTTAATAAAAATCGTAAATATCTAGCTTATGAAATATATATATATATATATATATATATATATATATATATATAGATATATGATAAAGGAAAAAGAGCAGAGGAGGTGGGGTGATTATTATTCAATATTGAGGAAGGTGCTTGATTTTTAAAGCAAAGTTGAGATGTAAACGATTTTCACTCCTATATAATAAAAAAGAAATATAATGAACTTTTGAAGGTGTTACTAATTTGGAGGTTGATTGCAAGTATCTCCGTCTAGAATCAATTTATAACATAATATTATTTTAACACAAAATCTTTTATGTGTATCAGTTTTTTGCATAGAAAACCATCAGCGCATCTATGAATCTAGTTTACGTTCAGTTTCTACTGATTTCATAACTCTTGTTATAATTTTTCAAGGAAAAATAAAAAGATACATACATAGATGCCAGGGCAATTAGGTGTTTTAAGTAGCAAGAGAAATATATACTACCAATGTATTGATTTTGTTCTTATAGATTAATTAATAGCAATTATATCTAGCTAACGTCGTCTGAACAGTATTAAATATTAATGCACAACAATTATCAAACACTTGTCAAACTTATATAATTTGTGAGTATAGATTTAACTTTGGCATTTTCAAGTTTCAATACAGGCAAACTCATAACAAAATTATTCCTTAAAAAGTGGTAAATACAACATTTTATCAAAGAAAATAAATTAAAAGAAAACACTAAAGATCACATTAAACATTTATGATCACATCTTAGAGAAGACACTTTATTTGTCATCAAAGTTGAGATAGACGACTAATATCAAAAGGGTATGCGTCAGATGATTGAGCTCTATATGATCTTCTTCCAATAATTATATTTGCAGCTTCAGTTGGATGAAATGCATCCCAAAATAGATATTCGTTTCTATTTGGGCATGGTTTTTGGAAAGGAAGACACGTAATCAGGCCCTTATTCCTTCCTACTCCACAACATCCAGCATTCGTCACTCTAAATCCTGAAATGAATTATAAGACTCAAATAATTAGACAATTTATATAGAAATATCCACAATAGCTTGAAAGTAAAATATATAGTCGAGGTTGTTCAGACAGCTATAGGTTACCAAAGGCAGAGGAATTTTCAATTAGGTGTTGGAAAATTCCATAAGCATCAATGTAGCTGAAATTTGCATCAGGTGTATTTCTATTCATGTTATCAACAAGTGCCTTGAGTTTATTGTTATATAACTGGATTGGTTCATTGATTTTTTGTACACAAGTTCTCCCATCTGGGCTGTATTGGGCCAATGCATTTGGGCTGCACCCTATCGGGCCCACTCCAATCAAAGCAAACCTCCTTGCTCCAATGTCGTACAAAATCTATATAACATACAATTCTTAGGGTGTGGTCGGTCTGAAATATGTTTTCCTATTTTCTCACGATAGTTTGCTAAAATTTTTGAAAAATTACCTTTAGTTGCTCAGTATATTGTTGAATAAGAACATCAGCATATTGCTCAGGAGTGAATTGTTTGCTAGTGGAGTAAGAAAGAGGCATGAAATAATTATTGAGATAATCATTGCTTCCCATTCCAATTGAGTAAATACACTTCTTAAGATAATCAGCAGCTGCATTTTCATTTCCTAATATTTGCACCACTTGTTGCACTGTGTTCCTGTAATTATTTACCTGACCACTAAAGGGAATCCTTGCTCCCTATCAAAATTTCATTAAAAAGAACAACTTTGAATTAATTAAACCCAAAAAAGAATTTAAAACAAACAAATAAATTACATCATAATTTATTTATTTTTTAAAAAACAATTTAATGAAGTACAAGTTGTCTGCCACTTTCTTCTCTAATTCCAGCTGCAGCAGAAGCATAATTGACACCTCTGAGGATGTCTCTGCCCTTAGCAGATGCATGCGGTGGAATATTATCGAGCCCCAGCTGCTCCGCTGTAAATTATAACACATAAAGTAATAAAGAAAATAGTTATGATTTAAATTATATCTTATTATAGTATAAGTAACAAATGCAATACACATTTGGATAAATCCTAAACACAAATTTGTAAATTGTAACAAGTTTTCCTCGTTTAAAACGGTGCAATTATATATTTTCAAGAATTTTGTACCAAATCAAGACTAAACGTTTGACATGTACAAAGGAGTAAATTAAATTCACGTACTACGTGCATGTGCAATCGATCATGCTCTCGAAATTCAACTACAGGGAAATTTTCAATAAAACTTTTCTAGAAACAATTATATATGCATCAAGCTGATTGAAAAGTTCGTTAACTCTATTTAAATTATGAATCCGCCCTACAAATTAACAAAGAAATTCAGGAGATGGTGTCTTACCAATGACATCAACTGTAGTTTTTCCATTGGAGAACCTGCCAGTCGGTCCACCAGGAAAATCAATACCATAAGGCAAATAGTTAGCCCTAGCCAATGACTGAATATTGTTGTTATTCCCATTATCCACCAAAGAATCACCAAATATAAAATAACAAGGCACTTGCTGTGCATTTGCCCCATAAAAACTCATGAACCCTAAAACTACCAATTGCACCACCAATATCCATCCACTCATTGAGATTTGAGATCCTTAGCTTTAGAACTAGGCTAAGTAGTGGAAATGAATTATGAGACGTTGTGGGATGAAAAGAATTGAAAATGAATTGAGTATATATAGATGTTGATGGTGATCAATATATAAAGACAAGTATTAAAAGATAGAGAAAATAGACCACCGATTTTTTTTTATTTTTTATTTCGAGATATGTCTAATAGAAGTATAAATTTTACAGGTGAGAAGTTGATTACCTCATATGAACTAATTAAAGTTCATGTTTGTTCATGCATGCACAGTTAGCAAATGGCTGTGTGTATTTAATTACTCAAGGGTACTAACGCTAAAGATGTCATCATCCCGATTTATATATAGTACATATTAATGATATAGCCATATAGGGATCATGTCAATATTATTCATAAACACCTTAAATGGTTAATGGTCTATTAAGTAAGTAGTGTCTTTTCCCCTATTCTTTATAAAGCTTATTCTGAATCTTGCTTCAGTTGATTTGGTGCATTGTTTTCCTGATCAATATATAGGTGGGAGTTGATGAATTAAGTTCAAATAGCTAGTAGAGCTTATATTAACAAACTTATTAAGTTTAATCCTAGAGGAAAAACTATATACAGTTGTAGAACCAGCCGATTGATCAATTTGCCTTCACGCCTATTATTCCTCCTCAATCATTTTAATTCTCAACATCTAAGTATGCTTCAAGGTTTCAACTTCTTGGTGATGATAGTAACTCATAGTCTCATAGTAACTCTTTTTATAAAAAAAAAAATATCTCGTGCTTATTAATGTTATAACTATTTTAAGCAAAAAAAAAAGGTTATACCTACAAAATGTGAGAATTCTTTAGATAGAGTAGTATGTTGTGTTGTATCGTTTGTTAATTTAAATATGATGTTTGTTTTGATTGTTGCTTAAATTTTATTGTATCATGTCGTCAAATCCATCTTTAGGTAAATGAGAAAAGTCCCATTTTGTACAACAACCAATTTGATGTGGTAGCATTGTTACCTTATTTTATTTTTCATTTTGTCTTTACTTATTATTTAATAATAATCTTATTCTATCATTCATTCTATGTTTTTATAGTAGCTCTATCCCGTACCATACTTTTCTTGTAGGTTTATCCTCAAGATGTGTGACATAATATAACAACGAAAAATGATACAATCTCTCGAAAAGTTGTATTTATTAAAACAATATAATACAATACAATACAATACGATACATTATGAAACAACACGTAAAAACTATCCGAACAGAGTGGAAAAGGTAATCCTATGCTACTCATAGGATTTGAACTCTTCATCTCAATTGAGAAAGGAATTGAACCCGTAAATGGTCATGTATGGAGGAGAAGACTCTCGGTGAGCTTCAAATTGCATCTCTATATTATATTGCATTTTGCAACTATAGTAATTTATACAGTGTGAAGTAACAATAATTTTTTTTGCTTACATGTTGATTGTTGTCTGCATTACTAGCCAAATGTACAATAAAATATATTGTGCTAATTACATATTAAATGCATTATTGTATTTATATTAGTACTAATATACAATAGTTATGCATTCGTCGATCATTATCTTTATGGGCGTCTATAACAACAATATACATAATGTAATTTTACAAATGCATTATTTTAGGAAGCATAGTGTGTATGAGACCCTACTTCTACCTTCAGCTAAAAAAATAAAGGCAATCTACTGCACTAAAATTTTTGCTATGTGGTGAGTCAGTGGCGAAGCCAGAATTTTCATTAAGGGGGTTCGGAAAAAACTAGGCATGCTAATAGAGTTGGCAAATGAACGAGTCAGACTATACATGTACAAGTCGGATCATATATGAGCGAGCTTATATACCCTTTGATTTGTTTGAACTTTTTTTCAGATAATCTATAGCAAGATTAACGAATTGAAGTAATGAATGGACTATTTGAAAATTCAATGATTTGTATCAAAATTAAATATTTATGTTAAAAAGCTTATGTTAAGAATTCGTACCCTACTAATTATCTTATTTTCACCTAACTGTTGTCTATTGATAGAACGGGTTGCCTGACGTATTCCACGGAAGCAGTAAAACAATAAGTAAAGAACACAGTGGATTTTTACGTGGAAAGCACCAGCTCAAAAGGTGTAAAAAAACACGACCTCCACCTCTACAGGATTTAACCTCAACTTCAGTAAATAATTCTGAGCCTCAACAACGACTGATTACAAAACTCTTGTAACCAACAAATAGAAATTATAAACTCTAATCCCTATAATTCCACAACTAGAAATTATAAACTCTAACTCCTAACTACACACACCTCCCAAGGTATGCGTTCCCAAAGTCTGAGTTTTCCCAACTCGAAGACTAGCTCCTAGTTCAGTTTATAACACACTGAAACTAATATTACATCAATAGTTTAAACACAATGAACAACTCTAAAAAACAACGCTAAAACTCTTAGCTGAATTCTGTACTGAGGACCAGGTTCTTCAACGTGTTTCTTCAGTGATTGAGTAGCACTTCGTAAAGTCAATCTGTCGATTGTGCTTTTCTGCTTTTTAAGTGTGTGAATTATTCTGACTGCTGCATCTTCTATTTAAGCACATCTCTCCAAAGAGTCATTCTTTATTTCAAGCTCCTCCTCTAATCAAAACTCTTATCGCATAGAGTTTTACTTCAAGTGAGACTCCTTCTTCAATTCCAACTCTTGTCTCCTTGGTGTTGTAGTCAAATTTCAATTCTTTAAATCATCACATATTAATTTATCAGAATCTTTCTCCTCCCACACATAGGACTCTTCAAGATATACTCAGAAGTGAAACTCCTTCTTTACGTAGGATTTCTTTTTCAACTCAACTTGCTTTCCCTTATCATCAAGTGTTTGAATCAAATTCAACTTGTTCTATACCCCATGTGATCAGTAAGTTGAAGTTTCTAGTTGCATTGAATTAACTCGTATCAACTTGTTTCATTCATATTGTCATTCATCAAAATTTCAAGGTTCCAATAAATTCCCCCTTTTTGATGATGACAAACCTCTTGTCTTTGCGCATCCAAATATCTTCCCTGTAGGCACTAAAGTTAAAACACTAGAATGAAACAAGTTAGTCAATGGCTTATAAACATTACACAATCTTTTTATCTTTCCCCTTTTGGCATCATCGAGAAACCATTTCAATGCAATAATATACTAGCCAAAGTGATTTGTTATGCTATTCATGGCCACTGGGGCTATCACCAAAACAATCAGACAAACACTTTAGTTAACCTAGTAATGTATTAAAAAGAGCAAAAATATGAATCAATTTTGCAAAGATAACTATTCCATTTAACTGACAAAGCATGTTCCATATTAAACCTAAGCTAGTACTGAACAAAGCAAAACAATTGAGCATTAAAAAAATACGATATAAAAGTAGGACATGCCTAAGGATACAAATAGTGGGGAGTTAATGAGGAAGGTGGAACAAGTGATATCAACTGTGTCAATTGATGAATGACTTTAATATTTTCATCCCTCTATCAATCAATGTCAAGCTTCAAAGTCATGATCCTAGTCTTCAAGACCTCTTATTCCACTTCATGATTGTCTTATGCAGTTTCTAGTTTAAAATTTTTTTCTCAAATGAGTCTTAGCCCTCCTTATTGAAACAGGTAGAGCAACATGATTCATCTGTTCAAGAACATCTATATTTTTTTTTTATAAGTCAAACCTGATTTAGGACTGAGAAGCCCAAAAAAAAATTACCAATTAGGAACTAAAAGGGAAAGCACGTCCCTTTTCATTCTTCAGAAACATATGTTGCATGTGATTGATGATCAAGCTTGGAAAATCCATGGTACACAACTGATATTTTGGTTGATTTGGTTGAGAAAAAAGAAGAAATTTCTGATATAGAATTAACACACTTGTGCACACCCATTTGGAGAGAATCAAAGAAAGTTTGGTCAACAATTCATTAGCTTTATTAGACAATGAGAGGATGAAGTGTGTGAAATTGAACAGGTGTGCTCAACTATTTCAACTTAGACAGCCTATGCTTATGTCAGTGTAGAACATACCTAATAAGAAGAACTTTGTGGTCATAATTTCTTGCTTGTACCTATTTTTCTGCACAATCTACTACAAAATTAGATTAGAAAAGTCAAAAATCTGGACTTGGGACACACATCTAAATGTGCAAGATTGAATAGAATAACTTTTTAGCTAATAAAATTAAAAACAAAAATAATTATTCTAGTCAATCATGGAGGGGAGTTCATGCAATTTTAATCATCCCCAAGTCTAACCTATTCCTTTCAAAATGCTCTCTACTTAGTGCCTTTGGTGCTTCTCCAGTCAATTAAGTAACCCACTGATGTTGGGCGTATTTACACGCCTAAAGCACCATAATTTACCCATATTTTAGCTAAGTTTTAAGGACAAAATATATAATTCCTGCACTTTTAGTCCATTCTCCTGTAAGTGAGCTAACCAACATGATTAGCATATTTTCAGGTATTTATGATGAAGATTTCAGCACTTTGTGGACCTTTCGATAGCAAGGGAAACTTCACGTAAGAAGGAAGGCAGCTTTTGGAAGCTTGTGGACTGAATGTGATGTATGAAGAATACGTCCCGGGCAAAATCAGTATTTCTTAATACTTAGGGGTGCATCAGTAACCCAGTAGGACTAGGACAAGGATAAAAACCCTATTTCAGTAGGACTAGGACAAGGATGTTATAAAAACCCTATTTGCTGAATTTTTCAGCAAGCTTTTCATTCACGCTTTTCATTAAGCTTTTCATAATTCATTCGACACTTTGAGGATTTATTCACGGTACTTTCTGACAAAGAAAGCACGGCTCTTATGAGCAACGGAGAAGGGAAAACGTCAAACCCTAAGTGACGCATAAACCATCTCCATCGCCAAGATTTATTCTAGGTTGTGGTATGATAATTATATCTATTGTGATCTCCGTTGTACTCATGAGTAGCTAAACTTCTCTGTTAGGGTTATGGAAGCCTATTGAGATACTATCTATTACTATGAGTTTGTGAATTCTTGATACGTATGTTACTTATATCATTACTCTCTTCATTTTAATTACATTCTTGTGGTTGCAAACATATAGAATACGCCATTATAGCATTAACTTGTTCGAGAGAAAAGTTACATGTTTGGAAAAGAGAGTGTGACAAGAAAATAGGGCTACCAACCCCTATTTACACGTTAGTGCCGTAACTGGATTAACCTCTTGGAGAGTTTGTACCGTTAGTCATACACTTTAAGCTCGAGAGAGTTAAAGAGAAATAATCCTTGATGGTCGAGAGACACTAGGATTTACCATTAGAATACGAACCTCTATAAGTGCATGCATATCTGAATTCTACATAACTCATAGTTAATAGATACGTAGAACTCATAAGGTGAACATAACCCTAACTTATTATTATCTGTGATTAAATTTTATTACATTGATCGTTTCTTTCTTTACTTTGTTTACATTAATTCACGCCATAATTCAAATCCCCCCTTTTTGTAGAATTTTCGACCAACAGTCTAATAATAGTTGCAACACTTAGTGACCAAGTATTCCCTGTGGGATTCGACACCCAACCCAGTTGGGTTCTATATTTGACAGTGACCGCTTACACTCTTACGAGAGCTGTAGTTTGGGCGTTATCACCCACATAGTCAATATTTTTGTATCCCCCAAGAGTGAAATTACTTTCTTTTGGATATCATAGTCTCAAGCCATTGATTCCCATGAGATATCTCAAGATTCTTTTGACAACGCCAATTTTTATGAACTACTAACAAAATTATCAGCAACTTGTGTTGGTTTTATTGATGCATCTATTTCTTTATTTGTTGTCCCCCCTGTCAATATGCCTTCAGTCTGTACAACAGTTTGAACCAAGTGGTACAACATGTTCCTGTGCATGCTCATCAGTTTCACAGTCATCTTTTTTTCTCATTTTTTTAAATCTCCCTTGCTTCCCCCTTACACGAGCACAACAAATTTGGCCATCTTTCAAATGATCCATTCCCCCTTTAAATGTGGTGAGTGAAAGAAACTTTATTTTCTTCTAGTCTTATGCCTTGAGCAAACTTTATTTATGCACAAATTTTGCTTGTCTCCTTTCACTCTCACCTGCAAAATAAATTAGGGGTTAACTTTAGGCACCCAGACAAGTTTGGGTCCTTTCTTATGAGTAAATGGATGAATCAAATTTCTTCTAGCCCATGCAGGCAACAAGTTACGTGACCCATTTCTCTGACCAGTTTTTGTTATCCTTTTCTTGGTTTGAGATAGTTTATTTGCCAGATTTAGACTGCTGGATCTGTTTTTGGCAGCAACTGGACATTTAGTGGTTGGATGTCCAAGATTTCCACAAATATAGCACAAGTCTTGATAAACATCAAGACTTTTGTGAAAACCCAACCCGACTTTTTCACTGTGATATCTTTCACTCAACTTATGAACAATTCTTGAGGAATTTGTCCACCTGTTTACTCTTTCAAGGTCAAGTTTTAGTTTAGAGACTTCTTAACTCTGTTTATTCACCATTTTTGTTGCATTATTGCACTCTTCTTTGTACTTGACCAATTCAAGTTTAACTTTTTTTTGTTCTTTACTATCGATGTTTTTTCTTTTTTCAGAGAGTGTCAATTTTAGAACTTCATACTTAAGATCATTATTTGAAGAATCTAGTTGCTCAAACTATTTCTTGAGAGAGCAGTTTTCCTGTTCAACAGTGTTCTTGCAAGCTTCTAAATCAGTAAAATCAAATTTGATTCTTGCAAGACTATTGAATAGCTCATCCCTATCAGAAGTTGATTCTTGGAAGTCATTAATTAGTGCACTCATCAAGGAAATAAGTTTTGTTTTAGAAAACAAATGCAACTTTTCTTTAAGTTCAAGTATACTTACCTCAGAAGCATCATCTTCTTCCTCCAAGTCTGAATCTCCAAGAGCCATGAGTGCTGCTTCATCAACTTCATCATCATCTAAGTCAAATCCCCAAGCTGCTACCATTTTAGTTCCATCAATTTCCATTTCATAAGTTCTTAAATTCCCCACTAATTCTTCCAGAGTCATGCCTGCAAGATCCTTATTTACTTCACTGATTGCAGTCACCTTAACATTCTACTTTGATTTTGGTAATACCCTCAGTACCTTATCGACTTGTTCTTCTTTAGATATAACTATTCCTAAGGAGGTCAACTCATTTGTTAAGGCAGTAAGCCTTGTCAACATCTCATGCAAGGTTTTATTCTCCTTCATCTTAAATTCCTCATACTCAGTGAAGAGAAGAGAAATTCTGATTTTCTTACTTGAGATGTACCTTCATGAGCATTTACTAGAGCATCCCAAATTTGCTTAGCAGTGGTGCATGTTGATACCCTATTGTATTCAACAGGTCCTAATCCACAGACCAAAATATTTTTGGCCTTAGCATTTTTCTTTAATGCAGTAAGTCATCAGGAGTGAATTCACTTCTTACTTTCTTGACATGTTTTCCATCTTATAGCTTCATTAGAATAGTAGGACCATCAGTGATCCTATCCCATAACTCATAGTCTTCTCCTGGAATAAATGTTTCCATCCTATCTTTCCACCAAATGAAGTGAGAACTATCAAAGAGTGGAGGTCTAATAGTGGATTGACCTTCACTGTGACCAGTAAGAGGTGCGAAATTCATCATATTGATCTTTGTCTTAGGTGCTAGCCCTTTTTAAGACAACTTCGCTCTGATACCACTTGTTAGGAATTCGTACCCTACTGATTATCTTATTTTCGTCTAACTGTTGCCTATTGATGGAACAGGTTGCTTGACATGTTCCACGGAAGCAGTAAAACAGAAAGTAAAGAACATAGTGGATTTTTACGTGGAAAACACCAGCTCAAAAGGAGTAAAAAAACACGACCTGCACCTTTACAGGATTTAACCCCAACTTCAGTAAATAACTCTGAACCTCAACAATGACTGATTATAAAACTCTTGTAACCAACAAATAGGAATTATAAACTCTAATCCCTATAACTCCACAACTAGGAATTATAAACTCTAACTCCTAACTACACACACCTCCCAAGGTATGCGTTCCCAAAGTCTGAGTTTTCCCAACTCGAAGACTAGCTCCTAGTTCAGTTTATAACACACTGAAACTAATATTACATCAATAGTTTAAACACAATGAACAACTCTAAAAAACAACGCTAAAACTCTTAGCTGAATTCTGTACTGAGGACCAGGTTCTTCAACGTGTTTCTTCAGTGATTGAGTAGCACTTCATAAATTCAATCTGTCGATTGTGCTTTTCTGCTTTTTAAGTGTGTGAATTATTCTGACTGCTGCATCTTCTATTTAAGCACATCTCTCCAAGGAGTCATTCTTTATTTTAAGCTCCTCCTCTAATCAAAACTCTTATTGCATAGAGTTTTACTTCAAGTGAGACTCCTTCTTCAATTCCAACTCTTGTCTCCTTGGTGTTGTAGATGAATTTCAATTCTTTAAATCAGCACATATTAATTTATCAGAATCTTTCTCCTCCCACACATAGGACACTTCAAGATATACTCAGAAGTGAAACTCCTTCTTTACGTAGGATTCCTTTTTCAACTCAACTTGTTTTCCCTTATCATCAAGTGTTTGAATCAAATTCAACTTGTTCTATTCCCCATGTGATCAGTAAGTTGAAGTTTTCAATTGCATTGAATTAACTCATATCAACTTATTTCATTCATATTGTCATTCATTAAAACTTCAAGGTTCCAACAACTTATTAAATATATAATAATATTTAGTTTGAAATCAATTTAATGGTTGCATTTTTATTATATAGACACTTAAAATTTAATAAAGATCGTAAATTTAAAACAATTTATACTATGAAGCTTTTTTTGAAAAACTTGATGAAGAGAGAGTGGTGTTTTTCTCTTTTAAAAAAAGAATGAAAAAGGAGTAGAATGAAACAGACAATTACATTGCTAAGGAAAAAAGGCTGAGAAAATGCATTCCCCACCAAGGTTCGAACTTGGACAAAAAGGATAAAGCTGCACCACCTTAATCACTATGCTGCATGTTTAGTTTGTGCTAAGTTGGTTTAGCCTTATACAAATATTTCAAAAACAAAAAATATAACCTTATGTAATAAACAACGTACTTTATCGACGAAGGGAGTTCGGATGAATCCTCTCGGCTCCATGTAGATCCGCCCCTATGGTGAGTTCGGAAAAATGTCTAACTACAAGGATCTATTGTATGCGATCTTACTCTGCAATATTTCTGCAAGAGGCCGGTTATTTTTACGGTTTGAATTGGTGACCTTTTAAACACATGGCAATAATTATACCAGTTACTTTGACACTCCCATCACAAAAAATGAGAGTGGAGAGTGGAGATTTGAAAAGCGAACCTCAAAACATTTTTTAGAAAGAAACTCTTTAGTTAGTATAGTGAAATTCCTTCACTACTCACCCTTAAAAAACCCATAAACCAAATTTTACTCATTAATCAAAAGAAATTGTCATAAATAAATTTCATGAAAATATGGATATATATTAGATCATTTTCCCTTTGAATATGTACTTTATACTATGTGATTTGTAGCTGCTCTATTTTATAGAAGTGAGCATCCACAAACATAAAATTCTAAATGAGCCACTAGGTGTTTGGCGAAAGGATCGCGGTTCTTCGTATACCGGAAAATTAAACTTTTGAATTTATGTATTTTATATATGAAATGAATTTTGATAGAACTATAAAGATATGTGCTGAACGGATTTCATATAGGTGACTTTTAACTAGCTAGTTAGAATCATATAAATACAAATCCAAGAAAATATGAAATATAATTACATGAAGCTGGTCATAGAACAACAACAATGACAATACCATATCTGGTGTATCTTCACAAAATGAGGTCTGGAGAGGGTAAAATATACGCAGTCCATACCACTACCTCAAATGAGGTAGAGTAGTTGTTTTCGATAGATCCGCTGCTCAGGACAAATAATAGTATAATGGGATAACACACTACTAGATAATAAAAGAAACAAGAGCCACCGAATAGTATTTTAAACTATTCGAAATCACAAACATCACCAGAACACTACGAACAAGAGACTACTAGAAACATACAAAGCATTCCTCCCTACTAGTAAGGACTCATTCCTACCCACTAACCTTCTATCCTAATTCACGTTCTCTACACCTTCCTATCACGGGTCATGTCCTCCATAAGTTGTAATTGCTTCATGTTATGCCTAATCACCTCCCTCCAATATTTTCATAGCCAGCCTCTCATACCTTCATATTGGGCATCTGTGTACCTCATCATCACATGTCCGAACCATCTCAACCTCACTTCTCGTATCCTATCTTCCACTGAAGTCACTCCCACATTTTCTTGAATAAACTCCTTTATAACTCTATCCTCCTAGTAAGTCGGCACATCTTTTCTCAACATCCTCATCTCCATCACGTTCAATTTTTAGATGTTGGAGTTCTTAGCTAGCCAACAGTCGCTCCATACAATATAGACGGTTAGACTTCTACTCTGTGGAACTTACATTTAAGCTTAGGAGACACCTTCTTATCACACAACACTCCCGAAGCGAGCCTCCGTTTCAATCTCCCTTCACCGATACGGTGCATGACATCCTCATCGATCTCTCTATTCCGTAGAATCATAGACCAAAGAAACTTGAACTATCTCTCTTCTGAATGACCTGAGAATCCAGCTTCACAATCACGTCAGCCTCATGCATCAACTCACTGAATTTACATTTTAAGTACTCCATCTTAGTCTTACTCAATCTAAACTCTTTAGATTCTAGGGTCTATTTCTAAACCTCCAACTTATTATTAACTCATTCTCGAGTCTCGTCAATTAGCACTACATCATCAGCAAATTACATACACCAAGTGTAATACCCCATACTTTTCCTAGCTCAGTTTAACCCCTAGTGTGTCAAGGGTCAACTCCAAAAGTGAATAACTCTTGATACATGTAGAATTTTTCAGCTCTAGACCCTCTATTGTGTAGATAATTGAATTAGCTTCCCAACGATATCAATTTCGCCTAATCCGATACTCGGTTGATAAGTTATGATGATTTTAGTGAAAGTAGTAGGACACTGCGATAAGCATCACGTCGCGGTGAAGGATAAATTCGCAATTGTCCGATTTTCAGTAAAGCACCACAATTAGCCAGCGTCGCGGTGAAGTTCCAGTTCCCGTTCGTCCCTTATCCAGTAGTTCACCGCGATTAGCCCGTATCGCGTCAGTAAGCACAACGCAATTACGCAGCGTCACGCCAGAACCCAAATTGGAAATTGTCCCTCATCCAGTAAGCCACCACGATAGCGGCGCATCGCGGTGATGTGTCAAATTAGAATTTTTTCAGTTCCGAGTAATTTTTACAAAGGACAATCTAGTCAATTTTTCAAGCCCCAATTCAAGAAAAATATGAGATTAAACCCATTCTAAGTTTATATGCTCTTATTTCATCAATTTCTCTCTCAAAGAAACCCTAGAACCTCAAAACTTAATCCCCAAGAAATTCAAATTCCACCATTCTTTTTCCAAAGAAACCCAAAATTCAAGATTTCCAATTCAAGACATTCAAGAAATCATCTTCAAAAGCACAAATAGGAATTTAAGTTCAAACTTCTTTATCAATTTCATCAATTAAGGTATGTGGGGTTTTGAACAAGGATAAATCTTTCATCTTTGTGCCCAAAACTAACTTTTAATTACAAATTCACATGATTTTACATGAATTTCAATTTAGGGTTCATACCCATTTATTGTTAATTGAAGATTTTGAGATTTCAAGTGATTTGGATATTGAATTGCATGTCTACTTTCGTAAATTCATGCGTGTGACTATATTTTCCAGATTTTGAGTTGAATTATGAATATTTTCACTATCAAACATGAACTTTATGATGATTTGACATGAAATTGATGCATGGGTTATGAAGCCCTAGCTGAATATTGCTATTTCAAGAATGATTATGCTTTTAAGCATCCCATGACATGTTTATAGACAACTTTGAATAAAGATTTGATCTTTTGATCTTTAGCTAAGATATGGAATCCACTTTACAACTTAAATTCAGTTTTAAATGAACAAATGTACAGTTAGCTTTCAGTATGAAACATTATGACTTTTAAAAGTGGATTTCCTACAGAATGAGCATACAGATTAAAGGGACTAGTATTTAGCACCGAGTGAAAAGTGTGGCTTTAGCGCATCCTGCTTTCCTAGAACTATGAGTCAGCGTAGGTACAGATTCAGTATTCCATTTCTATATGTATGACAGTTATAGATGTGATCACTTAGCTCAAGTTATACTCCTTGACAAGAGTATGACACCTCTCCCCAACGTGAGGTTTTCCTCTTAGGGGAACTAGACGTTGGACACTATGATAGCTCACATAGTGTTTGTCGGTTAGAAGAACCTCCTACTAGCAAATAAATAATAAAACAGCTTTTGAAGAGAATTCCCTATTAGAAAAGAAAAACAGAAAAGTTTTTTACTGGAATTTCCTACAGTCTAACAAAAAAGAATGACAGATAACAATTCAGTTTTTAGATTTGAAATATAATGGCTCACCAGTTTTATATAGTATATTTTACTGTTCATGATCTATGATTTTCAGCTTTCAGTTATTCCAGCCATGTGAGTCATTAAATACAACATGCATATTCTATGAATTTTGATGACATTGAGATATTACTTTTACTTATGCATTCACCCCTGCATGTCCAGTACATCATCAAAGTACTTATCCACATATACATCTATGTGCTACATTGTTTAATAATGTAGGTTCATGTTCTTAGTCTCAGCAGAGTGAGTAATTTCGAGCATCTCTATCTGCATTCCGACAGTTGGTGAGTCCTCATGATTCGAGGACCCATTTATCTCGATTTTCAGCTTTCATAGTGATTGATTAGTTGTTTTCAGTTTAGTCCGAGTCAGTTGGGAGTTTGTCCCAATGACTCTCTAGCTCTTAGTAGTAGAGGCTTGTCGGACTACTAGCTATTATTCAGACTTTCAGTATTAGTATTTCAGACAACATATGTATTCAGTTTATTTCAGTTCAGTTTTGACATAATTCAGCATTGTTACTTAATTAGTTTGCCTTAATATGAGTTTCAGACCTAATAGTAAGCTTACAGGGTTAGCTTGAGACTACTCATAGTCTTAAACACCGTGTGACGTCTCGGAATCAGTTTTCGAGACGTTCCACCAAGGCAGCTCCCCGGATCTCGTCAATTAGTACTACGTCATCAACAAATAATATAAACCAAGACATCATATATAAAATACAATACAATATATATACTTGAATATATTGATATAAAACAAATGACATAAAAATACAAGTATCAGAACAAATGATACAAATACAAATATGCAATCAACATAAATATACAATAAATAATGCAGTTAACTACAAATAAAAATTAAATATAAAACAAATCACATAAATTAAATTAACTCAAAAATTAATTGCAACTTCCAAGTACATATATCTACAGTAAGCTCATAGCCTTCACGCTTTTAAGCAACAGTGCATATGAAAAAAATTAGAAATTAAAACTTCACGAGCTCTCAATCGCAAGAGCAAATACAAATACTTGGGAAAAAAATAGAGAGAGAGAAAGGCGAAAGGCAGAGAGACACGACAACAACTACAACAACAACATACGTGGTGAAATTCCACAATTGAGGTCCAGAGAGGGTAATAGACGCAGACCTTAGCACTACCTCGTGGAGGTAGAGAGGCTATTTCCAAAATACCCTCAGGAAAAGACAGAGCTGCAGAGAGAGGGAAACATATTTTATTAAATTAATCTTGTTAATATGTATAAATTTAAATTTTAATTAGTACTTTTAATTTTACGTAATTATTTAATATTAAAATAATATTGAAAGAGTAATGAATTTTTGAAAAATGCCCTCCTTTTACTTTTGGATCAAATTATCTTTAATGTTGCTTAAATTTTTTCTTCTATTAACATCACAATAATATGATATTTAATTAAATTGTAAATATCTACGTGGTCTTTATCGTGTTGGTTCAGATGAAGTTATTAAAATCGATATATTAGAAAATTATTTTTTTAATATGAAACATCTTAGTAAATTTATAAACGATATTTATTTATTAAACTTCTCCATTCTTTTAATAAATGTATTTTCATACTCTTTAATATTTACAATTTTTTAAATATATTATTCAAGATTTTATATAATAGTAGT
This sequence comes from Capsicum baccatum var. pendulum, assembly GCA_030864225.1. Lineage (NCBI taxonomy): Eukaryota > Viridiplantae > Streptophyta > Magnoliopsida > Solanales > Solanaceae > Capsicum > Capsicum baccatum. The sequence continues at coordinate 140,433,369 of CM061551.1, read as the reverse complement.
TTATTTAATTGCTGTCTCTAAATTTTCAGAAGTGTCACTAATTTGGAGGCTAATGGTTATTTTCACCATCTAGAATCAATTTATAACAAAATACTAGTATAATTTATTTTAGTTTTTCAGTTTCTTACATAACTCTTGTTCTAAGTTTCAAGCCAAAAAAAGATGTATACACAGATGCCAGAGCAATTAGATGTTTTAGCAGCAAAGGAAAAGTATACATTTATTGATAGTTGATTTTGTTAGCATTTTTGTCCCGATTTTCTTATCAAATTTTAAGTTTTATTTTTCTTGTAAGGGAATAAAAGTAACCATAAATACTTTTACTTTTTCTGAAAGGAAAATATAAAACTTTTTCATATTTGGCTAACCTCTTTCTTGGAGGAAAAGTTTTGAATATCTATAAATAGAAGACCCTCTTCTCATACCATAACATAGTAACATCTACAATGTAGTCGTTTAAAGAGTCTCGTTTAGGAGAGATTTTCTCCCAATAGTTTTTAATGTTTTTTTTATATTAGTTTTCAATATGTAGGTCACTTGACCAAATTACATCAATAATATGTTTTTCAGTATGTTTTTCTTTGTCGTCTGAATTATCACTACGATAGTTTGCAACTAATAGCTTCCGCATGACGCCCTCGATTTCTAACCCAACGGATTTTTATGTTGAAATTTGACTGAGAATTTTCACTCAATATCCTTATTTCTTACGTTACAAGATTAATTAATAGCAGCTATATCTTATTAATGTCTTATAAACCACTTGTCAAACTTATGTAATTTAGTGAGTATAGATTTAACTTTGGCATTTTCAAGTTTCAATACAGGCAAACTCATAACAAAATTCTTCATTAAAAAGTGGAAAATACAACATTTTGTCAAAACAACACCAAAAAAAAACACTAAAGATCATATTAAACACTTATGATCACATCTTATAGTAATTAAAGATGTCAATTCCACAATAATTAATATTTAATAGTATATTTGAAATGAAGATAAGACACTTGATTTGTCTTCAAGCTTGAGCTAGACGACTAATATCAAAAGGGTATGCATCAGATGATCTTTGAGCTCTATATGATCTTCTCCCAACAATTATATTTGCAGCTTCAGTTGGATGAAATGCATCCCAAAATAGATATTCATTTCTATTTGGGCATGGTCTTTGGAAAGGAAGACATGTAATCTGGCCGTTGTTCCTTCCTACCCCACAACATCCCGCATTCGTCACTCTGAATCCTGAAATAAATAAAACCCGAATAATTAGACAGATCTAATAAAAACATCCATAATTCCTTAAAAGTGAAATATATAGTCGAGGTTGTTCAGATAGACATAGGCCAACTAAATGTCCTTCATGTAAGGTTATGGATTTTCATTTTAAAACTTGGTTAAAGGGGAAAAATGGAGATGAGAAAGGTTACCAAAGGCAGAGGGATTTTCAATTAGGTCTTGGAAAATGCCATAAGCATCAATGTAGATGAATTTTGCATCAGGTGTATTTCCATTGAAGTTATCAACAAGTGCCTTGAGTTTGTTGTTGAATAACTGGTTTGCTACATTGATTCTTTGTACACAAGTTCTCCCATCTGGGCTGTTTTGGGCCAATGCATTTGGGCTGCACCCTATCTGGCCCACTCCAATCAAAGCAAACTTCCTTGCTCCATTGTTGTACAAAATCTATACATCACCACAAAACATAACAATTCTTAGGGTGTGTTCGGTCCCGAAAATATTTTCCTATTTTCTCATGTTCGTCTGGTTAAATTTTTTGAAAACTTACCCTTAGTTGTTGAGTATATTGTTGAATAAGAACATTAGCATATTGTTCAGGAGTGAATTGTCTGCTAGTGGAATAATACATGGGCATGAAATAATTATTGAGATAATCATTGCTGCCCAGTCCAATTGAGTAAATGCACTTCTTAAGATAATCAGCAGCTGCATTTTCATTTCCTAATATTTGCACCACTTGTTGCACTGTGTTCCTGTAATTATTTACCTGACCACTAAAGGGAATCCTTGCTCCCTATTAAAATTAGAACAACTTTGAATTAATTAAATCGAAAAATATAGAAAACAAACAAATGAATTACATCATAATTTTTGAAGTACCAGTTGTCTGCCAGTTTCTTCTCTAATTCCAGCAGCTGCAGAGGCATAATTGACACCTCTGAGAATGTCTCTGCCCCTAGCAGATGCATAAGGTGGAATATTATTGAACCCCAGTTGTTCCGCTGTAAATTATAACACATAGAACAGTAGTTAAATTAATAAAGAAAATAGATATGATTTAAATTAAATCTTATAATAATATAAGTAACATAATCCTATACACATTTGGATAAATCCTAAACCCAAATTTGTAAATTGTAACAAGTTTTCCTTGTTTAAATCGGGCAACTATATATTTTCAATAATTTTGTATCAAATCAAGACTAGATATTTCACACGTGTAAAGTAGCAAATTAAATTCACCATATAGGTACTAGGTGCACATGTAATCGATCACCATCTCGAAATTCAACCATAAGGAAAACTTTCAAAAAAAATAAAATTATAAAAACGTATACATGCATCAAGTTGATTAAAAAAATTTATTCACTCTCTCTTGAAATTATGAATCCGCCCCTACAAAGGCAAAGAAATTAAAGAGATGGTGTCTTACCAATGACATCAACTGTAGTTTTTCCATTGGAGAACCTGCCAGTCGGTCCACCAGGAAAATCAATACCATAAGGTAAATAGTTAGCCCTAGCCAATGACTGAATATTGTTGTTATTCCCATTATCCACCAAAGAATCACCAAATATAAAATAACAAGGCACTTGTTGTGCATTTGCCCCATAAAAACTCATGAGCCCTAAAATTACCAATTGCACCACCAATATCCATCCCCTCATCTCACTACCCATTCTAGCTAAACTTATTGAGATTTGAGACCCTTAGCTTTAGAACTAGGCTAAGTAGTGGAAATGAATAATGAGTTGTGGGATGAAAAGAATTGGAAAATGAATGAGTATATATAGATGTTGATAGTCAAATATATATATAAAGACAAATTAAATTTTAGATATATGTTTAATAGTAATATGAATTTTACAGATGAGAAGTTGGTTAAATGGCATTAAATTCACGCGGATCGGAGGCTAGTAGATTTTCCCACACTGATTAGCCGGCTACAGACTTTTTTTTTCTTTTTAGCTAATCATCTGACTTTCTAAGTTGTCACTCTCTGCATGGAGCTAGCTAAGTAATTGATTAATTACCTCATGTGAACTAATTAAAGTTCATGTTTATTCATGCATAGCTATCAAATGGCTATGTGTAATTAATTACTCAAGGGTACTAACGCTAAAGATGTCATCATCTCGATTGATATAGTACATATTAATGATATAGCCATATAGGGACCATGTCAATATCATTCATAAACACATTAAATGATTAATGGTCTATTTAGCAAGTAGTGTCTTTTCCCCTAGTCTTAATAAAGTTTATTCTCAAGGCAAAATACATAAACATGTTCTTTAACTTGATCTCAAATCACATCTATGACCTCCAATTTTGGGTGTCTGCAAGTAGACACTTAAACTTGTATAAAGTTGTATAAGTAGACACATATGTCCAATGTGGCATCCTGCATGGCCAATTCTTGTCCTACATGGCGTCTTACGTGTATTATGCTTCATAGGACGTGTGTCTCAACTTATTTAACTTTATACAAATTTAAGTGTCTACTTGTCCACACCCAGATCTAGAATTAGAGGTCATATATGTGATTTAAGGTCAAGTTAAAGAATATGTTTATGCATTATGCCTATTCTGAATCTTGGTTCAGTTGATTCGGTGCATTGTTTTCCTGATCAATATATAGCTGGGAGTTGTTAAATTAAGTTCAAATAGCTAGTAGACCTAACAAAACGTTTAATTCTAGGGGGGAAACTATAAACAGTTGTAGATATATATATATATATATATATATATATATATATATATATATATATATATATATATATATATATATATTTTAAGGAGGGTGGAGAGAGAGAAGGCATGAGGCAAAAACGTACGTAGGAAGAATCAGAACCTTACACACTTAGGATTTAGAGACGTAGACACGGCTCATTATAATCATATGTATCAAGTAGATCCTTTTTTTTCATAATCGTGGAGTCGAGTCCCCTTGCACGAATCTCAAACTAGTTTTACAAATTCCTTGTTCGTAGAGATATCTCAAATATTCTATATACCAAACGTACATGGACAGCTAGAAAGAAATTGCCTAATGTGCACATGTATAGATTCACTTTTACACTAGCTATTTTCTCTTCATATTCGCTTTCGATCGATCAGAGAAATGGGTCGACATGGAGAGAGTCAATTCATCACAACCTCCCAACAACTAGATAATTAAGTTCATAAAATGATTTTGCACATTAAAGCCCAAAGTGCATATCGCAAAGTCTCAATCAACATGAGTTGCATGTCATGATTCATGAACAAACTATGAAATGATCAAAGTCCACTACACTTGCCAGCCAGTTGCTTCAAATCTTTGATTGACTTTACACATTAATTAATTTTCCCTACAAGAAAAAGAACCAATAGTAAAGAACAATGGCCCAGAAAATAGAAAGATCCAGTAGGAAAAAAAGTGCCAATCAGTACTCATGCTAATAGCTAGGTAAGATCACCATGCCATTAATACAAAAGACTTAGTCATCGTGTATACGAAATAAAAATTATGATTTAAACATAATTGGGGTGAGGTGAGGAGAATTGCCGACTTTATTGTATTTATGAGGGAAGGTGATGGATAGATATAGTATTGACTATTGAATAGTGGATACTCTTACCAGTCACATGGTTTTGAAGAGGAAAGTTGCATACATAAAGTTATGGGAAATCAATGTCTTTGAGCAGTTGTCCAATTTCAATTTGACTTCTGAATTGATTTATATAATTAACTAATTATTTTACTTTACAAAAAATTGTATTTCTGCTGTCATAGTTCATGTGACACAATTTAACTTGCCACAAAGTTTAAAATTAAAAAAGAAGACTTTTGAGACTTGTAATATAAAGTGAAATATAAATCTATATATGATTTTTCTGTTGTTATAAATTATTTCAAGGTAAAAGAGAATTTTAAAATTTAATTATTTGTAATATAGAAAAATGACATTCTTTTTGAAATTGACTAAAAAAAATATCACATAAATTAAGATCAAAATACTAATTTAGGGATGGATTCGATGTCTAAAATAGAACAAAGCCAACCCACCCTAATTCAATTGGAATTTAGTACTGAAAAGATCACGTCCTTAATTGATATTCAAATATAAATATCATTGTTGTGACTGATTGATGTCGATTATACATGCACTAACTCTTTATATACAGTTTTCAATTTCTGATATCGACTTTTCGATTTCTGACTAATCACAAATATCACTATTTAGTTAATGATTTTGTGTAACATTAAAAGAATAGTGGTTTTGAGTAACATTAAAAGAACAAGATCTCATGCTCACAATAATATACCTAAGTCATAATTAATCTACCCGTATATACCAAGCTTTTGTAAGCTAAAAGCTTCCGTGGGATACTTAGTTTGGAAATCATTTGGAGATTGCAACTTAGGAACTTTAGGTCAAACGTATTTTTTTTATTAGTTAACATAAGAAGAATTGGACTTTAATTTAAGCATTCTTTACTCTCTTACGGGATGAATTCCTCATTTATTTCTCCGTAACCTACACGTTTCAATAAAATTAGTCGTCTAAAGTTAAATATTAATATAAGATCTGAAAAACATACATATACATAACAAACAAAAAATTAGTGTGGCCTTTCTTTGTTTGTTCGTAATTATTGTTTAATGATTCAATTTTAAAAAGACGTTAATCATGTATTTTCATATCTCCTCGGATGTTATTGTAAAAATATTATTTATTGCAATAAAGATTTGAGTAGTTTAGTTTAAGTTTTAAAATATTTCTATTGAATGATTATAGTGTTTTTTATTTATATATAGATTTTGCACCCTTTTTTTTTTTAATTGTATTCATTATTATCAAAATAAAATAAAATTATAAACTTCAATTAAAAGTTTGTGAGGCCTCAAAACTTTGGAGACTTAAATCAAAGACTTTACTAGCCTTATCCTTGAGCCATAAAACTATGAAAATTAATGGTCGTCAAAAGGGAGGGGCTTCTTAGTTTTTTCGGAAAAGGGTCAAAAATACCCTTTAACTATTGAAAATGGATCAAAAATGCCCTCCGTTTATTTTTTGGCTCAAAAATACCCTTCTGCTTATTTTTTTTGGCTCAAAAATACCCTTCCATTAATTTTTTGGCTCAATAATATCTTTCTCGCAAACAGAATGCCACCAAATACACCACGTGAAAAAAAAACTTAATCAGTTCATGTCAGCATACACGTGAAAAATCACTCCATTTAATCATCTTATCATCAGCCCATTTTATTCTATTTAAAAATCCAACCCGACCCATATTCAAAAAACCTGAACCAAGAGGAAACAAATTGAAGAATTTGATTGCTTATTTTTCATGTGGTGGGTTCAGATATTTCAAATCGATCAAGGTAAAAGATAAGGAAATAATCAGGTCCTCAAATTGTTGACATGAAAGAATCAAGTTTTAATTAGGTCAACCCTAAACAATTGGATCTTCGAATAATCGGTTCGATGTCCAAGAGCTTGGATTACTACTGGATGTCCTATCTAAATTAGTCTAATGAGAAAATGGTAATTCGAAGACGAAATTAAAATTTGGAGAGAGAAAGTTTAGCGGCAATGTCGGACAACCACAAGTTAATGAGGTCAAAAATTGTTCGAGTAAGTGTCGTAACTTCAAAAACGTTAATAATGAAATGAAATGTGGTGAAAGGGATGATTTGAGAAAAAAAATTAAAGAATTGATTTTTGCCTCTTGATTCGGATTTTTTGAATATGGGTCGGGTTGGATTTTTAAATAGAATAAAATGTGTTGATGGTTAGATGGATTAAATGAAGTTATTTTCCACGTGTATGCTGATATGAACTGGTCAACTGTTTTTTTTATCCACGTGACATGTCCTGTGGCATTACGTTAGAGAGAAAGGTATTTTTGAGCCAAAAAATTAACCGAGAGGTATTTTTGAGCCAAAAAATTAATGGAGGGGTATTTTTGAGCCAAAATAACAAATAGAGAGCTATGTTTGAGTCAAAAAATAAACGGAGGGTATTTTTTATCCATTTTCAATAGTTTAGAGGTATTTTTGATCCTTTTCCATAGTTTTTTTTTTAAAAAAAAAATCATCATACAGTGGCAAGACCTTTCAATATCAACAACAACAACAACATACCCAGTGTATTCCCACTTAGTGGGGTCTGGGGAGGGTAGAGTGTACGCAGACCATCCCACTACCTCAAGAGAAGTAGAGAGGCTGTTTCTAATAGACCCCCAGCTTAGGACCAATAACAGTATAACAAATACAAAAAGTAAGCAGATACAAACTAGTATGATACACAAAACAAACTAACAGTATAACAAACACAAAAGATAAGTGCATAATAAACTAGTATGGGGTGCAAAAAAACCAACACCACTCCCAAAAACTACAGCCCCAACACTACGAACCAAAAACTCCAGACCCAAAGGAGCACTCCCCTATTACTACCGCCGTGCTCCCACCCTCTAACCCTCTATCCCAATTCGTGTCCTCCACACCTTCCTATCAAGGGTCATGTCCTCTGTAAGTTGTAATTGCTCTATAGCATGCCTTACCTCCCTCCAATATTTCTTCGGTCTACCTCTAGCCCGCCTAAAACCATTCATAGCCAGAGTCTCACACCTCCGCACTGGAGCATCAGGTCCCCTCCTTATCATATGCCCGAACCAACATAGCTTCACTTCTCACAACTTATCCTCCACCAAGGAAACTCCCACCTTCTCCCGAATAATCTCATTTCTCACCCTATCTTTCCTGGTATGTCCACATATCCATCGCAACATTCGCATCTCCGCCACCTTCACCTTTTGGATGTGGGATTTCTTAACTAGCCAACACTCCGCTCAATACAACATAGCCGTCCGGACTACTACTCTGTAGAACTTACCTTTAAACTTTGGGGGAACCTTCTTATCACAAAGAATTCCCGAAGCGAGTCTCCATGTAACACCCCGTAAATTTTTTCGTACACTTATCGCGATTATATGGAGTCCTAAAGGCTTGCGTATGGGTTAAATTAAGTTTATGGTGTTCGGAAGTATCCCGTCAATAGTTGTATGTGTAGGTATTGGAATAGGATTTCCAACGATATAAAGTTTGCCCAAAACAGAGGAATATTTCATATAAGCGAGCACATTCGAAATGTCAAAACGGTGGCCGGGAAGCCTGTGAACAGTAAATCTGCAGGAAAATTACTGCAGCTAGGCAATTATTTTTTTGGATCAACTTTAGACGATCATAACTCCTTGTACGAAAAGAAATGTGTGAGCTGCTATATATCGATGAAAATCTCCGAGAGTCTTCTTTCCGATGAAATTGGTTTCATCCAAATCCAATGTCTGAGGAAGGAGCTATACCCGTTTTACTACAGCCTAACAAAAAAAAAACAGAATTGTGGAACAGATTTTTGGGTCAACTTTAAATGACCATAACTCCTTGTACAGGAAGAACTGAGTGGTATAATTTATATGAAAATGAAAGCCCTTTGAATTACATTTCCAATACAATTGGTTTCACCCAAATCCGATACCGGAGCAAAGAGTTATGATCGATTACTTCAGTCTGTCAAAACTGTCCACTGGGGACAGATTCGGATTTATTTAAATTTTTAGGGCAAAATGGTCATTTTCTATTACCTCTTGGACGAAAATGGGTCTTTATAAACCTACACTTAGCCTCATATATATCATATATCATCCAATTATTAAGAGAAGGTGAAACCCTAGCCTAATTTCAACTTCAAATATTTTGTGATTCAACCATAGAAAATTCGAATTGGTTCCGTAGTTGTGTTCACCATCTCGAAAGCTTCGAGAAGCACCCCATGGTCATGTAAGGAGGATTCTAAATACAAGAGTTCATTGTTAAGGTATGAATATTGTTTATTCTTGATTCTTATTCATGAATAAGTATTGATAAATGATTATGAGTATTGTCTTGATGTTGGAAGATAACTAGAAACATAGTTATGAATTGTTTTGTATAAATTGTTAGTAGTAAATTATGAAAGTTGTTGTATTGGATTATGGAGGATGAATTGTGGTGATATATCATTATATTGGTGGTTATGTATGCCTAGTGATCATGTTGGTATTGGATGGTGATTAAGAAGGGAAATAAAGGCTAAGAGTGATGTTGAGGGATATTTCATGAAAATGCATGATATGTGAATGTAATAAGAGTATAAGAGGATGTATGTAGCACTCTTATTGATGAGTTAAAGGATTACTTCCTGGACATTATTTGGTGAAGTTAATACCTAAATTGTAAGGTTTGGCTGCTAATACTAGTTTGCCACAAATGACTTATTGTAGATAAGTGTTCGAAGAGTACGGGAAGTCAAGTTGGACTTGTATTGAAGTGGTTATATCAAGGTATGTAAGACATACTCTATCTAATCTTTGGCATGAATAATGACCCATGGCACTCTCAAGTAAGCTTCCAACATTGTCCTACGACACATGACACATAATAACATCATATGATCTTCGACACTACCAATTGAACTTGTTTTCACTTTTAAGATGTCCGGCTAGTCAAAAAAATGTCCATATACTATTGTTGACTCCAAAATGGTTTAATGAGGTATCCATGATTCTCTACTTCATTTTCATGATATTGATTACCTATTTACATGTTTTTCCTATTGAGGTATCATGGTTTCAAGTTCCATAAGGTGTGACCACAAAGTAACCAATCTCAAAGATTAATTGAATTAAGAAATGGAATGTCTGTATTTTAAATTGATGATATGATGTATTGTATTAGTACCACTGATCAGTTGGCCATTGTATTATAAAGTTTATGTATATATGCTATTCCAGGGGTGGTCCCTGATGTATTGTATTAGTACCACTGATCAGTTGGCCATTGTATGACATATGTTATGTATTGATAAGGATTACGGGAAGTAATGATATGAAAGTAATGTGCAGGTATCCCATCAGCTCTTTTAAGTGTGGTCTACTCATACTGTTTATTCACTGGTATCTGGGTTCTGTTGATCTTTTGTATCTCATCTTGATACTCACTGCCTTACATACTCAGTACATATTTTCGTACTGACGACCCTCACGGAGGACCTGTATTCATGCCTGCAGGAACAGATACTTCAGGTCGTACACCTCCGCAGTAAGAGTCAGGACATTCTGTTGTTAGTGGCGAGCTCCAGTTGTTTTGGGGCATCCCAAGTCGTTTCTATATGTATTTTTGGTATTTGTATAAAAGTCTTTTGTGGGCGGGAGTTTGTCCCGACCCTAACTCAGTTGTGTATCTATGTAGAGGCTTTTGTAGACATATTGTACAGCCATAGGAGTGTTTGGTTGATAGACGTGATGGCTCTGACGGCCAATTACTGTTTATATATATATATATTTATGCGTGTCTGCTGGGCTGATACAGGTATTGTTTTCTTCTATTTACAACGAAGTGCTGCCCAAATTTCTAATTTTCATAAGTAATGTAAATGTGAATGTATAGGTTATGAACGGGTTCTCCCGGGCCTCCTCGGCTACGGGTGCCATTCCGCTCCAATGGGATATGGGGTATGACACTCCACTTCAACCACCCTATCCCAAAACGATGCGTGACATCCTCGTCAATATCACCATTACCCTGAATTATTAACCCCAGATACTTGAAACTCTTCCTCTTCTGGATGGCCTAAGAGTCTAACTTCACAATCACTCCATCTTCTTGCAACATATTATTGAACTTACACTCTAAGTACTCCGTATTTATTCTACTTAACCGAAAACCTTTAGATTCAAGCGTCTGTCTTCAAACCTCCAACTTATCATTAACTCCACCTCGAGTCTCATCGATCAGAACCACATCATCTGTAAATAACATACACCAAGGTACCTCCCCTTAAATATGTCACGTCAGAACATCCATCACCAAGGCAAATAGAAATGGGCTAAGAGTCGATCCCTGGTGCAACCCTATCAAAACTGTGAAGTGCTCCGAATCTCCACTTACCGTCATCACACGAGTCTTTGCACCATTATACATATCCTGAATCGACCTAATGTAAGCCACGGGCACCCCTCTAGCCTCCAAGCACCTCCAAAGAATCTCCTTGGGAACTCTATCATATGTCTTCTATAGATCAATAAACACCATGTGCAAGTCCATCTTCCTCTCTCGAAATTGCTCCACTAATCTCCTCACAAGGTGAATGGCCTCAGTGGTCGAACGACCAAGCATGAAACCAAACTGATTCTTAGAGATCGTCACGATCCTCCTCATCCTCAAATCTACCACCCTTTCCCAAACCTTCATAGTATGACTCAACAACTTAATACCTCTATAGTTGTTACAACTTTGAATGTCTCCCTTATTCTTATACACTGGAATCATCGTGCTCCATCTCCATGCTTCAGGCATCTTAGCAGTCTAAAAATAATGTTAAACAGTCTTGTCAACCACTCCAGACCATGCCCCGCTAGTGCTCTTCCAAAATACTACTAGAATTTTGTCTGGCCCCGCCGCCCTACCCCGCCGCATCCTGCGAATAGCTTTCTTGACCTCCTCAACTTTGATATGCCTACAATAACTATAATCGCGACCCTCCTCAGATATCTCCAAGTCTCCCAACACAGAACCTTTGTCCCCCTCTTCGTTCAAAAGTGTATAAAAATAGGACTGCCACCTCTCCCTAATGAGGGCATCCTCAACCAACACTATACCATCCTCTCTTTTGATGCATTTCACTTGGTCAAGGTCATGATCCCTTCGCTCCCTAGACTTGGCCTTCCTATACAACTTCTTATCTCTGTCTTTCTCATCTAAAGACGCATATAAACTCTCAAAAGTTGTTATCTTAGCCGTTGTAACCGCTAACTTAGCCTCTCTTCTAGCAACCTTATACTCATCCTTATTCTTTTTTCTTTTCTCATCATCCTTGCTCCCAACCAACTTAGCATAAGCCACCTTCTTAGACTGCACCTTTCTCTTGACCACTTTGTTCCACCACCAGTCTCCTCGATGTTTGCTAGATCGACCTCTCGAGACACCCAACACCTCTCTAGCGGTCTCCCTAATGCAACTAGAAGTCGTCTCCAACATATTATCCACCCCCTACTCTCTCAAGCCCCCCACTCTTCAACTTCTTTTCCATCTTTAAAACACTAGCCAAAGTCAGGCTCCCCCACTTAATCCTGGGTCGCACCTCCCTACTTCTCTTCTTTTTGCCTTTATTGATAACTAAGTCCATCACCAATAACCTATGTTGAGTCGAGAGATTCTCGCTAGGTAAGACTTTATAGTCTTTACATAGCACTCTATCCACTTTTCTAAGAAGCAAAAAGTCTATTTGAGTCTTGGCCACTAAACTACGAAACGTAATAAGGTGATCCTCCTTCTTCGAAAAGCTCAAATTTGCTATCCACAATCCAAAAGCCCAAGAAAAATTGATCAGAGAAGTTCCTCATTCATTCCGCTCACCAAAACTGAAACCACCATGCACATCATTATACCCTCTCGATAAAGACCCAATATGCCCATTGAAATCCCCTCCCACGAAAAGCTTCTCAGTGCTCGGGATGCTCCTTACCACCTCATCTAAAACCTTCCAGAATTCTTTCTTCTCCTCTTTGTCCAAACCTACTTACGGGGCATAGGCACTAATAACGTTCACCGTAGACCCTCCCATGACTAACTTAATAGACATTAGTCTATCACTAACTCTTTTTACCTCTACCACATGCTCTCTAAGATCTTTATCTACTAAGATACCTACCCATTTCTATGTCTCACGCTACCCGAGTACCATAACTTATAACCATCTACATCTTTGGCTTTAGTGCCTACCCATTTAATTTCCTGGACGCACGCTACACTAACCCTCCTCTTTCTAAGAATCTTCACCAGCTCTATAGACTAACCCTGCAATGTACCAATGTTCCAAGACCCAACTCACAACCTAGAAGCTCTCTTATCCCGCCTAACCTTACTACCCCTAGCCCCTAACCCCAAACTCGATCCTGGACCCGACCCAAACTCAATCCCCCCAAACCCCGGCCCAAACCCAACAATTCTTGACCCCACCCCGACCTATGACATGCCCCTAGTCTACCCTCGCCAATCACAGCCACTATGCAACAAAGGGAAGAAAGGAAAAAGGGAAGAAAGAAAACAAAGGGGATACATAAATTTTGGTACACAATAGTCAATAGTGGGAACTATTACTACCACACTTAATGGATATGCTTGTAAATCAAGTAACAGTAATCAGCCGAGGTGACACACTCCAAAACTACTAAGAACAATAAAGAGATTCACACGTACAACACTATTACAAAGTAACCAATCAACAAGAAATTCGACACCCACAACCAGATAACCAGCCAAGACGCTATGAAACAAGAATCACAAGCAAAATAGTACAGAACACTACTTGTAGCAGCCCCGAAAAATCAAGAAAGCTATACACAACTAGAAATGATGGATTGAGTGCACCTGATCGAAGCTGGGTTGTGTCCTTATACTTGGTTGAGTCGTTGGATTCCGGCAATTTGTGGTAGAAATTGGTCTCCGAAATAGTGTTCCTATCATCGAATTTCCACGCGCTTTGCGTTCTTCTTCTTTGAGATGATAATGATGATAGTGCCTATCTTTTTCTTTTTGTTGTTCCTTAACTCAAATATTCAGTTCAACCAACAATTCCACAATTAAGAAAAGCCAAAAGGGTCTCTTACTTGAATCTTGATTGAGAAAAATGGGGATACAAGAATCAGAATCTGTAAGCTTTGCGTATACTGGAAAAGATTCTACTGCATCGCCGGCGAGATTTGACGGCGAGGAATGGAGGACGATAAGGACAATTTGGAGAATTTGAAGATATCCTTATTGTGCGTATCAAAAATTTGTTAGAAAGAGAATTAGATATGGAGCAGCCCCATTGATGATGGAGATTCACGAAATAAGGATCTCGACCTTGTATGGTGCAGCGAACTAAGACTTCCTGCCGGAGAAGATTGATCTACTGCAGCGCCGATGAGAATTGAAGGCAAGGAACGACGCGAAATTGGAAGAATCAATCAAGCTGGACGGATTCGCAGGTTTCGGCGGCGATGAGTGGAAATTATGGCGGCGGAGAAGCGGACCAGTAGTGGTCCTTTGGGCTGGCAGCTCCTGTTGCTGTTGCTTTTTTCATCGACGGATGGGGCGTCTGACAGGGGATGGATCAGCGACAGAGTACCCATTTTTCCCATGGAGGGGGGTGGCTACGTGGAGGGGCGGCGGTGGCGTTGTTTGAGGGCTGCTGGCGGCGCAGGACTTGGTCGGAGATGGCTTCATTTGGGCTCACAACAAGGGCTGTTGGTGGCACGCAGCTCTCCGGAGCATGGGTTTTCTGATGATTTTAAAGAGAAAGAGAGAGAGAAGGGAGAGAGGAGCGACGCTGGTGTTGGGTGGTCGATCGGCGGCAGTTCGCCGGTGACAGTGATGCATCTGTTGTGGTGAGAGAGAAGTGTGAAGAAATTGATTCGTTCGGAGTCCGATTTATACAAACAAACTATGCAACCACACTAAATTCGATGTTTCGGACGTGATGGCGATACCATATTTTCTAGAAAAAATTGTTTTCACAAAATTGATCCCCGAGACCTGAAATCATAATTTTCCAAACCAAGGGTCGAAATGAGATTTAAAAGCTGTAAAATCATATCAAACATGCTAACACACTAAAATCGACATTTCGGATCTGTTAGCGAAGTCGGATTTTTCTTATGAGGTCGTTTCAACCAAAAGTGGGTCCCACACCCAACTTTCTAATTTTTTTAACTTTTCGACCAATAGGTCAAAATGAGCTCAGGTGAACTAGGACCCGAACCAAAGGTCTAACTAGCCTAAAATCGATATTCTGAAGCCGCTGACGCAGTCCGTTCAGTCATCCGTCACACAAATCAAAATATAACCACATAAGTCCAAAATAAGGCTCTCGAAGTCATCAAAAACCACAATATTGCATAAATGCTACCAAAATGCATCAAAAATCATGTCAACCACTCCACAGCCTAGAAATACCATAATGCAACTACGGGGAGGGGTAAAACAGACAAATCACATAAAATCACAAATTTCACATATTTCATCAAATTTTTAGGTCGTTACATCATCCACCACTAAAAATCTAGTTTGTCCTCGAACTAAGGCAAGGAAATACCTAAATCAATGAAAAGCTGGGGATAGGAACTACGCATATCAGACTCAATCTCCCAAGTAGTCACATCTACAGGTCAAAGTTGCCATAGGACCTGAACCACAAGGATCACTTTAGAGCGCAACTGCCTAACATCCCTAGCCAAAATGGAAACTGGCTCCTCAATAAAGGACAACCGTTCATCTAACTAAACTAACTCCCAACGAATGACATGAGACTCATTAAGAATATAGCAATGAAGCATAAAAACATGAAAACTGGATGAACAACTGATAGATCAAGGGGCAAAGCCAACTCATAAGCCATATCACCAACAGTCTGAAGAATCTCAAATGGATCAATATACCTAGGGATAAGTTTGCCCCTCTTACGAAACCTCATCACACCCTTCATGGGTGAAACTCGAAGGAAAATATGATCACCAACACCAAAACTCAAGACACGAAGTCTACGATCAGTATAACACTTCTTCCTACTTTAGAACCCTCTAAGTCTATCCTGAATGACTCGGACCCTATCCAAAGACTCATGAAGCAAGTTCGTACCTTGAGATCTCACCTCTGAAACATCGAACCAACCTACTGGAGAGGGGAAACACCTACTATACAACACCTCAAAAGGAGCCATATTAATACTGGAATGGTAGCTATTACTATGTGCAAACTATGCTAAAGCCAAATGTTGCTCCCATTGGCCACCAAAATCCACCACGCACGCGAAGAGCATACTCCAAAATCTGGATAGTCCATTCTGACTGGCTATCAGTCTGGGGTAAAACGCTGAACTAAGATCCACTCGAGTACTTAACTCATCCTAAAAAGTATTCCAAAAGTGAGATGTGAACACAGGACCTCGATCTAAAATAATGGACATCGGCACACCATGCAGACGCACAATCACATGAATGTAGATACGGGCCAACCTTTCAGCACTAAATGAGACCTGAACTGGAATAAAATGAGCTGACTTGGTCGATCAATCCACGATGACCCAAACATTGTCGGAACCATGAGATGTATGCGGAAAACCAGTCACAAAGTCTATAGTGATGTGTTCCTACTTCTACT
This sequence comes from Capsicum baccatum var. pendulum, assembly GCA_030864225.1. Taxonomy (NCBI): domain Eukaryota; kingdom Viridiplantae; phylum Streptophyta; class Magnoliopsida; order Solanales; family Solanaceae; genus Capsicum; species Capsicum baccatum. The sequence continues at coordinate 140,416,895 of CM061551.1, read as the reverse complement.
CAAAAATAGGTAACCTCTGAAGTAAACTACCAAATCTCATATGCTTGGCCTTCTCCTGCTGACAACATAGGCAACGAAACATAAATTCTTCTATATCTAGCCTCATACCACCCCGTCATTAGTGTTGTCTCAAATCACGATACATCTTAGTCACACCTGGATGGATGGAATATCTGGAACGATGGGCCTCCTCCAAGATCAACCTAATTCGATCACCACTATCGGCATACAAACTCATCCCTCAATCCTCAAAACTTCATCTAAATTAGGTGAGGCTTCCTTAGACTCTCCACTCAATATCCTATCTCGAATCAACCTCAACCTAACATCGTCAAACTAATAAGCTCGAATCTGCTCCATCAAAGAGGGTCTAGCATCCACAAGTGCCAAAACATGCCCTGGTGTTAAAATATCAAGCCTGACCATCAGATTAGCTAAAGACTGAACCTCCAAGGCCAACGACCTCTCCTGAGTCAAAAGATGCACCAAGCTACCCATGCTAGCCGACTTCTAGCTTAAGGTATCCACAACCACATTAGTCTTTCCCTAATGGTAGAGAATAGTCAAGTCATAATCCTTAAGCAATTCAAGCCAACGACACTGCGTCCTAAGAAGATCTCGCTGATAAAGAAGTACAAAAGACTACGATGATCTGAGAAAATCTCACAATGGAATCCATACAAGTAGTGCCTCCAAAACTTCAAGGCAAACACAATTGCGCACAACTCCAAATCATGGGTAGGATAATTCCTCTCATGAGGATTCAATTGACGAGATGCATAAGCAATTACCTTGCCCTCCTACATCAACACAACACATAACCCAACACCTGAAGTATCACAAAAGATAGTAAAGCCCACGCCCTCCTTTGGCAAAGCTAATATGGGAGCTGAAGTCAACAAATCCTTGAGCTTCAGGAAGCTCGCCTCACAAGCTTCAGACCTCTGAAAAGAAATCTTCTTCTGGGTCAACTTGGTCAATAGAGCTGCAATGGATGGAAAACCCTCAACAAAACGTCGATAATACTCAGCCAAGCCAATAAAACTCCAAATCTCGATGCGCGAAGTAGGTTTAGCCCAAATCATGAACCGCTGCAACCTTAGCTGGATCAACCATAATACCTTTCTTAGTCACCACATGACCCAAGAAAGAAAATAGACACTAAGCAAAACTCACACTTAGAGAACTTAGCATACAACTTCTCATCCCTCAATTTCTAAAGAACAATCCACAAATGCTCCTCTTGCTCAACCTTACTCTTGGAATAAACCAAGATATCATCAATAAATACCATGATAAAGGAGCCAATATATGGTCGAAACACTTATTCATCAACTCCATGAACGAGGTAGGGGAATTGGTCAACCCAAAAGACATGACCAAGAACTTATAATGACCATATCGAGTCCAAAAAGCTATTTTCGGAATATCCAAAGCTTTAATCCTCAACTGGATGATAACCAAACCACAATTCAATCTTTGAAAACACCACAACGCCCTAAAGCTAATCAAACAAATCATCAATGCGAGAAAGAGGATACTTATTCTTAACCATCACCTTGTTCAACTGCCAATAATCAATACATATCTGCATAGACCTATCCTTTCGCTTTACATACAAGACAGGCACACCCCAAGGTGAAATACTAGGTCGAATAAATCCCTTATCCAACAACACCTATAACTGATCCTTCAGTTCTTTTCAACTCTGTTGTGGCCATCCTATAAGAAGGAATAGAAATAGGCTCGGTTCCCGACTCAAAATCAATAATAAAATCAATATCTCAATTCGAAGGCATATTAGGAAAGTCTGTAGGGAACACCTCCATAAACTCACGGGCAACACGGACAGAATCCAAGAAAGGAGGCGAAACAACACTTGTGTCACGAATATGGGCCAACTAAGATAAACATCCCTTCTCAATCAATTTATGAGCCTGAACATAAGATATAACCCTCTTAGGACCCGAATTAAGTGTACCCTTTCCAAGCTATCCTTGTCACACCAACTAAAGCTAAAGTCACAGTCCTAGCAAAACAATCTAAGACAACATGATAAGGAGCCAAACAATCCATATCTAAAATAACATCAAAATCGACCATATCTAACACAAGCAAGTCTACTAAAGTTTCACGTCCGGCAAAAGTCACAACACAAGATCGGTACACCCGATCCACCACTAAAGAATCACCTACCAAGGTAGATACACGAATAGGCATGGCAAAAGGCTCCCTAACAGAACCAAAACCCAAAGAAAAATATACAGACACATAGAAGAAAGTCAATCCAGGATCAAATAATAACATGCAGGTCTGAAACAAACGGAACGGTATCTGCGATCATAGCATCTGAAGCGTCCACCTTAGATCTGACTGATATAGCGTAGCACTATCCATGACTACCATCTGGCTGAGTGGCATCCCTCATGAGAGATTTTTGAGTTTTGACTCTAGCAATTGAAAAATTCTTAATATGAAACATTTTCCCCTAAAATGGATCGACACAAGCCTGAATTAATAGGATCAGTGTATTATGATCGAGTACTTTTACATTCCGCTAAGGGCTAGATTGTACTTAATTAAGAACTTATTGGAGAAATAATAAGGGGATTCAACAATTAGGAGCTTCTCTTTGACATGTTGCATTACGTTTTACTACTAGAGATGTATAACATATAGTACTTAACTAATTCTCAAACGGTTGAATACACTACTTAAGAAAGTGTAAGACGGTAGAATATACTAGTGACTCAAGTGAAGTTGTTAATGAGAAAATCTACATCCAGTTATTCTCTTATTGATGAAAAGAAGCCGTAACATTTCTCAAATAACATAAAAATTAATTTATAACCCATAATACATTATAGGACAATACTAAATAATACAAACTCCACAAGAATATATATGTATATATTACAGATTGATCTTATTTAGCCTCATCTCTTATCTTCAGAGTTGAGCTAAATGTTGAATATCAAATGGATAAGCATCTGATGACCTTTCAGCTCTGTATGATCTTCTTCCAACAATTGTATTTGCTGCTTCACCTGGATGAAATGCATCCCAAAATAGATATTCATCCCTATTTGGGCATGGATTTTGTAGTGGTAGACATGTTATTTGCCCATTGTTCCTTCCCACTCCGCAACATCCAGCATTCGTCACTCTAAATCCTGAAAGTTATTAATGTTTAATGCTTATATGATAAATACTTTTTAAATGGCGTGCCCAACTTTTGTCACACACTATAAGGGAGAAGAATATTTTACCAAATGCAGAGGGATTGTCAATTAAATCTTGGAAGATGTCATAAGCATTAATGTAGATGAATTTGGCATCAGGTGTATTTCCATTGAACTCATCTACAAGACCCCTTAACCTATTGTTGAATAGCTGGTTTGCAGCATTTATATTTTGTGCACAGGTTCTGCCATCAGCACTGTTTTGGGCAAGAGCATTTGGGCTACAACCAATTTGGCCCACTCCAATCAAGACGAACTTCCTTGCTCCATAGTCGTACAAAGTCTGATGCAAATACACCAAAATTACAAAAGCCCAATTAGACTCGGCGTGTGTAATGGTGGTCACCTTCGACTTATGATTTTATAGCTTATAAATTGGTTAAACTAAACATTTTACAATGTTATCCATAATGTCTTTTGTAATCTCTGAATACCCTTCCTAAATGTTACTTGGGACTATTTCTTTTGTCATTTGTCCTTCTTTCTGTTAGAAGTAAATATTTCTGCCTAAGCACACAACTATATTAGTTGTTTACATCAATTTCAGTATTTAAAAGTATTCTTTTCCCAGCATGTGATACGTATCAATAACTTTTAATGAGATAACTCAAGGGGGGCTCCAACTCACTTTCAAGTGCTGAGTGTACTGTTGAATAAGAATATCAGCATATTGCTCAGGATTGTATTGTCTGCCAGTGGAATAATACATGGGCATGAAATAATTATTGAGATAATCATTGCTGCCCAATCCAATCGAGTAAACGCACTTGCTCAAATAAGTGGCGGCAGAATCTTCATTTCCTAATATTTGCACCACTTGTTGCACTGTGTCCCTGTAATTATTTACCTGACCACCAAAGGGAATCCTTGCTCCCTATAAAGATTTTGTAAACAAAAATTCAGCAATTAATGTGGAAATAACAAAGTTCAATTGCATGTACAAGAAGTGAATTAGTAATTAATTACCAATTGCTGGCCAGTTTCATCTCTAATTCCAGCAGCAGCAGATGCATAATTTACACCTTTGAGAATATCTTCACCCCTTGCATCTGCATATGGTGGAATATAATCCTCGAACCCCAAAAGCTCAGCTGTGTAAATTCAAACGCAATACTTATGGTATGATATTTCAAATTTATTAAAAGAAAAAAGTGAAATAATTATGCATGTTCTGACCCGAGCGTAACGATAACTAGTAAACTTTTATGTGTTTACTATCTTTAAAATGGAAAGATAGAATTATGCCTTCCTTTTGGGGAAATACATATATAGTCCTTCAAGTTGTCATCAACGGTCAAGTAACTAAACTTTTCAAGTGACCCAACAAAATTGACATCCCCACATGGCTTTACACAAATTTACTATTAATTACTAGTACACTAAATTAACAGAAACAAAAACATTATCTCTTAATTAATGTAGAGATATGAATTTTTTTCTATAAACGGAGGGAGCAAGTGATTTTTTAGATACATGCAGAATTTATCTTAAGAGTTGCGACCTATAGTAGTTAATATCATAATTAATGAGTTTCTTTGTCATCAGAGAGACATACAATAATACAAAGCTGTCTAGTATAATTAGAAGACTAATAATTAATTAAGTGAGATACTTACCTATGACATCGACAGTGGTTTTGCCATTGGAGAACCTGCCAGTAGGACCACCAGGATAATCAATACCATAAGGCAAGTAATTAGCCCTAGCCAAAGACTGGATATTGTTGTTGTTCCCATTATCCACTAATGAATCACCAAATATAAAATAACAAGGCACTTGCTGTGCATTTACCCCATAATATCCCCATAAATTCAACCCTAGAAGTACCACTACATACATCACTATCCATTTCCTCACTAATTCTCTAGCTCCCATCATCATGAATTCAAGAATAAACCTAACCAATCTCAAACAAAAAGAAGCTAAGGGGAAAAAGAAGTGGAGTGGTAGAAGATATAGTCTTGAAGACTAGCTTGGAGGAAAGGTTCAAATAAGTGTCTAGTTATATACTATGCCATGTCTATGCATGTGTTGAGGTCAATGAGTGATGAGCATGAGAGAGACAAAAGGACCAATGAGTAGGGTATAAAAACTAATTAATTGATAGTCAGTAATTAAATTTAGACAGATGAGAAGTTAGTTGGCTGCATTTAATATCACGCGGCGGAGAAAGTGTGAGCAGTGATAGATACCACAGTGACTACAATAGCCATATATACTATATATACTCGTCCGATCCAAAATAAATGAATTTTTGGGGTGTGAGCATGTGGCGTACCCCTTAAAAAGATTAGTTAATGACATTTATTAGAGTAATTTGTCAATATTATCTTTTACTTCTTTCCAAACATTTCTTAAAATTAAACATAATTGAAAAGTTCATTAAAAAGAAGCTGGGTACATACATGCATATGCTTATGCTATTTTTATTTTTATTTTTTCTGGTTTTCCATCCAGTGTCCGGTATCCGCATTGGAGTCCGACTATTTCGATTCGTGCCGGATAGGGCCCCATTTGGGGGTGATGCTCCCTACCAAGGATTTTTCCATACCCAGGGCACGAACCCAAGACCTCTGGTTAAGGGAGGAGCAGCCGCTGCACCACATTCTTTTATGATCATGCATATGCTATTTTGTTATAGTTTCACGGGTTTCCAATGTCTATGGAAACTGATGTACATGTGCATGGGATCAGTACTACTACTTCAATTTCTGAACAATTACTACAACAAAGGGAATGATCAGTTTTTATCTTGGTAGGAATGAAGTTTGAATTATATTCCATGCAAGCTAGTAGTTAGCTCATAGCTGTGCGCTGCAGAAATCACGTGCATTCTCACTGATTGTAAAATATGGGTGTATAAATGTTAAGAAGTTCATTAAACATATACATATTAAATTTAGATTCACGATATTAATATTTGAAATCGTCATTCTAAATTTTAAAACTCTTAAAATTGAAATCCTAGCTTCATACACCCAGAATTTGACTCTTACATGATCATGTATTCAACATTATGAAGAATCAATCAATAGCTAATGTCTTTTTTTTTCCTCTCATATATGTATATATATGTATATAGTATATAGTCCAGGCTCGACATAGTGAAACTTGTATTATTTGCACCTAGCTCCGGAATCAATCAGTCACACAAACGAAAGAGTTAGTATACAACACGAAGTAACATTCCTATATAAGAGAAAGTTGATGAGTAAATATATTAATTCTTGCTATCTATTGGTAAAAGATATACCATCTCTATTTCAAATTAAACAAGAAAAGATGTATGCATGAAGCATATATATTGCATTAAATTATCGTGGAAAAGGTCAAGTTAATGCTCAGAAGGACTTGGTCTCACGCAGAAATAGCAAGCTTGATTAACACATGATGGAGGAAACAGCAAGTTTTGGGATTTAAGAAGGAAAGTTATAGAGATATAGCTAGTGACCCTCCTTTAGCTAGGGTATTAAATGCACGTAAAATAACCAGTCACGTGGTTTTTGAAGATGATGAAATTAATTAAGATGCTCAAATTTATTGCATATTCATATACTTGCCGACATATCTTATCAGTAGTACTTCCCCGTTTAGTTTTAACTATCGTTTTAGCTTAAAACTATTATCCAATAATAAGTGTTACTTGGGAATAATTGGCAAAGCCTCAAAAATTAATTTGTCAAATACTTATTTAATTTTTTTTTAATTTTTTTTTTAGGTTTAGGCTGTAAAAAGTAAAAAAAGGGGCCCACACGTGGGCTAAGGGACCAATTCATCATTTTTACAATTTCATAAATTTAATATAATACACCTAACACCCTCCACTTATTCCAATATTAATAAAAAAAAAAAAAATCTCTCTCTCTCCTCTTCAATTCCCAATTCCCGCTTTTGAAACTACTTCTCCCAAAAAACGTCATTGTTGTTTTGGCTTCTTCTCCAGCTGCTAAGGGGTGGTTGTTGCTTCGCAAGGTTAGTTAAAATGAAGTTTCGATCATTTCTAAACCTATTTAAACGATTTTTTTTTGCTAATCGATTCATAGTGAAGTAGGATTTTTTTTTTCGAATTTGGTGTTTTGGTGTTTTGGTGGGATAATTGTTGTTTGAAGAGTTGTTTTGGCACTTTGATTTGAACAGCGACTTGTTTCTGTCCGTAGACTCGCGGTCTATCCGTAGACCCGTGGTCTATGAAATGAGAATGCCCTAAATTGAAATCAATTTTAAGATGCATGAAATTCTTTTAAAACATGATTGCTGAAATAGTGAAAATTGAAATATTAATAGCTAATTAGTTTGATTAGGTGCACTAGTTTGATTTTTAGCAATTGTTGTGTTTTGATTTCGCATGCTGAATTTTGGTTCAGTTATTGTAAGTTTGTGTAGTAAACTGTTTAATGGTGGGATATTTGTTAACTTTTGTAGGGGGTTTTCATTTGAGCATTCAGTTATTTCTGTTGATAGACTTGTGGTCTATGAACTGAAAATGAGAGATTTGTTCTTCAGGTGTAGATTGTGTTGAAAATGGGTAAAAAAATCATTATTCCTAAACGCAAAATCAGTACCGCTGGTAGCAGTAGAAAAAAAAGAGCTGAGGTAGTTGGAAATGTCTAAAAAAAAAATAAAAAATTCAAGAGTCAGTGTTCGAATCAGATTCGGAGTTAAAGGATATATGCAAGTACATCGATTCTAGTGAAGATGTTGCCAAGTGGAGTGTCAGTGGTAACAGTGAAGAGAGCGAGGGAAGTGGGAGTAATAGTGATGATGGGGATAATAATTTTTTGTCTGTGCCATATCTTTCAAGGTGCATTTCAGTGGAGCGGTATGACATTCGAACGATAATTGATGAGGTCGGATCTTTCCCGGTAAAGATATCGGTCAGATCAAGAATGACTGCTTATCGAGAATTTAAGCAAGTTCTTGTCGACCAAGAATTGAAGAAAAGATTCAAGCGATCCTATTTTGGACACCTGATAAACCTGTTGGAACATCTCAAGTTCAATGGGCAGTTGGTCTATTATTTGTTGTTGCGACGCGTCAGGAACGATAAGATGCGTCATGAGATGTGGTTCTGCGTTAACAAAAAGCCTACCTGTTTTGGTTTGAAAGAGTTTTGTTTGATAACAGGTCTGAACTGTTCATCATACCCCAGTGAATAAAAAATGAAGAAGGTGTTAGCAAAGGGGGACAATTTTTGTTTTAAGTTGACGAAAAATAAAAATATCACGGCGGCCAACTTGTTACACCTGATCAAAGGGAATAAGATGAATGAGGACCAGAAGTCCAAGTGTTTTCTACTTTGGTTCTTGCACACCATGTTGCTTGCGCAAGATTCGACGAAGGTTGTCGACACAAAACTGATTTGAATGATCGATTCATTGAGTTTCTTTGAGAAGTATCCATGGGGGAAAGAGACATTTCAACTGACTATGGACTATCTAAAGAAGAAAAGTGACAGGAAGAAGCAGAAGGAGGTATTTGATGAGAAGCAGAAGGCATTATATGCTCTATTCGAATTTTTCTGGGCATTCATGATATCTACCATAAACCCTTTAGTGGGTTTATCGTAGATTCTCATTTCATTTATACTTTGTCATAGACTCTGAGTTATTTTTTTCACTGTTATACTGCTTACAGATTTGGATCTATGAGGCCTTTCCTCATCTTAGAGAATTAGCTGAAAAATCAATGGATGAGTCCCTTCCCATTTTCCACATACTCAGATGGCACACTATAAAAAGTGACAAGATAAAGCGACCCATTCAAGTATAAAGAAAAAGTTACCGAGGTATGAACTTATTTTCTATTATGTAATAATACTACCGTTGCATCGAATGTTATGTAATTGTTAATTGATATTTTATAGAATGTGCACCCGTACATCATCCCTACTATTCGTGAGACAAAAATGGATTACATGATTACATTTGATACATATACGGACTAGGTGAAGAATAACATCCTCGATGGCTTGAAGAAAGAGTTAGAAGGGGTGACTGTCCTTACTTTAAATGAGGACAGTGATGATGATCGGATTTGGGTGGTAATTCCGTTGGAGTACGAATTGGTGATGATGATTCTCCGAGCACCTCCAAAGATGCAGTGGGAACCTCATCCCCGGGGATCTTTATAAGCATGTCCCTGTTCTCGAGAAAGCGATGTTGGATATTGCTGCCTATATCAGAGAGAAAAGAATGAAGAAAAAAGAAATGGATGAGCGACAACACGAGCAAGGTAACTTTATTCAATAATTGATGTTGTTAATGAATTTTCAGCTTCAAATATCAGTAACACTTTGTAATATGATGATACAACGAATGTGGATCTTCGTGAATCGGAGAAAAATGAAGAAGGAGAAAAAAAGAGCAAAATGAATGAGTTGGCCTCTGTTGTGGCAGAAGAGGAAACTGAAGAAGAAAATTTGGATGATGAAGAAGATAAGCGCCAAGAAGAAGGTGGAAAAGTAGCAACTGCAGAAGCAGAAGAAAAAGCGATAGCAGATGAACAAGAAGGCGAGAAAAGAAAAAAACTGTTGAAGAAGAAGTTGAGAAAGAAGCAGCAGGTGAGCAAAAAGAAGAAGCTAAGGAAGAAACAACTGGTACAGGTAAAGAAAGAGAAGAAGGTGTGGAAGAAAAGGAAATTGAAGAAGCAGCTGCAACTGTTGAGAAAAAAGGACCTGAAGCTGACCAAAAAGATGTGGTCATAGACATTGTTGATGAAATCAACAATAACACTTGTATTGATGAGGAACTTAGGGAAAAAAACATTTGAATCCTAAGTCGTTTAATGTGTTGTTGAATCATGGTGGTTATGATATGATAATTTTTTTTTATTTCTCAAATATAAAGGTTGAAGGACATGGTGGTAGGATATGACAATTATTCTTTTATTTTATGAAACTTGTTATGATTCTACAGTGAATCTGTTTGTGTCAAACTGATTTGTGGCATGGAATTTAAATATGCATGGGATGGTCATGGTTGGTACATTGTATGCTTGATATCATAGAATGCATACTTAATATTTCATATACCGTATGCATAGTCTATCATTACCGTGGTGGTCAAATTTAAGTTGACGTGTTGTTTAATCGACTAAGATTCTATCAAAAATAGTATTAACATTATAGAAAAATAGAACTATTAATATTTATTCAATATCACTACATCCATGTTACAGTTTTTCAAAGAACGAATACTAGCATTATAGCACATATCATTTTTAGTACATTCTCCCTTTCTTCGGTCAAAATCAATTTTTGTTTTAGTTGATCCCTCTCTATTTGGATGTCATGTAGCAATATTTTAAAGTGATCCCACTGTTCTTCGGCTTCTTTGAACAAAGTCATGAGAAAATCTTTATTTTCTTTGCATTGTTGGAGCCTTTGTAGTAGATTAAATTTTGTCAAGCCTTGAAAATTTGATGTCTCGAGTCTCGGACTCAATGTTGATGGACTGGTCGAAGGTGATAGCTCATCAAGCCATTTAAAAAATGAGCATGTGTCATTATCCTAGGAAAATAATAATAATTACATAATGATTAGCTTAATTTTTTTAAAAAAAATACACACCTTACCTTCGCAATTGCACAATTATAAAATTTTTGACCAGGATTTGAATTTGTGTGTGACGTCCTCAAGACAGCCGCATTCCCACAATGACAAATTAGAGTATTTTTAGAATTGGATGTTTGAGACGCTTGCGACATTGTAGAATTTTTAAAAACAAAACAAAGTGAACAAAATAAAATAATGAGGGATGGACACCTTAAATATAAAGTAAAAATGAAGTGTTAGCACTGATGGCTTACAAAAGCAGCCGTTTATTGCCGTTAGAAAAGTAATTTTTCTTTTTTTGAACTGGTGGTGACACTTAATAGACTGTCGTAGATCATGACCTATGTCCGCCATCGATTAGTCTGATCTACCGTAGACTTATACCTATAGTAGTGCATCGATTGATATCCTTATTATGCGTAGACTACGTTGATCTATGTACATTTCTATAGACCATCATGTGGATGTAGTTAAAAATGAATAAATAAATTAAAAATAAATTTAAATAGATAATAACATGTTTTGGGTTGGTGGAAGAGATTAATTAAATATAATATGATTTAAATGGATAATCACATATTTTGGGGCTGGTGGAAGAAAATAATTTAATAAAAAAATATTTAAATAGATAATCTTGGAGTGGTGATGACACTTAATAGACCTTCGTAGATCATGACCTATGTCCTGTTTCATCAAAGAAAAATTATGAGTTTAAAAACATGGTGGCAGGTTTGAGGCTTTAGCTTCCGTGGCAATCACTCTTGCTCTCACATTTAACCTTGCTTCCAACCATTAGCATCTGTCACCGACTTGCTGTATCGTTGACCCAAACTCATATTATCAAAAGTGACTTTGAAACAAACACAATATTTCTGCTTTGCCATGCTCCTCAAATAAACCCTTTGAACCCTGGTATTTTCATGAGCTCCTAGACTCGTCTGTTGACAAAACTTTTCTGCTTGCCTTATTTCGGCTCACAATCACGTCTCTTTCATGTGTTGGCTTTTTGTCTTGCTTTGTTCAATTGAAGAAGCTGGTAGCCAATTTTGAAATCTTTTCTAACTTGTTATGACACGGACTCGACTCAGAGACACAAAAAAAATGACAATAATTTTTATTTGATGATAAAGATACCAAAAAATCAAAAATAAAAAAATAAAAAGAAAAGGAAAAAACAATAGGCATCTTTTAAAAAATAAAAAAACGATAGAAGAAAACTTATTTGGGTGTGGAATCCGATTCCAGAAATCATAACATGCATTTTGAATTAGACGACCTGATCTACCCACACTAATCAGTACAATCCTTATCCACTTATTGAGTTTGAAATGGAATCAATCTTGAATATGCTCCCTCTAGATCACAATCCTCTTTCGGCTAGTGTCAGCTCAATGGGTTTTTGCCAACGCCTAACTCATTTTCATCTCTTTCTCAACTCATTGTCGCCTTATGGTGCCCAAAAGGGTTTTCACCTATAAGACTCTCTCATTTTTACTTATTTATTTTTTATTTTTTTTTGTTTTTAAAAATAATGCCCAACATACAAAACATCATACACTCATAACATGCTTAGCCTTGACATTCTCAAAGATTGATCTGAAGGTCTATCTTTGGTTGTAACTTGGCTTTTGGAAAAGATTAGAAAGAAAGGGAGGCATGTGGCTCAAAAATTTACATAATATTGGGTGAAACATACAACTTTTACAATCGACTCTTTTAAAGAAATAAACTTTGCCCCAGTTTCATTTCATTCTGGGTAATTTGAATTTTCTTTTGGTTGGACCGAACCCCAGAGTAGGGCTGCCTGCGTATCTTGTCATAGTAAGAATCAGATCAAACGTAGTTCAGAAATCTTGATTTTCTTTCTTTTTTGCTTTACTTTTCTCTCTTTTTCTTCTTGTTTTTTTTATAGAGAGAGAGAGAAATTTTTTCTGACTCCATTTTTTCTTGACACTTTTTTGACTCTATTTTTTTTTTACACTTTTTTTTGAATTTTTTTTTTACAAACTCTATTTTGATTCCAAAAGAGGGATATAAAAGAAATAAAACAAAAGCTCAAAAGGGATAACAAAGGATGACATAACATTTGGATAGCAGAATGAACTGTCTTTGTCATATCAATCCTTAAAAATGCAAGTACATAACATACAATCTAGGAATAGAACATGAAGATCATACGCATCTTTTCAATATTGATCGTGACTAAGCACATGCACGTGTGTCACTTTTTTTAAACTTGTAAATCATAGAGGTCTACTTGTATTGTACTTTCCTCGCAGCAGATGACTCTTTTTTTTTTAGCTAACTTCCTTTTGTTTTTTCTGACAATAGAAACTATATATCCTTTGGTTGATCTCATTCAAAAATACTTGAGTTGAACATCCTCATTGAAGATCAAGTAACTTTTTATTCTCAAAGTAATTGCCTCAAAACATTCAAGTGAGGGTGTAACTAGGTCTCCAAAACATCTCAACACTTTACTTATTTTTCTTACATTTTGTTTCCAACTCTAGGTTCTTGATCGAATGTTTCAACATTAGATTGAGTTTTAAGATCTGGCTGAAAATTCAACATACTTATCATATTACCAGAATCACCATAGAAAGAGTTCTTTGAAGAAAAAAAAGTCAATATATATTGAGAAATAAACACAAAAGGGACACATTTTGTTGATAGAAAGATAGAAGGGTTTGAACAAAAATGATAAGAAAATCAGACAAGATAGGTCCTAAACTACAACCCTAAAATAATTTGAGTAACAGAAAAGAAAAGAAAACAAACTACTAGACTTCTTCCTAGTAGGGAGAGGGGTGACTTCTCAATTGCTCAGTTTGACAATTTAGCCACTGATTTGCACATCAACGTGACTAGAGCTTCCACCACGATCAGACACATTTCCTTCAATAAGTAAATTCTGGGTCCCTATACTTGACTCATTGTTTTTCACATATCGTGCAGTACCACGTGCTGGCGAAGAACTTTGTGGGACGATTGAGGTGCCAACGTTTTGCACCACAATCAATTTTTCTTGAATCATTTTCTCTATTTTTTTTTTCAAAATACGACAATCTTCAGAACTGTGACCTTGCATATTAGAATGATAAGCACATCGTACATTAGGATCAAAATGTTTAGAATATGGAACAAACTGATATAGGACTCCCCAATTGGCGTGAAATTATCCTTTGTCTTCCTCCTCATTGCAAACTTTGACCTTGGATGAAACTTGGATTTAGAGGCTCCTTGATAAATTTGTGAGTTTCGAGGAAGATGCCGAGGTTCCAGGGCACGCCATTGTGGATAGGAAGACGAATGAGCATACGACTTGCATTGTTCAAAGGATATTGAGGAAGTGGAATGGAATTTCTTGGATTTTGGAGAAAAAAAACCTTGTTGCATGTGGTTGTATGAATCTAATATGTAAGCTCGGGATTGAGGCTGACAGTATGGGTAGGTTGGACCTCTCAAACTCTGTTTTGTCCCTGGCATGACAATAAATGTGTTTTCCTTCTTCTTTTCTTTTTCAATATATATCTTTAGGTGCTCTTTTTTTTTTTTTTTTTTGCCTTTTTCTTTTTCTCGTTTTAATGGGATTAGATCAGATTATTGTACGTACGTATTGCTTAATTGCTTTCTTAATTTCTTCATCATATTATTTCCATTCTTCCTTAATTCTGATGTGTTCTTTCTTTCTTTTTAATTGGAATTATGTTAGCGGAACTCAATTAAGGGAGGGCAATTTAATTGTGGGGCACTTTTTTTTTTCGTATTCTAGTATTCTGTATTTGATGTTCATTGGTCGAATAATTTACAATCTCAGAGTCTATGAAAAGGAGGTCAATAAAATGTTGCTCATGACCTTTCTGGACCTGACTGCTGAACTCAACCAATATGTCCCTCAATTTCAAGTATTTTAATTCATGACTTCCTCTAAATAAATAAATGGCGGAGTCAAAATTTTCACTAAGAAAATTCAAAATCAAAAGTAGGCACACGAACTAGTCAAATTGGGTTCAACATCAATTAAATATACATAAAAAATAATTTTAATCATGTATAAATAGTATAATTTTTCGTCGAAGGAGGTTCGGATGAACCCCTCACCATAAGGTGGATCCCCCCCTACGGCTCTAATATGAGTAATTTTCATGTATTTTAATTTAGGATGTTTACCACTTTCTCCGTTCTTTTTATTTATTCACAATACTAAAAATATATTCATTTTAACATGCAATTTAGAAAATCAAGAATCAATTTATCACTTGAGTCTTAATTAATTATCCTTATTATTAACTATAGTTATTGTATCAAAATATTAACTTTATTATATTCAAATTCAAATGATGGTACAGTAGAATTGTTATTCTATTTAGTATGTATTGCTCCTCAAGAGTTCTCTAGTTTCAAGTCAATAATGAACAAAGTAAAAAATGGACCCAAAAAAAGTTTATGTTCATCATCCAAATTTTTAATATATATTTGTTTTTTAAATTTATTTTGAAAATGCAGAGTCAATCGAGTTCAATTACTAATTGGCTCTCTCGAGTGATAATAACCTATATTCTCACGCTGATTCTTATCCTGATGAAATTGGTCTTTTGGAGTCTCTGCATGACCTTGACACATCAGTCATGGCGTTAATGACTTAATAAATGTAATTTTTTTCATAATAAATGATCTTTCAACCATAAAAAATGTCAAAATTCGAGCACCCCTAAGATCCAACATTAAAAAAAAATCATTATGACAATGCACATGGTATACATTTGTACAATCTTACTAAAGTCGAACTAATTAATACCCTTGTCCATTATTAGACCGTTTGTCACAAGAATAAACATTTTGCATATATAAAAAGGTAAGCCCCTACATAAATTAGCTTAGTTGTTATACGCTGGTCGTAACATACATGAGTAGTAGTTAGAAACATTTTAATACACTACGCTTAATTTTATTTTAGTCCTCTGTTCAAATGAATCTTGTCCAGCATAAGTCAATCGAAAAAGCAAATAGGAAGGAGAAAAAATAATCGAGATCCTAAAATTAGCAATAGGTAAATTTCAATGGCTATACGCCATATTAACCAGAAATAGACACAGGAAAGTTAAGAATATTATCCATTTTTTCTTTAGTAGCTGAAGTTTAAAAGCATATATAGTACATGTTAACCAAAAAAAGAAAAAGTATATATAGCACATAAATTAGAAGCAAAGGGAAACTATAAATGGATGGCATAAAGCTTCTGGTGTAGGTTAGTTTTTCAGTTTAAACTAAAGGAAGCATTCACTATCCAACATCATATTATGATTACAGTTTAAATTTCCAGTTGCATGTGACATGAATCTGTGTGCTCTGTGCTGAATGAATCATTTCCCATTATATAATGGTGTTCATACATTTCAGGGCTATTCAAAAAATGAAACTTGGAATTACATGTAAAGGACCATTAGTTTTCAATGCTTCACTTAGATTCTTTTAACAATATTACTGGTTCTAGTCATGATAACAAGACTGAAGATAAACACATTTATCTGGCTTACCATCAATCGAGAGCAGCTGCTTGGACAAATCCAGAACTTATATCAAGCTATTTGACGTCTGCAATAGTTGATTTAATTATGTATTCTTGCCTAATACTTGCTAGACTAAACAGCAAAACAGTTCCACACACCAAACCAAGCTAAAAACATCACTACCATTTCCATTTTTCTTTCTCTTGTCCAGGGGAGTGATGATGATCATCCATCATGAATTCTGTGCTCTATGGTGAGATACGCAGTAAATGCTACTAGAGTAAAATAACACTTGATAGAACAAAATGAAGGCAGAAACAACCTTAATTTGCATTTTCTTTCACTATATAAAAACCTTTTGAAAGTAGGTCACCATGACAATGTTCGGACAAGCACATCCCTGCATTATCCAACACAAGAACTTTCCTCCAAGTCTAAGGCAAGGAAAATTCAGATTGTCCTGGCTGGAAAAGAAACTGATACTTCAATTTGGACAAATGCAACGGAAATAGCATTTTTGTTACGAATATGTGAATTAACATTTACTAGAATTTACATCAAGGTCCGAGAGGACTGCACAAGGGACCAAACTGACTGCTATAGCTACAGCCTGAATATACTTTTACAGCCAACGTCAGGCAGCTTCTAGTCTTCTATTATACGAGTACTATCACACTAATTATAAAGAAGATTTCTTTGAGTTCCTTTCAGAAAGCCTTTTTTTTTGTTGAACAAAATCAGCTACTTTTATACTATCAAAAATATTCAGATGATAGTTTTGGCTCGTAACAAGTTAAGTAAAATACAAGCCTGAAAACAAAAAGTTCAGCTTCTTCACATTGAGCTTTTACACTTGTGTTAGTACTGCACTGGAGAACAACAAAACTTGAGTTAACCATAATACCTTGGTTTCAACTTCACTCAGTCACAGGTCTGCCCGGCTAGAGAAAGCAGAGGTATATTTTGAAGAAATATCCTTGAAAATCGTGATCAAGCCCTTCAAATCAGCAGAACCCAATTCAAGGCAGTCCTTAAGCAAATCACCTTCTAATATTTCCTTCTGAAGTGTCTCTAGGGCTTCCTTCAGCGGACCCTGCTTTACAATAAAAAATTAAAACAAACTTATACCAAGTACAGAACAACAAACTCGTCATACATTCAGTTTTTATCCTCGAGTTTTGGTACAACTCCTAATCACTAACTACCCAGCCCCCACTCTAGTAACTGTTCGAAATTCAATTTAAAAGAAAAAAGGAAATGTAGGCCCCTGAAACTTCCTTTTTTTTTTTCCCCTTCAATTAAGATATTCAATGATTCTCTTTTTTAGTGTTTAGGAGGGAAAGAAAAACGCAAGATCATTATTCATTATATGATAATTTAATCAGTATCCTGTACTAGTCAAGATTCCTGTGTGCGCAAAGACAGGACTATTAATGTTCCATTCTAGTTCCATTTTATTGTGTGCTCAATATGAGCATCAATTCAAGCACACAACCTAGCTAAAGATGGATGTCCCTCGAGTGTATTCAGGTTGGAGATGAATGGAAAATTTGTCCAACTACTATTGCAAGTTTGACTTACTTATAGTAATTTCCAAAACATCCAATTTGGACTCCCAAGAAGTGGCAGGTGTGTGTCAAAGATTTCGATCAAAGTAGGAGATATTGCACCAATTTTCAGTCTACCAATAATCAATAACCTCAAAACTTTTTGATGAATAACTGAATGAAAAGGGGCAAAAATTGAACTCTAAATTCCTTTCTTGTCTAATACAACCTTATGATCTTCCAAAGAACCGTCAAATATAAATTTCACATTCCAACATTTTAGCACTGCTCTCCTCCTTCAAGTTTACAACTTTACATATACAAGCACGATACCCGAGAGAACTTCCTTGGTTATGGTTTAACTTTCTTATTTCCCAAGTACATATAACTTTGTCATTTTAGCATTTAATCCTGTTGGAGGTTTATGTTTGTGAGTCTTTACCCTAATCCGCGTCCTCCACACCTTCCTATCAAGGGTCATGTCCTCCGTATAGCAAGCAAAAACATAAAAACAAACAAAAAAATGAGATAACACACCACTAGATAATAAAAAAAATAAGACACCCACAGAGTAATACTATGAACTATCTATTTGAAATCCCAAACATAACCAAAACACCACGAATAAGCAACTACAAGGCACATGCATATCACTATGACCACAGCTATATCAACAAACAAAGCACTCCTCCCTACTAGTAAGGATGCACTCTGACCCACTAACCCTCTACAATAATCTGCGTCCTCCACAATCCACACCTTCCTATCAAGGGTCATGTCCTCTCTAAGTTGTAACTGGTACATGTCACACCTAATCACTTCCATCCAATATTTCTTTGACCTACCTTTACCCCATTTGAAACCATCCATAGTGAGTCTCTTACACCTCCGAACTAGGGCATCCGTGCACCGCCTGATACAAGAAAAACAAGGAGAACACAAAACACATTCCAAAACAATCCACTAATCTTAAGGATCCGAGGACCTTTTGGAGACCACTCTCGGATTCACTACAACAACAATAAGAACAAGATATAAGGGTGTGTTTCAACCCCAAAACAGTCACCCCAAACTAGATTTAACAACAACAATATGAAGACAAGATGAACAACAACAATGTGGTAACAATAACAACACCTCACGGGTTACATTAGCAAGAACAAAGAACCAAGATTACAATGGACAAAAGGATAGATAGTATGACAAGTGATGGTATAATCTTAAGAACCCAAGAATTTGGTTGACTCTTGAACCCTTAACACTACACACAACGAACGCCTAACTCCTATGTTGACACAAGAGGGACTTTACCTCCTCTAAACACCAACGTATCAAGTCATGAATCCAACACGAATGATTCCACACTCAAGTTGAAACCTAGTTTCGGTTTGCCTCTTAAGGAAGAGAGGAGTTGTGTTTTAAGTCATACAAGACATACAAATATCATCAAAAAACTAATGAAAGGCCAAAAGACCCCTTAGAGAAATAAAAGGCAAAAAGACCAAAAGGCCTCTTAGAGAATAGGCGCCCATCAAGTGTAGTATGTTGGCTGATTTTTTGTGCATTTAGGTCCTTTTTTGCACTTCAATTGCACACACCAAGTCTCGGGTCCAACACACTCTCACATAAGTCCATCTACCTGATTGTACTTGTATCACCACCTCATCACATGCCCAAGCCATCTCAACCTCACTTCCCGTATCTTGTCTTCCACCGAAGTCACTCCCACCTTTTCTAGAATAAACTCATTTCTAACCCTATCCCTCCTAGTAAGTCCACACATTCATCTCAACATCCTCATCTCCGACACCTATACAACATCGTTGGTCGAACTGCTATTATGTAGAACTTATCTTTAAGCTTAAGAGGCACCTTATTATCACACAAGACTTCCGAAGCGAGCCTCCATTTCAACCTCCCTACACCAATACAGTGCATGACACCCTTGTTAATCTCTCTATTCCTCTAAATCATAGACCCAAGATACTTGAAAATATCTCTCTTTCCAATGGCCTGAGAATCTAGTTTCACAACCACGTCAGCCCCATGCGTCAAATCACTGAACTTACACTCCAAGTACTCCGTCTTGATCCTGCTCAACCTAAACTCTTTAGACTCTAGAATCTGTCTCCAAACCTCCAACTTATCATTAAGTCTCCTCGGGTCTCGTCAATAAGCACTACATCATCAGTAAATAACATATACCAAGGCACCTCTCCTTGAATATGTCGTGTCAATACATCCATCACCCAGGCGAATAAAAACGAGCTACCCTTTAGCAATTCAATACAAATAATAGTAATTGTTTCCAACTATAACCTTATATTAAAGAACTACTCCTCCTTAATAAAGTTCAATCCTCAAAAAAAAAATCTAATAAACAGAGGTAACTTAATAACTATAATGGGCGTGAAATGAGCTCTTTATTTTGTGTGCTCGAAAGGAAGCCAGCCAGTGCTCTGTAAATATGCAAATACTATTCTGTTACTACTAATTAGCCCAAAAATATAAAAGTAGTAGAAACTTACAGGTTGTCGAAACACCTTCCGAAATCTACCAAAAAGAGATTTCGAAACTCTGAAAAGATTATCATAATTCCGCTTCATCCAATTAACCCTTTCCCTATCCGAACCAACACTCGTAAATTCACTAAGACCACGCAGAATCTCATTCAACTCAGACAAAGCACCAAACATCTCAAACGACGACGTAGCATCTCTCCACGCATAATTCCTAGCATAATCCCAACCAACATTCCACATTACTTTCCAAAACCCAATACCCAAACAATTCTCCAGTTTCCTAGCAATGGATCGAGCTCTATCAGCGCCTTTGTAGTCTCCCCGAGATTCACGGAGATTGGCGATGCGGGAGAAGAGGGAGTGGGAGAGAGAGAAGAGGGTATGGTAGTTGGAAAAGGGGAAGAAAAAGGAGGAAGAAGGTAGTGGGTTAGAGAGGAGGAGGAGGAAGAGAAGGAATATTGACGGAGTTACGATGGTGCTCCGCATTGGAACCACCGGAGTGATGGTCGACGATTCGCCGGACGGTGGAGAACTGTCCAGATTTTAGGAGGGTTTTACAAAATATTACTATATTAATCCTAATTTCTGAATATACTTTGTTATTTAAAACTGTTTGGAAACTGTTTGGGATTTTCAAAAATATATTCATATTTTACGTAATTATCATTTATAACTGTTATATTCAATTTAGGTTTGCTATATTCGATTTTATCAATAGTTTGTATTCATATAAAATATAAATACAATACTATTTAGCTGTTGTATTCGATTCACAGCGTATTCAGTTTTACTTAATGGTCTGTATTCATAAAAATATAAATACATTACATATTTAATCTTGCCAAAAACACTACTATTTTTTTCTTTTTATTTTTTTTATATTTCTTCTTTTTCGTGTTTTCCTCGTTTTTTCTTCTTCTTTTTTCTAATTTTCTAATTTTTATTTTTTTTGTTTTTTTATATTTTTTTTCTCTTCTATCTCTCTTTCTTTTTCTTTTTCTTTTTTTTTTGCACTTATTTTCTTTATCATTTGTTTGTTCTATTGTATATTTTTTGTATTTTTTAAAAAATATAATTACTCGAGCAAAAGTCATTGATGATAACGTAAATACCATAATTGTTTATCTATTTGTAATCATACCGTCATTTATATTTTTGTATTCATTGATACAACTATATTTGTATTTGTATTTTAAAGTTTGCGTTTGTATTTTGCAGTTCGCGTTTATATTTGTATTTTATAGTTCGCACTTGTATTTGTATTTGTTAGTTCGCACCATCATTTGTATTTTATATAATTCGCACTTGTATTTTAAAGAACTATTTTGTATTTGTATTTTATAATTGACTGTATATTATATTGGATTATATTTGTATTATGATTTTATTGTGTTTGTATATTTAGATTATATTTGTATTTTATTTTCATCGATGTCTTTTTATTTTTAAAGAATTATTTTGTATTTGTAATTATAAGTTGATTGCATATTGTATTTAGCCGTGATTATGTACAATTTATCATTTGTAATTGTATACAAACAAGTAAATGCATTAATTGTATTTTCTTGATTCTAAAATATATAAATATCCAATGTATCATTTGATACAAATGTACCATTTTGTATTTGTATGTCAAAATTCTTATTCGTATTTGTAAATAAATAAATATCACTTGATACAAATACAATTACAAACAAATAAAACCAACGATTTTAAAAATACAAATACATATTGTATTTTTATAAAAATTTAAATTGTATTTATTTGTATCAATAAATACAACTCGTCTAAATAAATACAAACGAATATTTGTAAAAAGAAAATCAATCGTTCCTTTTTAATAATTAAAAAATACAAATGATAGTTCACACTTGTATCTATATGTTATAATTCTCATTTGTATTTGTATGTTATAATTTTCACTTATATTTGTATGTTATAATTCGTCTTTGCATTTATATTTTATAGTTTGCACTTATATTTATTTTTGCTAGTTCGCACAAATGAAAAAAAAAAAGGAGAAAAAATACAAAAAAAGAAGGAGAATAATAGAAAATAGAAAAAAACAAAAAAAATAGAAGGAGAAAAATAAAATAAAAAAAGAGAAAAAAAAGACAACGAAAAAGAAAAAAAAATTAAAAAAAAAGAAAGAGAAAACAAAAAAGGAAAAGAAAAATTGAAGAAAAAAACTAAAAAAAAAAAGAGTAATAAAAAATAGAGAAAAAAACAAAAAAAAGGAGAAAAAGAAAAAGAAAAAATACAAAAGAAAAAAAAAGAAAACGAAAAAATTGAAAAAAGAAAAGAAAGAGAAAACGAAAAAAAGGAAAAGAAAAAAAGAAGGAAAAAACTAAAAAGGAAAAAAAAAAGGAAAGATAAAATGAAAAAAAGACAACGAAAAAGAAAAAATTAAAAAAATAAGAAGAAAGAGAAAACAAAAAAAAAGGAAAAGAAAAAATGAAGAAAAAAAAAGAGTAATAGAAAATAGAGAAAAAAATAAAAAAGGAGAAAAAATATAAAAGAAAATAGAAAAAGAAAAAAATATAAAAGAAAAAAAAAAGAAAACAAAAAAATTGAAAAAAGAAAAGAAAGAGCAAACGAAAAAAAAAAAGGAAAAGAAAAAAAAAAGGAAAAAACTTAAAAAAGAAAAAAAAGGAAAGTAATAGAAAATAGAGAAAAAAAATACATGAGAGAGGCTATGAATTGTAATTATGAAAAATTAATAGGTAAGAGGGGGTTATGAATTATAATTAATCAAAACTAGGCTAAATGAAGTAATTAGAAGTTAATACTGGCTAAGTAATGTAATTATCCCTTAAAAAAAATCAATAAACTATTCACTTTTTTGAAAATAAAACTGAAGCTCTCTTTGGTCATAATATTTTAAAATAATATATTTTTAAAGTTAAAAAATATAATAAGTGAAAATAAATTTTAAAATATTTAGAGTTTTATGAAAATTAGATTAATTTATGAAAATAAAAATTTAGATTTTTTTTTTAATAGAGGTGCGAGGCCCGTGTCAGCATGGGCCCAACGCAAGAGATATTTTGAGTAATTTAAAATTAAGTAAAACAAAAATTTGATAAGTAACAAAGTTTTACACAATAATTACATGTATTTTATTTACATAACGATAAAGTGCGATGCATTGTGCTCCTAGTTAGCTGAGGGGTGGCCTCCATTATGTTGTAAGACCCTCTTCTTTGTGCTTCCTTTCAACCTTGCTTTCTTTTTCAACCTTGCTTTCTTTGAGTTTCCTCTTGGGATCTTCTATGTCGCGTGAACCTGTACAATTTGCTTGTTGATTTCACCTTTCAGGTCATTAAAATTCTCCTTTTCTCCAATATATGCATCTTTGACTGCTTTGATCTTTAGAAGAGGAATGATAAAAGTACTTAGTTCTTGCAAAAGCAGTAAACTTCTTCTGAAGGAGCCACAGGAGGGTGTCAAATGAGTGTACAAATTCTTTCGGACCTGAAAGTATCACATATGCATCAAATAAATAAAAGTGTTAGTCAAATAATTATATTGAAACAGGTATCACCATTTCAAATAATCAAAGGATAAGGAAACCCCCTTAAAAAGTTAGATAAAAGGTTACCGCTTTTTTCTCCATTCAAAATGGGTAGAAGCCGAACAAACATTGGCAACTTTGAAATCCCAAAAGAAACTAATAGAGAAAGAAAGAGACATTTAAAGAGATCTCACCATTTTCGGCAGCAATGACCGTAAAAATTGGATAAACACATCTTCAAATCAAAGTAGCAAGAAAGAGGGAGTTATGTGCAAAAGTATACACGTAAATGCAAATGGAGCAACTAAATGATAGGTGTCATAGTAATGACTCATTATTGTCGTGGAATGTTGATATAGATATAACTGTTGTATAAAGGTCTGACTGTATATAAGTTAAAAGAACATTTATAATTACTTTGTGAAAATGAAACTTGTTATACTCATGAAACTTACACCAACAGAAAATTACAATACAAAGAATTGCAATTATTTCAAAACAAAAAAGAAAACTTTACTACCTTTTTTTTCTAGAAAAAGGAAAAAGCAAACATTAGGTCAAAAAACTCTATTAATGGACTTGTACTAAACATTATATTGTTGTTAGTCATAGTCCTATTTAGCCAAGAGATTATCAACTTTTTGTAGCTAAATTTACTTTATTATATTTAAATTAGTTTTTCAAACATAATTTTTCTACAATTAAATTTTTTTCACAAATAATCTTTATACTTCTTTTCTTTAATTTCCTTAAAATAGGAATAAAAATTTACTTATATTTTATTCTTTTCACACTTCACTGCATACATTTTATCCTCTCCAAATCTCATTATGTCATTTTACCCTCTTCAAACCTCACTCTACTTTCCTCTTATCTTCTTCAAATCTCATTAAACCATTTTACCCTTTTCAAACCTCAC
Organism: Capsicum baccatum var. pendulum; assembly: GCA_030864225.1. Classification (NCBI taxonomy): domain Eukaryota; kingdom Viridiplantae; phylum Streptophyta; class Magnoliopsida; order Solanales; family Solanaceae; genus Capsicum; species Capsicum baccatum. Next base: position 140,392,086 of record CM061551.1, on the reverse strand, counting down.
TATACTTTCCTCTCCAAATGTAATTACATCATTTTACCTTCTCCAAATTTCACTATTACTTTACTCTCTCCAAATCTTTTTACGTCATTTTACCTTCTCCAAACCTTACTATCTAAATTTTATCTACCTTCCCATATGTATGTTATTGTATTAGTAAATCTTAAACATAATGACCACTGATTTGATTTAAATCGAAGATAATAATCTATAATCATGACAAAAGTCATTCACTTTTTTTTAAAGTAGATCCCCCCTTATCTTTTTAATTTTTAAAATCAATCTTAAATCATAAATCAAGCATTATTGTTACCATCATTCTATTCTAAATTTTTTTTTTCAAACTAAATCTAACTTTAACTAAGCATTACTGCTGGTACTTACCATAATTTAATTTATATCAATCTTTCTTCAAAAGGTCTTTATAACATTTCAAGTCCAATGTCAATTTTTAGAAAATCTTAAACATAATGATCACTGATTTGATTTAAATTGAAGATAATGATCTATAATCATGACAAAAGTCATTTATCTTTTTAAAAAGTGGATTTCCCCTTATCTTTTTAATCAATCTTAAACCATAATCAGGTATCGTTGTTCCCATTATTCGATTCTAATTTTTTTTTTCAAACTCAATCTAACTTTAACTATGCATTACTGTTGGTACTTACCATAATTTAATTTATATCAATCTTTGTCCAAAAAGTCTTTATAACATTTTAAGTCCAATATCAATTTTGGTCCCCAATAATTTTTCTGATTGATGTTCAAATCCTGCCAAACAAATTTACCCATCAAAAATCACCTGCATAAAAAAGAAACAACAAATACAGTCAAAAACTTCATAAAGAAAAAAATGTAGTTTAAAAAAAATTCACTTCATCACACTTTAGATATTTAAAACCTACACAATCAATAAAAATTTAGTGGACATTGTTGAAACTATGAAAAAATTCAAAATTTAATAAATGCTTATACTAAAAAAACAACTGACCAATATTCTATCATTAGAAATGGAAAAAAAATACTAATACATAAGCACTTTCTTCTTTTATAAATTTTATGTGACATGAATTACTGAATGATTTTCAAAGGTGTAACTTTAACTTCAGTTGAATAAGGTACCATAATCTATTTTCATGGCTAAATCTTAATGAACACAGAGAACTGAAATGATAAAAGAAATACAACAAAAAGTGTCAAACATATTATCGGAGGCAAGCAACCGTCGCAAGAACAATTAAAAAAATCTAAATATATTTATTAGTTCCTTTTTAATACATATTTAAGCTTATGAGCAAAAGCAGCTCCGTCTGAACATGTAAGTAAAGCTTTGGATAAGTGTGTTATGTATGCGTGTTTTTTGTCAATTTTTAGATGAAGATAGCTAATGTTTGTAAAGTGTCAGTATCTTAATCTACTAATGCGAGATGTTTTGTGCATTGGGTTGTTCTGTGGGAGAAGAGAGCTCAAGTCATCACTGAAATATGTTAAATACCAAGAAAATGAGTTAAGCTAATATTATAAAGTAAGAGATAGAGAATGTAAGAAACCAAAATTCATATGTAAGCCAAAAGCCCCTCCCGCCTTGCTATCTTCCTCTCTCAGTTAGCCTTATTTGTAGTAGACTTTGCCTCAAACTAATCAGATAGAATCCTCTTGCATTTTTAGCCTTGAACTTGTGGATAATGGATACTCTCTATGTCCATTTTCTTGGTTCTTGAAAACACTTCAAATTTCAAAGTGACAATCATGAAAGAAGCATTTCGACCACATAAATGGACTGACAACTATGATTATACACAATATGCATCATATCAAGTTCAAGCCTGAAAAAAAAGCATGGCAAAAATGCAAGGTAAGGGTGCGTAAGATAGAGGTGTCCGCTGAGTTAAAGTTACGTGGATTGAGGAGAGTTATACATCTTCTGCAAGATCTAGTTGAGTGATCTCAGATCAATATTTAGTACTCATGTTTGAAATTACAACTCACTATCCAGGTTTAGTGTTCCACTATAAAATCAAAATAGAACTCTTCGTGCAAAATTCACCACATTTTTCCTGAAAAGAACATGAAAAGGAAAAAGGAAAAAGAGAATTACCTTCGTCTCCACACCTTTTGTGGCACTTCTTATTGCAAGCTTGGTACTTTTTCGCTGAAAATTTAACAAACTTTTACTGTTATAATAAATAATATTTTTCGCTATAGTTTTTGTATGATCTCAAAATTTTATTAAATAATTCCAGTGACAGAGGTAGGTTCAGCAAAATAAAACGTAGGTCAAAGATTACTACCTTCGAATCCTATTATGTAAATTCCTTACTTCGCTATTATATATTAATCCAATCTACTAAATTTTGATGAACAAAAAGCAATAGACATACGTGGGATACCAACGCAGCCAGTGTTACAACTGTCATAGCAATTGACACCCTGAGCAGCAATTCCAACGGTGTCCATGTTGGCCGATAATAGCATCATAAGCGTCATAGCCATAGCTGCCACTGTCATCATTTTCTTCTTCTCCATTTTCTTGCTAATAGTTTCAACTAATACGCAAAATAAATTCACAAAATAAAAATTATAGAATAGTGAAGCATCTTAAAACCAAAAAAAAAAAATATGTGAAAAAATTTCAGTCAACTTGGATTCTGGAGTCTAACGTGAAAATTGGACATACAGTTTCAGTAAGACAGAAAGAACCATCATCCAGCGCAAAATTCAAGAATGAACAGAAAATCAAAACCCCATACTTCATAATCTACAAACCAATAATAAATGTGAAGAAAATTAATTTTTTTGAATCAAAAATAGTAAACAAACCTGGTTTGAAGGCTATGTTTGGGGGTTGTATCTTTTGCTTGGGAGTTAGATTTGTAAAGCGTCGTACTTCCCAACAGGTAGTCAAATTTTTGAAATTACACACATACTTATTTGTTTCAAAAGTTATTGCAACTTTGGCCTGAGGTGAAGTTACAGTCCAATAATAGAGTCGATTTGCTTTAGGATTCGGGAGTTTGTTACAGCTCCCGTCACTTCAATCACCAACAAAATCCACCAAATTGCTTGTCTCTAGCAAACCCAACAACTACAACAGTCTTCATCTACTCAAAGATGGATGAAATTTAGAAGCAGAAAGAAAATATTAAGAGCAATTAGATGAAACTTTTAGCCTAGAAGGAGAGAGAAGTTTGTGAAAATTGTGATGAAAATAAAATAATAGTGAAGAGATGAGATAGGGACAAACTTTTGAGATGCTACATGTCCATTCATAAATTGGAGCAATACACGTAATACATAAAGAACATTAAGCAATACACGTATCATCAACTTGATAGCTGAAATGTCTAAAATACCCTTGCATAAAAAAATTTTGACATGAAGCACCCAGGTCGAAACCAGTGCTTCTATATATTAAAAAAAAAATCTAAATTAAAAAGTGCAAAAGGTGAATTTAAAATAGTGAAAACACCTCTTCAAGTGTTTTCTAAAAATTCAAATATTGTGAAAACGCATTTCAAAATATTTATGACAAACAAATATTCTAAAATAAAGTGAAAATATATTTCAAAATATTGTGAATAATACTCATGGTCAAACGTCTACTTAATTCTCCTTTCATCCAATAATACTTGTCCATTGACTCATAACATACATGTTAAAAATAAATAAATAATACTCCTGCTGTTAGCTTTTACTTGTTACTAATTTTTATATTTCTTCTTTACTCGTCATTTTTGACATATTAAGAATTTTTTTTTCTATTTTATCCTTAGCATTAATTGTATTTTCCCCAAATTAATTTCAAGACACAATGTAAATATCATTGAGTAGGAATATTATGGTAAAATGATTATGTTATTAATTAATTTTCTTAATGAATATGTCATATCAAAATGTGACAAGTAAATCCGAATGAAGAGAGTAAGTGTTTTTACTATATCACCTTTTAATATAATAAGTTTATTATCTTAAAAAATGTATTGGATAACAAATACCATCTAATATTGGAAAAATTACCTAAAAGAACAACTTAAATTTCAAAACTACTAAAAATTCCTCCACTTTAAAAATATTACTTATATCCCAACATTTACTGCTTTTACTAAAAGTTGAGATACAAGTTAAAGACACCTCACCATACGCTCTTTCTTTACCAAATTAAGAACGGCTTCTTCCAACATCTAGGTCATTAATTCAGGAGTTGATTTCAATTCATTTTTTCCTCTAATTCAAAATTTTGAATTAAGATAAAATTTTCCCCTGAAATCTTTTTTAATTTATTCTAATTTTGTATGACGGTTTTTTTTTTCAAAAAGAATTTTTTGGGGACTATTTTTACAAGTGAGTTTTCGGTGTTATTGTTGAACGAAGTTTATTATTATTATTTTTTCAGTATACTTTTTTTGAATTAACATAATGAATAGAGATTCGGGATCATTTTTTAATCTTGAAATTTCTCAATTTGTCATTATCAAACCGAATGAAGAAGTTAATTACTTTGTTCATAATAGTTTTGACTATGAATCTGATGATTTTGATGAAAATAGATTCAAGCAGAGAAACGATCCACATATTATGAAGAAGTTGCGGAAAAAACTTTTCAAGAAGGATAACAAAAAAGAAGTTCAAGTTTTAAAGAAAAGAAGTTCTAAAAGCTCTGGAGGCAAAATTTCCGCTAAAAGAAGAAGACTTGTTGAAGTTATTTCATGAGAAGAGCTTCCAAAAGGTATTTGCATGTTCGGATCTGAAAAATATTTGACCGAGATACATATTTAGACATACTTTATACGTTCTTCAATTTCTTGTATAACTAGTGCTTTCTTGATGAATTTATATGTATCTATTATTTTTTAAGTATTTTTTAAATTAACATAACAATAGATGCATGTTTATAAGCTTATAGATACATATTGTATTATCTTGTATTAATGTTTTACTGTTTATGCATTTATATGTATCTCGTGTTGTTTAAATTTTTTGTGAAATAAGCTCACCAATAGATACATGTTATTTCAACCGTTATTTTGTTGGTTATATGTTAATGTTGGTGTATGTATCTATAAAAATTTTATACAACTTTGTAGGTGTAAAACAACAGATACATATTATATATTTTGTATCACTGGTCCTGTGTTAATACAGATTTATGTATCTATGTAATTTTTATACAACTTTGTAGGTGTAAAATATAAGTTTAAAACAACAGATACATTTTATACAATTTGTATTTATGTTTCTATGTTAATGTTGATGTATGTATCTATTAAAGCTGTCTTAATACTGGTGTATGTATCTCTTGTTATTTTCTTTATTTGATACAATTTGTATCTATGGTTATCGGTTACAAGCATATATATGTTTTTAATTCAATTAGTAATCACTATGCAGGAATTGTGGTGTTTTTGTAGCTGTGTTTGCCGAGTATCTGAGCGAGGGATTAGGCATACCATCTTTGGGTATTGATGCTCAATACCATTGTTTGAGACATGCAACACTTTGTGCAAGTATGAGTCTCTAAAGGCTGAGAGTTGATACTTTAGTGAGAATGATGATCCACCAAGATCAATGAGCAGCTTCATACCAACAACAAAAGATCGTGTTTTGAATATTAAGTAGTTGTTTTTTGTTGTAAATTAATAGATTGATTGATGTTAGTAGATGCTTTAACTGTTGGTTATTTTGGAATGTTTACAAAACAAACATTAGCTCTTTTGATTATAAACTAGTTTTGCTTTATCAGGGTTATTTACATATGACTATTGCAATTTCTGATATATTATTGTTTTGATATACATTTTAGTTATATGTTACAAAGAAATGCTTTTTATTTTTTTGCTACGTTACGTGAGATACATATTAGTTATTTTGTATCTAAAACAAATTATTATGTATCTCTTTTAATAAATATATACAGATAAGTAATTCACGTATTTATAGTACATAGGCTTTACACTGTGCACAATATATATTTAACAAGATATACAGTCTATTTAAGCTTGTATCTATTATTAATTTGCAACATGGACTTATACAATCTATTGGCCTTTTCACCATGCATCGTTCATCTAACTCTTTTCACATGAATTTGTTAAATTGAAATAGTTATTATATTCACCGTTTCTTAAGAAAGTACCTAAGATTCTTAATGTGCAAGTTTATCAAACAGAATAAAAAAATAATTAAAAGTCGTTCTATCTGAAAATTGATAATGAAACATTTTTTGTTTAAAAGTATGGAATAAGAAACAAATTACATGTTTATGTGGGATTTTATTGATCCTTTACCATTATTAGTTAGGTTAATTGCTACATTAATGGAGATTTAGCTGTTACATCTCTTGATTTAAGCAAATTAGTCTACTAACTATATGTATCTGTAGGATGTATCTAACATTGCCTAAATTGTTCAATATAATTTGACAGAGGGATGTTGAGATAACATCCAAAAATAGTCTTTACAAATAAGTCGATAATGGCTTGTATTCTCTTATAATTGATAAATTTTGGAGCATCAAAATCACTAACAAACCCAACCGTAGCTTGAAGTTGCGTAAAAACTTGATCTTTCAACGGGCATGTGTGGACATCTTGAAAAAATCTAACCTTAAAGAGTCCAGTCTCTCGCCGGCATAATCTTTAAATATCCAAACATAATCCTCCAAATGACATCTTAGGACATAGCTGCAACAATGAAAACAAAACTTCAGCATATTTTCTTCACCTACTAAAAAAAATAATAGATACATAAATTGCATAATGTGTACAACATGTATCTATAACAATACTATTATGTAACTTTCGTATGTTCATGTAGATAAAACTAAAACACAGTGAGATACATAATTAAACACAACTATAGAACCTCAAATACAATATTAGAAAAATGTATCATGTGCACAGAAATATGTATCTCGGCCTTACAATAAATTCGTGTAAAACAATAATTATGTAACGTCATTAAAGTAGAGATAATTAACAACAACTAATACGTTAAAGACGAAACATACCTTTTCTTGTCCGATCTTTTCGCATAGAAATTGAAGGAATGCTCAACTGCATAACTTGTCATAGCTGAAATTAGAGTACACTTGTCCTTGTAGATTTGCCCAACCTTAACATCACTATGTTTGCAATCACTAATGATCTTGTTCTCCTTCATATCGAACAAAGGCAAAGAGGCAGAACAATTAGATTTATAACTAATTAATTCTGCAACTTTTTTCGGATGGATTTTCTAAACACCTTACTGCATCAATTTTTCCATCAAACAACAATTCATTAGCAGACTTGTCTAATGTAGTGATGATAAGGGGATACGTCCCAAAACCACACTCACTTTTCTTAATTTTGATATAAAGCTTCAAACCCATCTCGTTATGAATCAACAACGATGCCGCATTACCATTAACTATGTAACGAGCCTCAATTTTTTCTGCTTTCGTCAATTTTCAGTTCTTCAACAATTGTTGAAATCAATTTATCATAAGATACATGTTCACTAGCCACAATTCCATCGCTTTTATAGCCCTCGTAGTTGATATCGTTAACCCAAACGTCAAAATGATGTAACAATACTGAATTATTCATTGCAATTACTCAAACAAAATCAATAAATAAAAAAAGAAGGTCATCTAATTTTTTTGAACAGGTCGTATGAACTTTTTGCAATTTGAAAAGGTTCTGGAAAGGTTATGCAATTAGATTACAGAAAGGTTCTTGTTTAGAATGGTGGGATAACAAACTAATTACCATATATTGTGGGATATTATTTTGTTTTTACCATAATTAGACAACTTAATTGTTGTTTTAATGCTAGTTTAGCCGTTACATCCCTTAAAACGTGCAAATCAGTTTAATTAAAATATGTATCTGTAAGATGTATCTAACTTAAGTTATATGTATCATCAAAGGTTAAAAGTTGGGATATTATGAAATTTTGAAAATAATTGGGATTTTTAGTAAATACCAGTAAATATGTCGTTATATATGTAATTTTTACGTTAATATTGAGAATAAAATGAGTAGAGATAAATAAATTATTCATTAATTATGCAAACATTATTATTTAACGGAGTGAGTACTCCTCTCAAGTTTATTTGACATACATATTTCATTTACTACAATATTGGATAATAAAGAGTACTATTTAGAATAGGTAAAACATCTTTATATGTGTAATATTGATAAAAGTACTAGTAGTAATGTAGTTAAATCGGCTCCTATCATGTAATTTTCCCTTCTTATATTCATTGTCTTGTCGAAGGTTACAGATTACCGTTGTTAAAATTGGTTGGCCAGTACACAACTCAGTTTTAGCAGGTTAGAGACTCAAAAGCTTAGTCCAACCCAACTCTTTATCGGAAGGGCCTCGAAAATGTTACTCTAACCCACTTCTAAGCAAGCTGTATACTGGTGCAAGGTCTAGCCTACCAAATTTTATTGGGCTTCTTACTTAATTTTCATGTGATACAAATTAGTAGAATTATATTTCATAGATAAAATAAGTCCTCAATTATCTGACATAATTGAGATTTTTTTAAATAATTACCTAATATAATTATTTGTTAATTTTATAACTGTTTTATGTGGGCCCTCATATACAAATAATAATCTACACTAAGTATATAACCAATACTTTCTTTATAGGGTTTTTATTATGGGGATCTTTAAAAAATAATAGCATTTTGCTATAAAACTCACCTTCCATATCCATATTTTACATAATTACCATTTATAGCTGTTGTATTCGATTTATGCCCACTGTATTCGATTTTACAGATAGTATGTATTCATATAAAATATGAATACAGTCCCTATTTGCCAAAAATGAATTTCAATATTTTTAAAAAGAAAAAAATCTCAATCACACTTATCTCGTTGAACTGAATATTTTCTTGCTTAACTCTACCATTATCTTTTTTTTGTATTTTTTTATTTTTTGTGTTTTTTCCATTTTTTCTTCTTCTTTTTTCTATTTTTCCTACTTTTATTTTTTTTCGTTTCTTTCTTTTTATTATTTTTTTCTCTGTCTTTAATCTCTAACTTCTATTTCTTTTTTTTCTTTTCTTTTCTTCTTTGATTTTTTTTTAAAAACTGTACTTATTTTCTTTATTATTATTTTTATTCTATTTTATATTTTTTGTAATTTCAAAAAATATGACTAGTCGAGCACAAGTTATGGATGACAACATAAATACCACAATTGCTTATCGTATTTGTAGTCACACTGCCATTTATATTTTTATATTTATTGATACAACTATATTTGTATTTGTATTTAATAGTACACATTTGTATTTGAATTTGTTTACTTGCGCCATCATTTATATTTTATATAATTCACACTTGTATTTGTATTTGTTAACTTGCGCCATCATTTATTTTTATATAATTCACACTTGTATTTTAAAGAACTATTTTGTATTTGTATTTTATAATTGATTGCATATTATACTGGATTATATTTATATTATGGTTTCATTGTGTTTTTATATTTAGATTATATTTGGATTATACTTGTATTTATATTCTATTTTCTTCATTACCTTTTTATTTTTAAGAAATTATTTTGTATTTGTATTTGTGAGTTGATTTCATATTGTATTTAGTTGTGACTATGTACAATTTATCATTTGTATTTGTATACAAACAAGTAAGTGCATTAATTGTATCTTCGTTATTCTAAAATATAAAAATATGTAATGTATTATTTGATACAAATGTACCGTTTTGTATATCGAAATTATCATTTATATTTGTAAATAAACAAATATCACTTGATACAAATACAATGACAAACAAGTGATTTTACAAATACAAATATAATATGTATTTGTATATATTGTATTTGTATAAAAATTTGAGTTGTATTTATTTGTATAAATAAATACAACTAGTATCAATAAATACAAAGAAGTATTCGTAGAAAGAAAATCAATCGTTCCTTTTCAATAAATAAAAAATACAAATGATAGTTCACACTTGTATTTATATGTTATAGTTTGCATTTGTATTTGTATTTTATAGTTCACACTTGTATTTCTATGTTATAGTTCACATTTGAATTTGCATTTTATAGTTCGCATATGGTATTTGTATGTTATAGTTCACATTTGTATTTGTATTTTATAGTTCGCACTTACATTTGTATTTGTATTTTATAGTTCGCACTTATATTTGTATTTGCTAGTTCGCACAAATAAAAAAAAGGAGAGAAATTTAAAAGAAAAAAAGGAAAAAAATGAAGGAGAAAAAATACAAAAAAAAAAAGAAGAAAAAAAGGAGAAAAATAGAAAAATAAAAAATAAAAAAAATGAATAAAAAATAAAAAAAGAAAAAAGTGAAAAAATAAAAAATAAAGAGAAAACAACAAAATAAGGAAAAGAAAAACTGAAGAAAAAAAATCGAAAAAGGAAAAGATGAAGAAGAGAATAATAGAAAATAGAAAAAGAGAGAAAATACATGAGAAAAATTATGAATTGTAATTAAGAATAATTAATAGGTATGAGAGGGCTATGAATTGTAATTAATTAAAAATTAGGCTTTAAGTGATAATAAAAGTCCAATAGTGACTAATCCGAATAATTTTTCCTTTTATGTATTAACTTCTCTTCACTTTACTCAATTTTTTCTACCACATTTTCTACAAAACTTTCAATTTTTTCAATATCAATTTTCATGAATTTTAATTTTAGATTTTTTTGTTGTTTCAAAATTCTCTTTGAAGTTTCATGTTTAAATCTCAAGCATAATTGTTTAAGAATGCTAGTATATTTAAGTGATGTTAGGAAAAATAGCTTTTGAAAATTAACTTTTGTTGTTCTTTAAAATCATTTATTTTCTCCTAAAAGCTTCACCAAATACCTTATGTTTATAAATTAAATATTCTTTTTAAATGTATACTTTTAATTTGATTTTGAGTCGGGGCTCTATTGGAAATAACCTCTGTATCTCACATCAAAATAGTAATATGGATTGCATATACTCTATCCTCTCTGGACACCACTTTTAATCTCTCAAAACAATAAACTATTTTTTCCTACCTCTACCAACTTAATCTCCTCTAAACAATCTCAAATTCAAAATATGAGCTCCTCTCGATGCTTTATGGTATTAATGGCGGAAAAAGATAAATTCAAAACTTGACGAAATGCCTTATTTTTATAAATCAAATATTTTAATAAAAATACATACTTTTAATCTTGCAGAAGTTTGATCAATCAGACTATAAGCCACAAAATAAAATCGTCTATACAGCTAGAGAGTCATTAATGATAACTTTAGTGGGCAAAAAATAGTTAGTTGAGAGTTAGAAAGTAGTAAGTAGTAATAGTAGTGTTAGCAATTGTATTAAGTCAATAAAAAACAATATTAATTTGAATGAAAGTAGCAAAAATGTGCATTAGCGTAGGTGACAAAGGATGATAACGAAAAGCTTCAACAGGTGCGCATCTGCATGGCAAGGAAACCTCTATTGCTGACAAATGCTCTAATTTGCCCAAAACCTTCAGATTTTGCGTAGCGGCTCTTCTCTCTTTACATACATACAATTTTGAGAGGCTTTTCTATATGGACGGCCTCTTTAACACTTGTATATCCCAATTTCTCACTTGGGTTTTCCTTATTCTTCTTGTTGTTGGAATTGACGGTGGTCCGAAAGATGGAGTCGATTGATGATACTCAGAATAATTTGCAGCCGGTACTACTTCAATTCTTGATTTTTTTTTTCTTTTTTTGGATTTTTTCGGTTGGAAATACACTGAGTTTTTTTTTTTTTTTTTTTATTCTTGGGTTGTGCATTGAGTTTTTATGGGATGTTCTTGATTTCTTTAGAGTTTCTGAATTTTCTTTTTCAAGAACTGTGTAATTTACAGCTGGTGTTACTTCAAATCTTGATTTTTATTGTGGTTGTGCATTGTGTTTTTCTGGGGTGTTCTTGATATTTTTTTTTTTTTTTTTTTTTTTTTTTTTTTTGATTTTTCGGTTTGAAATACACCAAGTGTTTTTTCTTTTTCCATTTTTTACTTGATAATTCTTGGGGTTGTGCATTGAGTTTTTACGGGGTGTTCTTGATTTCTTTAGAGTTTGAGTTTTTTTTTTTTCAAACACTGTATAATGTTTTTCTTGGTATTAATTTCTCTGTATAAAAAGGATATTGATTTTGTTGTTTCCTTTTCTGTTTTTCTTTTTTTTTTAAATGCTATAGAAAACTTCACTTTTAGGAAATATATGGATGTTGTTGTGCATTACTTAAGAAGATCATATTATGATTTAGTAATATTGTGGGAATGATGTAGGATTCACTATTTCACTACTAAAGGATTTTTTTTTTGTGTAGATTAGTTCTATTTTTTTTTCTTGGGAAAAAAAAACCTTGCTCTCATAAAATGTAGTAAAAAAGTTTGATTGGTTTGTATACTCTCTTTTTTTTCCTTTTTATATTTGTTTTTAATATTTTTTCCTTTATTTTTTAACTTCAATTTTTGTTAACAATCTGTTCTTGTATAAAAGATCCTTTTCCGTTTCTGATCCACTTTTGGATGCTAATTTGGGTGCTTAGTTTAGCTTGTGCATTTGTCTAATTAGTTATTATTCAGTTCAGCCTTATTTTGCTGTCGAAACAATGGTCAATTCATTAAAGCTCACAACTTCAAGTTGAATGAATTTCGTATTTTAACTGTAGAGATGTAATATGCTATAACTTGTTAGTTTGTTGAGAAATTTGTTCATTCTTTTAAGGGACAGAAGAAAGTTATTTTTTTCATAAGTTCATCATTTGACAGAGGTGTTGTGATTTTTAAATTTTTTGTGAAGATGATCCGCTTTTTGGATAAATAAATGCATCATATTGTTCATGATTTGTACTAATTCATTTCAATTACAGACAGTACAAACGCCCGGAATCAGGAATAATCATGATTCTGCTGTTCCATCTAGATTGGAAAGGCTTTTAAGAGAAAGGGAACTAAGAAAATCAAGCAGATCTCAAGCAAATGAAGGCATAAGAGATGGCTACAGAGACTCAGATGTTTTTGGAAATGTGACTGAACTCTGTCTATCAGATGGCGATAAGAGGACCCAAGAGGGATTGGTTATTGAAGGACTTGCAGCAGCAGTCCTTTCTAATGGCTTCGAGAGGCAAGATGGACGATCACAAAAGCAAAGGCTATTGGTTGTGGCAAATCGGTTGCCTGTTTCGGCTGTTAGGAAAGGCGAGGATTCATGGACTTTAGAAGTTAGTGTAGGAGGTCTAGTTAGTGCTCTGTTGGGTAAGCCAAACAGCATAATTCTTTATATTTTTTAAAAAATGACTAGCAAATTATACTGTTGATATTTTCTTTTTTCTCTGTAGGCGTTGTTCATTTATTTGTCTTCTTAACTTTTCTACTACATTTGAGATTCAGTGGGGTTATTATCATCTGGTATGTGTGCTAATGGATGCCTTCTTATTTTGTTTAAAGGCGTCAATGAGTTTGAAGCCAGATGGATTGGTTGGGCTGGGGTGGATGTAACCGATGAAATTGGTCAGAGATCACTAACTGATGCTCTAGCCGAAAAGGTATGTAAAATAGGACCCATGTTAAATTCTTGATGTACCACTTGTCAACAAAGTGATATATCTAGAGCCTCTACTTTGGTATACCACCTGTATATGGGGTTATCACAACAACATTAATAGAATACTTTAAATTCATCTAAAAGATCTTACCTTGACGCATTCTATCAAATGTATGATCTATAACGCCTATAATAAAAGGCCGATCTTTGATGCACTGTTTACTTGACTGCAGATGTGCATCCCAGTTTTCCTTGATCAAGAAATCGTTCACAGTTATTACAATGGTTATTGTAATAACATTCTATGGCCTCTTTTCCATTATCTCCCACTTCCGCAAGAAGACCGTCTTGCAACCACTCGCAGCTTCCAGTCTCAGCTTGCTGCATACAAGGAGGCCAATCAGATGTTTGCTGATGTAGTCAATGAGCATTATCAAGAGGGTGATATCGTCTGGTGCCATGATTACCACCTGATGTTTCTACCAAAATGCCTGAAAGAGCATAATAGTGAGATGAAAGTTGGGTGGTTTCTCCACACACCTTTTCCTTCATCTGAAATTCACAGGACACTGCCATCTCGATCAGAGTTGCTAAGAGCAGTTCTTGCTGCTGATTTAGTTGGGTCAGTCACTTATCTCAGTTCTCAATACGTATAACATGTCACCAATTGCTGAGATGTTGCAAACAACTATAGAACTTTTGAATTATAGTAAGGAAGACGATGGGTGGAATGAAGTGGACAAGCCAACCCAGAAAAAGCACAAGAGATGCTTATGAATTATACCAAGTAATGTTCTCAGTGCTGTTGTACCAAGATATAATAGACCTTAAATGAATCTCAAGGAAAAGAATCTAAGCAGTCTTAAGGATACAGAGCATACCAAGATTGTAGTGGACAGTCTAGATTAGTTTAAGCAGCCATTTTAGTCAATGCCTATTAGGGGGGAGTGTTCAACATATTGTGAGCAAACACTGGTAAATTAAACAAACAACAAAGTAATGAGAATGGAAGGTATATTTAAAAAAAAGCAAAGTGTCCATGTTTTTTTCCCTCAAGAGGTTTAGGGTGGAAAGTGTGAGAAGCATTCCACACAGGGAAACAAAGGGCTTGTGTGTTTAAATGCCACCGGTAAATTTATTAAGCGGATAAGTGCCTCATTAACAGCACGGAATTCAGCTTATTTAGAATCCGCGACTGTTTTTTCGACTATTATGATTTCTGTACTTCATATCCTTGCTTTAAGAGGATTATCAAGAGTTTTGAGCTGACTCAGGTTATGTATTTTTGATTTTTTCTACAGCTTCCACACTTATGATTATGCTAGGCATTTTGTTAGTGCTTGCACTCGCATTCTTGGGCTTGAGGGCACACCTGAAGGAGTGGAGGACCAAGGAAAGCTAACACGTGTAGCTGCGGTATATGAATCATTTATAATTGCCTAAAATGCTCTATATTTTTTCTTTTTTCATCACTTTCACTTGAGTCAAGTTTCCTCTTTTGCAAAAGATTATGAATGGGTCATTGACTTAACCCTTTGAATGAACAGTTTCCGATCGGGATAGATTCTGATCGGTTTGTTAGAGCCCTTGAGCTTCCTGCTGTCAAGTGCCTTATCGAAGAACTGCAAGAGAGATTTGCTGGAAGAAAGGTTTGTTCCAATATAAAATTTTAGATAACCATGATGCAGAATGATCTAGAAGACAACATTTAATCAGTATAGCTCGCAATGTTGAATGCTTTAATTATTTCACCCCTAATATTTTCTGTCACCCTCAGTGCAACACTTTTGATGTATGCTTCTTCGTGAAAACTCCAAAAAAAAAGATATCAAAAGGACATATAGAAAAAAGGTGCAAAACAAATATATTATCCCCATTGTGTCTTCGTTTGGTTAATATCACGAACAGAGTTGCCTTACACATTGATTCCGCTGATGAAGGTTGTCTATTAGTTTATCTAAAGTGATCTTTGTGCAACTAATGTTGAAATATTTTTTCTAATTTCTTGTTTTAAAGGCATGTACTAGTATAAAGTAGAAAAGTCAAAAGTTAAATGACCATCTATAAAATAGACCGGAAGACAGAGAATAAAGAAAGATAATTAAAGAGAAGCAAAAATGGCAACCTAAATTAACTGTTCTTTACCGATTTTTGATTAACTATTCGTTAATTGACAGGTCATGCTGGGCGTTGACCGTTTGGATATGATTAAGGGAATTCCCCAAAAAATATTGGCATTTGAGAAGTTCCTTGAAGAGAATCCAGACTGGCATGACAAGGTAGTTTTGCTACAAATTGCAGTACCAACCAGGACAGATGTCCCCGAGTGTATGTTCCTTGTCATCATACTTATCTATGTTGTTTAATTAGAGCACAAAATTTATGTCTACTATTGAATCATGTAGCAAATATCACTAACCATGAAAGGAACATATGGATTTTAGAGAGCAATTTGAGTTGTTGGTTTAAGTTACCGACTTCAGTGACTTGAAAATTTTGTGAAGGAAAATTCTGCTAGTTGTCATGAATTTCTGGAAAGAGAAAGAAAGGAAAACTGTTGATGTCTTTGGATTGTGATATATGAGCCCATATTCCTGAGATTGAGACCAAGTTAATGCATTCGAACTTTACCAACTGCAACGAAAGTCCTTAAAAACTTCTAAATGCAGAAGCTCCTCTTTAGAATCCAGATGGTCCTGTTAGAAGCATTGTATCTTTCTAATCTTTGCTAAAACTGTGCCTCCTTAATCTCTCTCTTATCTTCTCCACCCTCCCATTTCTCCTTGATCCAGATTGCAACCCTCTTCCGCTTAACATCTCTTAGCTCACACAGTTTCTGTTTTCGTCTCAAGTGAAGAGATCTTCTGATCTGACATCTTTTGTCTAAAGGAAAAAGATACTGGTCATAGTAAATTAACCTAGTTTAACAGTGATGAAGTACAGAAGCTGATGTTTTATGCCTGTGAGAAATCCTTTGGATATTCGTATACTCACATGATAGATTTGAGTTGACTGAATGAAGGAGAAGAGCTGTTTTTAGAGGAGTAATGTTCATGGCAAGATAGAACATGAGTTTTGAATCCTGGGGGTAAATCAAGCATAGTACATAAGAGTAGGATAGGGGTTAACCTATTATTTCCTGAGGTTTAAAAGTTGGAAAATAGTAAAGTTCTACAACAACAAACAACTAAACCTCAGTCACAAACAGTTGGGATCCTCTATAGAAATCCTTAGTGACCACGTTAGTCCATTTAAACTCATCTCATGCTGAGTATGTCCTAACGATGTCTGTATTGTGAGGATTCATCATGAAACTGGATTGTTTTATGCTGGCTCCTCTTTTTATCTGGGATTAGGACCGGCAACGTGAGTAAGCTCACATAGACGGAGTTAAATAGTGAAATTCTGAAGTTCTTTTCTTTTAAAAAAATTCTAAGTAGCAAAACTAACATCTCTTAAACACAATTGTTAATAATTTTTCAAGATCTTTCTTGTAATGAATCATTTATTGTAAATGAAAGTTTCTAAAGTTATTATGTTCAAAAGTATTGTCAAATTATCATTGAAAAAGATTATTCCGAACTTCTAATATTTAAATTTAACATTGTAAAACTAAACATAAAACCAGTGTGTGCTATTAAGAGATATTATTGCCCTTGAAGCCTTGTAATTGGTTAAATATATTGGCATCTATCATGGGATTAATCTCTCTGATTGTTAGTGGTTTCCTCTCTTAACCTGTTGGCAGATCAAAAGCTTACGTGCCAAGTACATGAAATTGTGGGGCGTATCAATGGAAGATTTGGAACTCTAACAGCTGTCCCAATCCATCATTTGGTCTGTCTTTTGTTACTTAATAATATGAATATAGTTGTTGATATTAATGGATGTGTATAGTTATAAATATTTTCTTCATGCTAGACCTAAGTTGGTGCAGCCTGTTTTAGTTTGTTATTTTCATGTGATTCTTGGGAATATACTGGGTATGTTGTTGTTGTTTTTGTATCTTCATATGATTCTTCTGCATTTTGAGAATTGGAGATGCTTGGAGGTGAGTCGAGTCCCGATGGCTTATATCAGAGCAGTTAAAGATATGTATGATGGAGCGAAAACTCAGGTGAGGACGGCGGGAGGAGACTCAGAGCATTTCACTGTCTTGACAGGATTGCATCAGGGATCTACTCTTAGTCCTTTTTTGTTTGCTTTGGTGATGGATGTGTTGACGCGGCGTATTCAAGGGGAGGTACCTTGGTGTATGCTTTTTGCAGACGATGTAGTTCTGATTGACGAGACCCGAAAGGGTGTGAATGACAAATTAGAGGTGTGGAGACAAACTCTTGAGTCTAAAGGGTTCAGGTTGAGCAGAAGCAAGACAGAGTATTTGGAATGCAAGTTTAATGACGTGAGGTTGGAGGACGAGGTGGTCGTGAAGCTGGAATCGCAGGAGGTATGTAAGAGGGATAGTTTCAAGTATCTCGGGTCCGTGATACAGGATAACGGCGAGATTGACGAGGATGTCTCGCACCGTATTGGGGCGGGATGGTTGAAGTGGAAGCTCGCGTCGGGGGTGTTGTGTGATAAGAAGGTGCCGCCCGCAAATTCTACAGGATGGCAGTCCGTCCGACCATGTTGTATGGAGCGGAGTATTGGCCAGTTAAGAACGCCCACATCCAAAAAATGAAGGTGGCGGAAATGCGGATGTTGCGCTGGATGTGTGGGATGACTCGAGGGGATAGAGTTAGGAATGAGACTATCAGGGAGAAGGTTGGTGTGGCTCCAGTGGTGTGCAAGATGCGGGAAGTCCGATTGAGTTGGTTTGGACACGTGAAGAGGAGGGACACGGATGCCCCGGTTCGTAGGTGTGAGAGGCTAGCGTTGGATGGTTTTAGGCGGGGTAGGGGTAGGCCGAAGAAGTACTGGGGTGAGGTGACTAGGCGGGATATGGAGCACTTACAGCTCACCGAGGACATGACCCTTGATAGGAAGGTCTGGAGGGCGCGAATTAGGGCAGAAAACTAGGGCCAGTTTGGGGCGCTAGGGTAGGGAAGTATTTGGTGGGGGTTTTATTCCTGTTATTCTTTCTATTCTTATTTTTATTCCTAGTCCTATTCTTCTTCTTGTTATGCTTTCGGTGTTCTATGTTTTATTACGAATCTGAGTGCTTTCCGATGTTTCCTTCTACTTATGGGTGCCGTATTTACGTTATGAAATCCTGTTCTGTGCGTTACTTTATATTTGTGTGGTGTCTCGTGTCTTGAGCCGGGGGTCTATCGGAAACAGCCTATCTACTTCTTCAGAGGTAGAGGTATGGACTGCGTACATCTTACCCCCCCAGACCCCACTAGGTGGGAATACACTGGGTTTGTTGTTGTTGTTGTTGTTGTAAATTTTTGGGCATGTAATTTCTGTAAGTTACAGTTTCTCAAAATGTTTAATGGGTCTAATTTAGTTCATTCTATATCAAGTAAATCATAGTTACTTGAGTGTTAAAGTAGCTTGACAGGTTATTAGTTATTCCTGTTGTTTATCGTTTATCTTTACAAGTGATGGTCGAGTCTCTCGTTCCCGTTTTAACACTAAATCATAATGATCAAATGATAAAGGCTCAAAGGAAAAAAAAAGAGATTAAAAAATCTTATAATAAAGTCTTCGGAGAAACCATTTTGAATCCTCTGATGCAATGCTGACATTAATACCTATCTCTTTCGAGGAGTATTGTAGAGTTAGAAGAATTTTATCAGTCGAAGTATTCAACATTTGGCACTTTCCAGCAAATCTTAAAAAACTTTCAATGTAATCCTGAAACAATACGATTGAGAAACTAATCACTTGCCAAATGTCGAGTATTTACTTAATAAAGGTAAAGTGGGTGATTGGTTTCCTTTGAAGAAAATCTCTTTTCCTTCATCCCTTGCCACTTCCTCTCAGCACCAGGTTACTCACCTTGAATTTGGACCGCCATACCCCTAATTCAGTGATTGTCCCTTCATTCCTTTTCGTCAATCCAGCCCACCTACCCCTTTCCTTTACCCATGCTCAAATAAGGTAGTTATTTCCTCTTCCCCTTCGGGATTGACACGCCTAAATTTAATTTTGTGCCAAAACTTGCATTTTTTACGTTAAATAGTCGGAAGTTAGGGATCAAATCATAAAAAAGACAAGAACAAGGTGTGAAGTGCAAACGTGCGCACTAGGAGCAAATTAAACTCAACATCTGGTGACCATCATTTTTACTGTACTCTTATTTTCCATAGTCTCTAATTCACATTTTCAACTTATTTTCTTTATTTCGGCCAATAAAATCTGCTCCATAACCTTACGATTTCGGAACTTAATAAGAATTTTTGAGATATTATTGGCATCAATACTCACCTAGTTAGCATAAATATTTACGACGGTCCAGGGTAAATGTACATTTGTGAAGTACCCAAATATGCTAATGAAATGGGTGAAAACCATGGGAGACCAGACAAAAGACTCTAGATGATTTCTTCGCATCTATTTAAGCCTCGGTACGTACAGTTAACTGGTGCTTGTGCTAGTGGAAGTAGCTAATAGCCAGTGGTATGGTTGAGGTGTGCACAAACTGGCATTGATACCACTATTATGATAAATGTCGAGTTGTACATGAGAGATGGGACTTTTGAATATTAAGGCGGAAAACACCATGGCGATTTTACTTCTATGGAAACTATAATAACTGAAATATAAAAGACATAATGAAGATCTTTGTCGCTTATAACTCATAACCCACATGATTAAAAAGAAATGACCTAGTGGAAATATTGCTGGTTAGTGTAATGATATGGCGTTTGTGTCTAATTTAACCCCAAAAGCTAGTTTATGATGAGAGAATTGTCCAAGTTTATGTAAGCAAAGCCCAAATAGGGATGATCTAGCTCTGATACCATGTAAGATAGGGCATCTGGGCGCAACTCAACCCCAAAATCTGGCTCATGATGGGAGGATTGCATAAGTCTATATAAGTAGACCACTGGTCTATTTCCAACCAATGTGGGACTCTAATAATTAGAAAGTCCCTACTCCCTACCAAAGGTAAGTACTCTTTCATGCTTCATGAAATCAGAGGTCTCAGGTCGAGCAATGAGAGTGGAGTGCTTCACTTAACACTAGCCTGCCCTCGGGTACGTAAACCGGATTAGTCGGATCACAAAAAGGATACCTGAAAAAGCAAAAGGAAAAAAAAAAGTTCTTGCAATCATTACCTTAACATAGAAACTCAATTGTACTATGAGCATGAGGACCGATGGACATGCACTAGGAAAATTTGAAAATTTATTATACTAAAGATAAAATATAGCGGCAGATGCAAAAAAGAGATGCAAGTGGATACTGCTTAACTCTAGAGAAGTCATTCAAGTAATTTAGGATAAAACTTGTATAAAGCAATGTTTAGGGAAGTGTGATGCAGAAAAAAGTGACAAGGTTCCACATTAAGCATTAAGCGAAACATGAAGGAATGCGAGCACATCATTGAAGAAAAACGCAGTTTAAAAGGAAAAAGACTAAATAGAGCATCTAAGCAATAAGACAAAACTGAAAAGACCACAACAACTATGAGCAACAATATAAACAATATATATAAGTAGAAGTTTAAATTAAACACTAAAATCACATGTTTGATCACCAAAACACTTGTTGCGGAACAAACTAGTAAAACAGCACACACCACAATAGCAAAACAATTTAACAAAATAGCAAAACAAACAAGAAAAAAGGGGAAAAACCAAGTCTAAACTGATAATGTTTCAACATCTAATTCTTGTTCTTCTAAAGCTCATCTACTTGATCGAGATTGTCCAAATCTTTGTATTCCTTCATTATCATCGTATTGCTCATCATATTCAACTCCTCATCTTCCGCAACTCGGCTTGAAGTAGCAACTTCTTTTCCCTTGTCATGTAACCTTGAATTATTCCTCCTCAAACCATAAAATTAACATTAAGCGACTCTTTCTTTTTAATTTAAAATTGACTCTAAAAATTAAATCAACATGAAGCGCTCGCATCGGTTCGCTTTTCACATCGACTCGCCTTTCGCATCGGCTGACATCTTGCATAACCCTGTTATGCACCCGCTTATGTAAGGTTGGCTCGCATCAGCCACACATAACAAGAGGGGCTCGCATCGCTTTGCATTATGTGACGATGCAAGCAAATTCACTGGTATAAAGATTTATTGACATGTAGGAGTAGCTACGGGTACACCCTTTTGTCTTCTTCTGAATTGTAGTTAATGTGCCTATTTAAAGGACAAAACATAGAATTTTCTTACCTTTAACACTGAGCTCTTAGTGAACTCTTTTGCGTGCAATCAAATTTTTGCTAGATATATACACTCGAAAACTCTATCAGGTAATGCTACATATTCAAATTCTCAAAGTATAGTTTCCGTGCTTCAAAAGCTATATTGAGGCAATGGCGGAGACAAGACTTTTATCAAGGGGTTCAAAATATAAAATAAGTACGAAAATATTGCATGATGATAAACGGGGCGGGGCAGCGAAAGGAAAAACTAATCTCAACTCGCCAAATGTTAGCTCGCCTTGTCATGTCCCCTTAACATTTCTTCCTATTTTTAAACAAGGTAATTTTGGAAAAAATTAATATCTTGATTCCATCAACATTACTTATTTTGAAACACATTCGGAAGGCTAGAAGGGATTATAAGATTGCATCTTCAAAAAATGAAATTTTCATATCATAGGCAGCATTAAAGCACAAAAATGTTCAATAGAAATCTTAAATCTTTCCGTAAATATCTATAGCATTATCTATAGCCTTCACATGAAGTTCGTTAAACTTGTGGAAGCACCCAAAAAGAAATAAATTCGTTAAATTTGTGGGAAACACCCAAAAAGAAAAAGGAAGAAAAAGTTCACAACTTTGTCCTCTCTTTCGAAACCGAGTCTAGAGCTAACTATAGGATATAGAGTGAGATAAATGGAATTCATATCTACGTTTGGGTTGTCCAAAATATTTGTTGAATCGAAAGGTGTTTGTCTATTTAAAGTTAAGTACGTGAGAGGCTAATGAAAAAGACACATTACGATTTTAGGATAATATTGGTAGGCTATACAATAACAACAAATATGAATTGATAGATAATTTTTTTTTGGATTACATGTTCCTTGTCAAAAGTGAAATGTGAAAGAGAGATTCAAATATAAAACAATTTCCCTTTCGTGATGAGGAGGTGTTTCGTGATGAGGAGGTGCACAGATGCCGCAGTTTGGAGGTTTGAGAGGCTGACTAAGGATGAGTTGAGGCAAGGTAGAGGTAGACTGAAGAAATATTGGAGGGAGGTGATTAAACATGACATGGAGAAACTAGAGCTTACCGAGGACATAACCCTAGATAGGAAGGTATGGAGGATGCAAATTAGGGTAGAAGGCTTGTAAAAAGGAGTGCGTCCTTGCTCTAGTAGGTAGGAGTGCATTGTTTTGGTATCTGTGCAAGTTGTCATAGTGCTATGTTGGTATCTTGTTTGTGGAGTTTTAGTATTATTTGTTGTTTCGGATAGATCGACTTTGTGGTAGTCTTTTTCTGTTATTATTTGTTGTGCTAATACCTTTGTTTCTATACTGTCTTTTTCTAGACTGTTTTTTGTCTTGAGTCAGAGGTCTATTGGAAACAACCTCTGCACCTCACCTCTCCTCTAAGGTAGTTGTACGGACTGCGTACACTTACCCTCCCCAAACCCCACTTTGTGGGAATATATTGGGTATGTTGTTGATGTTGTTCCCTTTTGTAACAAATGTCATATAACTTGTGTAACATATTGACATTGTTAGGATACCTGATTGGTAAAGGAATTTAGGTCAAGATAGGCAGGAAAATTTGAAACTTTGATTCTGATTTGAATTATAATTTATAGAGTAAATAAAAAGAAAAAGTAAATAATTGGCGAGCAATCAATTTATACTACAGTGACTGGGAAAATCAGAAATATCGGAAATATAGTGCAGCGACAGAGAATTGATGCTGCAGCCTTGGGAGAATTTTGAACTCCTTGATCACTGTGCCAAGCTTTTGAGTTGTGTCAAGGGGGTTCATTTTGGATATATACTCCAAAAAAGAAAATAATCAAACTTGACTTTATATCAGTTAATATGTCAGGTTGATTACTGCCTACTTGGTTTCTGAAATGGATGCCAAAAACAAGAAATTATTATTCCTAATTTAACTACTTCATGGCAAAGAAAAGCCCCATAGTTTGACATCATTTTACTAATCAAAAAGATTTAAAAAGCCCAATACTTTGACAAAGTCTACAACACTAATCAGTAACATAAAGTAGGGTGAATTATTTTGTTGATGCAGCATTTTTGCGTGAAGGGTTCCATCACTCGTATCTTCTCTGGATGACATTCTCGTTTGGTTGCTTTCTGTACTTACTTATATCTTAATAAATGGTTGCATCATTCTGAAGGTTTGGTTCTTCTGTGTTTTCTTTGGTTTCAATAGTACAATAATTAGAAAATATATTTCTCTTGAACTGGGAAAATATTTGTCTTCCTTTTCTATTCTGCTAATATTGCAAATCTTCTGAATAGATTTCCTATGTGTCATTTTCCTAAGAAAGCTTTTTTGTGTTGATGGTATCTGTCAATTACTTTTTCGCCAAGAGTATAAAACTTTAATTAATAGGCCTAATGCCTGAGACTGGTGGTCAGGGAGTTGAGCCAATTGACAATATCAACATTAAGTTTTCAATTTCACTGTTGTTGCTTGAATACTTTGAGAGATGGATCTTGGGCCTAACTCTACTCCAAAAGCTTGCTTGTGAGGTGTTTAGACAAAGTGGTGGATAACAAGAGAAGCGATTTTGAAACTGAAAGGGTGATTTTATTTATTTTGAAAATATTTTTTGGGGTTAGGTTAACTGAAGTTTATTGATATTACACCAAGATGGTGTTAGGTTATAGAAGCATGGACTACATGTGATGTAATGGCCTCAAGAATCAAGCCAACTATCTATGAAACAAGGTTTTCCTCTTTACACTAAAATAGACTGAATGGTGAATTTTGAGTTTAAGGAGGAGTTCGTGAATCCTTCAACGGTTCTCCTATCCCTTTATCTTCATCCCAGCTAATAGTGTTTGATGTTTCTTATTCTAATTTCAGCCTATTCCGCTACTCATTCTCATCATTCCCATTGTGATTTATGAGTGACAGCTGTAACTTTGTGAAGATTCTAATCCTGTTATTTCTATACGTACAGGATCGTTCTCTTGATTTTCCTGCACTATGTGCGCTTTATGCTGTCACAGGTACTTATTCTTGTTCCTTTACAAGTAAATTGTCTCTTATCTCCTTTTACATTATACTGGAAATAAATTCATTTAATATGGTTAGAAGGTGGACAACATAGTTGAGTCCTTCTCATAGTGATAGGGTAAGGACAGATATACAGAAGGGGAACAAGGGAAACATCAATACATCCTCTGAACATCTGAACAAACTATGTCTGTGTATGATACTAACTTGCACTGACACATATGCAGAGGACAAAAGAGAAACTAGATGTGTCACCGAGAAAATTTATTTTTATAAACTAGAAAGAGCTAGTTGGTATGTTTCTTGCTTGTGACACATTAATGATTGCTTTTTGTAACATCTTGGTTCTATTTAAAATTCGTACTACCATTTTTTATGATGTATCGTTATCTAAGTTGCGCGAACTCTTCACTTTCAATGCCGCACCCGTGTCGGATTCTCCAAAAATACACTAGCTTTGGCGAATCCGACACACACTTGTTGACATTTTGGAAGAGTCCGAGCAACATGGATCGTTATAATACTTGTAAGTTTTTAAATACTAATTGTTCCTCAATATACTTTTCAGCCCTTTTCTCACTTCTTTCGTTGTTTTGGAAATTTTAGATGTTGCTCTAGTTACATCCTTGAGAGATGGGATGAATCTTGTTAGCTACGAGTTTGTGGCCTGCCAAGAATCCAAGAAAGGAGTTCTAATTCTAAGTGAGGTACACAATTCTCTCTTTCACTTTGGAATTAGTGTATTTTTGGAGAATCCGACATGGGTGCAACATGGAAAGTGAAGAGTCCGCAACTTAGGTGGGAAGGGATGAGGCTTGGTAAAATCCCACATTCATGAGGTGTATGATGGTGTAGTCTCTTTATATGAATTGCTTGTTTCCGGGATTAAATTGGTCACTATGTCCATCTTCCCAACAATTGTCTTAGTAGCAAAGTAGCTCCAGTGGAAATCTTAACGTTATGCCTAAGATACAGAGTTAGTACTGCAAAAAGGTTTGTCTAATGTTGATGATAAGTATACCTCTACATGGTAAAAGGGAAATATGATGGTGTATAGGTGTTGCTTTTATTTCTACCTCAACTTATTTATGCAAGTTTATATTAAATGCTAGAATTCAGAAGTCAGTTGAATTTGATTCAGGAAGGAAAGTGGCATAATATTCCTTAGATAAACTCTTTCTCCTTCTAAGTATTATTTTCTAATTATCAGATTGTTTTTGAACATGTAGACATGCTTTTCAAATGATTTGAGCGGCACATTCTTGTGTAATATTTTGTTAATTACAGTTTGCAGGTGCCGCACAGTCTCTTGGTGCTGGGGCTATTTTGGTAAACCCATGGAACATTACTGAACTTGCGTCTTCCATTGGTTATGCTCTAACAATGTCCGCACATGAAAGAGAAAAACGACATCAACATAACTTCTTGCATGTCACTACTCACACTTCCCAGGAATGGGCTGAAACATTTGTAAGGTATGTCCTTAATGTGTCAGAGTAGCTCATATGGTTTAGACTCCTCACCTTTATATTCTTAATAATAAGGGATCCCTGTTTAGGTTCCACATTATGTACTTTTCATGTTGTTCAAGTGTGTGACCATCTCATCTAAAAGCTTATGCTGGAGCATACTATTGTTTACTAAATTATGTCTTCAACATGCCCCCTAACCTTTGGGCTTGATTTCTGTTTTGAGCCAAGCACATAAAACTTCTTTTTGATAATGGATGGTGCTTGAAGCTAGGATCTCTGTCTACTCTATACCAGCTGAAGTGAGAAACCTTCTTATCTAAAAGCTTAACCTTTTAGAGAGACCACACTTTTATATACTAAATTATGTTTTCAACGCATGTTTTTTTGAAGTCTAAATCAATAACAAGATCAAGAAGCGATGACCAGACAAACTATTTGGTCAAACACTCTTTTAACTACTTTTGCTCAATCTAGTGCAATCTGATGCTACTATTTTTTTCTATGTAGTGAACTTAATGATACAGTTGTTGAAGCTCAGCTGAGGACTAGACATATTCCACCTCAATTTCCCTCTGAAGAGGCTATTGACCGCTACTTGCAATCAAATAATCGATTGCTTATATTGGTATCCTTTTTCCCTTGTCCAAAACTAAAACAATGTATATCTGCCCTTTTCTTTTGTAAAATCGTAATTTCAACCAGTGATTAAATTATCTTAATGTGTATTTTTATTTATGGTCTTAGTACTTGGTGTCAACTCAAAAGGCTCAGTAACCTGAAAATTTATGCAGTATGATACTGCTGCTAAACTCTACATTCTATCGAAAGATGAAACTTATATAATTAGAAAATGGTCGAAAACCATGCGTTTAGCCATTATGTATTTCCATATACGGGCAGCAGCTCATGCTGAATCTATTGTAGCTACTTCTATGCCAATTTCTAGGGCTCGCTTTGCTTGGATGTTATTTCTTTTGCCTTTTTACACCATTTGTTCGGATTTCAGTTCATAAATTTCAATGGAGGAAATGAAAAGGTTAAACAGATAGCTATTTTAACTACAAACTGATGTCTCTATATCCCGTCATTTGTTCATTACTGCTTCACACATTCATCTTATCTCTCCTTACTACTATGGCATCCCAACAAATTGGGAATGGAGTCTGTTGTTACTTGTTATTGCCCGAGACATATTTGAACATAAGATGCTGAACTGGCCTTTGTCAAAATATGTCTCTTGATAAAACTTTGCTGTTATTATGTCCATCAAATGTTTGTTATGCTGTTATATGCCCATCAAATATTTGTAATATCAAAAGGATGATGTGAAGGGGAGCTTGGAGGTCACGGGTTCAAGCCTTGGAAATAGCCTCTTGCAGAAATGCAAGGTAAGGCTGCATACAATACAACCTTGTGGCGGGGCCCTTCCCCGGACACCGCGCATAGCGGTAGCTTTAGTGCACCGGGCTGTCCTTTTGTCAAAAAGATGATGTGGTCTGTAGATCCTGTAAGGGTACACACAATACTGTCTCATAAGATTATGAATTTGAAGAGTTTTTGCACTCTAGGATGCTAATATTTTCTTTGTCTGTTGCCATGTCTCACCTACCTATGTCAATTAACTGAGTACAAGGTAGTTCTCATGTTTCTGTTTCCTGAAAGTGACAGTTTTGCTTTCAAAAATAGCTTCCCTGGCCTTTGTCACTCGATAATGGAAAGTACTATCAGCTTTTGTCATGATATTTATTTGTAAAAAAGTTACACTTAATCTCTACTAGCCCTTTGATTTGAAAGTGGAATAAATGAACTACTTTAGGGTGATGTCAAATGTCACTTTGTTAATCTATAGATAGTTTACTGGGCCTGTTGGAAGTGGAGCACTACATCCAATTTTTACTATATTTTGTTTGCTCTAAGCTATTTATCTCATTTACTTTGTCTTTTGGTTGCTCCTTCTGGTTATAGTTCCAAAAATATTGAATATATTGATGATGCAGACAGGTGATAAGCTACTTTGCCGTTCCCCTAATATGAAATACTTAGTTCTGACAGCAATTTCTGTAATTTAGGGTTTCAATGCCACATTAACAGAGCCAGTGGATGCTCAGGGTAGAAGGATTGATCAACTAAAGGAAATGGAGCTTAAGTTGCATCCAGATTTAAAAGAACCTCTAAGAAAGCTCTGCAGTGATCCAAAGACAACAATAGTTGTCCTCAGTGGAAGTGGCCGAAACGTTCTTGATGAGGTGTCCTACTTTCTTAAGTTAATGTCTTTCTGTCAGCTTTTATGTTCTTTGACTGACTTCTTCTACAGAATTTTGGAGAATATAGGATGTGGTTGGCTGCTGAACATGGAATGTTTTTGCGACAAACAGAGGGGAATTGGATGACTACGATGCCTGAAAATCTAAGTATGGATTGGGTTGACAGCGTGAAGGTGAAGCACTGTGCTTTTGAACTTGAATTGTTTCAAGTTTGTGAAGTTTTCGGAATCAAAATCTATCTTTTTTGTTTCAGCATGTATTTGAGTATTTCACGGAGAGGACCCCCCGTTCTCATTTTGAGCTTCGTGAGACCTCACTTGTTTGGAACTATAAATATACAGGTCATTAATTCATACCCAATTTAGGTCCATTTCTAATCAAATAAATACCCTTATGTTTATCTGTTGTTTCAGACTACTAATTCTATTATTGGGTTCTGAGCATGCAGATGTTGAGTTTGGAAAACTTCAATCAAAAGATCTCTTGCAACATCTGCGGACAGGCCCAATTTCAAATGCTTCTCTAGAGGTGGTCCCTGGTAGTCGATCTGTTGAGGTTCGAGCAGTTGGTGTTACTAAGGTCTGTTCTGGTGTTCCTAGAATGTCATTTTGCGTTAAATTGATTATTCTCTTAATCAGCTTGTTTGTGTACAGGGGGCAGCTATAGATCGTATATTAGGAGAAATAGTGCACAATAATGTCCTGAAGACACCAATTGATTATGTTCTATGCATAGGGCACTTTCAGGCAAAGGTGTGTTTTTTAATATTATGTTTGACTAATCCTGAATTAGATATTAAATGAACTATGTGGATGAAATTTATGGCCAAGTGCATATGCTTTAGCGGCATGAATGCTTAAGCTGTTAAGATTGCAGTCTGGGAAATCCACTTTGACCTAAAAACTTTGTGCATCATATAACTTGACATGGTTTATATGGTTGGATTTTGTGCCTGATTCCATCTTAAGAAGATGTTCTTATATAAATGTGTTTGCCTTATATGTTACTTTGTATTTGATGCAACATCTCGATATCATCTCACATCTTCCAGTTAGTATTTTATTATATACTGAACTCCCTTGTAGTAATTCTCATTCAAATGTTTCTCTTAAACTGCTTAAAAGTTGGGGCAGGTCATAGAAAATGGTATGGAGTGTATAGTAGTTTGGTCATATAAGTTGTTTAATATAGGAAACTTGCACCTTCTTATCGAAGCCTTGTTTTGGTCTAAAGGCTTAGTGCTTCCCAAAATTCATGAGTTCTCAACCCAGATGCATCCAAACTTGCAAGAAATTTCGAAGTCCATCTCAAATACTGGTTCCAATAACTGAGGAAATTTTTCCTTGCATATTTCATATTTTAACCATCACAGTTTCCGGATGTTTGGGAAGCCTCAGAAACTATTATGAGATCAGTTTTCTCTTAAGTAGCTTCCGTGATGGAGTTTTTGAATAATTAAGGAATAGAAAAGAAGGGATAGCTGAACTAAAGCTTAAAGGCGAAGCAATGATCCAAAATGGAAATACTGTTACTGGTTGATGCAACAGAAAGAGGAAGGAAGTTAAAGGAAAAAGAGAAATTGTAGGGATGGGCCAATGATAAATTATCACATCCGAGGTTTAAAAGATGGAGAATCTCCAATAAAATTAGGCAAAATGTTTTTCCCCTCTTCCCTTAGCTCCTCGATGGCCTTTCCTAGTTCTGGCTTTGTGTTTGTTAGTTCTTTCGACGTAAATTCTACATCAGGGCCATCTGGTACTTCCATTTGAATTTACAAAAAAAAAAAGGATTGTCTCAATCTCAAGTATCTGTGGTCTAAAGTCATCTATCTTCTCTGCGTCCGGATTCCATAAATTCAATCATGTCCACTCAATGGCTCAGTGTACTTTGACTTCAAAATGGCCGCTGAGAATATCTTTATGACTCCTGTTAATTGCTATGATACTTATCTTTCACTTTGTCACCTTGAGAGAAACAACAGACGGGGTAAAACTCCATCCTAGGTGAGTTGGACCCTAGGCAGTTTTGAGCGAAATCAACTGAACCACCCTGCAGAGCCTTCTAAAGTTCGGTGATCCTTACACAGCTTTTTCTTCAGTTCTCTTTAATACACTGATCAAGCACCTGTAATTTCAACCTTCGAGCAATTAACAAAGATGAATCTCTACTGATCTCTTTGACTTTCTCCACTGCCTTGCCTCATGTTGTCTGGGTATATATTTTGTCCGCGTTAGCAAAGAATGTAGAACTATAGAATTAAATAAATGGACCTATTCATCTCTTACATGAGAAAGATATAACGGAATATTGACATCATAGCCACCTTCCTTGGCTTCCATATCCTCTACAAATCTTTAAAAGAGAAATGGCTTCATCGGTAAATATGATAGCAGCTCTTTCAAAGAGGCAACAAATCTTTAAAGGAGAAATGGCGGATTTCATATCCTCTACAAATCTTTAAAATAGAAAAATAAGAGTCTCGATTTCAGAGGGAAAAGTAGTCACTTCATCCAGTCTTTTCCATATAGAGAGAAACAGCATAAGTGTACATCAGTGGGTACATTTGAACATAATTCCATATGGTACTGCACCGGACTTCTCTCAGGGAACGTATAATGCCTGCAAATTTTTTCCAAGCCTGTTGTAGCCTTTGGGTCCCCTGAGTGTTCCTTCAGTTACATCATCAGCCTGTTGGTCTATCTGCTGTAGTAATTTGCTGTTTTTCACTCCCTCAGACTAGTCCTTATCATTACCTGGTATTATCCTCATTAGTTGTTGAAGCTTGAACCCTATAATAACGCTTCAGATGCCACATTAGTGTCTGGTTTGATAGATATCACAGATTTATATTGGATTCATTGCTGATCCCAAGGGTATGCTTTTTACAAGTTGGTTTCAACCTTACACTTCTAGCGCAAAAAACGACAAAGTCCATGGATGAAAGCGAAAAGAAGAGAAGAAAAGCGCATGCTTCTTTGATGTAAGCTCACAATTCATTACATTAAAAATAACCAAAAATGCAGTTATTTATTACTATAATGATGAAATTGTCTCCAGGGGTAGCTCAATTGGTAAAGGTTGAGGGACTTGTGTCTCTGGTCACAAGTTCGAGCTTTGCGCCAAGTGAAACAAGTCCAGTATTTATCTGGAGAAGAGTAGAGGGATGGACTCATCATCCTCGAGTTTCGAAAGATGTGGTTAGCCCAAATGGTTTGACTCCAGAGAGATTTCATGGTCATAAAAAAAAGTCAAATTGCTGTTAATTCAATATCCAATATAGTACAACAATGTCGATATCAATCCAACTCTTGAATTTGAGATTCAAAGAACCGACCGCTTGTTGGGATCATTTGGGCGTCATTGTTTGAGGCACAAACTTCTATGAGCCCATGGCTTTAAAGCCCCGCTTCGTGTCGCCCCATCATTTTAAGTGACCAAGTGATGGTTTTTAATAACACCGCTCTTGTAGTTCCGGACCTTCCTCTCCCCGGGACTCTGGGCAGCTTGCAGGTTAACATTTTGTCGATTGCGATAAGCATCAAGGCCCTTTATTTCCATCCGCTTCCCAAGAAGCTTTGGCAAGGGCCTAACTGAACCTTACCACTAGTAGATATATTTTGCCTCCATCTTTGGTTGTTGCTAATAATTTTTTTTTACATATCACTCATTCATTTAGGTACAACTAGTCGTTCTTGTCTTCTTTCTTGTGTAAGTTCATTTCTTCATGGACACTTAGCTTGCAATGAACTGTTGTCTTTCAGGATGAAGATATTTATAAATTTTTTGAGCCAGAGCCTAATCATGGACAAGCACCAACAACGAGAACCAAGGCAGCTAGCCATCTCAATAGAACTACTCCAAATCATTCAGCTGGTAAAAGTAGTGGGCATCGGACAGCTAGTTACAAAGTTGGCCAGCAGGCTTCAACGTTAGAGAAGAAAGCTGTCAGTAAGGACAACAAAAATTTTTGGTCCATGTTGCGTGATAGAATGACAGTTCATGAAGGGTCATCAGTTCTTGACCTCAAGGCTGATAACTACTTCTCGTGTGCAGTTGGTAGAAGTTGCTCCGAGGCCAGATACCTTCTTGGTTCATCAGCTGATGTTGTGTCCCTATTGAAAGATCTAGCCTACAAGTAGAAGCCTACTATTTAGTTCATTCATAGTTTACTCATTTCAGGTACTGTGTACCTCGGGACTAAACATCTTCGGCTTATTTGGTATATTGTGAAACTAGTCCATTAGGAAAAGTTGCTACTACTATAGCCACTACAAGCCTTACCAAGTTGAGTCTGTTGGTTGGCCTTTTTCTCTGGTCTTTATACCGCAGCAACAAATCCTACCTTTGAGAACTAGAGTTTCTAACACGGCGCCTTTGTGTATAAAGCTAGAGGACAAATAATGAAACTGTTAATATGATCACTTTCTTTTTGGCAGTTATGTTACTTCATGCAACTATAAGATTGTTGATCCCATCATCCATATTCGTCGACCTTCTCTCTCTGTGTCTCTCACAATTTAGCTGATCACTTCTAGTTAAATGGATTACTTTTCAGTTGCCGTAACTACGGGCCATGGGTTCTAGGTGACAAAAGAGTTTTATAATGAAGTGTGGGTGACACAAGTCTTAATAATAGAGTGGAGGTGACAATTGCTTTATTAAGGATTAAGAAAGTAAGAAAAGTTTGAAAATAATTCACAAGTTTTTTAATTTACACTTTGATTCAATGTAAAACCTAATATAACTTGAAATGGAGGGAAAAAAAGACACATTTCTCTCTCTTCTCATTTATTGGAGTTTTCTCTCTCGTCGTGATTTTTGTTGTTCATTGTCGTTGTTTTATTCATCTTCTTTTTCATTATCATCTCTTCTTGTTCATCTTCTTGTTGTTGAACATTGTTTTTACCGCTACTATTGCTACTTGATCAAATTTTTTTAGCTCAAATTTCATTTATATATCACTTGGGAATTACTTATAGGTGATTTTAGTAAGTAAAATTGTACTCCCTCCGTTCTATTTTATGTGTCGTCATTTGACTGGGCACGGAGTTTAAAAAATAAGGGAACACTTGGTAAAGTTTACCAAATTATCCTTTATAAAAAAATGTGTCAATATTTTTTTTTTAAATTAAGTGGGACCAATAGGGGTAAAAGGGACGGATTAAAAATGAAATGATGACCCATAATTTGGGACGGAGGGAGTAATTTTTAGTTGAATTTCTCATCTGGGTGTATCTGCTACTGCTGTTTTTTTAACAATAGATAAAACATGCAACATGAATCCAACAGATGAGTAATCCGTTGCACAGATGAGTAACCTGTTGCAATATATTGACTAATCTGTTGCCACATATTGACTAATCTATTGCAACATATGAGTGATCTGTTACAACAGATTAGTCCTGTTGCAACATATATGACTAATCTATTACAATAGATTACTCATCTGTTGGATTTGTATTATAGTGTTGTAACATGAATCCAACATATGGGTCATCTGTTGCAACAGATTAGTCATATGTTGCAACAGATTACTCACTTGTTGCAATAAATGACTCATATATTGGATTCATGTTGCAGGTTCTATCCATTGTAGCAATAGCAAATATACCAAATAAAAAATTCAACAAAAATCATAATTATACTTACAAAATCACCTATGAAGTAATGTCCAAGTGATATACGAATAAAATTTGACCTAAAAAAATTCTAAAAATTTCAACAAGGGCACAACAAATAAGTGAAACACATGAAAATTTCATGAAACAGGTAAAGAAGACAAAAATAGTGTATCATCTATCAAATGCCAAAGGATCGAGGGGACAAACGTTTGAGTTCTCCTAAAAACATTTAAGTTCCCTAGTATTTAATTGCTTTCTAATGGATAACCCATCTATTATAACAGATTTTCTATCTGTTTGATAATTTCCAACAGATGAATTATCTGTTGCAACATGTTAGTCATCTGTTGATTCAAATTAAGCAATTATTAGTAATAACTAAATTGATTTAGCTAAAATTAAAGACAAGTCTTTAAGACAAAGAGACAAACATTTGAGTTCTCCTAAAAATATTTGAGTTTCTTATTATTTTAATTATTTTCCAACAGATCACCTATTTGTTGTAACAAGTTAGTCATCTGTTGCAATAAATGCTTATAACAGGTTAGTTATTTGTTGATTAAAATTAAGCAATTATTAATAATAATTAAATTGATTTAACTAAAATTGAAGACAAGACCTTAGACAAGGGGGAAAACATTTGAGTTCTCCTAAAAAACATTTGAGCTTTAGTATTTTAAATTGCTTTTCAACACATATTTTGTCTATTTAGTAATTTCCAACATATGAGTCATATGTTGCAAAAACTTAGTCATCTGTTGCAACAGATGTCTATATCTGTTTGATAATTTTCAATAGATGAATTAGTTGTTACAACAAGTGAGTCATTTATTGCAACAGATGTCTATATCTGTTTGGTCATTTTCAATAGATGTTTTTATTTGTTTGGTCATTTCCAACAGATTACTCATCTGTTGTAACATGTTGGTCATCTATTGATTCACATTAAGTCATTATTAGTAATAACTAAATTGATTACTAAAATAAAATATGAATTAATAAGTTCAATTACAGTTTCAATTAATCTCATGATAATTACACGATCAACTAAGTATGTTCGTCTTGAGTAGAGTGATCAGTTGACCAATTTTATTTGAAATGATTCAAACTAAGTCATCATTAGAAATAACTATATTGATTTAACTAAAATTAAAGATGAATTAGTAAGTTCAATTATGATTTCAATTAATTTCATAGTAATTACATGATCAATTAAGTGTTTTGTACTGATTAGAATGATTAATTGACAAATTTTATGTGAAATAATTCAAATTAAACCATTATTAGAAATAACTACATTGATTTAACTAAAATTAAAGGTGAATTAGTAAGTTCAATTACGATTTCAAATAATCTCAATAATTAAATGATCAATTAAGTGTTTCATCCTCAGTAGAATAATTAATTGACCAATTTTGTTTTAAATGATTCAAATTAAGCCATTATTACTAATAACTATGTTGATTTAACTAAAATTAAACATGAATTAATGAGTTCACTTATAATTTCAATTAATCTCATCGTAATTACAAGATTAACTAAGTGTATTCATCCCGAGTAGAGTGATCAATAGATCAATTTTATTTGAAATAATTCAATTTAAGATATTATTAGTAATAACTAAATTGATTTAACTAAAATTAAAGATAAACTTACAATTTCAATTAATCTCATAGTAATTAGATTATCAACTAAGTGTATTCGTCATGATTAGAGTGATCAATTGATCAATTTTATTTGAAATGAATCAAATTAAGCCATTATTCGTAATAACTAAATTGATAAAACTAAAATTAAAGATGAATGATAAGTTCACTTACAATTTCAATTAATCTCATAGTAATTACAAGATCAACTATGTGTATTCGTCTCGACGATAGTGATCAATCGACCAATTTTATTTCAAATGATTCAAATTCAGTCATTATTAGTAATAAATAAATTAATTTTGATTAAATTAAAGATGAATTGATAAGTCCACTTACAGTTTCAATTAATGTATTCATCCTTAATAGAATGATCAATTGATAAATTTTATTTAGAATGATTCAAATTAAGTAATTATTAGTACTAACTAAATTGATTTAACTAAAACTAAAGACAAGACTTTAGACAAGGGGGAAAACATTTGAGTTCTCTTAAAAACGTCTGAGCTTTAGTATTTTAAATTATTTTCCCACATATATCCTATATGTTTGATAATTTTCAACAGATGAGTCATCTGTTGTAATAACTTAGTCATCTGTTACAACAGATATCTATATTTGTTTGATAATTTTCAAGAGATGAGTCATTTATTGCAACAAGTTAGTCATCTGTTGCAACATATGTCTATATTTGTTTGGTCATTTTCAACAGATGTCTTTATCTGTTTAGTCATTTTCAACAGATGTCTTTATCTGTTTAGTCATTTTCAACAGATTACTCATCTTTTGCAACATGTTAGTCATCTATTGATTCATATTAGGCCATTATATTAATAATAACTAAAGTTATTTAACTAGAATTAAATATGAATTAATAAGTTCAATTACAGTTTCAATTAATCTCATGGTAATTATACTATTAACTAAGTGTGTTCGTTCTGAGTAGATTGATCAATTGACCAATTTTATTTGAAATGATTAAAACCAAACCATAATTAGAAATAACTATATTGATTTAACTAAAATTAAAAATGAATTAGTAAGTTGACTTACAATTTCAATTAATTTTATAGTAATTACATGATCAACTAAGTGTTTCGTCTTAAGTAGAATGATCAATTAATCAATTTTATTTGAAATAATTAAAATCAAGCAATTATTAGTAATAATTAAATTAATTTAACTAAAACTAAAGATGAATTGATAATTTTAATTACGATTTCAATTAATCTCATAGTTAGTAATTACATGATCATCTAGGTGTATTCGTCTTGAGTAAAATGTTAATTGACCAATTTTATTTGAAATGATTCAAATTAAGATATTATTAGTAATAACAACATTGATATAACTAAATTTAAAGATGAATTGATAAGTTCAATTACGATTTCAATTATTCTCATATTAATTACACGATCATCTTAGTGTGTTCATTCTGAGTAGAGTGATCAATCGACTAATTTTATCTGAAATGATTCAAATTAAGCCATTATCAGTAATAGCCAAATTGATTTAATAATTACAATTTTAATTAATCTCATAGTAATTACATGATCATTTAAGTGTATAACCTATTGCAACAGATGAGTCATTTGTTGAAAATTATTAAACAGATATACACATATGTTGCAATAGATTAGTCATCGGTTGTAACAAATGTCTTTATCTGTTGGTCATTTCCAACAGATGACCAATTTGTTTCAACATATGACTTTATCTGTTTGTTATTTCCAACAGATTACTAATCTGTTGCGATAGGTGACTAATCTGTTGCAACAGATGTCTTTATCTGTTTGGTCATTTTCAACAAATTACTCATCTTTTGCAACATCTTAGTCATCTATTGATTCATATTAAGCCATTATATTAGTAATAACTAAATTGATTTAACTAGTATTAATAAGTTCAATTACTGTTTCAATTAATCTCATGGTAATTACACGATCAACTAAGTGTGTTCGTCCTGGGTAGAGTGATCAGTTGACCAATTTTATTTGAAATTATTCAAATCAAGCCATAATTAGAATAACTATATTGATTTAAATAAAATTAAAGATGAATTAGTAAGTTCACTTACAATTTCAATTAATTTTATAGTAATTACATGATCAACTAAGTGTATCGTCTTAAGTAGAATGATCAATTGACCAATTTGATTTGAAATAATTAAAATTAAGTAATTATTAGTAATAACTAAATTGATTTAACTAAAATTAAAGATGAATTGATAATTTAACTATGATTTCAATTAATCTCATAGTAATTACATGATCATCTAAGTGTATTTGGCTTGAGTAAAGTGTTAATTGACCAATTTTATTTGAAATGATTCAAATTAAGACATTATTAGTAATAACAACATTGATTTAACTAAATTTAAAGATGAATTGATAAGTTCAATTACGATTTCAATTATTCTCATATTAATTACACGATCATCTTAGTGTGTTCATTCTGAGTAGAGTGATCAATCGACTAATTTTATCTGAAATGATTCAAATTAAGCCATTATCAGTAATAGCCAAATTGATTTAATAATTACAATTTCAATTAATCTCATAGTAATTACATGATCATTTAAGTGTATAACCTATTGCAACAGCTTTAATCTGTTGCAACAGATGAGTCATTTGTTGAAAATTATTAAACAGATATACACATATGTTGCAATAGATTAGTCATCGGTTGTAACAAATGTCTTTATCTGTTGGTCATTTCCAACAGATGACCAATTTGTTTCAACATATGACTTTATCTGTTTGTTATTTCCAACAGATTACTAATCTGTTGCAATAGGTGACTAATCTGTTGCAACAAATGTCTTTATCTGTTTGGTCATTTTCAACAGATTACTCACCTTTTGCAACATTTTAGTCATCTATTGATTCATATTAAGCCATTATATTAGTAATAACTAAATTGATTTAACTAGTATTAATAAGTTCAATTACTGTTTCAATTAATAAGTTCAATTACTGTTTCAAGCCATAATTAGAATAACTATATTGATTTAAATAAAATTAAAGATGAATTAGTAAGTTCACTTACAATTTCAATTAATTTTATAGTAATTACATGATCAACTAAGTGTATCGTCTTAAGTAGAATGATCAATTGACCAATTTGATTTGAAATAATTAAAATTAAGTAATTATTAGTAATAACTAAATTGATTTAACTAAAATTAAAGATGAATTGATAATTTAACTATGATTTCAATTAATCTCATAGTAATTACATGATCATCTAAGTGTATTTGGCTTGAGTAAAGTGTTAATTGACCAATTTTATTTGAAATGATTCAAATTAAGACATTATTAGTAATAACAACATTGATTTAACTAAAATTAAAGATGAATTGATAAGTTCAATTACGATTTCAATTAACATGTTGTAATAGATGAGTAATCTGTTGGAAAAGACCAAACAATTAAAGACATTTGTTGAAAATGACCAAACATATTGTCATACCCCAAATCCCATTGGAGCAGACTGGCACCCGTAGCCGAGGAGGCCCGGGAGAACCCGTTCATAACCTATACTTTCACATTCACATTACTTATGAAAATTAGAAATTTGGGCAGCACTTCGTTGTAAATAGAAGAAAACAGTACCTGTATCAGCCCAGCAGACACGCATAAATATATATATGAACAGTAATTGGCCGTCAGAGCCATCACGTCTATCAACCAAACACTCCTATGGCTGTACAATATGTCTACAAAAGCCTCTACATAGATACACAACTGAGTTGGGGTCGGGACAAACTCCCGCCCACAAAAGACTTTTATGCAAATACCAAAAGTACATATAGAGACGACTTGGGATGCCCCGAAACAACTGGAGCTCACCACTAACAACAGAATGTCCTGGCTCTTACTGCGGAGGTGTACGACC
This sequence comes from Capsicum baccatum var. pendulum, assembly GCA_030864225.1. Taxonomy (NCBI): domain Eukaryota; kingdom Viridiplantae; phylum Streptophyta; class Magnoliopsida; order Solanales; family Solanaceae; genus Capsicum; species Capsicum baccatum. The sequence continues at coordinate 140,352,330 of CM061551.1, read as the reverse complement.
TGAAATACGCAAGTCTTTAGGACTCCATATAATCGCGATAAGTGTACGAAAAAAATTTACGGGGTGTTACACATATATAGACATCTGTTGCAACAGATGACTAACCTGTTGCAATAACTAACTCATCTATTGAAAATTATCCAACAAATATAGACATCTGTTGCAACATATGACTAAATTATTGCAACATATGACTCATCTAAGAGAAATTATTAAATAGACAAGATATATGTGAACTCAGACCCAAAATGAGCCACAGAATTTACAAAGTGACCAAAATAGATCACTTATTTAAAAAGTTACCAAAATAGGCTAAACGTAATAATTTATTATATTTTCTATTTTTTTTCTTAACGATCAATTAACGGAGTTGACTTTTACAAAAACATAAGAATTTTTTACGTTTTACTTTTTTTTTTTGTAAAATTTAAGAAATCCTTACGTTTTATAAAAAAAAAATATACAACGTAAGAATTTCTTACGTTTTACATGATGACCGAGAAAAAAGTGCAGTGAATTATCAAATCAATTAAAAAAGATACTAAAAAATGAGTTGTTCAACATAACAAAAAGTTACGTTCTTAACTTTTTTTATAGCAGTGGTTCCCCACCCACAATTCCTTTTTCCACAAATGTCCCATCACTTCTATTTTTTCCTCTTTTTACATATGATAATTATGAATTTTTTGCTTAGTTAAATTTATTTATATTATACATGTAGTTCAAATAATTTATTTTTCCTCTATGTAATAATTTTTTACGTTTTACATAAAAAATTAAAAAAATAGAAGTATATCAATTACCTCATTAACTTAACAACTTTCTTATATTTATTCAATATAAAAAAATAATCACTTCTATCCTTAATTATCCGATTTCTCTCTAAAAAAAGTATACTTTTGAGTTTTCCTCTACTCCAAAATAGTGAAATGTTGAATTATCGTCGGTCAAATATGCTACTATATACAAGAATTATATTTTTTTGGTGTGTTAAAAATATGAAATTAATTTTTTCGGATCGTAATTCATCGTAGTTTTCGATTAGTGTTTTCAATTAAGATATTGAGGAGACTCACATGCATAAATACGTTTCATATTATAATTAATGGAGTAAAAAATTATAATTTAATTTAGGAACACTCCTAAATTAATATAAGAAAATATATTTTTTTAAAAACACTCCTAAAAAAATATAATTCTTGTATATAGTAGCATATTTGATCGATGATAATTTAATATTTCACTATTTTGGAGTAGAGAAAAACTCAAAAGTATAATTTTTTTAAAGAGAAATCGGATAACTAAGGATAAAAGTGATTATTTTTTGATATAGAATAAATATAAGAAAATTGTTAAGTTAATGAAATAATTGATACTTCTTTTTTAAATTTTTTTAATGTAAAACGTAAAAATTTAATAGAAAAAATAAATTATTTGAACTACATGTAAAATATAAATAAATTTAATTAATAAAAAAATTCATAATTATCATATGTTAAAAGAGGAAAAAGTAGTAGTGATGGGACATTTGTGGAAAAAGAAATTGTGGGTGGGGGACCACTGCTATAAAAAAGTTAAGAACGTAACTTTTTGTTACGTTGAACAACTCTTTTTTTTAGTTCCTTTTTAATTGATTTGACAATTCATTATATTTTTTTCCTCGATTATCGTAAAAAACGTAAGAATTTCTTACATTTTATATTTTCTTACGTAAAATATTTTTTTATATTTTATATTTTGAGGGACAGGGAAGAAATAACTAAAATGGTAGCTGTGGGTTGTTTGCCTTTTCGTTTTCCTTCTTTTGATGTCTTTATTTGTTATATACAAGCAATTTATAATCCTATGTTTAACGGTATTCCTAGAACTACTTGTCGGTCTGATATTTTTATACTCCATTCACAATATTGTTTTTATTTATCAACATTGTTAAAAAATATTCAATGTAAATTGTCCCTAACTTCTGATTTTGGTCGTACTGTAAATAAAAATAATTATTTAACCTTTACTTGTCATTGGATGGATAGTAATTTCGTGATGCAAAAATGTATTCTTGCTTTTTTATATGATGAAGATCGTAAACATACTGGACAATTTATTGCTGATTCTATTGTTAAAATTGCCAGATATTATGGTATCGAAAATAAAATTTTATGTATTGCTTTTAATAATGCTTCTAACAACAAGACTGCTATAACAAAAATAAAATCTACGCTATCTCCGCCCTTGCCTGAAATTTTTCATATTAAGTGTGCATGTCATATATATAATTTAATTGTAAAAGATGGTCTTGACTTTTTTGAGCTTTATATTGAAAAAATTCGTCTTGCCATTGGTTTTATTCAAGGAAATAATCGTAGATCGAGAATTAGAGAATTTAAAGTTAAATGTCAAGAAAATGGACTTACACCGATTTTGATGCCTGAGGAAATTGATGCAAGATGGAATTCTACGTACAAATTTTTAAAAACTTGTTATAAATATAGAATTCCTATTACACTAGCTTTTAACCAACATTGCGGTTCATTTGCTGATTCTGCTGATTGCATGCTACATAATTCTGATTGGGTTGTAATTAATGATCTTGTTAAGTTTTTAGAAAAATTTTATGTAGCTACGGTTGAATTTTTCGGTGCTTATTATACTACTGTTTGTAATATTTTGGCATATATAGCCGATATTTCTAGTTTGCTCAAAGAATATAAAAATAAAGAAGGTTATAAAGAAGCTGTTGGCGCCTTGTTTACGAAATTTAAAAAATATTTTTTTCCGATTCCCCCTATTTACTTGGTTGGTGCTATGCTAAATCCGTGCATGAAATATAATCATATGTGTCACTTTAGTACTCTTATTTATACTAACTTAGAAATAAATACTAACCATGATTATGAACAAGTACAACCTGATTTGTGGACGGCTACGGCTGATGCAAAGGATTACATAGAAAAATTATATAATCACTATGCTGATTTATTTGATTTAACCGTACCTACAAATATCACTCCAACTGTCGTTCGTCATCCTCCCGAGGAGCCATCATCTTCTAAAAGGTCGGCACATAGTGATTTTTCTGATTCGTTTTATGATTTAAATTATTGGAACAGTGTTGATGAGAGAACTTACACATCAACTTATCGGGAAGAGCTGAAATATTATCTTTGGACGACACCAAAGGATCGCAGACGACGGATCAACACGTTGGATTGGTGGAGGAGTAATGAAACACAATATCCTGTGCTTTCAAGATTAGCTAGAGATATCTTGAATGTTCCAATGTCAACCGTTGCATCATAGAGCGCCTTTAGTCAGGGACGACAACAGCTTGGAGACAACCAACACTCATTGGGAAGCAATGCAATGAATGTTCTAGTTTGCCTTAGAGATTGGATTAGAGCGGAAAGAAGAAACCAAGGAATGAAACCGGAGCCGAGCGACGAGCTGAAACTTGAAGAAATTATGACTTCATGGGAGAACTCAGTAGAATCAAGTCCAATGCATGGTTTTGCCCCCGTTGACTTCGGCTATCCTATGCAAGTTCCCATTAATATTAACATGAATGAGTTGGAAAAAATGATGCATAATTTATAGATTTTTCATTCATGTAAATTATAAATTTTGGATCATTTTGCAATCAATAAAATTTTCCAAATTCATTCACTCCTTAGTCCTTGTTTTTTATTTTTTTTCATTTAACGATTTAAAATTTTAAATTGAATTTCTAGTTTTCTACTTTAAATTAAAAAATTACTACTAATATATTATTAATTTACTACCAAATATTATTAATTTATTATATTAAGTAGCATATGTTTCGTATATTTGTGCATAGATCTTCTATAGAAGTGAATATTTAACGTATACATGTGTATATATTTTATAAATTAGTATATAAGTATATCTCTATATATTTTAATGTATATATAATGTAGTATATTTTATAAGTAGTAATATATATACATTGAATGGTGCGTATACACGTGTATATATCTTCTATAGAAGTGTATATTTAACGTATACATGTGTATATATTTTATAAATTAGTATATAAGTATATCTATATATATTGTAATGTATATATAATGTAGTATATTTTATAAGTAGTAGCATATATACATTGAATGGTGCGTATACATAGAATAGAGTGTATATATGTGAATAGATCTTCTATAGACGTGTATATTTAACATATACATGTGTATATGTTTTATAAATTAGTATATAACTATACAAATATATATTGTAATGAATATATATTATAGTATATTTCATTTAAAGTATTACATATACATAAAATAGAGTGTATATATGTGAATGGATCTTCTATAGACATGTATATTTAACGTATACATGTGTATATATTATATAAATTAGTATATAGCTATACAAATATATATTATAAATCTGTAATGTATATATATTCTAGTATATCTTATTTAAAGTATTACATATACATAGAATAGAGTGTATATATGTGAATAGATCTTCTATAGACGTGTATATTTAATGTATACATGTGTATATGTTTCATAAATTAGTATATAACTATACAAATATATATTGTAATGTATATATATTATAGTATATTTGATTTAAAGTATTACATATACATAGAATAGAGTGTATATATGTGAATAGAACGTATACATTACTTTATGTTTTATAAATTAGTATATATATTGTACTATATACTTTTTTTAAAGTAGTACATATATATTGAATGGTGCGTATATATGTGTATATATCTTCTATAGACGTATATCTTTAAAGTATACAAGTGTATATGTTTTATAAATTAGTATGTAACTATATATATATATATATACATGTTGTTGTATATATATATATATGTATATTGTAGTATATATTCTATTTAAAGTAGTACATATATATTGAATGGTGCATATATGTGTATATATCTTCTAAAGTAGTATATATATTTAACGTATACATGTGTATATGTTTTATAAATTAGTATATATATATATATATATATATATTGTAGTGTATATATATATATTATACTATTATAGAATATGTTTTATTTAAAGTAGTACGTATAGTCATATATAATTATATATTGAATGGTACGTATATATGTGTAATTGTTTATATATTTTTTTAAAAATATATATTGTATATTGGAGTGTATATAGTGTATATTGGAGTGTATATAGTGTATATTGGATTTTTTATTTATTTTTTAAACGGGTTTGACCGATTTTTAACCGAGTTTGATCGGGTTGAGTTAAGTGGGCCGGGTTAGGGTGAGTTTTAATTTTTTTACTATTTGGCTCGGTCTGGCCCGACCCGGGCCGAACAACGTCAACACCGACCCTTAACCGGCCCTCAACCCGGTTAAAATGGAAGGCCGGGTTTCGGGTTGGCCCGGCCCGGCGCATTTGACACCTTTAGGGCCACCTATCCTTACTTCCAGTAATGCACGTATATTCTTAATAGTTGTCCATTATTCATTTTGTAATTAGCAGGCTTCCATGCAGCTGCTGCTTTTGACCTTTTAGAAAAATTGATAACAAAATACTAGTACTACCACTTTAGAATGATACTAATATATTCATTTGCCAGTTATTAAGTGACACAATGAGAAAATCATTTGTGGAGCCTAACACATTTGCTAGTTATTAAGTGTAGATTAAATTTCTTGTTACTTGTATACCTTTTTTCTTAATAAGAACAACAAAAGCCTTTTCTTCCCTTCTTTTCAAATGGTAGGGAGGTGTGGGATAGCTTATTTTGTCATACTTGAATAATAAAAAAAGTGGAGTAAATGAATATGTTACCATATGACACCCAACACTTGAGACTTCTTTTCTTTCGCATGCCTTTTCCTTTTACTAAATTGTGTGGTTCTCTTATTCATGTTCTTTTCCTAAATGAAACTATTTAATATATTCAGGGGCGGATCTAGGTGTTTGGTTGGAATTCTCGAGTTCCTCAATAATTTTTATACGAATTTAGTATTTATATAGAGAAATCTACAATATATATAAGAATTATCAATTGGAACTCATAAATAAAGTAAATTGTTGGTCTAGTGAAAAATTCACGGGTGTTGATTTTAAAAAGTAGCAACAGAAGATGTTCTTCAACCTTACAACCTTGTGTCCTCAAAAATTTACATCTGAAGAAGCTTCAGAATTACCTGAAGAAACTTCAGACCAGGAGCGATTTGTTGTTATGGAGGCGTGGAAACATTCTGATTTCCTATGCAGGAATTACATTCTAAGTGGCCTAGAGTGACTTATAAAAGTTATATTAACCTCTTGATTGTGGGTGCTAATCTCCTTAATTATTATTTTGATTTTATTTTTATCTAAATTGGGAAATCCACAAACTTTAAATCCTGAATCCGACAGGGGTGGCTCAAGGGTAAGGCCTAATCTCCTTAATAATTATTTGATTTTATTTTTATCTAACTTGGGAAACCCACAAATTTTAAATCCTGAATCCGACAGGGATGGCTCAAGGGTAAAACTAGTGAAGTTTTCAATTTTTTAATAGTAAATTGGCACAACCAGGCATCTCAAACATTGAAAAGAGAAGAATCAGGCTTTTATTAGGACCATCTAAATGGCAAGGCTTGCTAGTATCCTGTGTTACACTCGCATCTGTCTATCTATGTCATAGTTGCTTGGAAGGAACGTAGGTCTCAGATGTACCTTCGGCATGTATGAGATTTTCTTTCCTCTATCTAATTTCAACTTCACTTGAAATAATAATGAAGATTGTGAAATATATTTTGAAAAATTATCTAAAAAATAATAATAAAAAAAAAGAAAAAGTTATCTCATTTTTAGATGAAATATTTTAGAATTTTGAATTAAACAAATCAAACTTCATATTAATAAATAAAGTTTTAACAACAACATTCAAGTTAATGCATTGCTAAAAAATGGTTAATATCTTATTAACAAAAATTAATTCTTACTTTTATTAATAAACATATTAATAAGTGAAGTTAAAAGTTTATGCGTCTTTTAAAAGTACTACACCAAAAATAATTATTATGCGAGAACAAATAAGACAACTCTAAATTATTATAATATATTATAGTATTGCTATATGAATGTTTATATATGTAAGACCTCTTATTAAAATTTAATTTTTGACTTTAGGCCACAAATTTTATTGGGAAGTGCAAATATTGTCCTTGTATATGTTGTCTAATCATATCAAACGTATATAATTATTCTTTGTTCTTGTATATTTGACCACCAGAACTAAGGAAAGAGTATATTTGTTTGTTTGTTTGTTTTGAATCGGGCGAGTTAGGTTAGAATTTTATTTATAAAAATAGTGACACTTACCGTTGATTTGAACTTTTTTATTAATGGAAGGGTATATATGAAAAAAAGAATCAAAAAGTTCTCTTTGATAATAAAGTAGGGTATTCCCTATTGGAAGAACTAGGTTTGAAGGGAAGATAGAGTCTATTGGTCAGGTGATGATCCACTTCCTCCTTAGAACCCTTATTGGTAAGGTAGGCTTCGCGACTTCGTTGTCTCATTTTTTTTAGTTTAGGAAAAACTAGAATTTCCGCTATATCAACCTTCCATATCAAAAGGAGTTTTGCTTTTTCTTTAACGCTCGCTCTGCCCCTATCCCTATAGTTTAAGTGCTAGTTCTCAGTTCTCTCTATGAGCTAATTTACACGCTGTCCCCTAGACAGTTGGTACACGTGTTTAGAAGCTCTATACCTCCCTGGCAGAGGCATTTCCCAATTTCTTCCGCCCTTGACCTTAACTGCTTGCTTCGACGGATCTGTAGCAATGAAATTGGAAAAATCTTTCACGCAATAGCGTGTTTGAAATCCTACTAAGCTAAAGAAGCAGATAAAGCATCGGATCTTGGAGAAGAATAAGATCACAGAGCACAGCAAACCACTAAACCATCGAGGGTAATTTTCACCCCAAAGTATGACATCAAGAGTGAATTTCCCTTATCATAATTAGTGTTTTGGATAGCTAAAGGCTACAAAACTTTGTCACTCAAAGCGCGCTTGACTTTTGGAAATGAGGCGTCAATTAATACCCCAAAAATCAAATATCTAGTTACATATATAAATAACCAAAACCTCAATAGCAATATTAACAACAAATATTTCAATTCAAAACCTAAAGTAAATAGTAGATGCGAAAAGTGTAGCACTCGACTGACTTAATAATTCATAAGACAATCAATTCTAAAATTCCAAAATTTATTGTTCTACAAGATTTTCAAAATCTTGAAGAAGAAAGTGACGGTTTGTGGCTTCGTGCAAATAAAGCCTTATTATTGCCTTATAACTTTTAAATCGGTGACTCAAAATCTTTCCTCCAATTTTACATCATGATATTGATGTATCCTATAAATCCCGTCCAGGACCTTTCTATTCTAAACCTTTTTTGCCTTTCAAGATAAGTCTTGTTCTCCGTTTAACTTGAATGTGCATGCATGTGAATATAGGGGCCGCTCATTCAAATTAGTGGCCTAAAACCAAATATTAATAAAAGATCTCAAGTATATTCAATAGAAATTACTTCTATGTGCGTCTCACGTGCATCTTAAGCGTTATTGCCTCTTACATGCATGGCACATGCATCTCAGGAACCACATTTGCATCTAATGCTTAATGTAAATCATAAATTTGATTTTCTTAGTCATGTAAGAGTTGAACTATGAGAACTTTATATTCATAATATTTTGCTTTTTTGGGACTTCTTTTGCAGGAAAATAATTGGAGCTAGGTACTACATAAAAGGTTATGAACAATATTATGGCCCTCTAAATCGAACCTTAGATTATCGATCGCCAAGAGACAAAGATGGACATGGAACTCATACATCATCAACAGCAGGAGGCAAAAATGTTCCAAATGTCTCTGCCATTGGTGGCTTTGCATCTGGCACAGCCTCTGGTGGCGCGCCCCTCGCACGACTTGCAATATACAAAGTCTGTTGGGCTATTCCAAAGGTGGGGAAAGAAGACGGGAACACTTGCTTTGATGAAGACATGTTTAGCAGCCCTGGATGATGCTATTTGCAGATGGTGTTGATGTTATTAGTATTTCCATTGGGACAAAAGAACCTCAACCTTTTGATCAAGATAGCATTGCAATAGGAGCACTTCATGCCATGAAAAAGAATATAGTTGTATCTTGTAGTGCTGGAAATTCAGGGCCTGCACCTTCTACATTGTCTAATACAGCTCCGTGGATTATCACTGTTGGTGCTAGTAGTGTTGACAGGACATTTTTGTCACCCGTTGTACTAGGAAATGGCAAGAAATTTATGGTAAGCCAAAATTATTACACACGTAATACCAGAAAACATAAGACGAAACATGATAATCTATTCAATGTTCGACTACTTTCTCATCTAAAATGATGAAGCACTAGTATTAGAACATTTTCCCTATATCTCGATTAGTTTTTTCTTTTTCAATAAAATTGAGGTCGTTCTTCTTTTTGTATGTTTTGCTGATATCAGGGACAAACAGTTACACCGTACAAGCTGAAGAAGAAGATGTACCCTCTAGTTTATGCCGAAGAAGTGATCAATAGTAACGTAACCAAAGATTTAGCAGGGTACTCTCCTTCCGTCCAAGTTTCAATATTTTTTTGGGTGATTATATCAGACACTATTCTAAACTCGTGCAAAATTATTAAAGGCAATGTTTACCAGGTTCTCTTTCACCGGAAAAGGCCAAAGGGAAAATAGTAATATGATTGATAGGGAATGGGAAAAGAGTAGGAAAGGGTGGAGAGGTGAAAAGGGCGGGAAGAATTGGTTACATACTAGGAAATAGTAAAGCAAATGGGGATGAATTAGCAGCAGATACTCATCTACTTCCAGCCACAGCAGTGGACTATAAAAGTACTGTTCAGATTCTCAACTACATCAAATCTACTAAGGCCCCTATGGCTTATATAGTCCCAGGTAAAACAGTATTGCATACTAAACCAGCACCTTACATGGCTTCATTCACTAGCAGAGGTCCAAGTGCAGTTGCACCAGATATCCTCAAGGTTAGAATTTACATAATAAACTTAAGACATTTACCTGATTTGTGATTTATGCGTCCTCATCTAAAATAAGTTCTGATTTTGTTCTCTTTCCACAGCCAGATATCACAGCACCAGGGCTGAATATATTGGCAGCATGGAGTGGCTAATCATCTCCTACGAAGCTAGATATTGACAACCGTGTAGTTGAGTATAACATAATCTCAGGTACTTCCATGTCTTGCCCTCATGTTGGTGGCGCTGCTGCACTTTTGAAGGCTATCCATCCCACTTGGAGCAGTGCTGCAATAAGATCTGCTCTTATGACCTCAGGTACCTATACATTGCTTAAATTAGTGTAGATGCAAAATTATCGACAAAAGAAGAAATCAACTTCTATTCACTAATTACCTGCCACACATGCGTCTCACGTGCATTTTGTATACTTTGTGTACTGCATATGCATCTCGTGTGTTACATTTGCATCTCCTTCACCACGTGTGCATCTTGTGGCAATTAGTAAACAAAATTTGAATATAGTAATTTAATTGCCGAAGATACTGCAATTGGACTTCAAACCACATGGACTCCATTACTCCATGTGTACCAGCCAAAGGATAACTCATATCTCCTTTCAATACTACTTTGTGCTCTAACTGTTCTGTAGAAACTGCATTTCTCAACACTGATTTAATCAATACATATTTTTAACTGGATTACAAAATAATAAATAACTGATGCATCTGGGAAGCCAGCAGATCCATTCCAGTTCGGAGGAGGACATTTCAGGCCATCAAAGGCAGCAGATCCAGGACTTGTCTATGATGCTTCCTACCAAGACTATCTTCTCTTCCTTTGTGCCTCTGGGGTTGAGGATCTTGACAAATCCTTCAAGTGTCCTAAGAAATCACATTCTCCTAGAGACCTAAATTACCCATCTCTGGCAATTCCAAGTCTGAATAGCACAACGACTGTCAGCAGAAGATTGACAAATGTTGGTGTACCAAAGAGTGTTTACTTTGCCAGTGCCAAGCCTCCATTGGGGTTCTCTGTTGAGATTTCACCACCCATTTTGTCTTTTAAGCACGTGGGGTCCAAGAGGACGTTCACTATCACAGTGAAATCTCAAAGTGACATGATGGGTAATATTCCGAGAGATCAGTATGTGTTTGGATCGTATTCCTGGAATGATGGAATCCATAATGTTAGGAGTCCAATTGCAGTAAAATTGACATAAAATACTCAAACCCATAACAGTATAGGGGTATATAGTGCTCTGTTTTCCCTAACTTGGTGCACATAACTTTCCTTGTAGTTATGGAAATAAAACAGTGCATTTCTCATTTCTATCCTAATGAAGTTTCCATATGAACTTTCTTCCCTGGTGTAATACTCATCCCTGCAGAAGAATTTTGAGAATGTAACATCGAAAAAATATGTCACGGTTGATGAGGAATTGAAATTCAAGATTTGATCAACTACATGAATATGTACAAGAAATTTAGATACAAATATGTTAAAACATAAACTTCAAAACCAAGCTTTTTACTGAAAACCCCAATGAAATCAGTATAATGGGCAAAAATCCCTTTCACTACAAGGTGTAGTATGGTTTGCAAGTCTTGCTTCCACAAAGAAATAAACTGCAACGAGGTTAGAACTTCATCAATCTTGTTGACTTCTAGTTATGTGTTGTATCATCAGCCAAGTAGCATTTTCGTATTCAAGACACAATCTCGCAGTGATATATCAACACAAGTACAACAACTTGGATTTTATCTGACATAAGTATTTTCCAGTATGTGTTATATCAACCAACACACTAGTCTTCCCCACCCATGCGAAGTATAGCTTTTATTCATTCCATGTCTCTTCTCACTTTTGCTCTTTCACCATTGAAATGGATATATTTCCATCTGCTTTGATACCTTTTGAGAACTAGTTTTTGCTTATCTTCTTGGCCCAACATCTGGAAGGCTCTTGCAACTCTTCTGACTGTATCTTCATCTGGTTTTACCCCTAACTCCTCCATGTCCGCAAACACCTGAATTTTCAAGAAGCATGCTTCAAAAAACAGAATCAAACTTTCAACGACAATAGTAGAGGAAATCCATTATGAAAGATAGAAGTGAGGGTAATCCAGCTCTGCAGGTAGGGAACTGAACAACCAATTATACTTGGGACCAAATAAGAAACCTGCAAGCAAATTTCATTTACCTCAACTATCTTGTCTGGCACATGATGATGATCATACAATGAAATCATCCTAGAGAAAAGCCGTTTTGAGACTGATCGTGTGCTTGTATGCAAAATCATATTCCATAATGGTTCTACTTCGTCTACCCTATTGTCCATATCAAATGCCAGTAGAAGTGCATCATAGGTTGCCATTGTTGCTCCTTGACCTTTGCTCAACATCCACTTAGCAACCTAAGCATAGAGTTTCAGAGAACAAGCATTATTTAATGACAAATGGCTACTGAAAAGCTTCAATATGCAAAACTAGTCATCATGATCTGTCTAACAATTAAGAATCACATATACTCAATTACACGAGCCTCTCTTCTCTATCAAACCGATTTAAATATGCCGTGACAATCTAGAGTAGTTAAATTAAATCTCAATAACATCATGATCAGTATCTACTTCTATGTAGTTAGTAGTCAATATCATTCAAATGATACTAGTAGAATTGATTATGAACCACAACTACATCAAGGTGGATGACAGAACTGACATTGACTGAGTAATGACAATATATAATCCACACAACCGAGAAAATTAAAAGTGCAACTGTATCAGAGTTCTCTGTCTTCCAACTTCAAGAGCAAATAATAATACGAAAGAACATGAAGAAGAGCCATATTGTTCTTAGTCAATTCAATAAGCAGTTGAATATGATACTTATGAAGCTAAGACGAGGCTTCTAATGTCATAGCTTGTTGACAGATGATATTTATCACTGCAAAACTTCAGAATTTATCAAGGCAAGATGCATTCGAATAGACTGCCCATGCTAAAAATAATAAATAAAGTTCCCATGCATCGTACTTGAATTACTCGTTTCCACAGGCGTCGTTGCCTTAAGATTCTTAGAGCCTTAGCAGCTGCAATCAATGGAAACTCTGTCTCCCATGCTATCAATTTATCTAATGCACCATAAACAAACTCTTTCTCATTTGGAAGTCCAGAAATCTATCCATTAACAAACAGAAGGCTATGTCAAAATGTATAAGAGAGAATATACCTTTCAGTGTGCAAACTTAGTGATTAACCAGAGTAATTTGAAAAAACTTACAATTCGAACAAGATTCATTGCTTTTTGCCCAGATCCAGCAGATTCTCTTTTCTTCCATAGGTGATGTTCTACTTTTCCAGCCTTCTGAACTTTCCTGCATCAACACCCAGAAGATCATAGAATCCAAAATTTAAAGAAGATAAAAGAGAACATTTAACATGAAATTCAGCTTGAGATAATACCCCACAAAATATAATCAATTACTACAAGAAAATGAGTAATCTATATCAAACTGACCAACCTATACAAACCAATAACAACAACATACCCAGTATAATCATACAAAGTGGGATTTCGGTGGGTAGAGTATATCCAGACCTAGTGATGGCAAATGGGTGGATTGAATATGGAATGAGCTAAAATGGATTGGATTATAATCCACCCATATAAATGTGGGTGAATATGGATTTAATAAAATATGGTTTGGAAAAATGATTCTAACCCACATTAATCTCCTAAAGCCAAAAAACATTAAATTTAGCAAATAGCTTAATACTAACTATCAAACTAGAGAATCCAACTGTTAGCTCTTTTTACCCCGGACCCGGCCGTCCCTGACATGGAACCCTGGATCCGCCCTCGACTCTCGCCCCACCTCGAGCCTTGACACCCTACCTTGACTAGGGTCTCGAAACCCGAGCTAGACTCAAGAACCGAGATCCAATCCTATTCGGGAACCATACTGTCCCCAAATAAAACTTGACTCAAGACCATAGACCCGACCTTGACTTAAGACTCGAGACCCGACCTCAACTCGGGACCAGATATCCGGCCACGACCTAGGTCACGACACCCGATCCTAACTCAAGACTCGAGACCCGACCCTGGTTCCGACATCCAAATTCCGCTTTCACTTGAACCCAACTCAGGACCTGAAACCTGAACCAACTCTCCCCCACGAGCAAGGTCCTAACACACAATCCCGACTCGGGACCTGATACCTTACACCGAATCTCGCCCCTAACACGGATCTAGACACTTTGACTCTGAACTCGAGACCTCACCCGGTCCCGACGATCAAACTCGACCACAAATCTTGATCTTGACCCAAGATCTTGACTCCCGACACTCGACCCTGAATCTTATTTTATCGAAAAGAATCTGATTTATATTTTACAGTATAACGGAGTACATTCTACCCTCCCCAGACCCCACTAGGTGGGAATATACTGAGTTTGTTACTGTTGTCGTTGTATAACGTAAACTACCAATATGAGTTATGGATACCCAAATTTGACCATATTATTAGGGTTTAAACAAACTTGAAGCTCATATTTACCCAACTAAAATATAAGCGGTCCAACTCATTAAAATGTGGGGAAAGTGGTCTTATTTTATAAATACAATAACAACCTACCCAATCAAATCCCACAAATGACGTCTGAGAAGGGTAAAATATACGCAGAACATACCACTACCTCGGTTGATACAATAACTAGTATCTCGTATGATACAAAATGAATTTCACTCAATTAAATTACCCTTAAGAGAATACTTTTCCAGATTTCACGTTCTCCATGGACGGATAACAAGACAACTTTTCTAATCAAACGCGTTAATGACATAGTATTACTTACGTGTGATCAGCAGCATCAGAGATAGTAAGAGAAAGTTCACCCTGTTTCTGGGAATGTTTAAGAGCAGAGGTTACATTTAACTGCATATGATAGTGCAATCTTAGACACTGAGCAATAATCTGTATAAAAAAATAGTCAAAAAGGAGCATCTCATGCCAACCTTTTCAGATAAGTGGGTTGAGTTTATACCCTTTAGCAAAATATCGCAACTGAAGAAGTGAAATTGTAGAGAAGAAGCTCCCATTCTAACACAGCAGTTCCATTTCGGAGTGATTTTTCCGGAGAAAGGAACTGGGTGGCGGTCGTAGAGATGTGGTGGTTATGGATTAGACCGGAGAAGAAGAAGCTCTATCGTCCTTTCAAATTGGCGGGTCGGACTGAGATCCAAATTTCAACTAACTATTTGGGTTGTCAACGTATTGGGCTTATAAGCTTCGGCTGAATTTCAACTCAAACAACCCATTGGGCTTATAAGCTCGAAATATCGGGTGAATTTAAAAAATAGATTCAAATTACGGTGACTTTTAAATTTGAACTCCAAATAAAAAGTTTTTTTAAAATAGCTTTTACTTATTAATTAATAATTTTTTGTGGCGGGCCCTTTTCGAACATCGCATATAGCGATACCTTTAGTGCACCGGGCTGTTCTTTTTATGATGTGGTCTGTAGATCCTGTAAGGGTACACACAATACTGTCTCATAAGATTATGAATTTGAAGAGTTTTTGCACTCTAGGATGCTAATATTTTCTTTGTCTGTTGCCATGTCTCACCTACCTATGTCAATTAACTGAGTACAAGGTAGTTCTCATGTTTCTGTTTTCTGAAAGTCACAGTCTTGCTTTCAAAAATAGCTTCCCTGGCCTTTGTCACTCGATAATGGAAAGTACTATCAGCTTTTGTCATGATATTTATTGGTAAAAAAGTTATTTTTCCTTCCGTGCATCCACTTAATCTCTACTATCCCTTTGATTTGAAAGTGGAATAAATGAACTACTTTAGGGTGATGTCAAATGTCACTTTGTTAATCTATAGATAGTTTACTGGGCCTGTTGGAAGTGGAGCACTATATCAGAGAGCAGTACTCAAGCTACATGTCCAATTTTTACTATATTTTGTTTGCTCTAAGCTATTTATCTCATTTACTTTGTCTTTTGGTTGCTCCTTCTTGTTATAGTTCCAAAAACATTGAATATATTGATGATGCAGACAGGTGATAAGCTACTTTGCCGTTCCCCTAATATGAAATACTTAGTTCTGACAGCATGAATGCTTTAGCGGCATGAATGCTTAAGCTTGCAGTCTGGGAAATCCACTTTGACCTAAAAACTTTGTGCATCATATAACTTGACATGGTTTATATGGTTGGATTTTGTGCCTGATTCCATCTTAAGAAGATGTTCTTATATAAATGTGTTTGCCTTATATGTTACTTTGTATTTGATGCAACATCTCGATATCATCTCACATCTTCCAGTTAGTATTTTATTATATACTGAACTCCCTTGTAGTAATTCTCATTCAAATGTTTCTCTTAAACTGCTTAAAAGTTGGGGCAGGTCATAGAAAATGGTATGGAGTGTATAGTAGTTTGGTCATATAAGTTGTTTAATATAGGAAACTTGCTCCTCCTTATCGAAGCCTTGTTTTGGTCTAAAGGCTTAGTGGTTCCCAAAATTCATGAGTTCTCACCCCAGATGCATCCAAACTTGCAAGAAATTTCGAAGTCCATCTCAAATACTGGTTCCAATAACTGAGGAAATTTTTCCTTGCATATTTCATATTTTAACCATCACAGTTTCCGGATGTTTTGGAAGCCTCAGAAACTATTATGAGATCAGTTTTCTCTTAAGTAGCTTCCGTGATGGATTTTTTGAATAATTAAGGAATAGAAAAGAAGGGATAGCTGAACTAAAGCTTAAAGGCGAAGCAATGATCCAAAATGGAAATACTGTTACTGGTTGATGCAACAGAAAGAGGAAGGAAGTTAAAGGAAAAAGAGAAATTGTAGGGATGGGCCAATGATAAATTCTCACATCCGAGGTTTAAAAGATGGAGAATCTCCAATAAAATTAGGCAAAATGTTTTTCCCCTCTTCCCTTAGCTCCTCGATGGCCTTTCCTAGTTCTGGCTTTGTGTTTGTTAGTTCTTTCGATGTAAATTCTACATCAGGGCCATCTGGTACTTCCATTTGAATTTACGAAAAAAAAAAAAGGATTGTCTCAATCTCAAGTATCTGTGGTCTAAAGTCATCTGTCTTCTCTGCGTCCGGATTCCATAAATTCAATCATGTCCACTCAATGGCTCAGTGTGCTTTGACTTCAAAATGGCCGCTGAGAATATCTTTATGACTCCTGTTAATTGCTATGATACTTATCTTTCACTTTGTCACCTTGAGAGAAAC
Source organism: Capsicum baccatum var. pendulum (assembly GCA_030864225.1). NCBI lineage: Eukaryota > Viridiplantae > Streptophyta > Magnoliopsida > Solanales > Solanaceae > Capsicum > Capsicum baccatum. The sequence goes on along the minus strand of CM061551.1, from coordinate 140,335,052 downwards.
AACAGACGGGGTAAAACTCCATCCTAGGTGAGTTGGACCCTAGGCAGTTTTGAGCGAAATCAACTGAACCACCCTGCAGAGCCTTCTAAAGTTCGGTGATCCTTACACAGCTTTTTCTTCAGTTCTCTTTAATACACTGATCAAGCACCTGTAATTTCAACCTTCGAGCAATTAACAAAGATGAATCTCTACTGATCTCTTTGACTTTCTCCACTGCCTTGCCTCATGTTGTCTGGGTATATATTTTGTCCGCGTTAGCAAAGAAAGTAGAACTATAGAATTAAATAAATGGACCTATTCATCTCTTACATGAGAAAGATATAACGGAATATTGACATCATAGCCACCTTCCTTGGCTTCCATATCCTCTACAAATCTTTAAAAGAGAAATGGCTTCATCGGTAAATATGATAGCAGCTCTTTCAAAGAGGCAACAAATCTTTAAAGGAGAAATGGCGGATTTCACATCCTCTACAAATCTTTAAAATAGAAAGATAGAGTCGATTTCAGAGGGAAAAGTAGTCACTTCATCCAGTCTTTTCCATATAGAGAGAAACAGCCTAAGTGTACATCAGTGGGTACATTTGAACATAATTCCATATGGTACTGCACCGGGCTTCTCTCAGGGAACGTATAATGCCTGTTAATTTTGTCCAAGCCTGTTGTAGCCTTTGGGTCCCCTGAGTGTTCCTTCAGTTACATCATCAGCCTGTTGGTCTATCTGCTGTAGTAATTTGCTGTTTTTCACTCCCTCAGACTAGTCCTTATCATTACCTGGTATTATCCTCATTAGTTGTTGAAGCTTGAACCCTATAATAACGCCTCAGATGCCACATTATTGTCTGGTTCGATAGATATCACAGATTTATATTGGATTCATTGCTGATCCCAAGGGTATGCTTTTTACAAGTTGGTTTCAACCTTACACTTCTAGCGCAAAAAACGACAAGGTCCATGGATCTTGAAAAGGAAACCGAAAGAAGAGAAGAAAAGCGCATGCTTCTTTGATGTAAGCTCACAATTCATTACATTAAAAATAACCAAAAATGCAGTTATTTATTACTATAATGATGAAATTGTCTCCAGGGGTAGCTCAATTGGTAAAGGCTGAGGGACTTGTGTCTCTGGTCACAAGTTCGAGCTTTGCGCCAAGTGAAACAAGTCCAGTATTTATCTGGAGAAGAGTAGAGGGATGGACTCATCATCCTCGAGTTTCGAAAGATGTGGTTAGCCCAAATGGTTCGACTCCAGAGAGATTTCATGGTCATAAAAAAAAGTCAAATTGCTGTTAATTCAATATCCAATATAGTACAACAATGTCGATATCAATCCAACTCTTGAATTTGAGATTCAAAGAACCGACCGCTTGTTGGGATCATTTGGGCGTCATTGTTTGAGGCACAAACTTCTATGAGCCCATGGCTTTAAAGCCCCGCTTCGTGTCGCCCCATCATTTTAAGTGACCAAGTGATGGTTTTTAATAACACCTCTCTTGTAGTTCCGGACCTTCCTCTCCCCGTTCCCGGGCAGCTTGCAGGTTAACATTTTGTCGATTGCGATAAGCATCAAGGCCCTTTATTTCCATCCGCTTCCCAAGAAGCTTTGGCAATGGCCTAACTGAACCTTACCACTAGTAGATATATTTTGCCTCCATCTTTGGTTGTTGCTAATAATTTTTTTTTACATATCACTCATTCATTTAGGTACAACTAGTCGTTCTTGTCTTCTTTCTTGTGTAAGTTCATTTCTTCATGGACACTTAGCTTGCAATGAACTGTTGTCTTTCAGGATGAAGATATTTATAAATTTTTTGAGCCAGAGCCTAATCATGGACAAGCACCAACAACGAGAACCAAGGCAGCTAGCCATCTCAATAGAACTACTCCAAATCATTCAGCTGGTAAAAGTAGTGGGCATCGGACAGCTAGTTACAAAGTTGGCCAGCAGGCTTCAACGTTAGAGAAGAAAGCTGTCAGTAAGGACAACAAAAATTTTTGGTCCATGTTGCGTGATAGAATGACAGTTCATGAAGGGTCATCAGTTCTTGACCTCAAGGCTGATAACTACTTCTCGTGTGCAGTTGGTAGAAGTTGCTCTGAGGCCAGATACCTTCTTGGTTCATCAGCTGATGTTGTGTCCCTATTGAAAGATCCAGCCTACAAGTAGAAGTCTACTATTTAGTTCATTCATAGTTTACTCATTTCAGGTACTGTGTACCTCGGGACTAAACATCTTCGGCTTATTTGGTCTATTGTGAAACTAGTCCATTAGGAAAAGTTGCTACTACTATAGCCACTACAAGCCTTACCAAGTTGAGTCTGTTGGTTGGCCTTTTTCTCTGGTCTTTATACCGCAGCAACAAATCCTACCTTTGAGAACTAGAGTTTCTAACACGGCGCCTTTGTGTATAAAGCTAGAGGACAAATAATGAAACTGTTAATATGATCACTTTCTTTTTGGCAGTTATGTTACTTCATGCAACTATAAGATTGTTGATCCCATCATCCATATTCGTCGACCTTCTCTCTCTCTCTCTCTGTCTCTCACAATTTAGCTGATCAGTTCTTCTTAAATGGATTACTTTACTACAAGAAAATGAGTAATCTATATCAAACTGACCAACCTATACAAACCAATAACAACAACATACCCAGTATAATCATACAAAGTGGGATTTCGGTGGGTAGAGTGTATCCAAACCTAGTGATGGCAAATGGGTGGAATGAATATGGAATGAGCTAAAATGGATTGGATTACAATCCACCCATATAAATGTGGGTGAATATGGATTTAATAAAATATGGTTTGGAAAAATGATTCTAACCCACGTTAATCTCCTAAAGCCAAAAAACATTAAATTTAGCAAATAGCTTAATACTAACTATCAAACTAGAGAATCCAACTGTTAGCTCTTTTTACCCCGGACCCGGCCGTCCCTGACATGGAACCCTGGATCCGCCCTCGACTCCCGCCCCACCCCGAGCCTCGACACCCTACCTTGACTAGGGTCTCGAAACCCGAGCTAGACTCAAGAACCGAGATCCAATCCTATTCGGGACCAGACTATCCCCAAATAAAACTTGACTCAAGACCATAGACCCGACCTTGACTTAAGACTCGAGACCCGACCTCAACTCGGGACCAGATATCCGGCCACGACCCAGGTCACGACACCCGATCCTAACTCAAGACTCGAGACCCGACCCTGGTTCCGACATCCAAATTCCGCTTTCACTTGAACCCAACTCAGGACCTGAAACCTGAACCAACTCTCCCCCACGAGCAAGGTCCTAACACACAATCCCGACTCGGGACCTGATACCTTACACCGAATCTCGCCCCTAACACGGATCTAGACACCTTGACTCTGAACTCGAGACCTCACCCGGTCCCGACAATCAAACTCGACCACAAATCTTGATCTTGACCCAAGATCTTGACTCCCGACACTCGACGCTGAATCTTATTTTATCGAAAAGAATCTGATTTATATTTTACAGTATAACGGAGTACATTCTACCCTCCCCAGACCCCACTAGGTGGGAATATACTGAGTTTGTTACTGTTGTCGTTGTATAACGTAAACTACCAATATGAGTTATGCATACCCAAATTTGACCATATTATTAGGGTTTAAACAAACTTGAAGCTCATATTTACCCAACTAAAATATAAGCGGTCCAACTCATTAAAATGTGGGGAAAGTGGTCTTATTTTATAAATACAATAACAACCTACCCAATCAAATCCCACAAATGACGTCTGAGAAGGGTAAAATATACGCAGAACATACCACTACCTCGGTTGATACAATAACTAGTATCTCGTATGATACAAAATGAATTTCACTCAATTAAATTACCCTTAAGAGAATACTTTTCCAGATTTCACGTTCTCCATGGACGGATAACAAGACAACTTTTCTAATCAAACGCGTTAATGACATAGTATTACTTACGTGTGATCAGCAGCATCAGAGATAGTAAGAGAAAGTTCACCCTGTTTCTGGGAATGTTTAAGAGCAGAGGTTACATTTAACTGCATATGATAGTGCAATCTTAGACACTGAGCAATAATCTGTATAAAAAAAATAGTCAAAAAGGAGCATCTCATGCCAACCTTTTCAGATAAGTGGGTTGAGTTTATACCCTTTAGCAAAATATCGCAACTGAAGAAGTGAAATTGTAGAGAAGAAGCTCCCATTCTAACACAGCAGTTCCATTTCGGAGTGATTTTTCCGGAGAAAGGAACTGGGTGGCGGTCGTAGAGATGTGGTGGTTATGGATTAGACCGGAGAAGAAGAAGCTCTATCGTCCTCTCAAATTGGCGGGTCGGACTGAGATCCGAATTTCAACTAACTATTTGGGTTGTCAACGTATTGGGCTTATAAGCTTCGGCTGAATTTCAACTCAAACAACCCATTGGGCTTATAAGCTCGAAATATCGGGTGAATTTAAAAAATAGATTCAAATTACGGTGACTTTTAAATTTGAACTCCAAATAAAAAGTTTTTTTAAAATAGCTTTTACTTATTAATTAATATTTTTTTGTGGCGGGCCCTTTTCGAACATCACATATAGCGATAGTTTTAGTGCACCGGGCTGTTCTTTTTATGATATGGTCTGTAGATCCTGTAAGGATACACACAATACTGTCTCATAAGATTATGAATTTGAAGAGTTTTTGCACTCTAGGATGCTAATATTTTCTTTGTCTGTTGCCATATCTCACCTACCTATGTCAATTAACTGAGTACGAGGTAGTTCTCATGTTTCTGTTTTCTGAAAGGGCACAACGAATAAGTGAAACACATGAAAATTTCATGAAACAGGTAAAGAAAACAAAAATAGTGTATCATACATCAAATGCCAAAGGATCGAGGAGACAAACGTTTGAGTTCTCCTAAAAATATTTAAGTTCCCGAGTATTTTAATTGTTTTCTAATGGATAACCCATCTATTATAACAGATTTTCTATTTGTTTGATAATTTCCAACAGATGAATTATCTGTTGCAACATGTTAGTCATCTGTTGATTCAAATTAAGCAATTATTAGTAATAACTAAATTGATTTAGCTAAAATTAAAGACAAGTCTTTAAGACAATGGGACAAACATTTGAGTTCTCCTAAAAATATTTGAGTTTCTTAGTATTTTAATTATTTTCCAACAGATCACCTATTTGTTGTAACAAGTTAGTCATCTGTTGCAATAAATGCTTATAAAAGGTTAGTTATTTGTTGATTCAAATTAAGCAATTATTATTAATAATTAAATTGATTTAACTAAAATTGAAGACAAGACCTTAGACAAGGGGGAAAACATTTGAGTTCTCCTAAAAAACATTTGAGCTTTAGTATTTTAAATTGCTTTTCAACACATATTTTGTCTATTTAGTAATTTCCAACATATGAGTCATATGTTGCAACAACTTAGTCATCTGTTGCAACAGATGTCTATATCTGTTTGATAATTTTCAATAGATGAATTAGTTGTTGCAACAAGTGAGTCATTTGTTGCAACAGATGTCTATATCTGTTTGGTCATTTTCAATAGATGTTTTTATTTGTTTGGTCATTACCAACAGATTACTCATCTGTTGTAATATGTTGGTCATCTATTGATTCACATTAAGTCATTATTAGTAATAACTAAATTGATTACTAAAATAAAATATGAATTAATAAGTTCAATTACAGTTTCAATTAATCTCATGATAATTACACAATCAACTAAGTATGTTCGTCCTGAGTAGAGTGATCAATTGACCAATTTTATTTGAAATGATTCAAACTAAGTCATCATTAGAAATAACTATATTGATTTAACTAAAATTAAAGATGAATTAGTAAGTTCAATTATGATTTCAATTAATTTCATAGTAATTACATGATCAATTAAGTGTTTCGTACTGATTAGAATGATTAATTGACAAATTTTATGTGAAATAATTCAAATTAAACCATTATTAGAAATAACTACATTGATTTAACTAAAATTAAAGGTGAATTAGTAAGTTCAATTACGATTTCAATTAATCTCAATAATTAAATGATCAATTAAGTGTTTCATCCTCAGTAGAATAATTAATTGACCAATTTTATTTTAAATGATTCAAATTAAGCCATTATTAGTAATAACTATGTTAATTTAACTAAAATTAAACATGAATTAATGAGTTCACTTATAATTTCAATTAATCTCATCGTAATTACATGATTAACTAAGTGTATTCATCCCGAGTAGAGTGATCAATAGATCAATTTTATTTGAAATAATTCAATTTAAGATATTATTAGTAATAACTAAATTGATTTAACTAACATTAAAGATAAACTTACAATTTCAATTAATCTCATAGTAATTAGATTATCAACTAAGTGTATTCGTCATGATTAGAGTGATCAATTGACCAATTTTATTTGAAATGAATCAAATTAAGCCATTATTCGTAATAACTAAATTGATAAAACTAAAATTAAAGATGAATTGATAAGTTCACTTACAATTTCAATTAATCTCATAGTAATTACATGATCAACTATGTGTATTCGTCTCGAGGAGAGTGATCAATCGACCAATTTTATTTCAAATGATTCAAATTAAGTCATTATTAGTAATAAATAAATTAATTTTGATTAAATTAAAGATGAATTGATAAGTCCACTTACAGTTTCAATTAATGTATTCATCCTTAATAGAATGATCAATTGATAAATTTTATTTAGAATGATTCAAATTAAGTAATTATTAGTAATAACTAAATTGATTTAACTAAAATTAAAGACAAGACCTTAGACAAGGGGGGAAACATTTGAGTTCTCTTAAAAACGTCTGAGCTTTAGTATTTTAAATTATTTTCCAACATATATCCTATATGTTAGATAATTTTCAACAGATAAGTCATCTGTTGCAATAACTTAGTCATCTGTTACAACAGATGTCTATATTTGTTTGATAATTTTCAATAGATGAGTCATTTATTGCAACAAGTTAGTCATCTGTTGCAACATATGTCTATATTTGTTTGGTCATTTTCAACAGATGTCTTTATCTGTTTGGTCATTTTCAACAGATGTCTTTATCTGTTTAGTCATTTTCAACAGATTACTCATCTTTTGCAACATGTTAGTCATCTATTGATTCATATTAGGCCATTATATTAATAATAACTAAATTTATTTAACTAGAATTAAATATGAATTAATAAGTTCAATTACAGTTTCAATTAATCTCATGGTAATTATACTATTAACTAAGTGTGTTCGTCCTGAGTAGAGTGATCAATTGACCAATTTTATTTGAAATGATTAAAACCAAACCATAATTAGAAATAACTATATTGATTTAACTAAAATTAAAAATGAATTAGTAAGTTGACTTACAATTTCAATTAATTTTATAGTAATTACATGATCAACTAAGTGTTTCGTCTTAAGTAGAATGATCAATTAATCAATTTTATTTGAAATAATTAAAATCAAGCAATTATTAGTAATAATTAAATTAATTTAACTAAAACTAAAGATGAATTGATAATTTTAATTACGATTTCAATTAATCTCATAGTTAGTAATTACATGATCATCTAGGTGTATTCGTCTTGAGTAAAATGTTAATTGACCAATTTTATTTGAAATGATTCAAATTAAGATATTATTAGTAATAACAACATTGATATAACTAAATTTAAAGATGAATTGATAAGTTCAATTACGATTTCAATTATTCTCATATTAATTACACGATCATCTTAGTGTGTTCATTCTGAGTAGAGTGATCAATCGACTAATTTTATCTGAAATGATTCAAATTAAGTCATTATCAGTAATAGCCAAATTGATTTAATAATTACAATTTCAATTAATCTCATAGTAATTACATGATCATTTAAGTGTATAACCTATTGCAACAGCTTTAATCTGTTGCAACAGATGAGTCATTTGTTGAAAATTATTAAACAGATATACACATATGTTGCAATAGATTAGTCATCGGTTGTAACAAATGTCTTTATCTGTTGGTCATTTCCAACAGATGACCAATTTGTTTCAACATATGACTTTATCTGTTTGTTATTTCCAACAGATTACTAATCTGTTGCAATAGGTGACTAATCTGTTGCAACAAATGTCTTTATCTGTTTGGTCATTTTCAACAGATTACTCACCTTTTGCAACATTTTAGTCATCTATTGATTCATATTAAGCCATTATATTAGTAATAACTAAATTGATTTAACTAGTATTAATAAGTTCAATTACTGTTTCAATTAATCTCATGGTAATTACACGATCAACTAAGTGCGTTCGTCCTGAGTAGAGTGATCAATTGACCAATTTTATTTGAAATTATTCAAACCAAGCCATAATTAGAATAACTATATTGATTTAACTAAAATTAAAGATGAATTAGTAAGTTCACTTACAATTTCAATTAGTTTTATAGTAATTACATGATCAACTAAGTGTATAGTCTTAAGTAGAATGATCAATTGACCAATTTGATTTGAAATAATTAAAATTAAGTAATTATTAGTAATAACTAAATTGATTTAACTAAAATTAAAATGAATTAATAATTTAACTATGATTTCAATTAATCTCATAGTAATTACATGATCATCTAAGTGTATTCGTCTTGAGTAAAGTATTAATTGGCCAATTTTATTTGAAATGATTCAAATTAAGACATTATTAGTAATAACAACATTGATTTAACTAAAATTAAAGATGAATTGATAAGTTCAATTACGATTTCAATTAACATGTTGCAATAGATGAGTAATCTGTTGGAAAAGACCAAACAGTTAAAGACATTTGTTGAAAATGACCAAACATATATAGACATCTGTTGCAACAGATGACTAACCTGTTGCAATAGCTTACTTATCTATTGAAAATTATCCAACAAATATAGACATCTGTTGCAACAGATGACTAAATTATTGCAACATATGACTCATCTAAGAGAAATTATTAAATAGACAAGATATATGTGAACTCAGAACCAAAATGAGCCACAGAATTTACAAAGTGACCAAAATAGATCACCTATTTAAAAAGTTACCAAAATAGGCTAAACGTAATAATTTATTATATTTTTTATTTTTTCCCTTAATGATCAATTAACGGAGTTGACTTTTACAAAAATATAAGAATTTTTTACGTTTTACATTTTTTTTTTTGTAAAATTTAAGAAATCCTTACGTTTTATAAAAAAAAATATACAATGTAAGAATTTCTTACATTTTACATGATGACCGAGAAAAAAGTGCAGTGAATTATCAAATCAATTAAAAAAGATACTAAAAAATGAGTTGTTCAACATAACAAAAAGTTACGTTCTTAACTTTTTTTATAGCAGTGGTTCCCCACCCACAATTCCTTTTTCCACAAATGTCTCATCACTTCTATTTTTTCCTCTTTTTACATATGATAATTATGAAGTTTTTGCTTAGTTAAATTTATTTATATTTTACATGTAGTTCAAATAATTTATTTTTCCTCTATGTATTAAATTTTTACGTTTTACATTAAAAAACATAAAAAAATAGAAGTATATCAATTACCTCATTAACTTAACAATTTTCTTATATTTATTCAATATAAAAAAATAATCACTTTTATCCTTAATTATCCGATTTCTCTCTAAAAAAAGTATACTTTTGAGTTTTCCTCTACTCCAAAATAGTGAAATGTTGAATTATCGTCGATCAAATATGCTACTATATACAAGAATTATATTTTTTTGGTGTGTTAAAAATATGAAATTAATTTTTTCGGATAGTAATTCATCGTAGTTTTCGATTAGTGTTTTCAATTAAGATATTGAGGAGACTCACATGCACAAATACGTTTCATATTATAATTAATGGAGTAAAAAAACACAATTTAATTTAGGAACACTCCTAAATTAATATAAGAAAATATATTTTTTTAGAAACACTCCTAAAAAAATATAATTCTTGAGAAAAACTCAAAAGTATAATTTTTTAAAGAGAAATCGGATAACTAAGGATAGAAGTGATTATTTTTTGATATAGAATAAATATAAGAAAATTGTTAAGTTAATGAGGTAATTGATACTTCTTTTTTTTTTAATTTTTTTAAATGTAAAACGTAAAAATTTAATAGAAAAAAAAATTATTTGAACTACATGTAAAATATAAATAAATTTAATTAATAAAAAAATTCATAATTATCATATGTTAAAAGAGGAAAAAGTAGCAGTGATGTGACATTTGTGAAAAAAGAAATTGTGGCTGGGGGATCACTGCTATAAAAAAGTTAAGAACGTAACGTTTTGTTACGTTGAACAACTCTTTTTTTTAGTTCCTTTTTAATTGATTTGACAATTCATTATATTTTTTCCTCGATTATCGTGAAAAACGTAAGCATTTCTTAAATTTTATATATTTTTTTATAAAACGTAAGAATTTCTTACGTTTTACAAAAAAATTGTAAAACATAAGAAATTCTTACGTTTTTGTAAAAGTCAACTCCGTTAGTTGACTGTTAAGCAAAAAGTAGAAAACGTAATAAATTATTACGTTTAGCCTATTTTGGTAACTTTTTAAATAGGTGACCTATTTTAGTCACTTTTTTTTTAATTCCATGGCTCATTTTGGTTCCGAGTTAGATATATATTGAAAAACAATTTAAAATACTAAAGCTCAAATGTTTTTAGGAGAACTCAAACATTTGTCCCCTTGTCTAAGGTCTTGTATTAAAGACTTGTCTTCAATTTTAATTAAATTAATTTAGTTATTATTAATAATTGCTTAATTTGAATAAATAAATGACTAACCTGTTATAAACATCTGTTGCAATATATGAATAACTTGTTGCAAAAAATAGATAATCTGTTGGAAAATAATAAAAACACTAGGGAACTCAAATATTTTTAGAAGAACACAAATGTTTGTCCCATTGTCGTAGAGACGTCTTTAATTTTAGCTAAATCAATTTAGTTATTACTAATAATTGCTTAATTTGAATCAACAGATGACTAGCATGTTGCATCAGATGATTCATCTGTTGAAAATTATCAAACAGATAGAAAATGTTGTAACAGATGGGTTAACTATTAGAAAGCAATTAATATATTAGGAAATTTAAACGTTTTTAGGAGAACTCAAAACTTTGTCCCCTTGATCCTTTTGCATTTGATGTATGGTATATTATTTTTGTTTTCTTTACCTGTTTCATGAAATTTTTCATGTGTTTTACTTATTTGTTGTGCCCCTGTTGAAACTTTTTAAAAAACAATTAGGTTAAATTTTGTTCGTATATCACTTGGACATTACTTCATGGATTATTTTGTAAGTAAAATTATAATTTTTGTTGAATTTCTTATTTGGTGTATCTACTACTGTTACAATGGATAGAACCTGCAACATGAATCTAATATATGAATCATCTATTGCAACAAGTGAGTAATTTATTGCAATATAGGACTAATCTGTTGCAACAGATGACCCATATGTTGGATTCATATTACAACACTATAAAACGAATCCAACAGATGAATAATCTGTTGTAAAAGATTAGTCATATATATTGCAACAAATTGCTCATTTGTTGCAACAGATTACTCATATATGTTGCAACAGATTAGTCATATATGTTGCAATATATTACTAATATGTGCAACAGATTAGTAATATATGTTGCAACAGATTACTAATCTGCGCAACATATTAGTTATATATGTTGCAACAGATTAGTCATATTTGTTGCAACAAATACTTATCTGTTGGATTCACGTTACATGTTTTATCCATTATTAAAAAACAGCAGTAGCAGATACATCCAGATGAGAAATTCAACTAAAAAATAACAAATATTAAAAAAAATATATATAAAAAATAATAAACACCAACAAATCAAGTTCCTCATTTTCGTCATAACTTAAAAGCCCTAATTTTTTACTTGTGAAAATCGAAAAGAAACGATGAAGAACTCGAAGTTTTTGTCGCCGGAGAATGTTGTCACGTCGACTGACGGTTGAAAGTAAAAAAGGAACGGGCAAGAACTCAAAACTATTTGTTGCCAGAGGTTGAAGTTGCACAAGATTGAAGGGGGAAATTTGAAAAGTTATTGGTTGGGAGAAGTTAGAGAGAGAAACTATTGAGAGAAAGACAGAAGAGATAGAGATTGATTTACAGAGGGAGATAAGTTTTGTGGGTGTAGGTTAATTTATATTTTTGAAAAGATTAAAAAGTTTAGAAAATATTAATCAAGTCCACAATTAACCTAATCAAGTTTTTTAATTATGTTTGACCTTTTAAATTGGTCAATGTCATCAATCCTTCATTCAAGACTTAAAAGACACCTTTCCTTCAATTTTCTCCCGTAACTAAGCAAAACAATCTAAAGCTACGTTATATTATGTATTGATGTGGAGGGTGTTTGGATAGGATTAAAATCTGGTCAAACTAGATTTTAATCATTTTTTTTAGTTTTTTTAGGTGTTTGGTAAAATTAAAAAGAGCTTAAAAAAAGCTAAAAGTGGATTAAAAAAAAAAGCAAAAATTGAGAAGCTGGATACCCCGACTTTTTACTTTTTAGATTTGATCAAAATATTTATCTTTTTATCCCTTATATTTTATTATACTTCCAACAATACCCTAAACTTTGTATCCCTTATTGATTTTTCTTTCTTTTTTTTTCTTTTTTTTTTTCGTCTTTTCTCTCCTGTTTTCTCTTCATCTTTCTCCTTTATTTTCAAAAAATTCATCATTACATAAGAAAACACTCAAAAAGTTTATCGTCAAATCGAGCTTGTGGTAAGTTCTTCTCTATCCGTTCATATAGAATCTCCGCATGTTATTTAAATTTTAAAAATTGATTCTTTTTAATAGTTTGTTTCATTCCTAAAAATTTTATGTTATTTACAAGCTTACAATATTACAATATAATACTATATTTATATAAAAAAATATCTTAAAATTTTTATTTTTTAATAATTAAAAATTAAAAAGTAACTTATATTTATAAATTGACCTGACATAATCACTTTACATTGAAAGTGTATTTAAATAGAAATTATTTTTGAAGTATTAGAATTAAAAATTATAAATAATTCACGTTATTAGGTGTTAACAACTTTAAAAATATTTAAGTCATTTTGACAACAAAAAAGTGATTGACAACATTTGTTTACCAAACACATCAACAAATTTTTTTCAGTTTCAGCACTTCTATCCAAACATTTATCTGCTTAATTTAAAATCACTTATTTTAAGCTTTTAATCATTTAAGCTAAAAAGCAATTTTTTTAATCATATTCAAACGGGCTCGTAATATCTTTTTACTAAAAGACAAGTTATTCAATATCATAATGAAATGGATCAAGAGAGCAGGATGGAATAGAGGATTCATATATCCGGCCCTTAAATTCTATGCGATTGAGGCGCAATTAAATTCCACATTTTGACATTTTAATTAAGTTTTAACTATTTATTCATTGCATATATGAAAATACTTTCAAGAAACCTGCATTCTAGCTACACTAGGTTGACTTATTGAGAATTTGTTATCTGAATAAAGAAAGGTAGATCTCCAATAAGCTGTAATAGGACAAGAGTCACCCTTAAACTTTTGAGTATTTGACAGGGAACAAGTATGACCACATCTGATCTGCTGATGCAGCTAGCCAAATTAATACTGAACCATGATGTTTTTAGATCGTTCTTGCTGAGTTTAACTTATGTTTTGTCAATATGTTTATAAGTATTGGAACATGGTTGGCGCTATCTACGTTTCTGGTCTTTTGATCTTAGCTCATCTGATATGCTAACGCTGTAGGCTTTCATCAAGCCGCGGCTGGGTGACTGCTGATGCTGCTTCATATTCACAACTAGGGGAACATGCTTTTGTTTGCAAAGAGTAGAGTATATGAATAAATGAAATGTTAATTTACATGTTAGTTTTATGCCATACTTCCTATATAAGTAGGTAAACTGATAATACTGATTTGTGTGTAATATTTAAGTGATTTTTGAAGAATTGATGGAGTGGACTAGCTAGGTTTTTGTATACTTGGTTAATTACAATGTGAAGCCTTCTGTCTTGTCTTGAGATGATAAAAACATTGGATTCCTAATTTCAATTTTCATGTTAGCATTTTCCCGTGTGTTAGATTTTGGTTTGTGCCCCAAAGGTATGACCTAGTGGTCAATGAGATAGATTGAGAACTATGATATATCAAGTAAAAATTTCATCGGAGGTAAAACTTACCAGTAGGTGATTTTCATATGTTCAAGCCTTGGTGGATAGGATTATTTGGTATATGTGCTGGTTGTAGATGGTTTCAGATACCCTATGGAATTTGTTGGTAAGCTGATTGCGACATCACTGTTATTAAAAAAAACACAATACATAAACATGTTCTTTAACTCGGTTTCAGATCACATCTATGACTTCCAACCTTGGATGTGCACAAGTAGACACTTAAACTTATATAAAGTTGACCAAGTAGACACATGTGTCCTATGTGACGTCCTACGTGACTAATTCTTGTCCTATACATGGCGTTCTACATGTACTATGTGACTTAATACATGAGGACAAAATTGATCACTTGGACCCTTTAGCTTTTTTACTAGATCATGCATTGCATCAAATAACAACAACAACAATAACAAACCCAGTGTATTCCCACCTGGTGGGATCTGAGGGTAAGATGTACGCAGTCCATACCTCTACCTCTAAAGAAGTCATTGCATCAAATAAGACTAAAGAAAAAAGTTTTAAGGCTTAAAGTGGAAAGATTATTTAATGGATCTAGTAATTATGTCTGGTTTTTTTAAAGAGGTTGATATATATACCATTCATCTTCAAACTGATCTGATTTAGTAATTATGTCATAGTATTTTCATAAATTGAAAAAATGATTATTCTTTTTACATTAGTAAAATCAAAATTCACATTAAATCGGAGGTGACATCGGATTCATCGAATTCAATACTTTTTATGTGAAGTATAAATTTATGTATAAAATCTACTAAAATTGCAACAAATTATAGCTTAAATCCTAGATCCTTCCCGCATCTCAGACCTCTGACTTCTCTGAAATCGATATGAGCAAACAGACATTATATTATATCACTTTCAAAAATCCTACACAAATCCTAGAACATCATTCTACTTTTAGAGGGAAAACTTTAGATTTGAAGTCAAAGACGCAAAATCTTAAAAAAGAAAAAAAAAAAAAAGAGGGGCTTTCCGCTTCTTAATAAACGCCAAAATAGTGAAGAGCAAAGTAGTGCAATTAACCACTAGAGTTGGCATGGTGGTTCAGCGCCATGTCCCTTAAGCAAGAGGTTGGAAGTTCGATTTCCGCCTCTGACGAATGGAGCAAACTCTGTGGCCAGTTCCCTACCGCTTAGTGCACTGACAAAGGAACGGAGGATTAGCCTCACGGCTGCCTGCTGTGGGGATACCTTGGGAAACAAAAAAAAAAGTATTGCAATTGGATGTTATACAAAATTAAGAACCATCTTTTTTTGAATAGTTGAATATCTACACTTTGAAGTGAGCCACGCTAACTGGGAACGTTGCTGCCATGTAATCAGAAGATTATGGGTTCAAGCTGTGAAAACAACCTAGCTCTTACAGAAATATGAGGTAAGGTTGTGTACAATAAATCTTTGTGGTTTAGCCTTCGTCAGACGCCGCACATAGTGGGCACTATAGTCCACCATGCCTTTTCTTTTTGGATATCTTCACTTTGGGAAAAAATGTTGTGACATTCTCTTTAGGGCGTTGAACTTGAAATGTCAAAAGTATATATTATACATGTATATGGGCATTACGTAGACTTATAGAATTGCAGAAGCAGACACAAATAAGATGTAAGTTTGCAGTTCACTTGTGCATGCGTGGTCCTTTTTAAAGCTACTTCCACTTTTATAACTTACACTCCCATGCGATGTTCCCTTTCAGCTGCTATTCATCTGAATCCATAACTTTCGATACGGAGTAAAAGTTTATTAAAATTTCAATAGAGCTACTTACACATTTGTAATTACACATATTATATATAGAGGATAATAAAGAGTAGCTAGCTAGTGAGGTCCACGCTAGCTTTTCTTCATGTACCACTTACCCATGCCCATTTTTGTAGCTTTGCTTCTTTATAGGGTGGGGGAATCTACCAAAAATTCCATCTTTTTTTTTAATAACTTTATTTATTGATCTTAGGCTTAATGAAGTTGACTGACAAGTTTAAGGGGTTGTCAATGAATTAAGCCTAATAAAATAAGTCACTAGGACATGATGGCTGATGATATATTCGTTTTAACAAAAAAAAGTACTATATATTATTACTCTTAACATGTGAGAAATTTCGATTTGAGCTTTGTACCTATCTAGTGCCAAAGTTTAGAAACTGGTTGGAATGTGGCCCTATGACATTGCATGTAGTAGTACAAGAAAAGGTGGACCAACAAAAATCTTTGGATTTGTAGTTAATCCACCAAGGCTTACTATATCAAAAGTAATACATAGAAATAGTTGAAACTTACTATACCCCTTCTTGTGTAGGGTAACACATGACATTGCCTTTTTGGATAAAGTTGATGATGTTTCTCTTTCTCCTCTTCATATGGGTTCCCACGAAAAGGGTTTCTTAATTTACTTGAGATTAATTATTTCCAAGATTATATTATGCTTCTTAATGAATAAAAAAGGTCAAAACTTCTTTCTATGTACATATAGTACTTTTTGCTTCTAAAGTCAATTATTGGATCAGCTAGATTGATCAACTCAATAACAACAACATACGTATTCAGTATAATAATCTCACAGAGTGAAGTTTAGAGATCGATCAACACAAAATTTTAAAATTAAAATTTACATATCTAAAAAGAAATTCTATAGATTGTAATACTTCTCATATCAATATGATGAAAAAATAGATTTTTAAATGTAAGTCAAAATTTATATAGCTTGAATCTCGAAAAACAAAAAAATACTGAATAAATCGAAAGAACGAGAAATATACCTGAATTATCTTTTGTCCTTCTATATATACAGATTAATAGTTATCTAGATAGGACTTACTAAAACTATATATGATGGACATGAAGAAAATTTTCTTCATTAATTGCCAGTAGTATAAATATATTAATTGCGTTATAATTTTCTGACTTCAATTTTTTATTTTTTGGCAAAAATACCATGCACTCATATCTGTTGTTACAGAGAGAAAAGGATATGACTGAAGAGGATTAATAAAAGTGCATTTTTTTGTCTCCATTAACCACCATTGCTTGGCATTATTATTAACTGGAGGAGATTAACAACTGTGTATTTTGTCTCCATTAACCACCATGGTACACATCATCATCATATATCGTTACTTATTATTATTATTATTATTATTATTATTATTATTATTATTATTATTATTATTATTATTATTATTATTATTATTATTATTATTATTATTATTAAATAAATGCTCAATAAGATTAACACTTTGTTTGGATGTTCGTCACACATATTATATTATATTATATTATATTATATTATATTATATTATATTATATTATATTATATTATATTACCTTTATATTACCTAATAATACTGGCATGACTTTTTCTGCTTGCCAAAAATTTGTCAGTGAAGATGTTGAAAAAATTACTATCTCTGAAATAAATAACCTTATCGTCCAAGATAATTATTTGAGTCTTTATGTTAAGGTTCTTGGGGAACATATTTCCTCGCTTGATAAAAAACTTGACGAACTTATTGAGTTGTTTAACAAACTTAGTATCCAGATGAACTCCTCTAATATTCCTTCTCCTTCCAAAATCACTGACGAAGAAGGATATATTCTATCTAAACCTTGTATTCAAAGACCTCCTGAAATAGAAGGATTTGAAAAGATTTCTCAATTAGACCAATTAGAAAAGCTCTTAGACAAAAAATTCTCTCGTTTGAATATTCAACCTCTTAATATTTCTGATGATTTTGTACAAAATCTTGAGTCTAATTTTGCTGATAATATTGAATCTACTGCAAACCCTAGTGATATAATTTCTTCCGAACTAAATAAACTAAAAGGTATGATTAAAAAACAATCGGGAAAGAAATACGCTGATATTCCCCGTGTGTCTACTGCATATTATCCTCGCCCAACTCCTCAAGATGTTCTGATAGAGGAAAGGGAATGGAATCAAACAAATACTTCTTATAGTGGAGAAGCTATTTATGAATGGAATATCGACGGACTATCTGATTGACAGACCTCTATTCTTATTCATCGAATGTCCATGTATGCTACTATCGCCACAGCCACTGCTTCGCCAGAAAATCGAGCCAATCATACGGACCCAACAATTTGTAAAATGATTGTTGCGGGCTTTACTGTCCAACTTCAAGGCTGGTGGGATAATTTCCTTGATGATACTAAACGCGAGGCTATTTTTAATGCCACCAATGATCAACCTGGGAAAGACAATCTAGGTCGACCACTTCGGGCAGGAAGACCCGATGCTGTCTATACCCTTATGCTGACTATTATTGAACATTTTGGAGGCAGATTTACCAATCAATATGAAAACATTAGAACTCTTCTTAATGGTTTAAAATGTAGACACCTAGGTGAATTTAGATGGTATAAAGACACCTTTCTTAGTAGGGTTATGGATTTACCCGAAAGTAAGTATGACCATTGGAAAGCTAAATTCATTGATGGTCTTCCACCTTTATTTGCAGAAAGAGTCAGAAAATCTCTTAGAGGGTCTTATGGAGAAGTCCGGTATTCGGAAAAAACCTATGGTCAGCTTATTGTAGCTTGTACTCAAGAAGGCTTAGCCCTTTGTAACGAGTTGAAATTAGCTAGACAAATTAAGCTTGATAAACTCCAAGAAAAATCTCAATTAGGGGACTTTTGTGAACAATTTGGTATGGATAAACCTTTAGCGCGAAAACCCCAACGATATTCCAAGACTCATAAATCCTATAGAAATGAACGTTCTAGGTATAGGAGTAAGGAAGAACGTGAAGCTAGAAAATCCTTCCGTAAGTCTACTAGATTCACAAAAAATCGATCGAAAAGAGACTTAGCCAAAATCAAGTGCTATAAGTGTAACCGGTATGGCCATATAGCTCCAAACTGCAAATTGCAAAAACTAAAATCCCTAGGACTTTTTGAAGAAGTTCATGACCAAGTTTACAATTTATTGTATACCTCTGATTCTGAGTCTAATTCTGCATCTGAGAATGATTTTGAATTACCCGATTCTGACAGTGAGCTCGATCAGGGTAATAAATGTAATGACTGTGATAATGATGTTTGTAATTGTGATGAAATGATGTATAAACTTCAAGCACAGTTCGAAGACCTTGATTTAAATGTTCAAACTCTTACTGCTGAAAATGTCCTTGAATTACTAAAGGAAGTCACTGATGAAAAACTGCGTGAAAAAATTCTCAATTTTGCTACTCAAAAAACTTCTGCTCATATTAATATTTCTAAAGATAACTCTTTTGATAATCATCACATGTCTTATTCCTTAGCTGAAGTTAATCGTCGTCTTGCTTTAAGTAAAATCCCAGGTAGGGATACTACCTTTGATGATTTAAAAATCGAAGTTGAGCAATTGAAAAAGGAGATTATTTCCTTAAAACAAAATCAAATGATCTCCGATCATAGAATTTTGAAAATCGAAGAAAAAATTGATGTCCCTAAAAATTCTTCAAAAGGAAAAGAAAAGGATTTGGACTATTCTGAAAATTATGGAAATTTTGAAATTGACAAATTTAGTCCAGCAGAAGATTTGAAAAGAGATTATTTCTTGGGTATGATGCAAATAATTACCGCTCATAAATGATATATAAATTGCACTATTTTAATAAATAAGGAATTTTTCATCACTAATATTGCTATGATTGATAGTGGTGCTGATGTTAGTTGTGTTCAAGAAGGATTAATTCCAACTAAGTATTTTGAAAAAACTACTCATATCATAAGGTCTACAATTGGTCATACTCTTGACATCAATTATAAATTGCCTACTACTCATATCTGTCGAGATAAAGTCTGTATTCCCCATTTCTTCTTTTTAGTAAAAAAATCAGATTTATCCTCCTATAATTTTAGGAACCCCTTTTATAAATGCTATTTACCCGTATACTCATATTGATGCAAATGGTTTTAAGGCTACTTACAAGGATAAACAAATTTCTTATCCTTTTGTTACTCATCCTGTAACAAGGGATATAAATGCCCTTATCAATATGAAACAAAATCAAATTAATTTTTTACAATTAGAATTAATGAGTATTAATATTTTTGATACTTTAAAATCAGTAAAAGTACAAGAAAAAATAAAAATGATTTCTAATCAATTGATTCTTGACATTTGTGCTGATCATCCAAATGCTTTCTAGAACAGAAAAAAACATATTGTTTCTCTTCCCTATGAGAGTGACTTCAGCGAAGAAAAAATTCCAACAAAATCACGACCCTGTCAAATGAATACAAAATTAGTAGAATTTTGTAAAACGGAAATTGATAGTCTTCTACAAAAAGGTCTTATAAAACCTTCAAAATCCCCTTGATCTTGTACAACTTTTTATGTTAATAATGCTGCTGAAAAAGAACGAGGAGTACCTCGATTAGTTATCAATTATAAACCCCTGAATAAAGTTTTAAAATGGATTAGGTATCCTATACCAAATAAAAGAGACTTACTTTCCAGATTATATGACGCTAATATATTTTCTAAATTTGATTTAAAATCTGGTTATTGGCAAATTCAAATTGATAAAAGACATATTTATAGAACTGCTTTTAATGTTCCTTTCGGACAATATGAATGGAATGTTATGCCATTTGGATTGAAAAATGCTCCTTCTGAATTTCAAAAAATTATGAATGACATTTTTAATCCGTATATGGATTTTATCGTCGTCTATATAGATGATATTCTTGTATTCTCAAAAACTCTTGAATCTCATTTCAAGCATTTGCATACTTTTAAACAAATTATTATTTAAAATGGTTTAGTCATCTCCAAACCTAAGATAAGTTTATTTCAAACTAATATTAGATTTTTGGGACATAATATTTCTCAAGGTTCTAATGAGCCCATTCAACGAGTGCTAGAATTTGCTAAGAAATTTCCCGATGTTATTACGAATAAAAAACAACTTCAAAGGTTTCTCGGTAGTCTTAACTATATTTCTTCTTTATACAAAAATTTGTCTAGAGATTTAGCCCCTTTATATGATCGACTAAAAAAAGATCATAAAACTCCTTGGACTCAAGTCCACACAGATTTAGTAAGATTAATTAAAAACCGAGTTCAAACTCTTCCGTGTACGTCCCTTGCAAATTCTAACTAGTTGAAAATAGTTGAAACTGACGCTTCTAATATAGGATATGGTGGAATACTTAAACAAGTCAATCCCCATATAAAAGTAGAATGTTTGATCCGATTTTATTCTGGTAAATGGACTGAAAGCCAGAAAAAATACGCCACTGTAGCCCATGAAATGCTAACTATTGTGAAATGTGTTTTAAAATTTCAAGATGATTTGTATAATCAAAAATTTATAATTAGGACGGATGCTCAATCCGTTAAATTTATGTTTAGTAAAGACTTTAAACATGATGCTTCTAAGTTAATATTTGCGCGATGGCAAGCTCAATTAGCTCCGTTTGACTATGAAATTCAATATAAAAAGGGTAGTGAAAATTCTTTACCTGATTTTTTATCTCGAGAATATCTGACATGAGTTTTTACACCTATTTCCTCTCTAAAAAAACTATAATTGCTATTATCAAATGCATTCCTTTAAATGAAGATATTCATTTTCTTATCTTAGAAACTTTAATTCATCGCTTAATAGAAGAAGATTTATTTCTTAACCACAACGAATTCATTGATAAGGAAATCTATTGGTTTGATATTGACTTAAGTGATTAATGCTTACAGATATAATGAAGTTCTTTCTACACTTCTTCTCTGCAAAGTTCTTAATCACCTTTATAAAGGCAGCTCCGCTAAATATGGATTTACACATGCTCATTTTAAGAAAAGTCATTGATGATCTTATTACCAAAGACACACTTTATGAAGATCTCTGTGAATATATGTCATGGTATGCTGATCAAATTCCTGATAACTGATGCAGTATGGATCCCCCTTGGCAGCTAGCCAAAGGAAGAGGACGAGGGGGGAGAAATCAAAATTCTTCATATCAAGGCGGAAGAACAAATCCTTCATATTTTGATTGAAGAAATTCTGCATATAGCTCTGCGAGTTCTAATTTTCCTGTATTACAACAAGGGAATAGAACTTTAATTAATTCAAAAATTCCTCGAGATGAATCATCTTCATCAAAAACTCAGAAATATTAAGAGGTTGAATATTCAAACGAGAGAATTTTTTGTCTAAGAGCTTTTCTAATTGGTCTAATTGAGAAATCTTTTCAAATCCTTCTATTTCAGGAGGTCTTTGAATACAAGGTTTAGATAGAATATATCCTTCTTCGTCAGTGGTTTTGGAAGGAGAAGGAATATTAGAAGAGTTCATCTGGATACTAAGTTTGTTAACCAACTCAATAAGTTCGTCAAGTTTTTTATCTAGCGAGGAAATATGTTCCCCAAGAACCTTAACATAAAGACTCAAATAATTATCTTGGGCGATAAGGTTATTTATTTCAGAGATAGTAATTTTTTCAACATCTTCACTGACAAATTTTTGGAAAGCAGAAAAAGTCATGCCAGTATTATTAGGTAATATAAAGTAAGACTGAGGAGGATAAAGAGCTTGAGTAATTGTACCATCAGAATTTTTATAAGATCTTTCGATTATTTTGACATAAGACGGCAAGTATGCAGACATAAACCAGGGTACAAAAAAGATAATTTTATTATGTAAGACACACATTTCATAAAATTCTTCTGAAATATTTCGTAGTTCATCAGGAGTATAAGTATCAAAAAATCATGTTCTAAAAGTTTTCCATTTTTCAGCAAAAAATTCTTTCTGAATATATTTTCTTGCCTGAGAACCAAGACTAAAATCAATAAGTTGTATCATCATGGTTAAACAGAATTGATGTCAAAATCCATTTCAGATGGGGTAGGATTTTCATTATCAAAATCTTGAACTATGTTAGTTTTTGCGTTGATCTTGATTTTTTCTACACCTTTAGGTGTAGCATGCGAATCTGCAGAATTAATGGTATGCAAAGATGCCGCTCAATTTCTAGTTGGACCGTAATTAGGTTCAGCAGGTTCGATGGGAGAAATATGATGTATTGTAGGAAGCCTTCGTGGCAAAGAAAATGAATTCCTATAGACTGGGGGATTATTATCGAATTGTAGACAAATCCGACCATCAGAATTTTGAGTTACTTGCGTTAACTCTGAGTTAGTCACATCCTCCGCCAATTGTTTTGGGGAAGTGACTGAATTTAAAATCCAAGTTTGAGGGAAATCGATTTCATCCCGTCTAATAGGTCTTCGGGTAGTAACCCTAGATTTTATAAAATTAGTTTCAATAAGCATAGTGCAATCAGAATTATCATCAATCAACTTCCATCTAGGATTTAGAGTTGATAATAATCGATAATATATGCGGTAAGATAACCCTATTAGTTCAGATCCAGGGGCATAATCATATCCATGAGTTTTAACATTTAGTGTTAAAGCATGAAGAATATTCACATCAGTCAAAGATAATTGTAAATTAGGCTGAGTATTAAAATATACAGGACCATAAGCAAGAGTAGATTCAATAGATCCCATTAAGGATTTCCTAAAATTCAAATTTCTAGCATTTCGTAAAGCTGCTAAAAATATATAATATATCATATTATATTATATTATATTGTTTTGATAAATGCAACATTTAGATAGATTATATCGTTTTCCATCGTTATATATTGTCACAAATTAATAATTTATAGGATAAACTTATAAGAAAAATAAGGTACGGGATAAAGCTACTATAAAAACGTAGGGTAAATGATAAATAATATTATTAGATAATAAGAAAACACAAAATGAGAAAAAAGGAATAAGGTAATGATGCGAATACATCAAATCGATCGTTACATAACAATAAATTTAATAATATGATACGATAAACTTTAAGTAAAAATAAAAAAAACACACGTTATACCTAAACTTACAACACAATATATACCAAGCTGTAACTTGCAAGCATCCTTTTTAGAACAAAAATTACACATGGATGGGCCATGAAAGTCAAATCTCATGATATAACAATCATCTATAGGAAGTCTTTCTTTTAATCATCATAAAGAATTAAACATTAAAAGGAACGTTTTCTTGTGCCAGGTTTTTCTTCCATGTTAATTAATTAGGTAGTATTGTTTGATTTTCTGGAAATGTTATATATGCATGCTTCTCTTCTTTTAATTTTAGTCATTTAAAAATTACTATAATTTGTAATTATTCCTTAATGCCATTTAAGGTGAAGTGTTCACTTTTGAAATTTGAATCGTATGACTATTACCTAATTGGCCTTCATTTCTTTCTTTCTTGTGTGCTCGTTTAATCGGTATTTTTGTGTTTTTTGTTTTAGAAAAAAGTTTTTTAAAATACATCTAAACTTGATAGTCAACTCATTCTTCTTTCAGTAAAAAATAAAAATAAATACTACTCGATCAAAAAAGAATCTCAACATTTTGGCATAATGTATATGTATTCAGATGGAATTGGCATTTGTTTTTTCTTTTTCACAATTATAAATAGAAATCTTAACTCAAATTTCTAAAGTCAGCAAAAGCTCCAATACAAAAATAATTATAGTACTTACTATTTATTAATCAAGTCATCTGTAGAATATAGTGCAATATACACCATACGGTTCATCATTTTCTATTAGTTAATTTGCCTCATATTAAGCGTTTAAAGATGACCCCCTTCCCCCCTCCCCCCAAAAATATAATAATAATTCAAATAAGATTAAGGGTATTATTGGAAGCGTGTCAATTATTTGTGAGATAAAAATTAGAAAAGTGTTAAATACATTTAGTCGTTATAAGATTTTAGTCTAAGGGAGTGCATAAAAAATGTTTTCAATAAAAAATATATTTTAGGAAAATAAATGAATATGTTACTTATTTTCTTGTATTTATAATATTAATTTTAATAATTATTATGGGAGGTGGGGCTAGGGTTGGGGGTGAAGATGAAGTGTGTCGAAGGATAGAGGAAAATACAATTATAAAATATCATTTGTTGAAATTTTTTCCTTATTTCCCTTTAAGGAAATCATTTGTTTTCATTTTTAAGGAATTTAATATCTATCTTTGTGCCAGATTTTTTTTTATATGTATACCTATAATACAATTTAATTTTTAGTGTTTATTTTGATTAGAACACATCAATTGTAGAAGTTTAATTCGAAAAGAGCTCTCTTCAACTTGGATTTGCTCTTTTTTATATTCATCTGGAGAAATCAAATCCAAAATTATAATTAACTCAAGTCAGAGATTAGTAGACATAATTAACCTTGATAAATATATATATCAATTATTCATCTTAAATTCATTTAACTGGACCATATTACCCTTTTAGATAGGGATTCTCTAGGTCCACAAAGAGGTCTATAAAGACAATTTCATTAGAAATAAAGAGGATAGAAATATTCACTCAATTCTTACCAAGATTCTACAAATTTTTTTTTCTATAAATACCATTTATTTTGCATATAACACTTCACTATTCGTATACTACACAAATCATTGTATTTTTGTTAAATATGAATTCTTTTTCCACATTCTCTTTTCTTCTTCTCCTTGTGCTTCCCCTCTTGGCTTCATGTCATGAAAAACAGGTACCACTACATTTAATTATTCTGATTTCTCATTAATTCTTTCTTTACAACACTCTTTAATTACTTATACTCTTTTTTTTTTTTTTTTTTTTTGTTATTGTTGAAGGTTTATATAGTGTATTTTGGAAAGCATAATGTAGAGAGAGCATTGCATGAGATTGAAGAGAATCATCACTCTTATCTGTTGTCAGTGATAGAAAATGATGAAGAAGCCAAATCTTCTCTTATTTATAGTTACAAACATAGCATCAATGGATTTGCTGCACTTCTCACCCCTCATCAAGCCTCCAAATTATCTGGTATATGCTTTAACATGACTAAAATTTACCCTTTCAAAAACGGAGTATAAACAAATAAGACAGTGATGGAATCAGGATTTTCCGTATTCTAACATATAGCACATATTCATAGAATCAATATCTTTTACTTATCTATAAAGTGTATGGATAATGTCGTGTCGTTGTAGGTCAATTTAATCAAAAAATCTTTATACTAGTGACCTTACCTTATGTTTATTAATTTTCAACATGTGTGTATATATACAGGGATGGAAGAAGTGGTATCAGTGTATAAAAGTGAGCCAAGGAAATATAGTTTGCATACAACAAGGTCATGGGAATTTTCTGGATTGGAAGAGTCAGTGGCACCAAATTCCTTGAAGAAGGATGACTTGCTATTGAAAGCCAAATATGGCAAAAATGTCATTATTGGCGTTCTTGATAGTGGTAAGTTATTTACTATACTTATTTGCTTACCATTATTTCAAATATTGCAAATTAATTTTTTCCCCTTTTTTGAATTTTAAATGTACTTCCAATATTGCAATTTTTTCCTCTTTGTTTGAATTTTAAATGAATTTTCATCATGGACAATATAATCTAGTGTGTTATTATCATTTCTCTAATTGGTGATTCACACAATCTTATTAGTAAAAAAGACCTTGTACGATAGAAAGAGATGTAACACGTGACTTTGTGCAACGGTGTCACACATCCTACCTAGTGGATGCCAAAAGTTCAAATATAACTTTAACATGCACGTAGTAACTGTTTTTACAGTAATTATGGGGATTATTAACTGTAACTAGTAATTTACCAGGCTGATATTAAAAATTTACAGTATGATTGTATATGTGATTAATGATGTTGGATTGATGGACTATATAGGGATATGGCCAGAATCTAAGAGCTTTAGTGATGAAGGGATAGGACCAATACCAAAGTCATGGAAAGGAATCTGCCAATCTGGAGATGCTTTCAACTCTTCTAACTGTAATAAGTGAGTGTAAATATTCTTCTTTTCTCCTTTTTTTTTACTTTTTCTTCCCTTTCTTACCTTATCCATTTTTTTTTATCTGGATGATGTGATGTGTACGTACACCTATTTTGCAATGATTAATGTGGTTTTTTTAGCTAATTAATCTTGGGTAAGAAAATCTTCAGGTGCTCAATAAACCCTACACATTGCACATCTTTGTTTTGTTCAATATAGCAAATCGTTATATTCCCTTAATTTAAGGGACAGTTACCTATGCCATCTAGTTTATCAAAATAACTAAAGTATACACTATATATACACTATTGGTGAATATGTATCTATATTTAGTATAAAATATACACTACTTATACATTTAGTGCATATTTTGTAAACTAGATGACAAAATGGTTCAGCCCCTGCCCCCTAATTATCCCGATCCTAAACAGCCTTATTTAATTTTATAATGCAGGCTTTAGGAAACTCTAATAAAGTTTTATATAACATCATGCCTGGATTAACTTTTTGGCACTTACCTCTTGTTTCTTGTACATTGACCTAACATCAAATAAATTATTGTGTTTAAAAGAGGTCAATTTCACGGGTCCTGGAACTTGTCTCTTGTCTCATATCCATATTGACCTATATATACCCTTCAAATAATTTAGTTTAAGAGCAATTTAAAAAAAAGATTAATACGTGTTACTTATACTGTACCTTTCTTAGTGTTGAAGAGATTTTTTCTTTTTTTAAAAAAATAGGACAGGACCCATTGGGTCTCCATGCCTGTCCTTTGGTGACCTTTTGATATCAGTGTAATAATTCCAGTATTTGTCTATTTCAATCAAACCAAGACAAGTTACGCTGACAAGTTGCTAATTGTTTTTTGGATTATTGCTTTGCCATCTTGTGAACTCTGTATCCTTCCAATCCCTCTATAGTGCATGCAATAGTCGGGAGCTGAGCCAAGTAAGGCAAGAGGTTCATTCGAATTTTTTTCGAGTTAAAAATTATAAATTTTTATATATGATTAATTTTTTTTAATATATATATATCATAGATGATGTTTGACATATGAACCTTTAGTGATGTGATATTGATCATCTATAGGGCCACCCATCCTTACTTCCAGTAATGCACGTATATTCTTAATAGTTGTCTATTATTCATTTTGTGATTAGCAGGCTCCCATGCAGCTGCTGCTTTTGACCTTTTAGAAAAATTGATAACAAAATACTAGTACTACCACTTTAGAATGATACTAATATATTCATTTGCCAGTTATTAAGTGACATAATGAGAAAATCATTTGTGGAGCCTAACACATTTGCTAGTTATTAAGTGTAGATTAAATTTCTTGTTACATGTATACCTTGTTTCTTAATAAGAACAACAAAAGCCTTTTCTTCCCTTCTTTTCAAATGGTAGGGAGGTGTGGGATAGCTTATTTTGTCATACTTGAATAATAAAAAAAGTGGAGTAAATGACTATGTTACCATATGATACCCAACACTTGAGACTTCTTTTCTTTCGCATGCCTTTTCCTTTATCTACTAAATTGTGTGGTTCTCTTATTCATGTTCTTTTCCTAAATGAAACTATTTAATATATTCAGGGGCAGATCTAGGGGCTTGGTTGGAATTCTCGAGTTCCTCAATAATTTTTATACGAATTTAGTATTTATATAGAGAAATCTACAATATATATAAGAATTATCAATTGGAACTCATAAATAAAGTAAATTGTTGGTCTAGTGAAAAATTCACGGGTGTTGATTTTAAAAGGTAGTAATAGAAGATGTTCTTCAACCTTAGAACCTTGTGTCCTCAAAAATTTACATTTGAAGAAGCTCCAGAATTGCCTGAAGAAACTTCAGACCAGGAGCGATTTGTTGTTATGGAGGCGTGGAAACATTCTGATTTCCTATGTAGGAATTACATTCTAAGTGGCCTAGAGAGACTTATAAAAGTTATATTAACCTCTTGATTGTGGGTGCTAATCTCCTTAATTATTATTTTGATTTTATTTTTATCTAAATTGGAAAATCCACAAACTTTAAATCCTGAATCCGACAGGGGTGGCTCAAGCGTAAGGCCTAATCTCCTTAATTATTATTCGATTTTATTTTTATCTAACTGGGAAATCCACAAATTTAAATCCTGAATCCGACAGGGGTGGCTCAAGGGTAAGACTAGTGAAGTTTTTACTTTTTTAATAGTAAATTGGCACAACCAGGCATCTCAAACATTGATAAGAGAAGAATCAGGCTTTTATTAGGACCATCTAAATGGCAAGGCTTTCTAGTATCCTGAGGTACACTCGCATCTGTCTATCTATGTCATAGTTGCTTGGAAGGAACGTAGGTCTCAGATGTACCTTCGGCATGTATGAGATTTTCTTTCCTCTATCTAATTTCAACTTCACTTGAAATAATAATGAAGATTGTGAAATAAATTTTGAAAAATTATCTAAAAAATAATAATAAAAAAAAGGAAAAAGTTATCTCATTTTTAGATGAAATATTTTAGAATTTTGAATTAAACAACTCAAACTTCATATTAATAAATAAAGTTTTAACAACAACATTCAAGTTAATGCATTGCAAAAAAATGGTTAATATCTTATTAACAAAAATTAATTCTTACTTTTATTAATAAACATATTAATAAGTGAAATTAAAAGGTTATGCGTCTTTTAAAAATACTACATCAAAAATAATTATTATGCGCGAACAAATAAGACAACTCTAAATTATTACAATATATTATAGTATTGCTATATGAATGTTTATATATGTAAGACCTCTTATTAAAATTTAATTTTTGACTTTAGGCCACTAATTTTATTGAGACGCCTCGGAATAGGAAGTGCAAATATTGTCCTTGTATATGTTGTCTAATCATATCAAACATATAGGATTATTCTTTGTTCTTGTATATTTGACCACCAGAACTAAGGAAAGAGTATATTTGTTTGTTTGTTTTTTGTGAATCGGACGAGTTAGGTTAGAATTTTATTTATAAAAATAGTGACATTTACCGTTGATTTGAACTTTTTTGTTAATGGAAGGGTACATGTGAAAGAAAGAATGAGAAAGTTCTCTTTGATAATAAAGCAGGGTATTCCCTATTGGAAGAACTAGGTTTGAAGGGAAGATAGAGTCTATTGGTCAGGTGATGATCCACTTCCTCCTTAGAACCCTTATTGGTAAGGTAGGCTTCGCGACTTCGTTGTCTCATTTTTTTTAGTTTAGGAAAAACTAGAATTTTCGCTATATCAACCTTCCAAATCAAAAGGAGTTTTGCTTTTTCTTTAACGCTCGCTCTGCCCCCTATCCCTATAGTTTAAGTGCTAGTTCTCAGTTCTCTCTATGAGCTAATTTACACACTGTCCCCTAGACAGTTGGTACACGTGTTTAGAAGCTCTATACCTCCCTGGTAGAGGCATTTCCCCATTTCTTCCGCCCTTGGCCTTAACCGCTTGCTTCGACGGATCTGTAGCAATGAAATTGGAAAATCTTTCACGCAATAGCGTGTTTGAAGTTCTACTAAGCTAAAGACGCAGATGAAGCATCGGGTCTTGGAGAAGAATAAGATCACAGAGCACAGCAAATCACTAAACCATCGAGGGTAATTTTCACCCCAAAGTATGACATCGAGAGTGAATTTCTCTTATCATAATTAGTGTTTTGGATAGCTAAAGGCTACAAAGCTTTGTCTCGCAAAGCGCGCTTGACTTTTGGAAATGAGGCGTCAATTAATACCCAAAAAATCAAATATTTAGTTACATATATAAATAACCAAAACCTCAATAGCAATATTAAAAACAAATATTTCAATTTCGACTGACTCAATAATTCATAAGACAATCAATTCTAAAATTCCAAAATTTATTGTTCTACAAGATTTTCAAAATCTTGAAGAAGAAAGTGGAGGTTTGTGGCTTCGTGTAAATAAAGCCTTATTATTGCTTTATAACTTTTAAATCGGTGACTCAAAATCTTTCCTCCAATTTTACATCATGATATTGATGTATCCTATAAATCCCGTCCAGGACCTTTCTATTCTAAACCTTTTTTGCCTTTCAAGATAAGTCTTGTTCTCCGTTTAACTTGAATGTGCATGCATGTGAATATGGGGGCCGCTCATTCAAATTAGTAGCCTAAAACCAAATCTTAATAAGAGATCTCAAGTATATTCAATAGAAATTACTTCTATGTGCGTCTCACGTGCATCTTAAGCGTCATTGCCTCTTACATGCATGACACATGCATCTCAGGCACCACATTTGCATCTAATGCTTAATGTAAATCATAAATTTGATTTTCTTAGTCATGAAAGATTTGAACTCTGAGAACTTTATATTTATAATATTTTGCTTTTTTGGGACTTCTTTTGCAGGAAAATAATTGGAGCTAGGTACTACATAAAAGGTTATGAACAATATTATGGCCCTCTAAATCGAACCTTAGATTATCGATCGCCAAGAGACAAAGATGGACATGGAACTCATACATCATCAACAGCAGGAGGCAAAAATGTTCCAAATGTCTCTGCCATTGGTGGCTTTGCATCTGGCACAGCCTCGGGTGGCGCGCCCCTTGCACGACTTGCAATATACAAAGTCTGTTGGGCTATTCCAAAGGTGGGGAAAGAAGACGGGAACACTTGCTTTGATGAAGACATGTTAGCAGCCCTGGATGATGCTATTGCAGATGGTGTTGATGTTATTAGTATTTCCATTGGGACAAAAGAACCTCAGCCTTTTGATCAAGATAGCATTGCAATAGGAGCACTTCATGCCATGAAGAAGAATATAGTTGTATCTTGTAGTGCTGGAAATTCAGGGCCTGCACCTTCTACATTGTCTAATACAGCTCCGTGGATTATCACTGTTGGTGCTAGTAGTGTTGACAGGACATTTTTGTCACCCGTTGTACTAGGAAATGGCAAGAAATTTATGGTAAGCCAAAATTATTACACACGTAATACCAGAAACATGATAATCTATTCAATGTTCGACTACTTTTTCATCTAAAATGATGAAGAACTACTATTAGAACATTTTCCCTATATATCGATTAGTTTTTCCTTTTCCAATAAAATTGAGGTCGTTCTTCTTTTTGTATGTTTTGCTGATATCAGGGACAAACAGTTACACCGTACAAGCTGAAGAAGAAGATGTACCCTCTAGTTTATGCCGAAGAAGTGATCAATAGTAACGTAACCAAAGATTTAGCAGGGTACTCTCCTTCCTTCCAAGTTTCAATATTTTTTTGGGTAATTATATCAGACACTATTCTAAACTCGTGCAAAATTATTCCAGGCAATGTTTACCAGGTTCTCTTTCACCGGAAAAGGCCAAGGGGAAAATAGTAATATGTTTGAGAGGGAATGGGACAAGAGTAGGAAAGGGTGGAGAGGTGAAAAGGGCGGGAGGAATTGGTTACATACTAGGAAATAGTAAAGCAAATGGGGTTGAATTAGCAGCAGATGCTCATCTACTTCCAGCCACAGCAGTGGACTATAAAAGTGCTATTCAGATTCTCAACTACATCAAATCTACTAAGGCCCCTATGGCTTATATAATCCCAGGTAAAACAGTATTGCATACTAAACCAGCACCTTACATGGCTTCATTTACTAGCAGAGGTCCAAGTGCAGTTGCACCGGATATCCTCAAGGTTAGAATTTACATAATAAACTTAAGACATTTACCTGATTTGTGATTTATGCATCCTCGTCTAAAATAAGTTCTGATTTTGTTCTCTTTCCACAGCCAGATATCACAGCACCAGGGCTGAATATATTGGCAGCATGGAGTGGCGGATCATCTCCTACG
This sequence comes from Capsicum baccatum var. pendulum, assembly GCA_030864225.1. NCBI lineage: Eukaryota > Viridiplantae > Streptophyta > Magnoliopsida > Solanales > Solanaceae > Capsicum > Capsicum baccatum. Next base: position 140,302,123 of record CM061551.1, on the reverse strand, counting down.
AAGCTAGATATTGACAACCGTGTAGTTGAGTATAACATAATCTCAGGTACTTCCATGTCTTGCCCTCATGTTGGTGGCGCTGCTGCACTTTTGAAGGCTATCCATCCCACTTGGAGCAGTGCTGCAATAAGATCTGCTCTTATAACCTCAGGTACCTATACATTGCTTAAATTAGTGTAGATGCAAAATTATTGACAAAAGAAGAAATCAACTTCTATTCACTAATTACCTGCCACACATGCGTCTCACGTACATTTTGTGTACTTTGTGTACTGCACATGCATCTCGTGTGTAATACTTGCATCTCCTTCACCATGTGTGCATCTTGTGGCAATTAGTAAACAAAATTTGAATATAGTAATTTAATTGCCGAAGATACTGCAATTGGACTTCAAACCACATGGACTCCATTACTCCATGTGTACCAGCCAAAGGATAACTCATATCTCCTTTCAATACTACTTTGTGCTCTAACTGTTCTGTAGAAACTGCATTTCTCAACACTGATTTAATCAATACATATTTTCAGCTGGATTACAAAATAATGTTGGTGAGCAAATAACTGATGCATCTGGGAAGCCAGCAGATCCATTCCAGTTCGGAGGAGGACATTTCAGGCCATCAAAGGCAGCAGATCCAGGACTTGTCTATGATGCTTCTTACCAAGACTATCTTCTCTTCCTTTGTGCCTCTGGGGTTGAGGATTTTGACAAATCCTTCAAGTGTCCTAAGAAATCATATTCTCCTAGAGACCTAAATTACCCGTCTCTGGCTATTCCAAGTCTGAATGGCACAGTGACTGTCAGCAGAAGATTGACAAATGTTGGTGTACCAAAGAGTGTTTACTTTGCCAGTGCCAAGCCTCCATTGGGGTTCTCTGTTGAGATTTCACCACCCATTTTGTCTTTTAAGCACGTGGGGTCCAAGAGGACGTTCACTATCACAGTGAAAGCTCAAAGTGACATGATAGGTAGTATTCCGAGAGATCAGTATGTGTTTGGATCGTATTCCTGGAATGATGGAATCCATAATGTTAGGAGTCCAATTGCAGTAAAATTGGCATAAAATACTCAAACCCATAACAGTATAGGGGTATATAGTGCTCTGTTTTCCCTAACTTGGTGCACATAACTTTCTTTGTAGTTATGAAAATAAAACAGTGCATTTCTCATTTCTATCCTAATGAAGTTTCCATATGAACTTTCTTCCCTGGTGTAATAATCATCCATGCAGAAGAATTTTGAGAATGTAACATCGAAAAAAGGTGTCACGGCTGATGAGGAATTGAAATTTAAGATTTGATCAACTACATGAATATGTACAAGAAATTTAGATACAAATATGTTAAAACATAAACTTCAAAACCAAGCTTTCTACTAAAAACCCCAATGAAATCAATATAATGGGCAAAAATCCCTTCCACTACAAGGTGTAGTATGGTTTGCAAGTCTTTCTTCCACAAAGAAATAAACTGCGACGAGGTTAGAACTTTATCAATCTTGTTGACTTCTAGTTATGTGTTGTATCATCAACCAAGTAGCATTTTCGTATTCAAGACACAATCTCGCAGTGATATTATATCAACACAAGTACAACAACTTGGATTTTATCTGACATGAGTATTTTCCAGTATGTGTTAAATCAACCAACACACTAGTCTTCCCCACCCATGCGAAGTATAGCTTTTATTCATTCCATGTCTCTTCTCACTCTTGCTCTTTCACCATTGAAATAGATATATTTCCATCTACTTTGATACCTTTTGAGAACCAGTTTTTGCTTATCTTCTTGGCCCAACATCTGGAAGGCTCTTGCAACTCTTCTGACTGTATCTTCATCTGGTTTTACCCCTAACTCCTCCATGTCCGCAAACACCTGAATTTTCAAGAAGCATGCTTCAAAAAACAGAATCAAACTTTCAAAGGCAATAGTAGAGGAAATCCATTATGAAAGATAGAAGTGAGGGTAATCCACAGCATCAGGCTGCTCTGCAGGTAGGGAACTGAACAACCAATTATACTTGGGACCAAATAAGAAACCTGCAAGCAAATTTCATTTACCTCAACTATATTGTCTGGCACATGATGATGATCATACAATGAAATCATCCTAGAGAAAAACCGTTTTGAGACTGATCGTGTGCTTGTATGCAAAATCATATTCCATAATGGTTCTGCTTCGTCTACCCTATTGTCCATATCAAATGCCAGTAAAAGTGCATCATAGGTTGCCATTGTTGCTCCTTGACCTTTGCTCAACATACACTTAGCAACCTAAGCATAGAGTTTCAGAGAACAAGCATTATTTAATGACAAATGGCTACTGAAAAGCTTCAGTATGCAAAACTAGTCATCATGATCTGTCTAACAATTAAGAATCACATATACTCAATTACACGAGCCTCCTTCTCTATCAAACCGATTTAATTATGCCTTGACAATCTAGAGTAGTTAAATTAAATCTCAATAGCATCATGATCAGTATCTACTTCCATGTAGTTAGTAGTCAATATCATTCAAATGATACTTGTAGAATTGATTATGAACCACAACTACATCAAGGTGGATGGCAGAACTGACATTGACTGAGTAATGACAATATATAATCCACACAACCGAGAAAATTAAAAGTGCAACTGTATCAGAGTTCTTTGTCTTCCAACTTCAAGAGCAAATAATAATACGAAAGAACATGAAGAAGAGCCATCTTGTTCTTAGTCAATTCAATAAGCAGTTGAATATGATACTTATGAAGCTAAGACGAGGCTTCTAATGTCATAGCTTGTTGACAAATAATATTTATCACTACAAAACTTCAGAATTTATCAAGGCAAGATGCATTCGAATAGACTGCCCATGCTAAAAATAATAAATAAAGTTCCCATGCGTCGTACTTGAATTACTCGTTTCCACAGGCGTCGTTGCCTTAAGATTCTTAGAGCCTTAGCAACTGCAATCAATGGAAACTCTGTATCCCATGCGATCCATTTATCTAATGCACCATAAACAGACTCTTTCTTATTTGGAAGTCCAGAAATCTATCCATTAACAAACAGAAGGCTATGTCAAAATGTATAAGAGAGAATATACCTTCAGTGTGCAAACTTAGTGATTAACCAGAGTAGTTTGAAAAAACTTACAATCCGAACAAGATTCATTGCTTTTTGCTGAGATCCAGCAGATTCGCTTTTCTTCCATAGGTGATGTTCTACTTTTCCAGCCTTCTGAACTTTCCTGCATCAACACCCAGAAGAATCATAGAATCCAAAATTTAGAGAAGATAAAAGAGAACATTTAACATGAAATTCAGCTTGAGATAATACCCCACAGAATATAATCAATTACTACAAGAAAATGAGTAATCTATATCAAACTGACCAACCTATACAAACCAGCAACAACAACATACCCAGTATAATCATACAAAGTGGGATTTCGGTGGGTAGAGTGTATCCAGACCTAGTGGTGGCAAATGGGTGGATTGAATATGGAATGAGCTAAATGGATTAGATTACAATCCACCCATATAAATGTGGGTGAATATGGATTTAGTAAAATATGGTTTGGAAAAATGATTCTAACCCACGTTAATCTCCTTAAACCAAAAAACATTAAATTTAGCAAATAGCCTATACTAGCTATCAAACTAGAGAATCCAGCTGTTAGCTCTTTTTACCCCAGACCTGGCCGTCCTTGACATGGAACCCTGGATCCACCCTCGACTCCCGCCCCACCCCGAGCCTCGACACCCTACCTTGACTAGGGTCTCGAAATCCAAGCTAGACTCGAGAACCGAGACCCAATCCTATTCGAGACCCAGACTGTCCCTAAATAAAACTTGACTCAAGACCATAGACCCAACCCTGACTCAGGACTCGAGACCTGACCTCAACTCGGGACCAGATATCCGACCACGACCCAGGTCACGACACCCGATCCTAACTCAAGACTCGAGACCCGACCCTAGTTCCGACATCCAAATTTCGCTTTCACTTGAACCCAACTCAGGACCTGAAACCTGAACCAACTCCCGCTCACGAGCAAGGTCCTAAAACATAATCCCGACTCGGGACTTGATACCTTACACCGAATCCCGCCCTAATATGGATCTAGACACCCAACCTTGACTCTAAACTTGAGACCTCACCTGGTCCCGACTATCGAACTCGACCACAAATCTTGATCTTGATCCAAGATCTTGACTCCCGACACTTGACCCTGAATCTTATTTTATCAATAAGAATTTGATTTATATTTTACAGTATAACGGAGTACATTCTACCCTCCCCAAACCCCACTAGGTGGGAATATACTGGGTTTGTTGTTGTTGTTGTTGTAGTAGTAGTATAACTGTGTAAACTACCAATATGAGTTATGGATACCCAAATTTGACCATATTATTAGGGTTTAAACAAACTTGAAGCTCATATTTACCCAACTAAAATATAAGTGGTCCAACTCATTAAAATGTGGGGAAAGTGGGCTTATTTTATAAATACAATAACAACCTACCCAATCAAATCCCACAAATGACGTCTGGGAAGGGTAAAATGTACGCAGAGCATACCATTACCTCGGAAAGGTAGACAGGGGGAGGCTTCTTCTGAAAAGACACTCGTGGGCTTATTTTATAGATATGGGTTGAAATTGCCAGCTCTATGTAGACCTTACCTCTACCTCGAGCAGAGAGACTGTTTCCGATAAACCCTTTGTTCAAGAGAAAAAAGGTCCAAAACAGTCCAGAAAATGAAGTAAACAAAAGTACAAGAAATAACAAATAGTAACTACAACAGATTATATGATACTCGAAGGACAAGACAACGGATAACAACACAACGGATACTCCAACAACTAGTATCTCGTATGATACAAAATGAATTTCACTCAATTACATTCCCCTTAGAGAATACTTTTCCAGATTCCACGTTCTCCATGGACGGATAACAAGACAACTTTTCTAATCAAACGCGTTAATGGCGTAGTATTACTTACGTGTGATCAACAGCATCAGAGATAGTAAGAGAAAGTTCACCCTGTTTCTGGGAATATTTAAGAGCAGAGGTTACATTTAACTGCATATGATAGTGCAATCTTAGACACTGCGCAATAATATGTATTAAAAAATAGTCAAAAAGGAGCATCTCATGCCAACCTTTTCAGATAAGTGGGTTGAGTTTATACCCTTTAGGAAAATATCACAACTGAAGAAGTGAAATTGTAGAGAAGAAGCTCCCATTCTAACACAGCAGTTCCATGTCGGAGTGATTTTTTCGGAGAAAGGAACTGGGTGGCCTTCGTAGAGATGTGGTGGTTATGGATTAGACCGGAGAAGAAGAAACTCTATCGTCCTTTCAAATTGGTGGGTCGGACTGAGATCCGAATTTCAACTAACTATTTGGGTTGTCAACGTATTGGGCTTATAAGCTCGAAATGTCGGCTGAATTTCAAAAATAGACTCAAACAACCCTTTGGACTTATAAGCTCGAAATGTCGGGTGAATTTCAAAAATAGACGTAAATTAGTGTGGCTTTCAAATTTTAGACACAAATAAAAAAGTTTTCTTAAAATAGCCTTTACCTATTAACTAATAATTTTTTGGACAAAATTGCCCTTGATCAATGGTGTAAATTATATAAATGATCCTTATAATGAATAACAACTCTATATTTATATCTTTCAACTTTACTTTTTTCTCTTTAATTTTACTTTGATTTTTATTTTTTATTTTTAATTTCTCAACCCTTACTTGTTTCCTCCCAACTTCATTTTTTTCCTTTTTTATTTTATATTATTATTATTTTTTATTTTTTTCCTCTTTTTTTTTGTTCTTTTTAGTTTTTCTCAATCCTTACTTTTTTTTTACACCTTTCAACGTCTACTTTTATAAAAAAAAAAAAACTTTTTTATTTTCTGTGATTTTTATTTTTTCCTTTTAAAATTTTTCTCGACCTTTATTTTTATTTAATCTTTCTTTTTTTTTTTTTTATCTATTTTTACTTTTTCCTATTCTCTCTCAACTTCTACATTCTTTGATTTTTATTTTTTTAATATTTTTCTTTATTTTCTTCTTTTTTCGCAATTTTTATTATTTTTTTCTTTTCTTCAATTTCTTCCATTCAAGTTACATCTCCTGAGTAAGAGTTGACACTATCACATTAAAAAGGTAAGATTTATGACTTTCGAACAATAAGCTACATTTCATGGGCAAGAGTTGACACTACTACATTGTAGAGGCAAGACTTATGACTTTCAGACAACAAGTTATGTTTCATGAGAAAGAGTTGACACTAACACATTGTATTTTGATTTATGAGATGTTCTACAACTATTGCCTTAGAGTCAAGACTTAGCTTAAGGACTTTCAAGCAACAAATTATGCCCCACGGGCAAGATTTGACTCTACCACGTTATGGTTTCATTTATGAGATTTCTACAACTATTGCCTTGGATGCAAGACTTAGCTCAAGGACTTTCAAAATACAAATTAGGCCCCACGAGCAAGAGTTGACTCTACCACATTATGTTTTCATTTATGAGATATTCTACAACTATTGTCTTAGAGGCAAGACTTGACTCAAAGACTTTCAAACAACAAATTATGCCCTACGGGCAAGAGTTGACTCTACCACGTTATGTTTTTATTTATGAGATATTCTTCAACTATTACCTTAGAGGCAAGACTTAGCTCAAGGACTTTCAAAGTGTAAATTATGCCCCATGGGCAAGAGATGACTCTACCACGTTATGTTTTCATTTATGAGATGTTCTACAACTATTGCCTTAAAGGCAAGACTTAGCTCAAGGACTTTCAAACTACAAATTATACCCCACGGGCAAGAGATGACTCTACCACGTTATATTTTTATTTATGAGATCTTCTACAACTATTGCCTTAGAGGCAAGGCTTAGCTCAAGGACTTTCAAACAACAAATTATGCCCCACGGACAAGAGTTGACTCTACCACGTTATATTTTTATTTATGAGATGTTCTACAACTATTGCCTTAGAGACAAGACTTAGTTCAAGGACTTTTAAACAACAAATTATGTCCCACGGGCAAGAATTGACTCTACCACATTATGTTTTCATTTATGAGATGTTCTACAACTATTGCCTTAGAGGCAAGACTTGATTCAAGGACTTTCAAACAACAAATTATGCCCCACGGGCAAGAGTTAACTCTACCATGTTATATTTTCATTTATGAGATGTTCTACAACTATTGACTTAGAGGCAAAACTTGGCTCAAGGACTTTCAAACTACAAATTATGCTCCACGGGCAAGAGTTAACTCTACTACGTTATATTTTTATTTATGAGATGTTCTACAACTATTGTCTTAGAGACAAGACTTGGCTCAAGGACTTTCAAACTATAAATTATGCCCCATGGGCAATAGTTGACTTTACCACGTTTTTCATTTATGAGATGTTCTACAACTATTGCCTTAGAGGCAAGACTTAGCTTAAGGACTTTCAACTACAAATTATGCCGCATGGGCAAGAGTTGACTCTACCACGTTATATTTTTATTTATGATATTTCTACAACTATTGTCTTAGAGGCAAGACTTAGCTCAAGGACTTTCAAACTACAAATTAGGCCCCAAGAGCAAGAGTTGAATTTACCACATTATGTTTTCATTTATGAGATATTCTACAACTATTTTCTTAGAGGCAAGACTTGGCTCAAGGACTTTCAAACAATAAATTATGCCCCATGGGCAAGAGTTGATTCTACCACGTTATATTTTCATTTATGAGATGTTCTACAACTTTTGCCTTAGAGGCAAGACTTAGATCAAGGACTTTCAAACTACAAATTATGTCCCACGGGCAAGAGTTGACTCTACCATATTATGTTTTTATTTATGAGATGTTCTACAACTATTGTCTTAGAGGCAAGACTTAGCTCAAGGACTTTCAAATAACAAATTATGCCCCACAGACAAGAGTTAACTCTACCACGTTATATTTTTATTTATGAGATGCTCTACACCTATTGCCTCAGAGACAAGACTTAGCTCAAGGACTTTCAAACAACAAATTATGCTCCACGGGCAAGAATTGACTCTACCACATTATGTTTTCATTTATGAGATGTTATACAACTATTGCCTTAGAGGAAAGATTTGATTTAAGGACTTTCAAACAACAAATTATGCCCCACGAGCAAGAGTTAACTCTACCACGTTATATTTTCATTTATGATATGTTCTACAACTATTTCCTTAGAGGCAAGACTTGGCTCAAGGCCTTTCAAACTATAAATTATGCCACGTTATATTTTTATTTATGAGATGTTCTACAACTATTATCTTAGAGGCAAGGCTTGGCTCAAGAACTTTCAAACTACAAATTATGCCCCACGGGCAAGAGTTGACTTTACCACGTTATGTTTTCATATATGAGATGTTCTACAACTATTGCCTTAGAGGCAAGACTTAATTAGCTCAAGAACTTTCAAACTATAATTATGCGCCACGGGCAAGAGTTAACTCTACCACGTTATATTTTTATTTATGAGATGTTTTGCAATTATTGCCTAAGAGGCAAGACTTAACTCAAGAACTTTCAAACTACAAATTATGTCCCAAGGACAAGATTTTATACTACCACGTTATATCTTTATTTATGAGATGTTCTACAACTCTTGCCTTCGAGACAAGACTTAGTTCAAGAACTTTCAAACTACAAATTATGTCCCAAGGGCAAGAGTTGACACTACCAATTATGTCTTCATTTATGGGATGTTCTACAACTCTTGCCTTAGAGGCAAAACTTTGCTCAAGGACTTTCAAATAATAAATCATGCCCCACGGGAAAGAGTTGATACTACCTCATTATGTCTTTATTTATGAGATATTCTACAACTCTCGCCTTAGAAACACGACTTATCTCAAGAATTTTCAAAGAACTTCGTAACAACAATTCATGCCCTTAAATTAGTTTTGATGTCAAAAAAAGAAAATTCCTTTGTGGATTATCTAATTTTTTATTTATTAGCAAAATATAATAGAAGTTGAGAAAACAGAAAAAAGCGATCAAATAAAATTGAGAAATAATAAAAAAATTGAGAAAAAAAGAAAAGAAAAACATAAATATCAAGAAAAATGTGAAGAATTAAAAAAATTAAGAAAAATAAAAATGAGTGGAAAAATAAAAATAAAGTTTTAAAATAATGAGGAAAAAAAGAGAACTGAAAAAGGAAAAAAACGATCAAACAAAATAGAGAAATTAAAAAAAAGAGTGAGAAAAAAAAGGCAAGAAAAAAATAAAGATTAAGTAAAAAGCGAAGAATTAAAAAAAATTGAGAAAATAAAAAATGAGAGGAAAAAATAAAAATAAAGTTTAAGAAAAATGAGGAAAAAACAAGAGAACTGAAAAAAAAAACAAAAAGAAAAGAAAAATAAAGGTTAAAGACAAATGAATTAAAAAATAAATAGATAATGCTTGAGAAAAAGGAAAAAAAGAGAAAAAATAAAGTTTGAGACAAATAATTAAAACATGAAAATAAAATTAAAGGAAAAAAATAAAAAGTGAAAATAATAAAATTAAAGAAAAAATAAAAAAGTGAAAATAATAAAAAATAGAATAATAAATGAAAGGAAAAAATAAAAAGTGAAAATAATAAAAAATAAAATTTGAAAGACAAATAAGTATGGAAAGTTTTAAAAATATATTTTATGTGCAGAGGGGTAAAATGGTACTTGTACTATACTTAAAAAGTAAGGAAGGTTATTCTTTAAATACATTTCTTAGTGGGGTCAAATATCTAAAGTCACCCATATTTGGGTTTATGGCATGGAATTTCAGAAAGATCTTAGGATTACATTCGTCAAAACAAATATCTTTAGCAGTCGCAAAAGAGGTGACGGCTCAAAGAAAATAGACAAGTCATCCTTTGAAGCTAAGCACTTTTCATCTTTTGTAGGAAAATCCCCTTCTCTAGTCTTGAAAAATTGAGCGACCCATCCACATAAGCACAAGAATTTTTTTTCGAGTAAATCATTCTTCATCGCATAAGCCCATGACAAGTCATTTTTCAGATGTCTCTTTCAGAAGAGCATGGGAAAAACCTATGGAATCCTCACTTGGTGATGGAAGTTCACCCAAGTTGTGGTGCCACAACCTTCGAACTAGGCGTTCCTTCTTCGATTCAATCAGGGGGCTAGTTTGTTCGGCCAAACGATCTTTTTATTCTTTAATCTTGGCCAATTCAAGTTGATCCAAGGCTCTTTCGATCTCGGACCGATCCCCTGACTCTTCTTCAGCCGCGGGAAGGCTTGGTTTTGTCAAAGAGCTAACACCCCCTCCAGCGCCCTCACCTGATCTAGGTAAAATATGGCCTAATCGTTGCAACAATTTATTAACATCATAAATTTTTGGGCAAACAACATAAATCCTGACAGTTTGTAGCTTAATTACAAAAAATCGTGACATTTTGCATAATTACTGAAAATTTTAATTTTGAGTCTGTCGAGATACATAATTAGCTTCTGATACATCCAACAAAGATGCATTTTTTCCTTTGCAAAGATACATAATTAGCTCCCGATACACTTACAAAGATATATTTTTTTTGGTAAAGATACATAATTAACTCTTGATATATTTTTTCTGATTTTGAATTTGTTGAGATACATAATTAGCTTCCGATATATCCAACGAAGATACATAAATTAATTAAGATTTTTGTAATTACTTTATATGTGTGGAGACTTGTGCAGATATAATAAGTTAAGGTGTGTGTTTATGTTATTTTTTAAAAATTATTTTGAGATTAAAAATAATTTAATTTTTTGAAAAAGGTGATCGATAGTTAGAGCTTTCATTTGAATATTTGTGGATAAATTCTCTCGATCTGTTTTTATTTTGTCCTTAGTGTTGCAAGTTGGCAAGTCATACATGAAGTAAATTCGAAGACCCGATGAATGTAAATTAAATACATATAATCAGTTGTCATTTTGATTATGGCTACCGCTAATATCTTAATTTATAAGGTTTATATATAATGTGTTAATTACATGTTATGAAGGATTAAAATTGACATGCTTTTAAGATTTTCTTAGTAAAATATTTCTCGTTATAATGTTTTTGACCTATTAAACTCTCACATAATATTATCTCTGCATTAAAATATAGTTTTCCAATATCTTGCTGTTGAATAGTGGTTGATATTTGCAAAATAACTAATGTCCAATTCCAAATTTCTTCTGACCAAAAAAAAGACCATGAGGATGACTTCAAAAGCTAAATATTATAACATCGTTTCTACCCTAAACTATACCCGAAAAGTCTAAGTCACACCTAAACTATACTAGTGACCTATTACACACCTTAACTATAAAAAAGTGGTATTATTATCTCCCCGCGACCCCATTCTAAGGCGCGTGTGTTACACTTATTTTAGGCGTGTCCAACCTATTAAATAACAAAAGTAAACGGCTAAAAACATTAAGGGAAAAGTTGCAAAGTCGAATCCACACCTAAACTATATAAGTGACCTATTACACACCTTAACTATAAAAAAATGATACTTTTTACTGACGTGGTGCTGACGTGGTAGCGCGTGTAAAACACTACACCACATGCAAGTGGTGGTAGCCTGACAAGGTATAAATAGTTTTACTTTTTTATAGTTTAGGTGTGTAATAGATCACTAGTATAGTTTAGGTGTGACTTCGACTTTTCGGATATAGTTTGGAGTGGAACCTTTAAGATTAACATTTTGGTAGCTTCTCTTTGCCCAATTTTAGGAACTTTTGAAGTCAAACATTCTAAAAGTAAAGCCTAAGTTGAGGAGAAATGAGTCTGACTTTCACAGACTAATTGATATATCTTTAGTAATATGATGCCACTCTAACTTAGTTATTGCTCTAAGTACTATCCTTAAATAACATGACAAAAATTGAAAACAGAGTTTTGTTAGTTTCCACCTCCAGGGAAAGAAAAGAGAAAAGAACTACTTTTGACAAATCAACTACAATCAGTGGCGGATGTACTGTAAGAACCCACACCCACTATTGTAAGAATAAAAATTATGTAGAAAAATTGCCAAAAGTTATAAATATTAATAGATCGGAACCCATAACTAAACCAAGGGATAACTTAGCGGCAGAAAAGCAGCCCTGGAGAACCCACAAGTTTAAAATTCTGGATCCGCCTCTGAAGACAATGGTAATTCAAAATTAAATGGCTCATATTTGAGCGGGGTCTATCGAAAGCAACCTTTCTACCGCACTTCTAAGGTAGTGGTATGGATTATGTACACTCTATCCTCTCAGGACTCCACTTTGTGGAAATATACTTGATATCTTGTTGTTGCGTCTTAAACTAAAAATATGTAGAATATACCAAGATGTCATTTAATTTTGATTTTAAACATGCAACGTGTGAAGTTGAATTTAAAGAGTTGCAAAAGAAAAGATTTAGAAAATTGAAACCGAGCAAGTATATATGATCTTTTAACCCAAATATTTGGGAAATATGCAGATCTTGATAAAGTTTTTTTCTTTAAAATTTAAAGGTCTTAAATTAAATTAATTGTACCTGTGGCCCTGCTGATACATGTATTACAATTGCACTGCAATTAGTGAGCTGGAATTAGTTAGCAACCGTAGATTCCAAAAGTTAGTTACTACTGTGGCATCAGTTCCAGATATTAGTTAGTCGGTTTAAGTCCTTTTAACTGTCCAACTTATGCTTTATATAGGCATTATAATCTAGTCATTAGCATCTATCAGAAATTAATAATAGTATCAATTACTGTTTTCTATTCGTCTTCAATTTTGTTTCCCTCCATTTTTGAGCTGCTAATTCTCGAATCTTCTTCATAAAGGTTCACGAAAGTAGTTATTAAATTCTCGAATTCCTTTTAATCCCTGATTTCAGCTATCAGCGGTATCAGAGTCAGGCGATTCTTGACATCAATGACGAAGGGACCTCGAGTTGATTGTGATCCCAATGGTGAGAATTCTTCCACTGAAGAGGGCGAATTACATGAAATAATGCAGAAATTGTTAGCAGAGGTTGGAACTAGCACAGATGAAGTTTCTAATTTGAAGAAATTGGACCAAGTGGTGGATGAAGTACAACAACATATGGGAACATCTGAGGAGAAATGATGAGAAAGAACTCCATTAAAACAAGAAGAAGGACCTTTCAGGTGGAAGGCTGCAGAGGGACGGAAGTCCAGTAAACTTCCCCACTCCCTCTTCTAATTTTCCTAGATGGTCAAGGATGGAGTTTCTGAAATTCTCAGGAGAAGACCTGAAATCTTGGTTGTTTAAAATAACATCAATTCTTCTCTATGGAGAAGGTACCATCAGATAAGAAGGTAGGCATAGCAGCTCTGCAGTTGGAAGGGGAAGCAATACAATGACATTTGTCATTTATGAGGTATAGACAAAATTTGCAACCTGCTACTCGGAATGAGCATATTATGACACTGGTTGAAGGGTTTGGGAATGATTTTGATAATCCCATGGAAGAACTCAAGAAGGTGAGGCGAGTGGGGAGTGTGAAAGAGTATCAGTTTATCTTTGAAAATGGTGGATCAGAGGAGTCATACCAGGTCTATCTTACCAACTCTTGGTTCTACAAGGAATGCATAGTGATTCATAGGAGGAGGTTAAGTCGAGAAGAAAGCAAACGGGTTATGTTTCTTCTGTGATAAAGGGTATGAGATCGATGAGATACCCTCTACTTGTTAGAGCTTGAAGAACAGGAAAAGGAGGAAGAGTTGGATCAAGAACAGGTCCAAAATGAGTTGGCAACTCTAGTTTGCTCTTATTTTTTTTCTTTTTCTTTCAGGTCAAACTCAAATCAGTTAGGAATAAATTCTCTTCTGATTATTTTATTTTCGATGTTGTCTCGCATCCCTGTCAAGTCAGTTGGGAATAAATTCCCTTCTGATTTTGTCGCGCACCTTGAATCAAAATTTCCTGATTCAAGACGTGTGAAGCCTCACGACTTACTAAAGAAAATAGAAAAAAATTTGCAAATGACATCGACTAGCGGATGGAACAAGCGTGGGATATTACCCCTTTAGTCTCTTTCAAATTTCAGTTGCACTGTTGAAATTTTTGGTGAAAAAATTGCCTTCTTAGCTCCGGACTTGAATGTTCTTCAACAGCATTAATAATAAACAATAACAATAACTTTATTTTATGTCTCGCGTACTTTGTTTGCAAGTTGTCCTTGTTTGATAAGTGAAGTTTGTGACTTAGAAATCTAAGATTTTGGATCCACAATTTCACTTGTTAAACATGCACATAATTTGAGTCTGTTGTGTAAAATACACTACATAAATTTTTTCAACTTTCTTTGTTTTCAAGCCAAGTCCAAATGTTTTTTTTTTTTTTTCGGAACATTAATTTACAAAAAAAGAAAAATTACGTTAGTGGACAATCTGCAAAAGTATTGCTAAGCAAATTAAAGGCGAAAGTAAAATTTAAAATTTTATGAGCTTTGAAATGTTAATTTAGCTCATAGCTCGTTTTAGTTACTATGATTCTAATTAAATATATATACATATTTAATAGTCAAAAATACATCTAAGCTAACTTTTTCGTGAGTTTCACGCCGTAATTATCTATTGTTTGATTTAAACTGTCGCTTCTTTTACTTCTTTTGTATTAAAATACACCTCGATATTTAGTTGGCCTACACACAACTACTTTTGAGTGGAAATAATATTTAACCAACTCAACATTTAGTACTCATCTCAATGAGTATATGTCTTAAACTCGTAAAATTTAAAGCTTATGAATTTTAAACTTGTCATTAAATACCTAAGTCATTTTAATTAACACATTCACAATTAAATATCTATATAAATTTATTAATATAAAAATAAAATCAAACCAAAAATTACTAAAATTATCTGAACCTGTACCCTGCTAATTAATTGCAAAACGGAAGAAATAGCTTTTCGGCAGCATTTGCATCTTAAAATTGACACAAGGAAAGTTGAAGCCAGCCACGTTTAGCTTTACTAATATAAATATAAAATCAAATAAAAAGTTACTACTAAATTTGTTTCATAACTAATACTCTGACTCCGGCCCCAGCTAATTGCGAGTCCAAACAAAAGAGCTTTTCAGCAGCATTTGCATGTTAAAATTGACACTAATTTAAGGTTGTAGCCAGCCACGTTTAATTACTTCTCTTTAGGTGATTAACTTTAATTAGCATTGATGCAACACGTACTTAACATGCTAAGCATCTAATCAGCTATAAATACACCCTTAAAGTCGACTACTCCACCATCACCAGCCCTTCAAATTAATCACTTCCAAAAATATATATTAAATTAGTTCTATTGTCATGGGGAAGATTTCACTTGTTGCAGCTCTTCTGTTGTGCTTGTTGGCATTTGCAAGTGCCAACACATGCATTGACAATACCGATAATCCACCAAGTTGCCAGGAGCAGATGCAGAGCCAGAGGCTCAACCACTGCAGGTAAAAACCAAGTTAAGTATGTCTGTATAATATTATTGCTTTAATAAGCTCCTCCATTTTACTGTATGTGATTATAGTTCCTATTTGAAAGGTCAAACGATTTTTTTGCCTGGGTGCACTTTTTTTGACTTAAATTATAATATTTCATATAGCTTCTTGAACTTGGAATTAAAAAAGATATACTACCTTACCGAGCTGGAGTATTGGTTTGTTATTAGCTAAGTTAGAGGATCCAGCTTATAAATTATTTAAGTTTAAGAGTTGTTTAAGTATTTAGCTTAATTTCTAACTATGTAAATTCTATTTTAAAAAAATCATAAATTTTATATCAGAATCATATTGAAAAAAATCCTTTTAATTCCCGTACTTCAAAGCTGGCCACATAAATTAAAGCGGAATCGAGGAAGTAGTGTCCATCTACCACTATAATGTTTTTACCAAAATAGACCAATAACACTTCTTCAATTCAATATAATATAGAACAAATATAAATTTGTGACATACTTCCTGAACAAATATAAATTTGTGACATACTATTCAAAAGTTAGCTCCTGAGGGGAGGGTTTTTCAAGACCATATAAGGAGACCCTACCGGTGTGGGACTCCAACACCCCCGCACTTGGGCCTAACTCAACCTCAAAAGCTAGCTCATGAGGAGAGGATTGCCTAAGACCATATAACGAGACCAAGAACCCTTTGATCTTAGGCTTAACTCAACCTCAAAAGCTAGCTCATGAGGGGAGGACTGCCCAAGACCATATAAGGAGACCCCACCGATGTGGAACTCCAACGCCCCCGCGGATTGCCCAAGACCATATAACAAGACTCAGAACCCTTTGATCTTGGGCCTAATTCAACATCAAAAGCTATCTCATGAGGGGAGCATTGCCCCAAACCACATAAGGAGACCCCACTGATGTCGGACTCCAACACCCCTCGCACGCCCAGGGCTGGACATCTGGAGCATGGACAATATAAGACGGGGGCCCAACATCGGAAACAATGAATTGGGTGGGCCTGGTTCTGATACCACGACAAGAATGGATCTTGGGCCTAACTTAACCTCAAAAGCTAGCTCATGAGGGGAGGATTGCCCAAGACCATGTAAGGAGACCAAGAACCTTTTGACCCACCGAATATGGGACTCCAACACTTCCTCCGTTTTAAAATAACTAAACTTTTTTTTAAAAATATCTATTTCAATTTAGTTGTCCCATTTATGAAATCAAAAGAATTTTACTATGTTCTTTCAATAATATCTCTGTATAATCTCAAATTTATCTTTTCAAATCATAATTAATAAGATTAATTTGGTTAAATAAATCCTTAATAAATCTTTTCTTTAGGAGAGTGACAAGTCAATAAGGGTCAAATATTTTAAAGGGCAAAATTCAGAAATAGCATACTTATCCCCTTAATTATGAGTTTCATAGCAACAGTTTCATAATTACATAATATAATAAGGTGTATTTTGTATTTTTGCAAACTGTTGCTACAAAAATATAAATACATATGATTTTTACTGCCCTTATGATCGATATGTATTTTGTATTTTTGCAAACTGTTGCTACAAAAATACAAATACATACAAATACATATGCTACAAAATGTAATTTGATAAAAGTGTTGTTATTTTTTGTAATTTAATAATTAAGTATGCTACTTTATGTATTTTTTCCTATTTTAAAACGGAGAAAGCAGAAAGTAACACCCTGCGATAAGCATAGTTCAGTAATTGTGACTTAATTTTTTTTAAAGTCCATTTATAATCATAAATCAAATTTGGACAATAAGCTGACAGTAACATCAAATTATGTGTAATGTTACTGATTTGCAGGATGTATCTTTCAAGAAACCTCCAATATTATGGCGATAAGCTGGGCATGGTAACAGATAATGATGAGATCAACCCACCAATAGAGGTTTGTCGCCAACACTGCTGCCAGGAATTGAGAGATATTGACACTCGATGTCGCTGCCCCGCTCTTTTGAGGATGGTGATGCAAGAGCCTGGCACCCAAGGCCAAGAGGCAGAGCCTATGTTAGGGAAGGCTCGTTATCTTCCCCGTATATGTAACATTCAGCCCACTCAGTGCGATTTCTAATTAGTATAAGCTGAGTATAAAAATGACGTTTAAGTACTATATGTAATAAACACACCATCATGTGTATGAAGCCAGAGTTAAATAATTTGCTTTGTCTTTGGTTTTATCTTATGGGATGCTTTAAAGTGTTATGTAACTGAAACTGATTCTTGGACAAGGCCTTTGTAAGAAGGTCAACAATCTGATCCTTTGAGGAGATGTGAGATATTCGAAGACCATCTTTTTGAACCAAATCTCTACCAAAATGAATGTCAATTTCCAGGTGCTTCATTTTGGAGTTCTTGAGTGAAGAACTGGATTTTGCCATGTGTATATGGTAGAGATGTTATCAAAGTATATTGTGGGAGGTGGAATCGAATAACCAAGTTCCTTCAAAAGAGATTTAACCCATTGAACCTGAGCAACTGTTGCAGCAACGGACCTATATTCAGCTTCAGTGGACGATCTAACAACTGTCTTTTGCTTTTTGGAACTCCAGCTGATCGGAACATGGCCAAAATATAAAAAGAACCCAGAGGTTGATGTTCTTTTCGATGGATCACCGTCCTAATCGGCATCAGAGAAATCATGAAACTTTAAAGGAGATTGTGGAGTAATTTGGAGGCCAAAGGCAATAGTAGATTTCAGATATCTAAGAAGGCACTTAAGAGCCAGCCAATGATGATGATTAGGACAATGCATGAACTGGGAGAGTTTGTTAACAATAAAGGCAATATCAGGCCTCTAAGATTTAAATATTGCAAACTTCCAACCAGTTGGCGGTAACAAGTGGGTTCAAGAGCGTCTTTGATGCAATGTGACTTGAGTAAAGAACATGTTGTGGCAATTGGACTTTACACTTCTTTAGCACCCTCCATGTTTGCATGCTGAAGATCTTTCTAACATAATGATGTTGAGAAAGGAAAATGCCTTTTGAAGTTTTATGAACATCAACACCAAGGAAAAAAGACAACTCATGGGGATCTTTTAATGAGAACTGGACTCCAAGGGATTGAATAAACCACTTGATGAAGGACGAGTTGTTACCTGAGATCATCCACATACACTAAGAAATATCAACCTGTAGTACCTTGACAATTTATGAAAAGAGAGTGATCACTTTATGATTGTCGAAGGACAAACTTCAAGTTAAATGACCGTATAACTTGGTACCACGCCCTCGGAGCTTGTTTGAGTCTGTAAAAAGCCTTGACTAATTTACAGACATGGTGTTGTTTGGTTGGATCAGTGAATCCAGGTGGTTGTTTCATGAACACCTGTTCTTCTAATGGACCATGTAAAAAAGCATTGTTCATATCCAATTGAATGAAAGGCCAGGAATGTGTAACAGCTAAAGTGAGAACCACACGAATTGTCACTGGCTTAACCACTGGGCTGAATGTCTCACCAAAATCAATTCCAGGTCTTTGGTTGTATCCCTTTGCAACCAACTGAGCCTTGTATTTTTGAATTAAATCATCTGCATTTCTTTTGACCCTATAAATTCACTTACAACCGACTAAACTCTGTTGACAATCAGGAGGAATAAGAATCCAAGTACCATTTTAAACTAATGCATTGAATTCATCAGACATTGCAGAGCTCCACTTAGGATGGGCCACAACTTGTGCAACTGTTGTTGGTTTCAGTACTTTCGGTAAAGGATGTTTTGTTACATGGTAGACAAATTTAGTTTTATAAATGTTATTCATAGAATGAGTGACCACAGGATGAGTGTTTTCCAGTGAAGAAAGAATGTTGTTTTGTGTAGGAAGAGAAGGATTCATTCTCGCATTTGAATGAGAAGGATTAGTGTTTTCCATTGAAGGAGAAGAATCACAAAGTAATGACTATTGTTCAACAGGAGGATTGGAAGACGAAGATGAAGTAGGAAAAGAATTAGACTAAAATGGGATTATAGTGTGAAAAGATTCACTAAAGGAAATAGCATACCAATTTGAATTAGATTTTGAATCTGAAGGAAGGGTTTGATATGGAAAACATTTTCAAGAAAGACAACATGACATGAGGTAATGTATTATTTAGATTTAAAGTCATAACATACATATGCACTTTGATGCAAAGAGTAACCAAGAAATATGTAGGGGACAGACTTGAGATCAAATTTGGAATTGGTATAAGGACGAAGGCATGGATAACAAAGGCAACCAAAGACATGCAAGGATTGATAATTGAGAGAGCAGTTAAAAAGATTTTGATAAGGAGAAGAAAACTGAAGAAGTGGTATGGGAAAACGATTAATAAGGTAGGTGACTGTTTTGAATGCAAAGGACCAAAATGAAGAATACAAGGAAGAGTTTTGCAGTAAT
Organism: Capsicum baccatum var. pendulum; assembly: GCA_030864225.1. Lineage (NCBI taxonomy): Eukaryota > Viridiplantae > Streptophyta > Magnoliopsida > Solanales > Solanaceae > Capsicum > Capsicum baccatum. Next base: position 140,282,244 of record CM061551.1, on the reverse strand, counting down.
GTAAGGACAGATTCAATAAGTGATGATGGCGACGTTCTGCAGCCCCATTATGTTGTAGGTTGTGAGGTGGTGTTTGCAAATGATTTATTCCACAAGATTGAAAATATTTTTTGAGTGTAACATATTCTCCACCCCCGTCGGTGTAAATCGATTTTATCTTGATATTAAAGTTATTTTCGACAAGTTTTTGAAATATTGGAAAGATAACATACACGTCTAACTTAGCCTTTAAAGAAAAAACCCAGATATATTTTGTGTAATTGTCCAAAAAGATAATATAATAACAGAATCCATCAATTGATTACACAGGAGCAGGACCCCGTAAATCAGAATATAATAACTCAAGAGGTCTACTGCTTGTTAGAGAAGAAATGCCAAAGGATTGACGATAACTTTTATTATATTGGAAAGGATTACAAAGAAACGTTTTACTAGAAGATGCTGGTAATTGAAACTTTGATAAAATGAAATTAAAGATCCTAGCATTGGGATGACCAAGACGTTGATGTCAGGACTCTGATGAAAGCAGAATGTTGAAGGAGACAAGATTATTTGAAACCGCAGAGGACATAAGCTTGTACAAGGGTTAACCAAGTGGGCCTTTGAACTGAATCTCCCCCATGGAATGATCCTTCATAAGAAAATAGTCAAAAAAGAACTCAATTGATACTTAGTTAGAATTACAAAACTTTGATATAGATATGAGGTTGGTTTTAATGGAGGGAACACACAAAATATTAGAAAGATGAAATTTTTTGGTAGGGAGAGAAATAGTACCAGAACCAACATGCGAGATGGACAAACCTGAGCCATCAGTTTGGTGTAGCTCATCACTACCATTATATGATGAATGAAGGAAAGATTGTCCAAGTCATTAGTGATATGATGAGATGCACCAGTTTCTAATAACTATTGCTGATCGGATCCTGAATTAGCATTAGATTAGTGTGCTTGAGGATTCTATGAAAACAAGTCCCTAAAAATAATCACATGCTTGATAATACCATTTTACATTATACCCTAAAAAGATCTGTGCTTTGAGGTTGCTGTTTTGGTGCAGAATTTTGAGGCTTATATGTGTAATACCTCATATTTTTCCAGCCTAAAGTAATGGTTAGTCATAAGTTGACGCTCTCATTTCTATCTCAGCCATATCTCATGCACTCACAGATCTGTTCAGTAGCCCACTACATTGGGATTCAGTCATACAGTTTATTTCAGTTATGCATGATAGCTTATAGCCTCAATTCCTTAGAAATTTCAACCTAATTAGACATTCGAGGACGAATGTTCCCAAGGAGGAGATATTGTAATACCCCATATTTTTCTAGCTTAAATTAGTTCCTAGAATATTAAGAAATAGCTTCCAAATTGAATAATATTTATTCTAATTGGAATTTTAAATATTGTAACTTTTTATTGTGTGGGAAATTGAATAAGCTTTTCATCGATACCAAATTCGCCTAAATCTGACACTCGGTGAAGGAGTTATGGCATTTTTAATTTGACAGTGTGTCATCTGGATTATCAGTGGGTCGTAGTGAAGGCACAATTCAAAATTGTCAATTTCAATGGACCTCCGCGATATTGATGCATTGCGGAGAGGTTCAAACTTTCGTTTGTCAACATCCAGTGAGACTCCGCAATTTCACCGCGTCGCGGAGGAGTCCCATTTCACATTTGTCAATTTCCAGCAAGCCTACGCGATAGTGGCGCATCATGCCAATGGACAAAATGGAATTACAAAGGGTCACCACGATAGCTCCACATCGCAGAGAAAGTCTAGTTTCCACTTGTCTTTTTCCAGTAAGCTACCGCGATTGTAGCGCGTCGTGGTGGCCAGCCAAATCGGAATTTTTGCTGCTTTTCTAGTATCGTTTAAAAACTCAAGGGGGTGTTTTGGTCCATTACCAAGCCCCCAAATTCATCCAAACACATGATTTAACCCTATTACAAGCCTTCTATGCTTATATTCATCAAAATTTCTCTCAACCAAAACCCTAAGCTTCATTATTCAACTTCAAGAATCCCCAAGATTCCATCATTATTCTCCCAAATCAGTTCAAGATTCAAAGTTTCCAATTCAAGAACACCAAGAATTATCATTCAAGAGCACAAATAGGATCTCAAAAGCAAGCTTTTTCATCTAGTTCATTACCCAAGGTATATGGGGATTGAACAAGAATAATTCTTTCATCCTTGTGCCCGAAACTTTATTTTAATTACAAATTTACTGCAATTTATGAGATTTTCCATGAAATTAAAGTTACAGTTTATACCCATTATCATTATTTGCAAGATTATGAGATTTCTCATGATTTAGAAGTTGAATTACATGATTATATTTATATTTCTATTCATTGTGAAGAAATTTTCCAGATTTTATGATGAATTATGAGTGTTTATATTATCAAGTATGAATTTTTTTGATGTTTTAACATGAGATTGATGCATGGGTCATTAATCCCCAATTTAAGATTGTTATTTCGATATTATTTATGTCATGAGCACCCTCAGATAATATTATTTACAGATTTTCATAAAGATTTGACCTTTTGGTCCTGAGCTAAGATAAAGAATCCACTTTGTTCAGATAACTTGAGAATTAAACAAAGAAAAGCATAATTGGTTTTCTTGAAAATCTTTGTGCTATTTTTGAAGTGGATTTCTTAATATTTTGAGCATAAGAATGAGAATAGTATTTAGCACCGAGTTGGGTGTGATTCCAAGGTCTCATGCCCCAGAACTACATGCCACCGTAGGATTAAAATATTCCCCACTTCTACGTGGATGACTAAAATTGCAATCACTAAGATAGAAGTTCTATTCCGATGGCAAGGGTAGAACAACCCTACCTAATAGGGGCTAGATGTGGTACTCCATGGATGCTCACATGGTGTATGTCGGTTAGAAGAACCTCCCAATAGATGTCCCCCACTCTTCAACAGTCTATTGATTTAAATATTTAAGATAAAATCATATGTTTTGAAAGTTATGGTTTTAAGATTTTAAGCCCTAAGATAAAGTATTTTCCAGATTTTAGAAAACTATATGTAAAGGCTCACTATTTTACTCAGACTATGCTTTACAGAAAGATAAGAGTTACAGATTTCAGTTTTTAGATTTCAGACTTAGAAGTGAGTCCTTTCTACACTTAGACAGTATGATTTAAAGACAGAGTATTAGCACATCTCTTATAACTAAATATTGTGGCTCACTAGATTTACAAGTATGATTTATTTGCCATGATTATTATTTTCAGTATTTTCGATGTTCCAGCTTATGTGAGTCATTTGCATTTAGCATGCATTATTTTATAAATTTTGATGATGAGATGATGTTTTACTTATGCATTTAACCCCTATATACTTAGTACATCCTCAAAATACTGATCCACATATATGTCTATGTGCTACATTGTCTTATAATGTAGGTACGAGTTGTAGCACGCATTCCATATTCAGACAACTTGCAGATTCCAACCAGAAGATGACGAGTCCTCCTATTTTGGGGACTTAAGTTAGATGTCATTTATGTATTTTATTCTCTTATGTATTGATTAGTGATAGTTGGAGTCACATTTCATCTATCTATAGACAGTATAGTAGAGGCTTCACAAATGTCAGTTAGAGTCAGTTATGTATTTTCAGTCCCTCTTTCAGATTTTATCAAAATTTAAAAGTTGTATTGATATTGTATTTTCCCCAGATTCCATCGTTATTATGTTTCCGCACAGTAAACTCAGTCATTTTATGTATATCATTCAATTGCTTATGAGTTATACTAGTACAAGGGTTAGCTTGGGATCGCTTGTGGTCCTAAGCACCGTGTGACGTCTCGGGACAGATTTTTGGGGCGTTATTAACTTGGTATCAGAGCATAAGGCTCCAGTGTCCTAGGGTGTCTATGAATCCATGTCTATTAGAGTCTTGCGGAACGGTACGAAGACGTCTATTCTTTTCTTTGAGAGGCTACGAGGCATTTAAGAAAAGTTTCTTTCCTTTCATACTCTAGATTGTACAAGAAATTTTTTCCTTCAGAAACTCCTGTCTACTCGAGTTGTTACCCCAAAATTTTTCACCTATGACTTATTCTCGAGATAACATGATCAATAAGTTTCAATTCCTCCCTAAATAATGCTCTCAAATTTGCTAGTAGAAGTTTCAAAAGTCACCCAAGGGGCTTGAGAGGAGCTCTTTATTGAGTTAAGTTCCTTGAGTTGAACGTCTGTGTTCTCACCCTCATGAGTTGTTCAGTTGAGACTGAATTAGATATGCATTCAGGTTCCTCATTATTCCTTCAGTACAGAAAGTACTCATGAGTGGTGATAGTATGAACCTAGACTGTTAAATATAGTGTGCATGTGAAGGATATTATGAACTTCAGTGTTATAATTTATATGTAGTAGAACCTTATTATAGTCATAGGTATGGGTATAGATGAGTAGTGACGAGAAAAAGTGAGAGTGTCAATTTATTGAAAGTATAGAGATAAACTTGTGTATGTTAACAGGTTGTATGAAGGTGATATGTTCTTGTGTGTTAGTTTAGTGGAAGGAAGAGAAGGAGTTATTATTTAAGGTAAATTATTATTTGTTTGAAGTGTGAAAAGGGTTATTGATGATAGTTATTGTGTTAGAAAAGTATTGGCTATTAATGAAGTGTTTGGTGGTTTAGTATCGTTAATTTAGGCTTCCCTTGAGGTTACAAAAAGGAGTTTAGCTGAAACTTATAGAATTGTGATGGTGATCTAGATACATAGAAGGGTAAATAGTAATGATGCATAGAAGGAGGAGGTGTTAATAGATTATGCTAAGATAGGCCATATGATTATGATCGATTATTGTTGTTATGAGATTCGAGTGAACTAGTGTTTCTTGACATTTTATTTCTTAGCTCCCAAGCAAGAATTGTATGTGAGGTTGGGTAGTTGAATTATGTTAGCACTAGACGTTAAGTTTGAATAGTTGATGGTCATCAAAGTGGATGTAATGATTTCTTTGTTAGTGATGCTAGTTGTATGGAAGTAATCTAGTAGGCTTGAACAATGTATGTAAGAGTTTGAGTTCAGTTATCTGTAATTAAGTATGATGTTGTATGTATGAAGAAGAAGTATGCCCAAGGTGATATGGGGTTGTATTATTTTCTAAGGTTATTACATGTTGTGTGTGATTAGTAGTACCGTTGAGTTCCTAAGTGGAAGGGGACTAGTTATATACATATATGATGTTCTTAATAGCTGAGTTAAGGAGTTATGGGTAGATGATGTTGAGCCTTTTTGGTATGATATTGATTCTCATGGTTTAGAAATACAAGTTTAGAGATGTGATATTCGTAAGCTATGACAAGAGTAGCTTGGTTTATTAAAGTTTGATGATATCCGTGTTAAGTTTTAAGATCTAAGTTTGACCCCTTGAACATTGAGCAAATAGAAATAAGAGTTGAAGCTCTAGATGGTGTGAACTCAGGATATGGTAATACTTATGAAGATTCTGAGTTAGTAAGAGTTCAAGATATTATGTGATGACAAGTGGGGCTATAGAAAAATAGAGTTGTATCTCGGAAGGAAGTATTAGAAGTGGGTTTTACACTTTCAGGAGTAGTCTTTCAAAGTAAATTTATTATTTGCATGTATTTTTGTGTTTTACATACTTAGAGTGATGGATTAAGCTAAGAGGGAGATGATAGAACGAGTACCAAAGTCAGACCTCTAGATGCTAGTACTGATGCCAATATAGTTTAGAACATCAGAAAGTGAGGATGTGGCTCAGACTATTCTTATTTCAATATTTATTTTTCATTTATCCCAATATCTACTCATGCCTTACGTGTCAGTTCCCTAACCATAGTTCATGTTCATGCGTATAATAGAGAGCCATGTACTCTCCCAGTTTCTAATATGAGGAGTTCCAGTTCACCCATTAGCCGGAATCACATTTCATAAGTTATGAACTCCAAATTTATGTCATGTAGCTGATGACTCATGTACTCGTGGTTTACAACATGTTCAGATCCAGTACTCCTACAATACTCTTAACGATCAGTCAAATTCAGATTTATATCATATACGTCCTCATTTTAGATCTCTTTAATGAATTCATGTCATAAATACTCTATTCCCCAAGCCTCAGTAAGGTGTCAAGTTATGCTTAGTATCCCTTTATGTTTAAGACCCTACATTTCACCAACCTTTCAGTGATCTTACCTCAGGTCAAGATAGTGATGATGAGCAATATTATGGATGGGAGATAGTAAATGTGTTATGTTTGGGAAGATTGTTGTAAGCTGGTTTTATGTAAGTCTATAAGTTTGAAAGAATTTTTAAGGTGAAGTTCATTTTCTTGTGTATGACTTGATTAGTTGAGAATATTTTATGTGTATCATCCTAAGAATTGAATACTGCATGGAAGTTGTTATTGATAGAGTTGTTAGAGAATATGAGAAAGATGCTCTTATGGGTAATTTTTTGGAAGTGCATATGTGGTTATGAAGATAGGCTTGAACGTTATGTTGGTGTATAAAAGGATAGGCGTGTGGTGCATTAATAAATTTTTAGTAAGAGGTTGAATTTAGTTATTAAGTGATAAGAAGAATCATCCTAGAGTGGGTCGTTGTGTGACAATGCTTGGGATATTGAATCCATGATTCAGACTAGTATTATGGTATTATGTGCAGTGCCTTGTGAATTCTGAGTTAGGCTTGACCTTCATGAGAGGATTCAGTTTTGTTTAGATTTTGTCGAAGGACTTATCAGTGCCCATGTGAGAATTATAAGTTGAAACAAGTGTATGGTATTTGAGAGCAATAGTATAGTAGAGGGAGTGTTTGGGAAGTGTTTCTAAATTTAAAAGTAAGAAGTTACATTGTTTAAGGCCTAGAAATTCTATCCTAGCTTATGATTTATGGGTCTATGTTCTATGCTATAGAGATGTAGCAATATTGTGATTTCTTATTCAGAGGTCTTGTTCGTATCATGCCCAAAATTCTTTACTCCCTAACAACATTAGGAATTTCTTAGATAAGAGTGTTGAAGAAGTACCTTATTTGGGTGTAAGCATTCAGTATGATTTAGTTCATAAGTATCCTGCGTATCATCTCAGTCTTTTCCTAGTATTCAAACTAAATCAGTATCATTCGAGGACAAATGTTTCCAAGAAGGAGATATTGTAATACCCCATATTTTTTCAGCCTAAAGTAATGGTTATTCATAAGTTGACGCTCTCGTTTCTATCTCAGCCATATAGCTACTTTCATGAAAGCTCATGCACTCACAGATCAGTTCAATAGCCCACTATTCAGTCATATAGTTTATCTCAGTTGTGCATGATAGCTTATAACCTTAGATTCCTCAGAAATTTTAGCCTAATTAGCCACATTTGAGGACGAAAGTTTCCAAGGGGGAGATATTGTAATACCTCATATTTCTCCTAGCTTAAATTCATTCCTAGAATGTTAAGGGATAGCTTCCAAATTGAATAATATTTATTCCATATGGAATTTTCAATATTTTGAATTTTCATTGTGTGGGAAATTGAATAAAATTTTCATCGATACCAAATTCGCCTAAATCCGGCACTCGGTGAAGGAGTTATGACATTTTTAAGTTGACAGTGTGTCACCTGGACTCTCAGCGCATCACGGTGAAGGAACAATTCATAATTGTCAATTCCAGTAGACCTCCATGATATTGACACATCGCGGAGAGGTCCAAACTTCCATTTGTCAACATCTATTGAGACTCCGTGATTTCACCGTATCACGGAGGAGTCCCTATAGACACCTAATTTTGTCCCTCCAAATATTGATTTTATCCATTTTTAGCTCCCCTTACCACGTATCCTCACCCATGTGATTATATCCCATAAAAATGCAAAAAATAACAACCCTATCCTAACCAACTTTACACCTCATCCTAACAACCTACCCCACCCCATACCCCTGCCCACCTACCCACATGACCCCCCTCTTCCTCACTTTTCTTAGACACAAAGCAAAAAAAAAGTAGGAGGCATATAATACAAATAATCAAAATTGAAGGGGGGACCACACTTAATAGAATATACACACCCTTATATATAGAAAGAGAGGAGAAACAATGGGGGGCTTCTTCTCTGAAAAAAACACTTCACCATAAACACAAACAGCCATAGACGATACTCAAAAAGCTGACCAAAAATTCCGCTTCACACACCACATTTTTCGATCTTTTTTTTAACACTTAGAGACACACATGAACACCACACACATAGTAAGCAAGAAAATAAGAGTATAAAGCCCGTTTGATGGAATCCGGTGACAGATTAAGGTAAACGATGGGAAACCCAACTTTTGGTTGAGCTCTTTTAAGCGACCGCAGCAACGGAATCAGTTTTCCTCATCATTCCGGCTGAATCAGTCTCAAAATTACAATGATCCCTTTATTTTTCTTTGATTGTCGGACAGGAGCTAGGCGAAATTCGATCGTTCCCGGCCGTTTTGGTCACTGTCAGCTCATCGGATCTCAGTTTCTATCATTTTTTGGTCCTTTCGCATATTGGAATTTCTGGTTTCATTTATTTTTGCATTAAGTCACCGGAATCGGGCCTTGGGGATTCGTTCGGTGTTGTTCCTATTTTGGGGTTTGGCTTTCCGTTGATCTCAATCAGTTTTGTGTTGCAAATTCTTCAATATCGGAGTTGGAGTTCGTCATCGTTGAGGTCCTGTTCGAATTTTTATAGTCCGGGCTTTCTTAACTTTATTATCAATGAAATCGATTCTTCAAAGGTCCATCTCCTAACTCTTTTTTTATTATATCGAAGTTGGTTAATATTGTGATTTTGTGATGTGGTTTTGAATATTTTGAGTAAATGTTAATTGTTGTTGTGGATATGAACGATTGGTATGCTTAAATGTTTGAATCTTCGTTGGGGTATGCGTTGTTGATTTCGGATTTTGAAAAGTGATTTGATAGTCGAATTGGTTTAATAATATGGTTAAAAATGGATTTGGGGGTGAGAATTGAATACTTGATATAATTGGTGATTTTTGATTAGTTTGATTTCATTGGTTGTTTAACTTGAAATGCATGTTTATTGAATTTGGTAGTATCATGATGCGTCGATTGGTTTAGACAAACATAGGTCGGGTAGACAAATGTTTAGAATTGGAGGCTTTGGTTGAATGTTGAAAATTCCATGGAATGTTTGAAATTTTGTTGAATAGTTTGATTTTTCTCACACTAAAAAGGTATTCATTTGGCTAGGGAATGCTTTGAGGGATTTGTATTGATTTATCCGAGGAATGCCCCGAAGTATCTTATACTTGGAAGATGTTTGTGGCGAAGGCCCGAGGAGTCGGGTGAAGCAATGGAGCATAGTTTAGGATTAGCCTAGAATAGAGTAGGTTTATATTTTCACATTTTTTTAATTTCAGGACAGTATAATTGAACTGAATACTAAATTTTCGATTATTTTATTTTGTTTTGCTTGATTGATTTGTTTTGCGTGCTTTGTGTGATTTATACATTCGTATTATAAAATCAGCTGATACGCTCTACCAAGCGACCGTGGTTGAACCACGGGATCAAGGGGTGCCTAACACCTTCCCCTCGGTCAACAGAATTTCTTAGCCAAAATCTCTGTTCGGAAACCAATTTTAAAGAGTCAAAATCATTTTGAAAAGGATTTCTAAAGGTGACTTGGCACACCGGATTATGCCAAGTGGTGACTCTGAGTTTAGAATGTAAATAAGTCTTTTTTCAAAACTACTTTCAATCTTTTGTCACATTAATACTAAAATCCTTTCAAACCTTAAAATCTAAATCTTTTTGTAGTTAAAAAAGGGGTGTGACAGATCTGGCGACTCCCCTGGAGATTGTTCAGAATTCGAGCTTATTTTTTAGAGTTATATTGGCTTAGTTTGACATTATAGGTGCATAAACGTGTTTGTGTGATTGTTTGTATTATTTTATCATTGTGGCGTGCTTACGTGCTCTTTGTTTACATTTTTTCTTATGTGTTACTGCTTTATATCTGGCATCATGTGCATAACCCGAGTCAATTCTTTCTGCAACAAGTTCTGCAGTACATGCTGTGTACACGACCTATAGTTGAGTCACCCTTATTTTAGGAGGGGGAGCCGTTGGCTGGTATGGAGTAGGTGGAAAGCAAAGCAGCCAGTATCGACCATACGCTCCCCCGAACAACCTTGTTAGTAAACCCCAACGTAGGTCAACCTTTAGGTCATGCTTATGTGCATCTTATTGAAACCTAGCGGGGCCCACTTGGTCCTTCTTAGGATCTCACCTCTAAAGCATCCTACGTGCTAAATGTTGCATCTCTAAGGGTAACGTGGTCATTTGATGGACCGATTTGGGGAACTCATGTGTTAGAAGTAAGGTGTATAGGCAAGAAAGTGTTGCAAAAAAAAGGAAAAAGAGACATGGCGAATAAAAAAAAGGTTTCGTAGTTTTTAGAGCTCTTTATGGCTTTTGTTTTCCACAATTCAAAAATTCAAAAAGATTTTTTTTTTTTTACTTTTTGCACTCATTTTTCTCAAAAATATAAAAAAGATTTTCCTTTTGTTCCTTTACCATGCATTCATAATTTGAAAATTTCAAAAAGATTTTTTTAATTGGAGCTTTTTATAAAGGAAAAATGCAAAAAGATGGTAGAAGTTTTGTACATTTCATATAACGAAAATACCAAAAAGATTTTTCTCTTTCATAGTTGTTGGTGTCAGTCTTATGTGAAGTGTCAAACTAAAAACTCAAAATTTTTTTATTTTTTTCATCTTCTGTTTGTGGTCGCGTCTCTTAAGTCAGGGTTCAGTCGGTTATTTAATCCTTAATTTTCCTATCTGGACGAACTACGCACCCCTGATTCTCCTCTCTCGGGAGTGAGATACGTAGGCAGCATATTGTTGGTTCGGGGATCTTATTTAAAAAACTAAAAAAAAAGAGATTTTCTTCACTCTTTATAGGAGTACAATCTTTAAAAGAAAACTATAAAAAAGATTTTTATTTTCATATGAAATTCAAAATTGAAAACCCAAAAACATTTTTCTCTGGTAATCATAGGTTTCATTTTGTATAGGGAGTTTAAACTTGAAAAATGCAAAAAAAAAAATTCGTCAATTCTTTTGACAATTTGTTATTTTCTTTTCTTTTTAAAGTTTCAAGAAAAAGAAAAAAGAAAGGAAAAGAATTAATTGGCTATTTTGGCAAGATTTCACGAACTACGCACACCTGATTCTCCTCTTTCGGGAGTGAGATACGTAGGAGCCCTTCTTGGGTTCGGTGACCTTTTCAAAAAGAAAATAAGAGGTTTTGAAGAAAAAAATGTTGAACTCTAACACATTTGTTGCCTCTTGTTCAGTTAGTTTAAGGTGATTGGTTTGTGGCATTTTGGTTGGTCCTCCATATTGCACCAAGTCACGGAAAAAGTTATGGCCAACAAGGATACCGAGTTTGTTGTCATTGATCAGATAGGGAGTTTGGGCGATGAGAATTTAGGAGCTAATGAAGAGATTCGGAAATTAAGGCACCAAATGATAGAAATGCATTGAGCTTGGGCTAATGGGTTGCCACCTCCTCTATTTTCTGCTAATAATCTGGAATATCTTTTTCGCTTGCCTTCAGTGTCAAATATCCAGTTTTCTATTTTTGTTGACATTCCACATGTGACAGGATCTACTTCGGGGTAGCAATATCCAAACACTTCCAATATTTATTTCCTCACTCCTCAACACAAAACTACCAGATACTTAGCTCCACCTGTTGTTCATACTTTTGCGGCGCTACCCTCGTCTAAAGCTCCTACTTTTAATGTCAATCCAACGATTGTGATTCCTCACTCTACAAGCGACCTTGTATTCAATATTTTTAGTGATCAGCATTATGCTTCCAAGCTCTACAGAATCTTTCCCAAAATCCATTATACTCTATTCCCCCACCTCCATATCTAGTATACAATGCACAACCCTATGGTCAATTCCCTTCTTACCAACTCTTCAGAGTCATCCTCAAACTCCACAAACATACCAAAGCCCTTCTAGGCCAAATTCGGTCCAAGCTAAATAATAAAATAAGGTAGAAGTCGAGGGATAGCTTTGCATCAATTGGAGAGTCGTATGCAAGTTTATTCTAGAGATTGGTACAACATGGTATGATCACTCCTCTCCTTGGGTATACTCCTGACCCACATTCAAGAAGTTTTGATCCTAATGTACGATGTGCATATCATTCTGATGTTCAGGGTCACAGTATTAAAGATTGTCAAGATTTGAAAAGAGAAATTGAAAAGATGATTCAAGATGGATCAATTATGGTGCAGAACATTGACAGTGAGGGAATCTTCAGTCATGTTGATAGGCAAACCAGTGGCTAAGTTGTCAGGCTGAGCAATTGAGGAGTCACCCCTCTCCCTACTAGGAAGAGGTTTGGTAATTTATTTTGTTTTCTTTTCTATTTTCTAAAGTATTTCAGGGTTGTAGTTCGGGATTTATATTGTTTTGTACCTTTGTCGTTTATGTTCAAACCCTCTATATTTTATTTCAAATAAATAGAGTGTCCCTTTTTCCCTTTGTGTTCAAATATATGTTGTTTGTTTGTTTTCTTCACATAGTACATTTTATGTTGATTCTAGTGATATGACATGCTAGCAAAATTTTTAGTCAGATCTTAAAATTCAATTTAACCATGAAACATTGAATCAGAGGTTTAAGTTAGTAAAAGAGAACATCTGAGGAAATAGGTAGAGTGCTGAGACATTTGGTGACAAGTTAAAGTCTTCTTTGAAAATTAAGGCATTTAATTTGAGAATCACAAGAATAACTTGATCATTAATTGAAAGACATGTCTCAATTAGGTCAAATAGTAGTTGCATGAACAAAATGAAAATCAGCTCCACAAAATCATGAGTCATTCGATGTGAGTAATGTACAACAAAGGTGGAGTTTGTGGAAGAATTAGTGATGCACAGACTCAGTCAAAGTTAATGTTGTAAGAGATGTCACAATGATCTTCATCTTTCACTTTCACTTGCATGCTATGTACCAGTATTTTCAAGGATTGATATGACGAAGGCATTTTATTCTGTTATCCAAACATTGTGTCATTCTTTGTTTACCCCATTTGAGCTTTAGTCCTATTTTCTTTCATACCCTTCTTTTGTAATCAAGATAGAGTCAGTAAAATTCGAAAGAAAAGTGTCAAAAAAATAATAGAGTAAAAAAAAGTTTAAAAAAAAAAAGAAGAAAAAAAATATGTCCAAAAAAAAGAAAAAAAGTGTCAAGATAAATAGAGTCATAAAAATCCAAAAAGAAAAGAGTGTCAATAAAAGAAAAAGAATCAAAAGTCTAAATCATGCAAAACAAGTTTCCCGAACTATGCGTGACCTGATTCTCCTCTCTCGGTGGGGAGATACGTAGGCTGCCCTACTCTGGGCTCAGTCCAACCAAATAAATAATTTAGAATTTTCCAGTCAAAAGAAACTGGGGCATGAGTTAATCCTCATTATTTGAGTCGATTCCAAAAGTTGTAAGTCATACACCACTTCAAGTGTCGTGTGGGCATCATGTAATCCCTTCTTTCTAACTTTATCCAAAAGCCAAGTTACAACTAAAGAAAAACCTTCAGATCAATCTTTGAGAATGCTAAGGCTAAGCATGCAATAGATGTGATGACACATTTTGGGAACTACTTGTCTTCCTCAGCATAAGGAATTAGGACAGAAATGAAAATGAAAGAGTCTTATCAGTGAAAACCCTCACGGGAACTGTAAGACGATGGTGAGTTGAGACAAAAAATGAGAGAGTCTTATTGGTGAAAATCCTCACTGGTACCGTAAGACTATTGTGAATTGAGAGAAATGAAAATTAGAGAATCTCATTGGTGAAAAAACCTCACGGATACCATAAGGCAATGTTGAGCTGAGAGAAAGAAAATGAGAGAGGCTTGTTGGCAAAAACCCTTCAAGGTGTCACTAGACGAATGAGGTCTCTGAATGAAATTGACCCAAGGAAGTAACTCAATTTCAGGATCATTAGCTCAACAACAATTGGTGAAAGTTGGGATGAAAGATCAGGCAGCTTAATCCAAATGCATGGCATAATCATTAGAGTTGATTGTCATTTTAGATAAATTTTCTATTTCTTTGCTTCAAATGGGGACATTCATTGTCTTTTATTTCTTATCTTTATCTTTATCTTTATTTTTATTTTTATTTTCTTGAGTCAGTTATCCAAATAAAAAAAATCATTGTCATTTTTCTCGTGTCTTTGAGTTAAGTCCATGACAAAATAAGTGAGAAAAGATTTCAAAACTGGCTACAAGCTTCTTCAATTGCACAAAGCAAGACAAAGTCAGCATATGAAGAGACATGATTGTGAGCCGAATAAGGCATGCACAAAGTTTTGTCAACAGACAAGTCAGGGAACTTATGAAAATACCAGGGTTCAAAGGGTCTATCTGAGAAGCATGGCAAAGCAGAGATACTGTGTTTGTTTCAGTCACTCTTAATAATCTGAGTTCGGGTCAATGATTCAATAAGTCAATGATATATGCTAATGGTTGGAAGCATGGTTAAAAGTGATGGGGGCAAGAGCGATCGTCGCGAAAGATATAGCCATAAAATAGCCACCATGTTTTAAACTCACAAGTTTTCTTTAATGAAAAAGGAAATATATTACCTTCAAAGCAGGGACTTCAGAGTATAAACATCAAGAGCTGTAATGCCTCACTTTTACAAATTCAGGAAGCAATATTACTGCACAGGTTTGATAATAAAATCATGGTAAAAATTCATCATCCTATATCCCTCGGAGACACACATGTCCAGGGATTTCAGTTTTCATTTGCTAGGTGATACACTTCTTAAATTGAACCTTCACTCCTAGGAGACGTACCTTCTAGTCGAGTCATTCCCCTTGACTCTTAGAAGACGTACCTTTTAGTCGAGTCATTTCGCTTGATTTCTATAAGACGTACCTTTTAGTCGAGTCATCCCTTTGACTCTTAGAAGACGTACCTTTTAGTCGAGTCATTTCCCTTGATTCCTATAAGACGTACCTTTTTGTCGAGTCATCCCACTTTGATTCTTATAAGACATACCTTTTAGTCAAGTGATCCCCCTTGATTCCTATAAGACGTACCTTTTAGTCGAGTTATCTCATTTGATTCCTATAAGACGTACCTTTTAATCGAGTCGTTTCTTTGATTTTTATAAGACGTACCTTTTAGTCAAGTCATTCCCCTTGACCCCTATAAGACGTACCTTTTAGTCGAGTCATTCCTCTTGAAACCTAGAAGACATACCTTTTAGTCGAGTTGTTCCTTTGATTCCTATAAGACGTACCTTTTAGTCGAGTCATTCCCCTTGACCCTTAGAAGACATATCTTTTAGTTGAGTCATTCCCCTTGACCCCTATAAGACATACCTTTTAGTCGAGTCATCTCCCTTGATTCCTATAAGACATAACTTTTAGTCGAGTCATTCCCCTTGACCCCTAGAAGACATACCTTTTAGTCAAGTCATTCCCTTGATTCCTATAAGACGTACCTTTTAGTCGAGTCATTTCCTTTGATTCCTATAAGACAACCTTTAGTTGAGTCATCTCCTTTGATTCCTATAAGACATACCTTTTAGTTGAATCACTCAAATTAAATCATAGAAGATGCATTTCTTTGTGTGGGATAATTTTTTTTTTTAGTTTTGATGTGATTTTAGGAGCCCGCCTGAAGAATAGGGCGAATACATGGAAAGTCAAGCAACAAGGTGAAGCAGTTGAAAAGCAAGCAACAAGAGGAAGAAAATTAAATGTCAATAGTTAAGAAATGGCAAGTCAATAACCCGCCTGAAGAATAGGGTGAAGAAATGGAAAGGCAAGCAACAAGTTGAAGAAATTGCAAGTCAGGAGCCCGCCTGAAGAACAGGGTGATGAAGTAGCAAGTCAGGAGTCAAGGAAATCTGCATAGATAGTGTTTTGAAATTTCATTTATGTTTTAACTTGTAATGTTCATTTCTGATGTAATAACAGAGCTGCGGACCGAAACCTCGACGGGACCTCACTCGACTCTCCAACTCGGTTGTCATTCTTCCTTTTATTTCTTCCTTTGAATAATTGTCGGGTCAAAATTCTGTTCGTTGTCTACTTCTTTGTCCCTCCCAACGTTGATTTTATCCATTTTTAGCTCACCTTACCACGTTCCCTCATCCATGTGATTATATCCCATAAAAATACAAAAAATAACAACTCTATCCTAACTAAATTTACACCTCATCCTAACAACCTACCCCACCTCATACCCCTACCCACCTACCCACATGACCCCCCTACTCCTCACCTTTCTTGGACACAAAGCAATAAAAAAAGAGTAGGCATATAATACAAATAATCAAAATAAAAGGGGGGACCATACTTAATAGAATATACACACCCTTATATATAGAAAGAGAGGAGAAACAGTGAGGGGTCTTCTTCTCTGAAAAAAACTTCACCATAAACACAAACGGCAATAAATGATACTCAAAAAGCTGACCAAAAATTTCTCTTCACACACCATATTTTTCGATCTATTCTTTAACACTTAGAGACACACATGAACACCACACACAGAGTAAGTGAGAAAATGAGAGTATGAAGCCCATTTGATGGAATCCGGCGAAAGAATAAGGTAAACGATGGGCAACCCAGCTTCTGGTCGAGCTCTTTCCGGCAACCGCTGCGACGGAATCAGTTTTCCTCATCAATCCGGCTAAAATTGTCTAAAAATTACAAATATCCCTTTATTTTTCTTCGATTGTCGAACAGGATCTAGGAGGAATCCGACCGTTCCAGGTCGTTTTGGTCACTATCATCTCACTGGATCTTAGTTTCTATCATTTTTTGGTCCTATCGCATATTGGAATTTCTAGTTTTATTTATTTTTACATTCCGTCATCGAAATCGGGCCTTGGGGATTCGTTGGGTGTTGTTTCTATTTTGGGGTTTGGCTTTTCGTTGATCTCGATCAGTTTTGTGTTGCAAATTCTTCAATATCAGAGTTGGAGTTCGTCATCGTTGAGGCCCTATTAGAAATTTTATAGTCCGGTCTTTCTTAACACTATTATCAACAAAATCGATTCTTCAAAGGTCCATCTCCTAACTCTTTTTTTATTATATCAAAGTTGGTTAATATCGTGATTTTGTGGTGTGGTTTTGAATATTTTGAGCAAATGTTAATTATTGTTGTGGATATGAATGATTGGTATGCTTTAATGTTTGAATCTTCGTTGGGGTATGCGTTGTTGATTTCGGATTTTGAAAAGTGATTTGATAGCCGAATTGGTTTAATAATATGGTTAAAAATGGATTTGGGGGTGAGAATTGAATACTTGATATAATTGGTAATTTTTGATTAGTTTGATTTCATTGGTTGTTTAACTTGAAATGAATGTTTATTGAATTTGGTAGTATCATAATGCGTCGATTGGTTTAGACAAACATAGGTCGGGTAGACAAATGTTTAGAATTGGAGGCTTTGGTTGAATGTTGAAAATTCCATGGAATGTTTGAAATTTTGTTAAAGAATCCACTTTTTTCAGACAACTTGAGATTTAAAGAAAGAAAAACATAATTGTTTTTCTTGAAAACCCTTGTGCTATTTTTGATGTAGATTTCTTAAGATTTTGAGCATAAGAATGGGAGTAGTATTTAGCATCAAGTTGGGTGTGATTCCAAGGTCTCATGCCCCAGAACTACGTGCCACCATAGGATTAAGATTTTCTCACTTCTATGTGGATGACTAAGATTGTGATCACTAAGTGTAATGCCCCGAATTTGGTACCCAAAATGCTACATGGTGCTCAAGACCCCGAAGGACCACAAGCTAACTCATGACTGATATCTGTACTTGTATACTGCACAAAATACTTTATAATGCGGAAACATGAACTGAAAGGCCATAAGGTTCCAAACTAATAAAATATAACATCTGGGTGGGGTATGAAATACCCAAAACAACTGAAATAAACTGATTGGACATGATAGTTTGAAAAGCCTCGAAATGACTAAACTGTCTGAATAGGGAGTTGATGGGACATGTCTCTAACTAACTCCAACTAATAAACTAATTAATGAGATAAATAAGAAATGATAATGTCCTCAAAGGATGAGGACTCACTGCTAACTCTGTCTGCAGATAACTGGAATCTACTAATGCTCTGAAGCTTGTGTCTCTGAACCTATGGTATAAGACACCATAGCATAAATGCGTCAGTACTTTGAATGTACTGGTATGCATGTGAGGTAGACTGAATGCATGGGGTTTTATATGCATGAACAATACTAACTGGCTGACTAACGTGAATGTGAGAATGTATGTATAAATACATAATAACTATAAGTGAGATCGTGGAAACATGATTACTGAGTCTGAATACTGATAACATGAGTTTACTGATATATTTGATAGCATGGGTGACTGTATCTGACATTCCTGAACCTGATGGAACTAGTTGAGTTCCATACTAGATCTGAGTTAACTGTATCTGACAATCCTGAAATCTGAAGAACTATCTGAGTTCTTTTACTGAGACTGATTCTAAAACTGTGGGAGATAGTTATCTAACAGATATGCCCCTAATATGCCATTATGGCTGAGTTGGGGTCCAATCTGTAACCCCAATTAGAAGGGTGTCAATACTGCGCCACTGGTAAGGACAAGTTATGGGTGACCCTCATTTGATAGTGTCCCCTAAAAGAGAACAGTGGGACCCTCACCTGATAGTGTTTATCCACCTCATCAACCCTCATCGGACAGTGTTGATGTCTCAACCTATACTGGCTATATAGTTCTAGAATTCAAGGGTGACTTCTAAGAATCACCCCCTCATCTGACAGTATGTGTCCCCATCCTTGGGTTCACTCGGTTCTAATTCCTACTCCCGTCTGATTAGACTCTGAACATGATTAACTGAACTGTACATCGATTGGGTTTGCTGAATTCCGTTACTGACGAAATACTACTGATATTTGATAACTGAATGAGTTCATAAGTTTATTGAGAGTACTGAGATTTCCTGAGTCACATTACTAACTAAATTCTACTAAATGTGTCTTGAATGAGAGTATCGTGAAAACATGACATGGATCTAGGCACACAGCTAATCTTTCGGGTACAGGTAGCCCCAGGACTCGATGGAAAGAAATTGACAAAGCATGACTTTTTTGAACACATAATTAACATCATAATCCATAATTCATTTATTGAAGTATTTCATCAAACATGTGATATGCATAAACTTGTACATACATGGGGATTTCGTAATATCATACTAGTTAGGAAATTTTTCTTCGTATAGGCATTTAATCAAACACATTGTAGGCATAGTACATGTAGATAACATTATACAACAATTAAAAATCATGGTTCATCTCCAATTTAACCATTCAAGGGTTTAATCATGGATTCATATGAGGCTACACCTATAATAATAAGTTTCCCCTTAAGATTTTACCCTTAAAACATGGAGTAGAATTCAATTGGTCATTATCAACATGAACAAAATAAACCCAACATGGAATTCATACAGATTTATATACTTGAACTTTGAAAAGAGATTCTTGGGCTTTATGGACAAAAGGAGTCCATGAATGAACACTACGCATACCTGGTAGTGAGTTTCTTGAAGTTCTTGAACTTGAAGAATTGGAATCTCTTAGTTCATAAAGAAGATTTGGATTTTGTTTCTTGAGGATTGCTCTTAGGGAGAAAACCCTAATTTTAATGTTGTAGAAGAATAATAAATTTAAGATCATTGGTCGAAATTACTAGGTATATAAATGGGTGGTAAAATACCAAAAAAGCCCCTTTAAAATGGCTTAAAAATAACTGAATGGGACCTGCGATGGCTCGTGTGATGGTCCATCACTGGCTCGACGATCCATCATTTCGACCATCGTGGGTGGAACAAGAAAAGTATTCACTGCCTAGGTGCGACAGCTTGGGCGACGGTCCGTCAACCTGTCCGTTGCACCATATCTAGAAGGTTGCCTCACTGCCTTGGCTACGATAGTCAAGGCAACGGTCTGTCAACCTGTCCGTCACACCTTATCCAGAAGGTTGTCCTACTGCCTTGGCTGCGATGGTCTAGGAGACGATCCGTCTCTAGATTGACGGTCCATCAACCTGGCCGTCGCAGCTGGGCAATTCTGACTGCTCTGAGTAAAACTTCTATAACTTTTTACTCCAATATCGAATTTGGATGAAATTGGTATTGTTGGAAATCTAATTTAATTTTCCACATGATAAAAAGTGAAAATATTAAAAATTCCACATGTATAAAAATAGATTCATATTTCAAAGTAAGTTTCTAGCATTTTTGGGATGATTTTAAGCTAGGTAAAAGTGTGGGGTACTACACTAAGATAGAAGTTCTATTCTGATGGCAAGGGTAGAACAGTCCTACCTAATGGGGGCTAGACATGGGACTCCATGGATGCTCACATGGTGTATGTCGGTTAGAAGAACCTCCCAACAGATGTCCCCCACTCTTCAACAGTCTATTGATTTAAAGATTTAAGATAAAAGAATATGTTTTGAAAGTTATGGTTTTATGATTTTAAGCCCTAAGATAAAGTATTTTCCAGATTTTAGAAAACTATGTGCAGAGGCCCATCGTTTTACTCAGACTATGCTTTACAGAAAGATAAGAGTTATAGATTTCAGTTTTCAAATTTTAGACTTAGAAGTGAGTCTTTTCTACTCTTAGACAACATGATTTAAAAAAAGAGTATTAGCACAACTTTTAGAACTAAATGTTATGGCTCACTAGATTTACAAGTATGATTTGTTTCTCATGATTATTATTTTCAGTATTTCAGATATTCCAACTTATGTGAGTCATTTACATTTAGCATGCATTGTTTTACAAATTTTAATGATGAGATGATGTTTAACTTATGCTTTTAACCCCCATATACTCAGTACATCCTCAAAGTACTGATCCACATATATGTCTATGTGCTATATTGTCTCATAATGTAGGTACGAGTTGTAGCATGCATACCATATTTAGACATCTTGCAGATTCCAACTAGAAGATGACGAGCCTCCTATTTCAGGAGCTTAAGTTAGATGTTTTTTATGTATTTTATTCTCTTATGTATTGAGTAGTGATAGTTGAGTCACGTTTCAGCTATCTATAGTCAGTATAGTAGAGGCTTCACAGATGTCAGTTAGAGTCAGTTATGTATTTTCATTCCCTCTTTCAGACTTTATCAAAATGTAAAAGTTGTATTGATATTGTATTTTTCCCAGATTTTATCGTTATTATGTTTCTGCACAATAAACTCAGTCATTTTATGCATATTATTTAGTTGCTTATGAGTTATGCCAGTAGAAGGGTTAGCTTGGATCACTTGTGGTCCTAAGCACCATGTGACGTCTTGGGATAGATTTTTGAGGCGTTACAATATAATGAGGAGTTCACTGGAAAACCAATATTAGCATTTTCATATTGAAAATACTGGTTCTTTCCTGAATTACCTTGTTTTTGCTGATGCAAAAATCTAGTATTTATACCCTTGCACACATGATTTATTGAGATAGGAGTGGTGTCAAATACGGGATCTATTTATTTCAAATATAATTCATGAGCCAATAACTTGTCTTGGAGCTTATCAAATGATATGATGGTGTCTAGCATGAATAGCTGCAGCAATATCTCAAAATTGAAAGCCAACACCACTAAGAACGTGAACCACAAGATCTACATCAGTAACAGGACTTTCGCATAAGGAGAGTTCCTCGGTAATTGATTTTATAAGCTGTAGAATTCTGTAGCTAGACATGAATCACTCTTTGCTCTAGAGAGTTTGTCATGCAAAGATAAAATCCGCGTAGCTGGCTTGTTTACAAATGCCACTTGTAACTTGGTCCATGCTTCCACTGAGGTTTTGGTATCTGCGATAGTATTCATTATAGAAAAGGATATAGAAGCAATTATGGCTGTCAAAATTAACTAATCTTGATGCTCCAAAAAATCATAATTCGGATTAGAGACCTGTTGACCATCTTTATCAATGGTGGTTGGAGGTTATTTGCTGACACCAGTGGCATAAATGATAAGATTGTGACCATGAAGTAAAGGAGTAATTTGGACTCTCCAAGTGGGGTAGTTTTAAGAATTGAGTTTCAATAGAAGTTGAGATCCATTGACGGAAATCAAAGTTTTTCCAGAAAAATGGCAAGATTATTATGCTAGAGGATGCCATGAGAAAGAAAAAAAACCATCAGTTGTTCAGAAACAAGTTGGATCACTGCTCTAATATGATGATAGGCGAATTTACACGCCTATAGTGCTATATTTTACCCATATTTTAGCTAAGTTTTGAGGACAAATTATATAATTCATGCACTTTTAGTCCTTTTTCCTGTAAGTGAGCTAACGAACATGATTAGCAAGTTTTCAGGTATAAATGATGCAGAATTCAGCATTTTATGGATAACTTGACGCCAAAGAAAGCTTCACGAAAGGAGGAAAGCAAATCTTGGATGCCAAGGACCAAAAGTGGCGCATGAAAAATCTGTCCCGGGCAAAAACAACAATTCTGAAGATTTTGGGGACGAGCAGTAACCTATTAGGATTAGGATAATAATGCAGTAATTTATTAGGATTAGGATAATGATACATTAACCTAGTAGGATTGGGTTAAGTAATTTATTAGCTTAGTAGGAATAGGATATGGGTATTATAAATACCCTATTTTGCTAGAGATTTTTAATTCATTCCGCCATTCCTCACAACTCCCCCATTCCATCAATTCCCATCCATCCACCATCCATCCATCCATCAAAACAATTCTTTTTAATTCTTATTATTTTCTATTCATCTATTCAGTTCTTAATTTCCGCAACAAGAGAAACGTTACTTTGCTAGGAATTCACGCCTAACGCCTACCACACTACTACTACACAAAATCTTTATTGTGGTATAATAACAATGTCAATTGTGATTTCCTTCGCATTCATGGGTAACTAAACTTCTCTGTTGGGGTTATGGAAGCCATATGAGATACTATCTATTGCTATGAGTTTGTGAGTTCGTGACACGTATGCTGCTTATATCATTATTCTCTTCATCTTAATGCAAATTCTTATGGCTGCAGACGCATTGAATAACGCCAGTATAACATTTAACTTGTTTGAAAGAAAGGTTATCTGTCTGGAAAAGAGATAATGTCAAGGTAGTAGGGTCCCATCCCCTATTAAAAAGTTAGTGCCGTAACTGGATTAACCTCTTGGAGAATTCGTACCGTTAGACACGCTTTAAGCTCGAAAGAGTTAAAGTGAAATAATAATCGAATAGATCGAAAGACACCTGTATTTACCATCGAATACAATTCTCTATAAGCACATGCATGTCGGAATTCAACACACTCATAGCCAATAGAGACGTATAACTCAGAAGGTGGACATAACTCCAACTTCTCAATTCTCATTGTTTACAACTTAATAACTATTCTTTCTTTTTACGTTGCTATTTTCAATTTTTACTTTAATATTTTGGTTACACATTACAATCCCCCCTTTTTTCG
The DNA here is from genome assembly GCA_030864225.1 of Capsicum baccatum var. pendulum. Taxonomy (NCBI): domain Eukaryota; kingdom Viridiplantae; phylum Streptophyta; class Magnoliopsida; order Solanales; family Solanaceae; genus Capsicum; species Capsicum baccatum. Next base: position 140,258,689 of record CM061551.1, on the reverse strand, counting down.
AGACTTGCACTAAAAGTCTAGTAATCGTTGCTTACTTGTTGACCAAGCTATTCCCTGTGGGATCGATACCCAACCCAGTTGGGTTCTATATTTGCTAGCGACCGCTTTACACTCTTACGAGAGCTGTAGATTGAGCGTTATCAAAAATTGGCGCCGTTGCCGGGGAATACGAGTGTCAACTAAGTTTGTGATAGTTATTAGACCCTTTGGTCAAAGATTCTCGTACTTTTACTTTTAGTTGTTGTTTTTGTTCTATTCAGGTTTCGTTGACAGAATGGATGCACAACGTGAAATTGAAAGGATAACTGCTCAAGTGCATCAACAGAATATTGATAACCCAGGCCGTGCAACAAATCCTGATGATGAGGACCTGGGCGATGAGGAGCTACTAAACCCACGGCATACTGCTGAGATGGCGGCACCCATGCAGAGGAGAGATCGTCAAGCGCAATTGAGGCCTGATCGCCAAGCTGTGCAGATTCCTTTTGATGACGATTTGGATGAAGCTGGTGCCACATGAGCCATTATTCTGCCACCCTTGGCACCTGGAGCAAAGTTCAATATCACTAGCACAATGATTCAACTATTACAGCTTAAGGGATTATTTGGTGGACTTGTGGGTGATGATCCGAATATGCATCTAGTCAACTTTATTTCTATATGCAAGTCATTCGACAATCCTGGCGTTGGACAGAATGCAATTCGACTGCGCTTATTTCCATTGTCTCTATCTGGGGAGGCAACTCTATGGTTGAATAGGCTGACTCCGGATTCTATTACAAATTGGAGGCAATTGAAAGACGCTTTCCTAGAAAGATTCTTTCCGCCACCCAAAAGAGCACAGTTGAGAGATGAGATCACAAATTTTCGGCAGCTTCCAACTGAAGCCCTCCACGAAACATGGGAGATGTTCAAGACAAAGCTTATGTGGTGCCCAAATCACCATATGACCAATGTCCACTTGATGGAGATATTATACAGATCTTTGAATTCGGTGACTAAGCCAGTGGTAGATAATGCAGCAGGTGGATCATTTATGGACCTCACCTTTGTGCAGGCAAGCAATATGCTAGATCGAATGACAAAGCAAAGTAGAGCTTGGTATACCTGGGATTCTGAGGTAGCAAGCTTTACTGTATCTTTTGGCATGACTGCAGAGCAGAGGCGAAGACAAGAGGATCGTGACCAAGACATGGCTCACATAAAAATGCAAGTGGATCTTCTTACAAAGCATTTATTACCAGGGAAGACCGAAAAAGTCAAAGCTATTGCGTCGAAAGGAAGAGATGAATCTGATTCGGAAGAAGAGGCCAACTACTTGAACAATCAGGGGGGTTTCCGAGGCAATGCACAAGGAAACCAAGGTCGAAACTATTATGATAATTCAGGATATAAGGACCGTGATCAAGGTAGTTGGAAGGATAAGACTGACAGGAGTGGTTTGTATATTCCTCCTGGAAGACGTGACGCCGCTGCATCTAGTTCTGGAAATATGTCAATGGAAGATATGATGACTAAACTATTGAAAGGAGTAGAGGCAACTAATACGAGAGTGAATGAGGTGAAGAAGGACTTGTCCTCAATGAAGCAATTGGTTGACTCCCATTCCACTTCAATAAAACAGCTGGAGCAACAATTGAGTCAATTATCTGCGGCATTCAATCAAAGAAAGGCTGGTACTTTACCTAGCAACACTGTGCAAAATCCAAGGAACGATGTATCATGCATGGCTATTACTACCAGGAGTGGTAAGGTGCTGGAAAATTCATTCCAAAGCAAGCAAGTGGCCAAAAATAAAGAAGATAAGGACGCCATAGACAATGACCAAGACGTCCATGACGTCACCCCTAGTGGTTTGCAGCCTGAAAAGACCAAAATTCAAAAGCAAGAGGAGAAGAAAGCCGTGGAGAAAACAATTCCATATCCACCACCACCTTTTCCTCAAAAATTGAAGAAGATTACGGATGATACAAAGTTCAGCAAATTCATGACGATGTTAAAGCAGCTGACCATTAATGTTCCGTTGGTAGAGGCACTAGAGCAAATGCCTGGGTACGCAAAATTCATGAAAGACCTTTTAACAAAGAAGCGGGCGGTAAGCTATGAGCCGGCAGATAATGTTCACCATTGCAGTGCAATCGCTACAAGATCGCTAGTTCAGAAAAAGGCCGACCCTGGTGCCTTCACTATTCCTTGCACTGTTGGCTCTTTGAACTTTTCCAAGGCATTGTGCGATCTAGGTGCTAGCATCAATTTGATGCCACTATCCGTCTACAGGAAGTTGGGGTTAGACGATCCGACACCAACCAATATGAGGCTCGTGATGGCTGATCGGTCGGTAAAATGACCTGTGGGTATCTTGAATGATGTGTTGGTGAAGGTTTCTTCATTCATCTTTCCTGCAGACTTCATTATTCTGGATTGCGAGGTGGATTCTGAAGTTCCCATAATCTTGGGACGTCCTTTCCTTGCAATAGGAAGTGTGCTTATTGATATGAGAGCTAATGAGCTTTTGTTTCGGTTAAATGACGTAGTGGTCCGCTTTGATATATGCAAAGCAATGAAGCAGCCCAACGATATGGATGTGTTCTCTGTAGCTTATAAGGATAAGAAAGCATTATCTGTAAAGAAACAGCTTACTGTTGAGCCATTGTCTGCTGCGCTACTGAATGTTGAGCATGAGGATGACGAAGATTATGAAGAAACTATGTGTGCTCTAACAGGAATAGGGTCCTATTCTCATACTCCTAAACAGTTGGACCTTGATCTTACAAATCAACCTTCACAAACAGCGAAGACTTCCATTGTAGAGCCACCAATGCTAGAATCGAAAGAGCTCCCCAATTACCTAAGGTATACGTTCTTGGGATATGGAAATACACTTTCGGAGAGTGTTGCGGATGATTTAAGTGAACAGCATGTAGAGGCTCTCATCTCTGCTCTGATGAGGTACAAGAGAGCTATGGGTAGGAAGATTGATAATATAATTGGTATCTCCCCTGAGGTATGTATGCACAAGAGTCATATCGAAGAAGATTGCATGCCTACAAGTAAGTATCAGCGTCGTCTGAATCCATTCAGAAAACGATGCCCCATCTATCTCGATGAAGACTAAGTAATCGAGATAGCTATGTCGTGCCGCGACAATAAATCAAGAGCTTGGTGGGAGGCAACCCATCATTTTTAAATGTTCTTGTTGTTTTTGTTTTCTTAGGATTTTGTCGTGCCACGACCAAAACTAAGGCGCTTGATGGGAGGCAACCCATCGTTCTAATCGTCTTTATTGTTTTTTAGTAAATGTAGGTGCAAAGAGATGTAAAACGAGGAGGTCGGTTTCAAATTTTGATTTGGACGTATTGCATGTTAAAGGTGGTAAGTTTGGAATTAAGATGCATAAGGCTATGGATTGAGCATTGCTCATGATAAAACTAGGCCACGAACAAGGCAACGCCTATACTATAGCCTAAGGTCTCGGAATCTAGTGTGCAAAGGCATAGGCGCCGCCCATGCTCAAGTATGCTATAGCATAGGCGCCGCCTATGCTAAAGCATTTGGTCTCAGAATCTCATATGCCATGCTAAAGGCGCCGCCTATGGTCACTAAAAGCATTGCACTAGGCGCCTCCTATGCTAGCAAATGCTTTGCATTAGGCGCCGCCTATACCATGCATAGGCAAAGCTAAAGGCGCCGCCTATGGTCATTTTTTGTCTCCAAAACCGATTTTAAATGGGTCAAAACCCGACCCATTCTTTTTCTATATAAAGGGGACTTAGTCTTGAAATATAAACACATTGGAAACTTGACCTAGGCGCCGCACATACTCTCCAAAACATCTCAAAATTTTTCTTTTTGCTCTCCCACTTCACAAGAACATCTCCAAAGGCTTCAATCACGTAAGTTCTCTTTTATTCTTCATCTATTTTTCGTAAGTACTACGTTGCTATGTCTATTATGAATTGCTAAATCTTGAAGTAGTATTGGTGATTTGAATATGATTGAATTGTTGTGACACAACCAAGTGAGTGAACGTATACGTTAGGATGATCTTAACTTGTTTCCAACTTGAATTTGATTTTGACGCATTGTCATACTCTTGCGGAATTGCTATAGTCATTAACATTGCATAATCTTGTCACTTGAATACTTACATGTTTGAATGACTTGTTCATCGGAATAAGACTTATAGTTGCCGACCAACATAGGAGGTTGTGATTATTGATAGATACTATACCTTGATTCAATCCCTATGTAGTAGTCTTGATATATCCAAACATGAACGTATTGCCAAGATTACAAGAAGTGTGACTGCTCTGATTTTATTGTTGTAACATATCACCTAAATGTGTGTCGATGAAGTCTGAGTAATCGATATCATTCACTTAATTAGTTTGTGTCAACAAATTAAGTGTGGGGTGGTGCCACTATTGTCTGTTTGTTGATTGAATCTTCCGAGATGAAGCTAACATGACTCTATTGAGATCTCAGGTACAATGGCACCAAAAGACAAGAAAGGCTACCACTTCCCAAAAAGGCAAAAAAAGGGAAGCAAAGAGCAAGCTGAATCCTCCGTACTACAAATACCGCGACGTACTCTTGGAATCAAATGGGGTACTTATGAGGAACTTCTGAGGATGACGACTCTGATGATGATTCTGATGTAGGGGGTATGAGCCCGAACATAGAGGATGAGTCCGACTAACCAGGTTCTTCTTATTTATTTTCCACTGAGGACAGTGTGTCCCGTCTAAGTGTGGGGTGCTGGTATTTGTATGCTATACTTTTTTATCTGCATTTGCATTTACTTATGTTTGTTTTGTTTTTCTTTTTAGTAAGTAATCATTTTTTTTAGTCATTTTTTTTGTAGTAAAATTTTTTTTTAGTAACTTTACATGAAGTTGTTCTGATAGGCAGCATGGTATTGTGACAAGAGTCTGTGATAAAATCATGACTATTGAGACGTTTAGGCTCTAATTGTGACTCACTATGTGATATTGTGTGGTTCAATTCCTTCATCTGTTGGGTCAAGAGTCTATACTACTCCCAACAAAGTCGACCATGTGCCTTGTGTGTGTGAGGATATAGTATATTCTGTGTTTGTGGCTGATGCTAGAACTTGCCTGGTATGTATGTAAAGCGAAAATAAAGAGTGCAAGTTTAGGAGATAATTTAGGCATTTCTTTGGCAACCTATACTTGTTTACCTTCTTTTTACCTACCCGTGGACATTATCCTAGTTAACCCCTTTTGAGCCTTTAGCCTATGTTCTTTGACAACCTCATATGTAAGCCTAATCTATTTTTTCAAGACCATAATTTGATCCAAATTCCTAAGTGCTTTAAAGTGTAAAGTCATGTGACAAAATAAGAGGAAATTGGGTGAGTATGATGCTTTAGAATGTAATGGTGCTTGAATTTGTTATGAAAAAGAATTGCTATCATAAGAGGTGTTATGAAAAAGAAAAAAAAATGGGAAAGGAAAACTAAAAAGTTAGTTATGTTCAAAAATTGAAAAACAAAAGAGGTGACAAAGGGGTGGTAGAATAAAAGAAAGTAGAAAGGTTGTTTGAAAGAAAAGTGTTAATGGCATAATGTGATGTATTAAAGCGCTTAGGAACATAGTCACTATTTCTGGCCAAAATAGTCCTTCCCGTCCCTTAGCCTACATTACAACCCGTAAAAGACCTATTTGATCCTGATCTTAGTATTCTGACATTTAGTGGAGCATTACACTAAGGGCAAGCCTATGGACATCAGTTGCAACATATGAATTCTTTGTGAGAGCGAGAGTAAGGATACTTTTATACCCATGTTTGAAAAATATGCTATACTTATGAGTGATTATGGGTAATATATTGTGAGACACACATGGTTGATGAGTTTTGGGTAGTTGTGTATGATTCTTTGTGCCTTAACTTTTGAATATGAGTTGGCCACCATCACGAGTCTATGCTAGAGGTTAAATTGTTTCTACTAATGATCGGAAAACTACTCTTTGTTGATAATTGTTGTGCTTGTCTTGACGAATATTTTGTGTTGATACTGTGAAATCCTAAGTTGATGTTTAGACGGACATGATATTTTGTTCGAGTACGAACAAATCTTTAAGTGTGGGGTGTTGATGATAGGCGAATTTATACGCCTATAGTGCTATATTTTACCCATATTTTAGCTAAGTTTTGAGGACAAATTATATAATTCATGCACTTTTAGTCCTTTTTCCTGTAAGTGAGCTAACGAACATGATTAACAAGTTTTCAGGTATAAATGATGTAGAATTCAGCATTTTATGGATAACTTGACGCCAAAGAAAGCTTCACGAAAGGAGGAAAGCAAATCTTGGACGCCAAGGACCAAAAGTGGCGCATGAAAAATCTGTCCCGATCAAAAACAACAATTCTGAAGACTTTGGGAACGAGCAGTAACCTATTAGGATTAGGATAATAATGCAGTAATTTATTAGGATTAGGATAATGATACATTAACCTAGTAGGATTGGGTTAAGTAATTTATTAGCTTAGTAGGAATAGGATATGGGTATTATAAATACCCTATTTTGCTAGAGATTTTTAATTCATTCCGCCATTCCTCACAACTCCCCCATTCCATCAATTCCCATCCATCCACCATCCAGCCATCCATCAAAACAATTCTTTTTAATTCTTATTATTTTCTATTCATCTATTCAGTTCTTAATTTCCGCAATAAGATAAACGATACTTTGCTAGGAATTCACGCCTAACGCCTACCACACTACTACTACACGAAATCTTTATTGTGGTATAATAACAATGTCAATTGTGATTTCCTTCGCATTCATGGGTAACTAAACTTCTCTGTTGGGGTTATGGAAGCCATATGAGATACTATCTATTGCTATGAGTTTGTGAGTTCGTGACACGTATGCTGCTTATATCATTATTCTCTTCATCTTAATGCAAATTCCTGTGGCTGCAGACGCATTGAATAACGCCAGTATAACATTTAACTTGTTCGAAAGAAAGGTTATCTGTCTGGAAAAGAGATAATGTCAAGGTAGTAGGGTCCCATCCCCTATTAAAAAGTTAGTGCCGTAGCTGGATTAACCTCTTGGAGAATTCGTACCGTTAGACACGCTTTAAGCTCGAAAGAGTTAAAGTGAAATAATCCTCGAATAGGTCAAAAGACGCCTGGATTTACCATCGAGTACAATTCTCTATAAGCACATACATGTCGGAATTCAACACACTCATAGCCAATAGAGACGTATAACTCAGAAGGTGAACATAACTCCAACTTCTCAATTCTCATTGTTTACAACTTAATAACTATTCTTTCTTTTTACGTTGCTATTTTCAGTTTTTACTTTAATATTTTGATTACACATTACAATCCCCCCTTTTTCCGAGACTTGCACTAAAAGTCTAGTAATCGTTGCTTACTTGTTGACCAAGCTATTCCCTGTGGGATCGATACCCAACCCAGTTGGGTTCTATATTTGCTAGCGACCGCTTTACACTCTTACGAGAGCTGTAGATTGAGCGCTATCATGATACCATAAAGAGTTTTAGAAGAGAATAATTCTAAAAATTGTATTTGTATAATGAAGATTACACGTATTTATGGATACAAAATAAAAGTAGTTACAAGAGATAAGAAGTCTACATTAGATTGAGTTATCCTAGAGGTTGTTATGATAAGGTTGAGTTATCCTTTTGATTTTAAATCTGATAGGGCAAGATTATCCTTAACAGTTAGCGTATTTGTTTTCCTATGCAACTTTTGGTTTTTGAAAACTAGTGAATGATTCTCTTATGCAAGGAATAATTGAAGAATAGATTTTCTAACTTTAAAAATATAGTTGATACACGGGGACACTGTTACATTAATATCAAAAGGTGGCTATAGATGTTAATTTTTGACACTATTACACCAACTAGGCTTATTAATTGCTCAAAAAATGATACACCATCTATTCATATATATATATATATATATATATATATATAACTCTAAGAAGGAAAACAAACAACAAAAAGTGATAATAAACCTGAAACATAGAAGTTAACCACATTAGCTTATTTTAACAAACAAAGAGAAACATGAGAAAATTGAAGGAAAGGTATCTCTTAAGTCTTGAATGAAGGATTGGTGACATTGACCAACTTAAATGGTCAAACGTCATTAGAAAACTTGATTAAGTTAATTGTGGACTTGATTAATATTTTCAAAACTTTCTAATCTTTTGAAAATACAAATCAAACCAACCCACACCCCTCTTCAATCCAAATCAACCAGTCTCTCTTCTCTCTCTCTTAATAAATTCTCTCAACTCTCCCAACCAACAGTTCTATAAATTTCTCCTTTCAATCCTCTGTGACTTCAACCTCTGATGATAAATAGTTGATCTTCAAGTTCCTTTTCGACTTCAACCTGTAATCGACGTGACAACCGAGACAATAGCTTTGAATTCTTCATCATTTTTTTTTCTTCTTTCATAGGTAAAAAATTATGGCCTTTTTAGTTTTGAAGAAAATGAGGAACTTGAGCCAACTTCTCTTATAGTATTGGTTAACAATTTCAATATTTGTTGCTTTAATTTGAAATGATGCCTGAATAAAATCCTAATTTCTGGTATTTCCTCTCTTCTCTTTTCGAAGTGAATTATGATTTTTTGTTGTTTGTTGCATTTTTTTTGAAGTTTAATATTTGTTGTTTGTGTTTATACAAATAAAACAACGATTTGGATTGATTTATTCTGTTCTTGTTCTTGGTAAAAATGGTGATATTGCTGTTTTCTGTTAAACAAAATTGTTCTACTATTTTTTTTACAAAAGATTATTCATCTGGTGCAACATATTAACCATCTGATGTAACATATTTTTCATATGATGCAACAGATCAATTATTTAATGCAATAGAGGAACCATCAAATTAAAATTCTGATGCAATAGATTAATCATCTGATGCAATAGAGGAACCATCGAATAAAAACTTTGATACAATAGATTTATCATATGATGCAACAGTTTAACTATCTTATGCAATAGATTAACCATAGTTGCACTGGATTAACCATCTGATGCAACAAATTTACTATCAGATGTAATAGAGGAACCATCGGATAAAAAAATTAATGCAACAGATTAACCATCTGATGCAACGGAGGAACCATCAGATTAAAGATGTAATGCGATAGATGAACCTCCTGTTTGATAAAATCCTATCAACTCTTCAAACAGGACATGACCAAGACTTGATTTTTTTAAATGATTATTCATCATCCGCGATAGGTGACCCTTCTGTTGGAAGAAATCTAAACAATATTGACCTTTGATAACTGTTCCAATAGATCACTCATATGTTGCAACAGATGTGCGACCTGTTGCATAGGCCATTCATCTTTCTCAACAGATGAGTGACATATTTTGTATAGTCATAGCAGATTACTCAGCCATTATTGCAAGTTAGTTAACTATTTTGACGGATCACTCATATGTTACAACAGATGTGTGATCTGTTGTATAGACCATTCATCCTTCTTAACAGATGAGTGATATATTTTGTATTATCCCTACAGATTACTTAGTCGTTGCTGCGGGTTATTTAACTATTCTAATAGATCACTCATATATTACAACAGATGATGTTGCAACAGATGTGTGATCTGCTGCACGGACCATTCATTTTTCTCAATAGATAAGTCATATGCTTTGTATTGTTGTAACAAATTACACATTCGTTGTAATAGGTTATTTAACTGTTCCAATAGATTACTCATATATTGTAACAATGTGTATTGCACAGACCATTCATCTATCTTAAAAAATAAGTGATACATTTTGTATTATTGCAACAGATTATTCATCTGCTACAACAGGTTGGTTATATACTGCAACAGATATACTACCTGGTACAACAGATTTGTGATCTGTTGGAACTGTTATTTTACTATTTTGCTTGTTAGATTTATTGTTCTCTTTTTTTAACGATGCAGTAATCAACTATAATAGTTTTTTTATGTTCTTGTTTATTTTAGATAATATGGCACTCAAAAGAATAGAAACCGAATCAAGTCCAAGTAAAGGAACAAATGAAGCACCTAGGCTACATCCACCACTCTATGAGCTTGCTTTACAAGCGTTATCTCAAGCAGGAGCAAAAAATGATAAACACGGGGAGAAGGAATATTTCAAAAGAGATAATCCAAATGCTAATAGCCCTTCCACCAAAGAGTTCTTCAAAACCTTCAGCATTGATCGTTATCCTGTGAGAATGCAATGCGATGGTGCCACAAATTTAATGGATGATTTTGTAGTTAAGCCAGTCATGGGAAAATCTTTCGACGCCTTTATAAAAATACTTCAAGAATAAAAATTGAATGTTTATTTCAAGGACAGCTGCTTTGGGAAATATCTTGATTTGTCGGAGGACAAAAATGCTTGTTTCCAAATGAAAATGGTAATGAACTTTCCAAGCATAGGTTTATGTATGAAAACAAAGATAAGATGGATGAGGTGTGGATAATTACTGTGGAATGCCTGTTTGTTTTGGTTTGAAGGAGTTTGCCATATTAATTGGACTAAAATGTTATCCTCCTTCTTAAGTTATACCTATTCTAACCCCAAAAAAGCATCCTGCACACCCAACAAAGTCAAAGGCAAGTCATGTGATCGTGATGACCTGGTGTCCATATTGGTCCAAGCTTTAAAAATAAAAATTTGATAGAAGCGTTGAAAGGTAAAGGACTTTCAAAGAAGCATAAGCAGTCATTATGATTGGTTGGGTTTGTACATAATATTCTTTGGGTGAGAGACGTTACCAACAACATAAGCGTCGGTTTAATAAAGCTCTCCGAGGATCTTAAGGCATTTAACAACTATCCTTGGAGTTATGAAAGCTTCAAAATGACTGTCAAATATTTGTTGACTCTGTTAGCGCCAAAGACAGTGAACTTATATGACTTTTCATGGGATTTCATGGTAAATGTTTCTTTCTTTTATTATGATCTCATTCATTTTTTTACTCAATAATGGTTTTAATTTATTGGCATTATTTATAGGCTTGGGCATTTGAATTCATTCCTAATTTGAGACAACAAGTGAACTACCAAGAAGAAGTTTTCTGTCCAAGAATCTTGAGATGGTTGTCGGCCAAAACTGATAAAAATGCAAAATTTATTAATCTTTTCAATCCCCCGAAGGATGCAGTAAGTATAATTATAATTAAGTTTTTGTTTTAATTAATGATTTTTTGAATGATCTAATCATCATTTTAATATATGTTAGATTGTGCATCCGTCACTAGTTTTGACCAATCGAGAGTTGAAGATGCCATTTTTTCTTACTTTAGGATCTGTGCAAACTTTATCGGCCCCTAAGGTCATTGACAAAATAAAATGGAATTTTTTGGAGCAACAATCATTAAAAGAAAAATAATTTTGGAGGGTGGGCTTGTTGTTGTTAATGGTCTTAGTGGTGATGGAGTTGTTGGTGCTAATGATGCTCCTCTTACAGCATTTAAAACAAACCATTATGAGCATGATCATACTGGTTATACAGATTTTGCCTCTCCCAGTGAATGTTCTGCATGCAAATGTCAAGACTGCAGGGCTAAACATGATGTAGTGATTAATGCTATTAATGCATTAACTACTTCTGTAAAGTAATTGACATCTAAGAGAGGTGTTATTCCATCAACGAGAATTTTATATCCATCCACTCCATTTGAGATTAAGGCTAAGAAGAGAAGAAAAGTGATTTCCAATGCATTATCAAGCATCCAAAAAAGCAAAATTGCAACTCCTCTGTCCGTGTGTTACACTGAGCAATGTACAATGGCCAAAGGAGAGCAGAAGGTGAATATATATATGTCTGTTACAACTAACAAATAGAAAAATATCTATTTCAACGGATTACACATCTGCTAAAAATTATCAAACATATATATATATATATATATTGTACCAGATAAAGTATTTGTTGTGATATATGTCTCATCTATTTTAGTAAATCAAACAGCTCTTCGCACCTCTTTTATTTGTACCAACAGATGACCTATCTGCTGCAACAGATGAGTCATATGTTGCAATAGATGGTTCATCCATTGGAAATTATCATACAGGTCTTTCTCATATAGAAATTTCTCCCAACAGTTGATTCATTTTTTCAATAGAAATAAAATCTATTTGGGACAATTTAAAATATAAGGAAGACTTGTTTGATTTGCTAGAACAGATAAGTTATCTTTTTTCATTTTGTTGTAGCTCCGTAATTAGCATTGACCAATTCTGGCTTTTCAGGTAGATGTAGAAGCTACTGTTGAACAACATTGACAATATGCTACTCTTTTTATGGAAATACGGAGAACAAAAAATACTGAAACCGTATGTAAGCGATAATAAAGATCCACGACGACCAAAGCTGAATTCCATAGCACCTGATGAAGAACAACTTGTCCATATTGGGTAGATCTTTATAGCTTGAGTCTGTCAAAGTAATAACCTGACCCCTCCTTAGGAATCCTTGGAATCAATATTTAAATTATTGATGTATTTGTTGAGATCTGTACCCATAGCAATTTTTTTATATTTTATTTATTCGTCAATTTATTTCAGCTAATTTCTGAAGGCTTCGATTTATTTTATTTTATCTATGAATTTTATTTTTTCTTAGATTTGAACATATTAATTGAAATAAAATACTAGATTCAAATATTGCAACAGATAATGTATCTGTTACAACAGACGACATATCTGTTGAAAAATATCAAACAGATTTAGACATAAGTTGCAACAGGTAGTTAATCTGTTAAAATTTACCAAACATGTCTTTCCACTGTTGCAACAGATAGACATAGATAGAAATATCGACATAATGTAACAGATGACCAACCTATTACAACATATAAACTATATGTCAGAACAGGTAGAATATCTATTACAACGGATGGAGAATCTGTTGCATTATAAAAATTCAACTTTCATTGGACATAAATAATTGCCACTATATGTAAAAAAGTAAAAGTGAATTGAAATAAAAAAGGTGGAACCCATCGACAGTATTCAGTTCAAAACACCAAAAATAAAATAAAATAGGCAGCAATTAGACAACGTTCATTTTAAACACATAAAATAAAATAGGCATAAAATGTATCAGTTTGACACTTTTTGCCCTGTTGGCTACTTGCGTGTAATTCAAGCAGCCAAGACTCGCTGAACCACCATTTTTCCTGATTTGGCATCTGATTTGACCCTCAACGGTCATTTTTTTCCCATTGTCTTATGTATTCATCTTTTTCCTAAAATTTAACTCTGAATTCTCAAATCTTCTTCTTCATCATCATCTTTTTTATCTATCCAAATTATTCAAATTATTTGCATTTGGTCTTTCTTTTCTTCATTTTTTTTCAACCGAGCTTGACAATGTCGAGCGTTTCTTCCACTATTTTTTGTGATAAAGATTTTTGATATTGTAAGTGCGGTCATGAAGCTTCATTGAAGACTTTTTGGACTCAACAAAATCTAGGTCGTAGGTTTTTTACTTGTAAGATTTCAAAGGTATATTTTTTTATTTAATTAGTTGATTAGTTATTGACTTGTAATTATTTTGTAATTGTGTTCTAGTTTTTATAGAAATTGGGTAAATGCGATTAATTTGATTGGTATGAAGAACGACACCCTTCACAAGAAAATCGTGTAATCTGGAGTTTGTTAAACAAAGTCAAGGCTTCTGAAAAGAAACAAAATCGAGCAAGAAGATACTACATTGTTGCTGTTATTGCTACTGGTTTGGTGTTGTTAGGCACATGAAAATTCAAGCCTAATTGCTGAAATTTTCATGGTGATATAATTTCTACTGGTTTGGTGTTGTCGAGCACATGAATATTCAAGCGTAATTGTTAAAAAATATCGAACAGATTTAGGCATATGTTATAAAATTTAGGTCATCTATTGAAAATTATCAAACATGTCTTCCCACTATTACAACAGATTAGATAGAAATAACATCAGCATAATGCAACAAATGACCAACTAATTGCAACAGATAAACTATCTGCCAAAACAGATAGAATATATTTTACAACAGATTGACAATTTATTGCTTTATAAAAAACTCAACTTTCATTAGAAAAAATTATTGCCACTACATGTACATGTAATTTAAAGTAAAGTGAAGTGTGACTTAAAATAAAAAAATTATTATTTCACAGGCTCTTCTAAATACACAGGCTCCAAGCATCCAGTTAATACCTTATAAGCTCAGACCTCTTGCAGCTTTTCCACAACGTTGTCGTACAAAAAGGTCATTAGCTCAGCCATTTCTGTGTCGGTCAGCAAATATTCGATATGTGCAAGAGCATGAAAACTGCATGCGTAACCAGTATCATTTTTTGAAAGGTGCATGACCTTGTTTCGACATTTAAAATCCCATGATTTCTTCATCAGCACTTCCTTTGGAAAATGAATCATCAGCTTACTCTCCCTCAACAAGATGGGAAACAACTCCATTAGTGGATTCACGTGGAAAAAAAGATCGGCCTCGTCGATGGTAGGCTTGTTGCAGTCATAAACTTTGATCTTTTTCTCCTCGAATAGTATCTCAATAACCCGATAATGTATGCCATTCACCCTAATGATTTCAAGAATCCTATTTGCCTCGGTCCAGCTCTTGTCGTATGGATTTGGCCTCTCCCCTCTAACATATTTTATCATTTCTTCTTTATCCCAGTCCAACGTAGAAACTAAGAAATCAAATCTCGCACCACAGTCTAACACAAAATTATTGAGTTGATCGTACTTATCCTTAAGCTTTTTGCAGAATTCGAAGTCCATTATCCTATCAGCAATATCATAAGTTTCTGAATACGTTAATTGCCTTTTCCTCATGAGGTAGAGAATTTTGTCAACATGTTGTGATATAAGAAGTCAATTTTTAAATAGGTTAGTAATTGTAAAGATGCAACGGATGGTCCATATGTTGCATAGGGGTTCTCTGAATCAATAATCCAATGCAACTTATGCAACAGATGGACAATAAGTTGCAACTGAAGCACTACCAGCTACACCAGAATACCCAGCTTTTGCAACAGATTTCACATTTGTTGCGTAGCTTCTTCTTCATGGGGTAGATTAGAAGGCTAGGTTAGGAAAACTAAACTTGCCTTGTCCTTATATCGCATACACATATTTGTCATAATCTGAAAGTCTTGGGGGGAAAAGGAGGCCTGGGGTAATCTGGTGCGCCTGGCTTAGCATTCTTGGCCCGTCGCAGATCCCTTTTATCTTTGGCGCCAAGTTTCATATATATGTCCACCTTCTTGAATGGCCCCTGAACTTCAACATCTTTTAGAGAGGGAGGAGTTGCAATTTTTTTTGTTGACCAGAGAGTACGTTGCTAATTGTTTTTTTCTTTCTCCTAACCGCCGTTGTAGGAGTGTATAGCTCCCTCACCTTCTTGGATTGTATGACACCCCTCTTGGATTTGAATTCCTCGATAGCTTTAGAGATATCCACTACTTTTTCAAAGAGTTTATCCTGGTTGTCCTTGCACTCTTCGCATTCACAATGAGAACATGAGGGTGAAGAGGGGTGAGAGGGACCTGCGTAAGGGTGAAAAGAGGTATTTTCAAACATATTTATTTTTTCTTGAGCATCAACATGCTCATCATTACGAGTGATAGCAGAATCAGCATACCTACCACCAACACCACCAACTCCACCAGAAGAAGCACCTGGATCTGCCTTAGTAGGTTGGTCATGAAGAGCCTCAACATTAGGCTGACCTTGCCTAACTGCTCTTCTTATGGCTATTGCTCCATCCAATTTCTTCTTTATTAACTCCACCGTTGGGTCTGCTATAGTATTAACATGACCTAGAGTAATATAAGAAGTCATCACCGACTCCTTCTCAGTAGGAACGATCCATGGATGCACAACCTATAAAAAAAAGACAGATACATTTAAATCATATAATATACTCCCTCCATTTCAAAAAGAATGACCTACTTTCTTTTTTAGTCCATTTAAAAAAGAATGATCCCTTTTCTTTTTAGCAACTTTTAAATTTTAACTTTCCATGTGGCATGTTTAAGACCACAAGATTGAAGGGTCTTTTGGTACATTTCATAAATCTTTAATTTAAGACCACAAGATGTAAAAGTCATCTTATTTTCTTAAACTTCTTTCCAAGTCAAACTAGGTTATTCTTTTTGAAATGGAGGGAGTAATAATTTTCATAGTTGGGTTACATTTTAACACAGTCAACTTCTACAACAGATTAATAATATGTTGCATTAGATTATCCATTGTTGCATAGTTTGTAGTAGATGGTTAAAATTTGTTTGAGTCAGGTAAAGAGAACCAAAGCAACACATGGATAATCTGATGCAAAATATCAATCATCTATCACAACAGATTACCAATCTGTTGCACCAGTTGCACAAGATGGGTAATCTGTTGGGTTACATATTATGCAACAGATGATTTGTATGTCACAACAGATAAACAATATGTTACACTAGATTACACATCTATTGCATAATTTGCAGTAGATGGTTAATCTGTTAGGAGTCAGGTTCAGAGAACCAAAGCAAAAGATGGGTAATTTGATGTAAGATATCGATCATCTGTCTCAATAGGTTATCCATTTGTTGTATTGGTTCGCACAGGATAGGTAATCTATCACAACAGATATCCTATCTGGTGCATCAGATATAACATCTGTTGCACCAGATATAACATCTCTTCAATATCTTTTATTGAGTAAAATTATTTTACTCGAAGAAGACGTACTACTTCATCCGGAGGGTTAAAGAGATTAGCCTCCTTAATTTTGGTGTTGTTTTTTGCAGCCAACCACCTAAACATCTTTGGATGAGAAACCTCATCCGAGTAATCCATTACCAGTTTTGGAGGGGAGGAATGGCTTCAAATGACCAAGCCTAAAAAATGTAAACAGGAAGCAAGTAAAAAAAATTCATAATAACTATATTCGAAATAAATTAATGAATGAGTAAAAATAGTGATTAATTTTACCATGAAAGCCCAAGGAAAGCCGTATAATGTGGTCGTCCCTGAGGATAGCTTTGTCAGTAAATATTGGACAGTCAAGTAAAAGTTGTCATATCCCCAAGGATAATTGTTGAAATTATTAAAATCCTCAGCACGCGCCAATAAATCATCTTCTATGACCTTGTTGACATCTCTTGCCAATATAACCGAATAGGCAAACCAAAACTAAGCATAATTACTCCCTGTACTGCTTTGGTATGGTTTTATCCATGAGATCTATCAACAAATCCAATGTTTTATAGCCACGTCGAGCAATGTTAAACAACCCATCTAATTTTTCCTTGTGTTTTCTTGCCTTGGATCTTTTGCGAGGTGTTCCCTTGGCGATAGGTGGTTCTTCTGGACGATGGCATCTCAAGTCCGTCACTATGGAAAACTCTTGCAAGCCAAAACAAACCGGCATGCCATAATAGTTGATCCAGATTTCATCTATATTTTTTCCCTCATCCTTCAAATCTTTATCATCTCTCATGTACTTGATCCTGCGCTTGAGAAGATCATATACCATCCTCATATGAAAACGGAAAGGGGGGTCCTCAGGCAGCTCAAGAATGCATCCAAAGCAGCTCTTCTTAAAAAGTCTGTCTATGTTTTTGTTCTTCATAATTTTTATAAAATAAATAAAATTTCTCCCCATCTGACATTTAAGTACAAGTTCACCAGTTAGTTCTTCTTCTACTTTTGGGTCATTTATCGGCATCGCAACTTGAAACCTGTCAATACTAAAAGTTTTGACAGGATCATTCTGGGATATCGATATTAAGTCATGCCCCATTTAATACAAGACAAACAAGGAGAACACGAAACACACTCCAAATCAGTCCACTAATCTTAAGGATCCGATGACCTTTTTGGAGACCACTCTTGGATTAGCTATCAACAAGAAGAATACAAGATTCAATGATGTATATAACACCCAAAACATCATCAACACATGAAGAACAAGAGGATTATAATAATAATAACCAACGGTTTCAACAACACAAGAAACAACAACAAAAGATTACACTAAACAAAGAGATAGAAAGATAGACTACATGAAGGCATAATCTTAAGAACCCAAGAGCATATTCCACTCTTGGACCCTTAACACTACACACTACAATTCACCTATCTCTTACGTGGCACAAGAGGGACCTCGATCTCCAAAGTATCCAATGTTTCCAAGCTTGAATCTAACACGAGTGATTCCACACTCAAGTTGAAATCCCTAGTTACAATGTTTGGCCATAGGGGCCTTTCTCACAAGAGAGAAATGTCTAAGTGTCTACAACTTTTAATATTCATCAAAACTAATGAATAAAATCCTACATCATTCTATTTATAGTGTGTTACAAATAATAGGTAAAATGACCAAAAGGTCCCTTTAATGAAATGTGATGAAGGGCGCCCACGAAGTGCAAGTTTAGGGTCGGTTTTGGTGTGATCCAAGGTCTTCTCCACACTTTACTTGGATGCTTTATTGGACGGGTCTAATGCATTCTCACATACGTGCATCCTCGTGGTCATACCCACATCATCAATGATATGGTTAAAACTTGGAAGACACAAAATTGGCTCAAAACAGTCCAAACACACTCCAAAAATAGTCCACTAATTCAAAGAACCGAGAACCCTTTTGGAGACCACTCTCGGATTCAAGGATGCAATACAAGAAGGACAATATTACTAGGTGTTTGACACCTTTGCAGCCAACAACAAACTAAGTTAACAACACAATATTAAACCACAATGAGAACAACAACAACAACAACAACAACAAAAACGACTTCACAATACAAGATACAAAATGGATACAAGATTACAAAAGAAAAAGGATAGATAGATAGACGACGAGAAGGTATAATGTTAAAAACCCAAGAATGGTAACTCTTGGACCCTTAACACTCCATACAACAATAAACCTATCTCTTACAAAGACAAAAGATCAGAATCCACCTCTGTAGCATCAATGTTTCCAAGCAATCAATAACAAAGAGAATCTACCCTATTGTTGTCTCCTAGTTTCGGTTTTGCCTCATCAAGAGAAGAGAGGACTTTGTGTTTTTCAAGTGTTTCTCACTTCAACATCCATAATAATCTAAGTAAATAAAACCCTATATTATTCTTTATATAACTATTACAAGATATAAGTTAAAATAACCAAAAGGGCCTTCAAAGAGTGGGCTGCCCATCAAGTGTAAGTTATAGGCTGATTTTGGTGCGTTTTGGGCCTCTTCTACACTTAAATTGCACACACCAAATCTCGAGACCAACGCGCACCCTTATAGGTCCATATCCATGATTATTCTTGTATTATCCTTTCCATTTTGAGAGGAATTTTCCCACAAATTTACAGCTTCATCTTGTTCAATTGGCCACTTCAAAAGAAACCACTCAAAACAGTCTGCAAAACATAAAGAGCCCAAAAGCTCAATAATAACAAGGGATTTATCAAAAACAAACTAAAAACATCCCACAAGAGATGCACAAAAAAAGTCCATAAGCTAGCCAAACCTGAGAGCATAATGACAAAAGTCTCGGATCCAACATCTTTATTTTGACCCTCGGCTTTCTCTCCCTCTTGAGAGTGGCCTTCAATCTCATCTGACTCAAGTTTTATTCTATCATATAAGCATAATTGTAGACTCCATATCCTTCGTGTCTCTCTTTACCATGTTCCTCTCCTTGGATGTGTCAGTTTTGGGAAAGGGAAGTTTCAGTTGTGAAGCTTGGATGAGAGGAAATGGGCTTCCAAGTCCTCTTTGTTGGAATTGAACAACTTGCAGGGGAAGTGGTCTATCTTGTTCTCGGTTTTGAGGTTTATTTAGAGATTGGATTGTGGAATTATGTTGTGGTCTTGGAGGATTGGTTATTGGATGTAAAGTTTTGGGAGTAAAAGCACGGGAGTTCCTTTGACTCTCTATTTGATCCAACCTCTCACTCATAGTTACCACATCCGAGTCAATTTTTTCAAGACCCACATTTTCCCTAGCAAGGTCTTGCGACAAAGCATCAAGGAGGGCCAATATGGTTTCCATTATGCCCAAGAAGTTACCTACAAAACAGCAAACAAGTTAGATGTACAAGAATGGTCCTCACACTCCCTCTCTATTGTTTTGTCTCTCAGATCTTTTTTTTTACTTTTGTCTCACAAGTGTCGTAACCATGTTTGTACTCCATGAGGAATTGAGAGGTGGAACAAGAATTACAATGACTAAAAAGAATAAGACACACAAAGGAACATATACATAAAGGACGGTTTCAAAACTAACTTACAATTTAGTACTAGCTTGTAAGTTAGTAATGGAATCAACAAATGAAACTAATGGAACAACACAATAAACTAAAAGATCAAAATTTGAGCCAAAATTGTTGCGTGAACAGTGTATATAGTGATGTGGCGGTCCACGTGGCAGTCCACTAGTGGTTCGATCCTTGACAAATTTTAATTCACAATTTGGGCTTTGGTGAAAATTGTTCAATGGAGGGAAATACAAACTAGTCTTTGGAGCTCTTTTTTCAATTCAAATTTCAAGACTTAAAAGTCTTTGACTAGACTTGTACTTCTCCTTAAAACATGGACCTTTTTTTTATGGAAAAAGGTTGAGATGTGATGTAAAGTCTTTTTGGTGGTTGGGGGTCTTTCAAGATTCAACAAATACTACACCTTGTCTTTCACCTTTTTAAGATCTAAGTTCACTTTAATATTAACAAGGCGATGAATATGGTGAAGAACTTCAAGAACACAACAACCACAACAAGAACAACCAACAACAATCTCACGGCCAAGACCACAAGGATAGCAACAACAATCGGCTAAGTCCGCTTTGTGTTGTGTTTTCGGTTTTAAAAAAGGTGAAGGTTGTGATGAACAAAAAGAACAACACAACAATATTTCAAAATCTAAAACAATACCACAATATAAGGCCTTCAACTCGGTCAAGTCTAGAACAACAACAACATCCAATCGGCCATACTTTGTTCACAACAACAATATTAACAATTCAAGCTCAAGTTTGGATCGAATCAAAGTGTTAGTGAAGAACAAAACTAAAACTACAAACACACAAGACAAGTAAAAGACTCTTATACCTAGACTCAAGAGCAAATCTCGGCCAAGAACACAATTTCGGCCAAGACAACAACAATGGACAGATTGCAATTTTTCTGAAATTTTCAGCTTTTCAACAAATTTTTTTATTTTCTAACAAGCAATCCCAAGATTGATCTTGTAGGAACAAGATCAAGCCATTCTATGATACCAAATGATATGAGACAAACAAGGAGAATACGAAACACACTCCAAATCAGCCCATAACTTACACTTGATGGGCAGCCCACTCTTTGAAGGCCCTTTTGGTCATTTTAACTTATATCTTGTAATAGTTATATAAAGAACAATGTAGGGTTTTATTTACTTAGATTATTATGGATGTTGAAGTGAGAAACACTTGAAAAACACAAAGTCCTCTCTTCTCTTGATGAGGCAAAACCAAAACTAGGAGACAACAATAGGGTAGATTCTCTTTGTTGTTGATTGCTTGGAAACATTGATACAGTAAAAACTTGAAAGACACGAAATTGGCTCTAAACATTCCAAAAACACTCCAAAAATAGTCTACTAATTCAAAGAATCGAGGACCCTTTTTGAGACCACTCTTGGATTCAAGAATGCAATACAAGAAGAAGAATATTACTAGGTGTTTGACACTTTTATAGTCAACAACAAACTAAGTTAACAACACAAGATTAAACCACAATGAGAACAACAACAACAACAACAACAACAAAAATCGCTTCACAATACAACTAGAATACAAGATTCAATGATGTATATAACACCCAAAACACCATCAACACGTGAAGAACAAGAGGATTACAATAATAATAACCAACGGTTTCAACAACATAAGAAACAACAACAAAAGATTACACTAAACAAAGGGATAGAAAAATAGACTACATGAAGGCATAATCTTAAGAACCCAAGAGCATATTCAACTCTTGGACCCTTAACACTGCACACTACAATTCACCTATCTATTACATGGCACAAGAGGGACCTCGATCTCCCAAGCATCCAATATTTCCAAGCTTGAAGCCAACACGAGTGATTCCACACTCAAGTTGAAATCCCTAGTTACAATGTTTGGCCATAGGGGCCTTTCTCACAAGAGAGAAATGTCTAAGTGTCTACAACTTTCAATATTCATCAAAATTAATGACTAAAACCCTACATCATTCTATTTATAGTGTGTTACAAATAATAGGTAAAATGACCAAAAAGTTCCTTTAATGAAATGTGACCAAGGGCACCCTTGGAGTGCAAGTTTAGGGTCGGTTTTGGTGTGATCCAAGGTCTTCTCCACATTTCACTTGGACGCTTTATTAGATGGGTCGAATGCATTCTCACATACGTGCATCCTCTTGGTCGTACCCGTATCACCATTGGTGATCCATTATCATTATGTTGATGATCATTCTCTTTCTCTTTCTCACTCTCTAATTCCTCCTCTTTCTCACTTTCATTTTCTTTATCACCATCTACAGACCCTTGTTCACCTCCCTCAACGTTATTTTCATATCTCTCCTCAACTTCACTTTTCCCTGACTAAGATTTTTTAGGAAGCTCCCCCGGATCCCTCTGTACTGTAGCCTTTTTTTGTGGTCATACGTTGATCCACTTTCACTTTCTTTTCTGTTGGGAGATATGTTTTACATACAAATAACAGAAAAATAAAAATTATATTACAATTGATGTATGCATAAATTTTAAAAAATATATTATAAATACCACTAATACCGATACACCAACAGCCACCACTACCACAAACACCACCAACCAATGCCACCACAAACACCACCAACTAATGCCACCAACAGGCACCACCAGTGCCACCGCGACGACCACCACCACCACCACCAATGCGACAAACACCATCCAATAATACCATGACAGTCAATGGAACACCGTGATAGAAACTAGGATTTTCTCGAGTTCTTCCTATGATTTTATCATCAAAACTCAAAATTGTAAACCCATTCTCGAAGATAATACAACTAAAAGTTTTTTTTCATTATTAACTTAAAAGCCCTTATTTTTTAGAAAAAAATAATAAATATAGAACTCTTCTCGAACTCTGTTACCTATAAAGATAGAGAAAACGGCTAATACAAGCAAGAATGAAGTCAAAAATAACACCTAAGTGGTCGGAAATGAGAAGAAAATTGATCTGTTTTGAAGAGTAGAGCAATTTGTTGAGTAGTTGTTGTCTGTACTGTATAATTGAATGGGAAATAGGAAAGAACGATAACTCGAGATTTGAAATGATGAAATATTTTTCTCACAGATGGATGATTTGTATGGGTCGATTTATATTTTGGAAAAGAATGACAAGTTTTGAAAATGTTAATTTGGTCCGAATTGATCTTAATTATTTTTTAAAATTATAAAAGATATGCATAATTTTTAATCCTCTCATCATGCAATTGCCAAAAAACTCAATTGAAGTTGTAGTTGACCCTATGAACTAACTCCTGGTCCTAGATTAATTAATTTAGGTATTAGACTCTAACATATGAACTCGATTAAAATTGTATCAAAATAATGTTCAACTTGTTGCATCAGATTATGCATCTGTTGCAAATTATCAATAAGATTAACTCATTTGTTGCAACAAAGTAAACATCTATTGTAAATAATCAAACAGATTAAGTAATCTATTGTGACAGATTACCCATCTATTATAAATTATCAAATGGATTGTCAAATGTCATAACAGATTAACCATTTGTTGTAAATTATCAAATAGGCGCTGCCATCTGTTGTAGTTGACCCTATGAGAACTCACCCCTGGTCCTAGATTAATCAATTAAGGTATTAGTTGAACATATGAGGTAGTAAGAATTGGTTTAGCTCAGAGTGATCGATCGACGACCCTGGTCGAGAGAAATGCAATAATGTCTCATCATGCATTTGCCAAAAGACTCAACTGAAGTTATAGTTGACCCTATGAGAACTCACCCTTGGTCCTAGATTAATCAATTAAGGTATTAGTCTAACATATGAACTCAATTGAAATTGTATAAAAATATATGTTCAACCTGTTGTAACAGATTAACCATTGTTGTAAACTATCAAACATATTAAGTTACTTGTTGCAACAGATTATGCATTTGTTGTAAATTATCAAACATATTAAGTTATTTATTGTGACTGATTACCCAGCTGTTGTAAATTATCAAATGAATTAAGTCATATGTCGCAACAGATTGCTCATTTGTGGTAAATTATCAAATAGGCCCTGCCAACTATTGTATTTGACCATATGAGAACTCACCCCTGGTCTTAGATTAATCAATTAAAGTATTAGTCTAACATATGAGGTAGTAAGAATTGGTTCAGCTCAGAGTGATCGATCGATGACTCTGATCGGAAGGAATGCAATACGGTCTCATCATGCAATTTCTGAAAGACTCAATTGAAGTAGTAGTTGACCCTATAAGAACTCACCCCTGGTCCTAGATTAATCTATTAAGCTATTAGTTGAACATATGAAATCACTTGAAATTGTATAAAAACAAATATTCAATCTGTTGTAATAAATATCTTTTTTGTTGGATTTAATCAAATAGATTAAGTAATCTGTTGCAACAGATTACACATCTATTGTAAATTATCAAAGAGGTGTTGCATCTTTTGCGATAAATGACCGAGCTTTGGAAATTTTCAAACAGGAATTGTCATTTGTTTCACTTAGATGTTTTAAGACCCTTATTTTTAAAGCAATTTAGGTATTTCATGTCCGAGATTAAAAAAATTAAAATACTAAGGCAGTAAAAAATATTACTTGGATAACTCAAAAATCTCCTGAGTGAGTAGTCTTATCTGGTTTTTTCAATGTCACCATCTCCTCGTACCCATCAAAAGTTATTAATAAAAATTTAAAACCCATATCTAGAAGAATACTCTCTCCTTCATCCATAAAGTAAGACTCAACTCATCTATCACTCTTCTTTATTCTCAATTCTCTTTTTTTTCTTTTTTCCTCTCTTTTCTCTCTTCTTTTGGATGAGGATCCTTTCGGATCTCAACCGATCAATATCTTTTCTCGACTAAACTGGATGTTCTGATCCCTTTGCTTTTTTCACATTGCAGGTATGGTTCACTATTGCTCTTTCCATCTTGTCTTCTTCTTTGTATGTCAGTTAACTTAAATATTTACATCTATTTCTATTAATGATTTACCTATTACAAGTTTTCTATTTATTGAGAAAATAGAAGAAAAGGTGACTTTTAAATCTTGAATAAATGAACTATTGTTTTTATTAAAATATGTGTAAAAAATCATCTATTAGGAGAACTTAAAAAGCCTTGTTGTCAGTATAGCTTGAAGAATCAGATATTGGAACAGACGGAGCAACTATTTGAAAAAATCAAACCAGTAGAAAGGCTGGTTTGATTCATTCCAACGAATGAACCATCTGATGCAACATGTCATCCATCTATTGCAACAATGCCTCATCGGTTGAACTGATGAGTAATCTTTTGTATCAGATTGGTCCTCTGTTGATTCACTCAATTTTGTGTTACCCTTTTGTACAGACGAAACAACTGTTTGAAGAAATCAAACCAGTAGTAAGGCTGGTTTAATTATTCCAATAGATAAACCATCTGTTGCAATATGCCATCCATCTGTTGTAACAGAAGTCTTATTGGTTGAACAGATGGGTAATCTGTTGCATCAGATTGGTCATCTGTTGATTCACTCAATTTTGTGTTACCCTTTTGTAATGTTCTTTTTGTTCTTCTCTTGTTTGACATCATATGTATTTCTCTTGTTTGCAGATAAAAAGAAGTAAAACTGGATCCACTTTTGCCCGACCAGCATTAAAGGCTAGAGTAAAGATGGGTTCGGAGGAATAAGCTGCTTGCAGATGAAACCACTTCATATGTGGGAGGTATGCATTACTGATCAACTATCATGAAAACACACATCTAGTATAATGATTTTGTGAATGTTTGTTCTTTACCTATTAGACGTTAATCCTTCAAACAAGATATGGCATTTTACAGTTAAGATTGTTAGGTTCAAACTGGTACAACTGAGGGATCAAGTAGGTGGTGTCGATGACCTGTTATAATTTAATGACCATTTATGCTCATGTTATTGTGTCATATTTGGGGAAGGGTTCAAGTTTTTAGTGGCAATATAAATATCCAATAGTGATTGGACCAGTTTTAATGGTTCAATGGACTTCTTGAAAGGCCTCCAAAACCTCGCATTACAGAAAACAACGATGAAACCAATAGATTTTCCCTTGGTCTAAATTTATATGGATGGGTTGCTGGATAAGACTATTATACAACAGTAAGTGCTTAGGAGAATACCTGTGCGGGAAGGGGGAGGTTGAGAAGGCCATATATAATCTTAGACCTTATTTAAGAGGAAACACAAGGTAGGAAGGAAAGTGTAGTGAAATTGGCTGATGAAATTGACATGAAAAATGAAAAAAACTGGATGAGATGCGAATATGAAAGTGTATCCAAAAATGAAAATTCATCAGCCGTTGAAGAAAAAGAAGAATGGTCAAGAGGTCTAGAGCTGATCACTTTTCTAGAGACTACAACTAGCGAGCGTGGCCTCAATAAAGACCCACAAAATACAGGACTAGAACTCTAAGGAAGCAGCTTCGCGAACACTGAATGTGGTAAGATTTTCGGTCAGAATTAAAACCTTAACCAACTACTCCTGAATTAAAAATATGGGATCAAGCCAAGGTGGCAATTTCTCAAGTTAAACTTACATCCCATGCCTCCTATTTATGGCTCTAGTTAGGTCAAAGGCAGTGGAAACAACAAGGCATGGGATTTTTGCCCAACTTCAGACCTTTTTATTTCTACTGTCATTGGCCTGATCATATCCACAAATAGAAGGTATGGCATTCAATTTAAACTTTAGAAATTGATGCCTTGGCTTCCCTTATTTTTAATTCAGGATTTGTTGGTTCAGGTTTCAATTCTGACCGACAATCGTACCAATTTCCTATGCTTGCGAAGCTTCTTCCTTAGAATTCTGGTCCTGCACTTTGTGAGAGTCTTCATTGAGGCCACGCTAGCTAGTTGCATTCTCAAACAAAGTGTCTAGCTCCAGTCCTATTGACCATTTTTATTTTTCTACAACGACTGACGGATTTTTATATTTGGATACACTTCCACATTTGAAGCTCATCCAGTTTTTTTGTTTCTCATGTCAATTTCATTGGCCAGATTCGCTAGAAGTTCCTTACTTGCTTCCATGTGTTTCCTCTTAAACAAGGTCTGAGATGATATATGACCTTCTCCACCTCCCCCTTCCCGCACAGGTATTCTCCCAAGCACCTTCTGCTGTATAAAAGTCTCTTTCATTAATCCATCCATATAAATTTAGACCAGGAGAATTTCTATTAGTTCCATCATTGTTTGCTGTTGTGCGAGGCTTTGGAGGACTTTCAAGAAGTCTATTGTGCCATTAAAACTGATCCAATCACTATTGCATATTTATACAGCCACCAAAAACTTGAACCCTTCCCCAAACTTGACACAAAAACATGAGAATAGACCTCCATTAAATTGTAAGAGTGTATCAACACCACCGTCTGGGAACCCTTCGGCCTTATCAGTTCGCACCCATCAAACTAAACTGTATAACGCTGGATCTTGTTTGAAGGATCAGTGTCTAATAGGTAAAAACTACATTCACAAAATCATTGTACTTTATGTGTGTCTGTTACGGTAGCCTTATCAATAATACATAACTCCTACGCATGAAAGTGGATCCATTGCACGCACCTTATTTTTCCTACCTCGTCAAGACATGTCATACAGTGTTGTTTATTCATCTGCATGCATGTGATGACTATTAAAAAGAGGTATGAAGAGTCGTGACTTTTTATCTTAACACATTCAAAACAGCTGATGAATCGAAATCTCCATCTATTACAACTGAAGAATCAGCTATTGGGAGAAATCAAAACCTCTCCGCTAACATATGGTCCATTTGTCGCAACAGATAATTCATATGTTGCAATAGATGGTAAATCTGTTGCAACAGACCAGACATTGTTTATTTATCTGCACGCATGTGATGACTATTAAAAAAGAGGTAAAGAGTCATGACTTTTTATCTAACACATTCAAAATAGCTGATAAATTGAATTATCCATTTGTTACAACTGCTGAATCAGCTGTTAAAAGAAATCAAAATATCTCCTCCAACATATGGTCCATTTGTCGCAATAGATAATCTATAGTTGCAACAGATGTTGCAATAGATGGTAAACCTGTTGCGATAGACCAGACTGTGTTTATTTATTTATACGCATGTGATGACTATTAAAAAAGAGGTAGTCATAACTTTTTATCTAACATATTCAAAATAACTGATGAATCGAATTCTCCATCTGTTGCAACTGATGAATCAACTATTAGAAGAAATCAAATCATCTCCAAAAGATGGTCCATCTATCGTAACAAATAATACACATGTTGCAATAGATGTCTCATCTATTTCAAATACAAACCATCTGTTGCAATAGATGGTAAATCTATTTTGATAGACCATCTATTACACATACAGACAATCTGTTGTAACAGATGAACGATCTGTTGAAACAGCTCAATAATAACGGTTGTTATCAAGTCTCAAAATCATTTGAAACGGTGAGAAGTATTAATGTAAAAGAAAAAGTCACGACTTTTCATAGAAAATAAAATGTCACCTGTTTGAATGTAATTAATACAATGGATCTTAACAGTCATGCCTTTTGTCCTGACACATCCAGATTCAATCCTCTATAAATAGGTCCCTCCTTAATCTTCATTTTACTAAACTTTATTTATTTCTTTTCGTGTGACATCTTCAACCACTTCTCTTCAAAGAGCATATTCGTTTCTTATTGAGGTAAGTTTTTGGTGTAAATCTACTAGTTAGTAGTATACATTATATTATATTTAGACTCATTTTCTTTACATTTATCAATTCATGCGTGTTCTAGATATAGCTGATCCTGTTTGGGATATTGCTATTTTGTGCGACACAGTGTGAAAACTTCAGAGGCAAGTCAATGACCTGTAGAGGGAGTTGGTCATCGTGAGAGCGATGATGTTCAGAGAGATGCAAAGGCTAATAAGGGCCTTGCTGCTGCGAGTTGATTGGCCGACTGTCATTAATGATGTTGATGAAGATAATAATAATTAGAATTAGAATGCATTTTTTATTTTAGCGTATGTATTTTAATTTTTTTATATCGGATCTATACCTAATGTATTTTATTTTTCATTTAATGAAAATTTTATTTCTAGTCGACTTATGCTTTTTAATTCTTATTCAATTTTCATTCAGTCTATTTCTTCTAAACATACATGTTAATGCTGTTG
The DNA here is from genome assembly GCA_030864225.1 of Capsicum baccatum var. pendulum. NCBI lineage: Eukaryota > Viridiplantae > Streptophyta > Magnoliopsida > Solanales > Solanaceae > Capsicum > Capsicum baccatum. The sequence continues at coordinate 140,229,244 of CM061551.1, read as the reverse complement.
ATGTTAACATGTCGACGATTGGAGGTAAGGAACAATTTTGAATCCAGTAGCTATAGCAATTTTGGCTTTTGAGTTCTTTCAACAGATGGACCATGTGTTGGAACAGATTGGTCATCTATTGGGTTTTTGTCAACAGATTATCCATCTGTTGCGACAGATTTGTCATCTATTGGAGGAAAATATTCCAATTTGATGGAACTATGTTGTGTTCTTTCAGCTAATGTCCATCTGTTTCCACAGATGATTAATCTATTAAGAATAATTATGGTCTGCTGTATTATTTAGTTCATGTTTTGCCTCTTTTTATTGATGCACAAGTTATTAAAAAAGATATTTTATATATAATAAATGATAACATTACGTTCACAACAATGAGTTAAATTTATAAAAGTCCACAACAAACAACAACAACACAAGTTTCTGCAATTACAATGATCTTGGTGGATTACGATCCGGGCATGTAGTTCTTTTGTGGCCAGCGCGCTTACATACGGAGCACTTGTTTTTTCTTAATGAAAATGATTCTCCGACTCCACGCCTCCTCTTATATGGCTTTTTTTTCCAATTTGATAGTGCTTGAGTCAATATATGAAGGAGGTATTAATCTCCCAAAAATCTCTGCAAGAACAATCCAAGATTCTTCAGGAGGCACCGGGATAATATGTCCACTATATACCATTTCATATTCTTCCACCGAATAATATTGAGAGGAGTGCTCATAAACTTTAGGTCCATATTTTAGACCGTACTGAGCTCGATGTGCTGCCATGGCATGTGGACAGGGTATTTTGTCCAAGTCAAAAACTCTGCACATACAAGATCTTATTTAAAAATCGACCATGGCAACATCGCCATGACTGGTGATACTGAATTTATAATCTGCTATTTTATGAGATAATAACCTATTAACCAAACTGACGTTCGTTGATATTATTTTTTGATTTCGAGAACAAATCAGGTTCTTTTTGGGCCCTTAAACTGCACACGTCTTTCGTTAAAAAATCAGCCATATTTCTTGTTTATTATTTCAAACATAGCCTTGATGGGAAATTCTCTTCCATCGCCAAACAATGAATTCACCAATTCAGCTATGTTTGATGTCATAATATTTTACCTATACAAAAGAATCACTTAGTACGACATCATACTAAACTTGAAACTCAAACAAGATATTAAATTCATAAGAATGTATCTATCTGCCGGATAGAATGCCCATCTCCAACTCTCAAAACTGACACATACGAGAAGTTCTACTACCTTGGGATTCATATCTGTTATTTGATTGAAATGGTATAAAAACTCCTTTCTACTATATGCTTTAGCTGTTCTATAAAAAAGGGTCACGACCCTTTCGTTGTGATAGTTGGTCTGAATGTTCTCTCCAAGATGCCTGATGCAACAACCAAAGTAAGCTGAAGTAAAAAAAATTGAACCCATCTTTGAAATACTTGAATGCCGATCTGAAATAAAACACAGCTCTTCGGTATCTTCGATGCAGCTTCGCAGTTGTTCAAGAAAAATCCATAAGAGGCATCACATTCCTTTTCCGCTACACAAAAAGCGACAGGAAAGATGTGATTCTCCGCATTCTGCGCCACCGCCGCTAGTAGAACTCCATTATACCTGCTCCTCAAGAAGGTACTGTCGACGGCTATGCCTTTTCTCAAATGTCGAAAACCTTGAATCCAAGCACCATAGGATACAAAAAAGTACTTGAACCTTCCATTTTCATCAACATGCAATGTCGTCTTACTTTCGGGCTTTGTGGACTCAATCATGTAATGGTAGGCCTCCAGGACTGTATACCCATGCTCGTGTGTCTCCTTAACCAAGTCCTTGTCAATCCCCATGGTCATATATATCTTCCAATAACTGACCAGGATACCCAATTTTGTAAGGAGTTGATTGGCCATAACCCTTGTTGAAGGGCCCTTGCCATCGGGGAAACTACTCCTGAAATATTCACCGAGGAACTTTGCCGTGGCATGAGGATTTTGGCCCGAGATATGTTCCGAACCACATGTGTAATGTTTTTCATATTTATAAATGATGAATCTATCAGTACTTGCGTACTTCACCGCTCTCAACCACCACTTGCAGTTTGGATTAGCACATTTGAAGTAAAAATACTGCTCGAATTAATCACCCTCTTTATTCTAAAAACTTTTTTCAAGCAAGAAATAAACAAAGTGGTAGATAGTTCATTCTTGTCCTTGAATGACATTTCTATAAAAAAAAATGGTCCCTTCGTCTTGAATATTTCCAGATTATGTCGATTGAGAAGAACTACCCATCGTATTGGTCGCATCAATGGGTGTAAGTGTTTGATCATCATCTGGAATATTCATGTCTAGATCATCCAACCTATCATCAAAGATGTCTTTTTGTTCTTCTTTTTCTACATTCTAGTTCTCATTCTCTCTCGTCTTTTCAACCACATACACCCTTAACACCAGCCTGGATGAATCCTTCAATTAGTGGTACCTAAATAAAGTCAATTGAAAGAAAAGTTAATAATGATTTCATAGTGCCGTAAATGAATCCCAATAGATGTGTAATCAGCCGCTATAGATTACTTACCTGTTGGGATTCATGTTATGCTCCTGAAGCTGATTTCAACAGACGAGTCATCTTTTGTAACAGGTGAATCATATATTGCAATAGGGTAAATATCTTTTTCAATAGATGAAGCGCCTGTTGGGATTGATGTTACAGTACTGAGGCACCTTTGAAGTTGATTCCAATAGATGAGTGACATGTTGAAACAGATAACGATCTATTGGAATTGAGGACAGGTTCTATCGCAACAGGTTACTAATATGTTGCAACAGATATTTACCATCGGTTGGAATAGAGTTCAGGTTCTGTTGTAACAGACTAATAATCTTTTGCAACAGATATTTAACTTGTTTCACCAGACAACACGTCTGTTTGAATCGAGTTTAGGTTCTGTTGCAACAGGTTACTAATCTGTTGTAACAAATTTTTATCATGTTGCACTAAATAACTAATCTGTTACAACAGATGGGTCATATGTTGCAATAGATGACCCATCTGTTCGATTCATGGTACGGCACTATAGAACTATAAACATGAATCCAACATATGAGTCTTTCTTTGAAACAGATTTGTTTAAACAGATGGCTCTTATATTACATTCATGTTCGCGTGCTATCTATTGTTGAAAAAATAACATAATAACAGTTACTCAGATGACAAACTCAACTAAAAATCATAATTTGACTTACCAAAGTCTCCTATGAAATAATGTCAAAGTGGAAAGTGATGTACGAAATAAAATTTGACCTAAAAAATTGGTCAAATAGGAACAGTAGCGGTAACAACAATGACAATGGTCAACAGGAAGAAGATGAAGATGATAATGAAGTAGAAGATGATGATAATGAAGCAGAAGATGATGAATAAAGCAGAAACAACAATGAACAACAAAAATCGCTAAGAGAGAGAAAACAATGATGGATGAGAAGAGAGAGAAAGACGCCTTTTTTTTCCTCTGTTTTCCGTTATATTAGGTAAATATTTGGATCAAATTATAAATTTAAAAACTTCTGGGCTATTCTCAAACTTACCAAACTTTCTTAATCCATAATAAAGTAATTGTCACCTCCACTCAATAATTAAGACTTATGTCAACTACGCTTCATTTTAAAACTCTTTTATCATCTATAGCTCAAAGCCCCGAGAAACATATATAAACATATTCACTAATACAGATTATGCTATACAACAAAAGGACAATGTATACCATGTTCAAACACGGATCTACGCCATTCTTTGGTCATTCGAATTTCTATCACATGACTACTGTATATTAACAATGCATCTACTTTATGTGTTTTCATATAAAAATAATTATATAGAGAGAAAAGAAAGAACAATTGGAGAAAATTTAATTTTAATGACAAATCGATATATCATTATTTTAAACCTTTCAAATTACAAACAAGGGTGGAGTTAACTTGGGGTCGGGACGCTCACCCGAGCTCCTCTGGACTGAAAATGATACTAAAATAATTTTGTATATGTTAGAGTTGCTACCCAAATTTTGTTAATTCGACCCAGAAAGTTTTGCGATGCGACCCATGTTTGTGATTTTCAATGGAGTCTGTGGTGGTAGCGTAGGGATCGGGACTAGGACCTTTATGTTTTGGGGCCTAAGACTTATTTGTATGCACGTATTATTTAAGTGCAATTAGTAAGTCGATTTTGATTATTCAGAAATTATGTTGCTCCGCATTGTACTCCTCTCCTTTCATAGTGAAACCTCTTCTGCCTCTGCCCGTGGCTTTTCCCGCAAGGGTTTCCACGTAAATCTTGTGTTCTCTCTGCTTGTGGTTTGCTTTATTTCTGCCCGATTTCTAACAGTATATATAGTAGACGTTGACCTTCATTTGGCTAGTCCGTGTGTTTAGCATTTTAAACCCTGAGTTGAGTCAAACATAGTCATATATAAGGAAATAGAGAATGTGTTGTGTCCCTCCTTGTTTATTACAGTCATCATAAAATGGAATTCAAATTACAATAGGAAGAGTAGCTTCTAAAGTATTTCACATGATATAGATAAGCTAATAAAACAACAAAAGTAACAAATGCTGCCAAGGATTCATCATCAATCACCTCTTTCCTTCATGAAATCAAGGTACGATTTTCCATCAAGTTTTCGTGCAAAAATCAAAAAAATCCTGTAAATATTTTTGCACTGGAACTCTTCGGAAAATTGGAGGATTAGTTGGTCCAACGAGGCTGTGCGCAGGTCCCAGTTCGGAATCAAGGCTGGGGGTATGGAATGTTGCAACAGAGAGCCGTTCCTTGTTTGAGTTTACAACTGCTCTGTGCTCAGTGCTCAGTGCTCCTATAAACCCCATTGCTCACTATCTGCATGCCAAGTATAGCACATTTACGTACACAGTCTTCAAATGATATTTTCAATAATATCCTATTAAGAAAATGAGCTTTTCTTTGCATAAAATAAGATATTTCTGAACGAGCAAGTTCTAATTAGCCAAGTTGTTTATCTAATAAATCAAATCAATGAAAATAGTATGACTTCCTTGCTTCCACCTCCCTCCAAGCATCTTTCTTTTTTTGCAGGGAAAGGGTGAACAGATTGAATCATTACACATAAGTCTGAATTAATTCCCTTCACGAATATTCAAACTCAACCAAAAGACTACAATTTTCACTAGTCACCACCCTTAGAGAAATCGGTAACTAGGTAAAAAGTTGTTAGTTTACCTCCATCATATCTCCAATATTCACAATCGGGCTTTATTGGTACCCAGATATCGTTGTTTCGGACTTGGAGACCTTCAGTTTCATTTAGTTGGTGAATGACGGTGAGGGCATCGGCATCAGAATGAGGACTAAAGCCAATAGCCTTTTCTGGCTCAGGGCATGGTAGATAATAGTTCATTCTCATTGACTGAATACCATCACTGAATAGCTCTCTCATTTCCTTTTCATCCATCCTTAAAGCCTTTGCTAATTGACATATAATATAAGTAGTTCTAACAAAGAACAAGTTACAAAATATAAGTAGTTGTAACAAAAAGTATAGTTAGCAAGTTTGGGAATCATCTCAAAGAGTATAATATTATCGCTCAAGGTTCATAATTATTCCTCCTTATTTTGTGGTTATAAATTACTAACCATAAGATCTTACCTATTTTCTCATAACTTACTCCTGGTTAATGTTCCAAGGGCCAAATAATTTGGACCTTTTTCCTATATTTTTCTAAGAAATCATTAATATCGCTAGCTGGATTTGGATAGAAGAGTCTGTTGCTTAAATGATCACTGAACTAGTAGAAATAGGTGAACATATCAGTTTTCTCAACTTTTCTCATAAAAAAAAAAAAAAAAAAAAAAAAAAAAATAGGGGAAGAATAACTTTGTTCACTTATTTCCCAATAGTTCAGTGATCGTTTAAGCAATTCATGATTTTTCTTTTTTCAGTGAGAGGGGTAACTATGTTCTGAGAGATAGGCACCTGAGCCCTGAAGGCAATTTCTGAAACAAGTCAACTTTGCGGATACGAGGAGGAAGAGTCTTTACGGTAAAAATGTCACTCCAATCTAGCTTCTGCTCCTCTGATAGAACAAACGCCTGCCCAAAACCTTCAAAGTTGTCTTCTTGTTGCCATAGTTTCTTCTTTTCTTCCATTGGAAGTCTGAACAATTCTATAACCTCTCTCTTGAAGTCCTCCAGTAAAGAAGGTGTCACTCCATGATTCATAACCTAACATTCAATAATATGCTAGCAAAATTCAACAACCTTTTCACAATTACAGAGTTGCCTATACCAGAAAACAAAGAGTAATCTTTTAGAAGTAATAGTTAAACTGTCATACGACCAATAAATTGGAAGATCAGAACCATGCATTTTAGACTACTTTTTTTGTGATAGTAATATTTAAGTCCATTTTTCGTGGAATTAGAAATAGGTATAGTATTAAGTTTTAACCTGTGATTTGAAAGGAGGCGAGTGAGGCTGGGCATTTTACTTGGCACAGAGCGGGGCGTAAGCCCTGGCAGCGCCCGCCCCCGGCGAGTCCAAAACTGTAATGACCTTTACGGTCATTTCCCTGTATTTTCATATAATTTTAATACTATTTAAATATATCGTGAATTATTTAATTTGATTTGACATTTAGTAGAAATATAATTTAGTACCCTTCTACAATGTTTTCGATATTGATAAAATTGTTTAAGTGATGATATATTTGTATCACTTTATAATAGACTTTTATAATTTATTAATATTTTAAGTGGAGATAGTAAATTTAAAAATGCTAAAATATTATTATTATATAATAGAAGTTTTGTTAGAAATAATTTCCTATTAATTATGGTATATTCAAAATATTATAATTATTTTATCACGAATTTATGCAATACCCAAATATGTATGCGGTGTAAAAAAATTATTACTTGTGGCTAATTAGCACCACACGTGTGGAAAGGATTGTGGGCAGCAACTTGTAGATATTTTGACTTTTGTCAAATCTTTGCTATTCATCGATCTTTTAACAATATATATACCAGAGTAGTATGCCCGTGTCAGCACGAACCCAATATTAAATTATTTTTACTATATATAATAAGTTAAATTGATATTAATTCAAATTATGAATTATAAAACATGAATACAAAAAACATATTAACTACGTGGTAATATTTTTCAAGGAGTCAAGTCTTACAAGATAATTATGTATAACTTATTCATATAAATAACAAAATTCGATGCATTTAGAAGTTTATATCTTTAATCATATGATTGAGATTTGCTACATTAAGTAGTAAATTTGAGATTAAAATTTATACATAAGACTTGACATTTGTTGTATAAAATAGAGAATAATTGTTGAAAAATATAAAGGATTGTCTAGTCATTGCATATTACATCACATGTGGATTGCAATTAATAACCTACATTATATTCCCTTACTAAGCCGTCATAAACATCATTTGCTTTCATTTTCTCCTTCTCTTTTATTTGTCAACTTGTTCTTTGAAGTTAAACTAAATTAATATTTTAAATTCAAATTTTAAGTGTTTCAGAAATAATAGAAAATAGAAAATTATAAATTACCATCTTTCATATTAATTTAAATTATTTGACTTTGAGAACACGGTAAAATATACTTATGTAGATATTTTATTGAACTTTATTTTTGTATATGTTCCTTCCATTAAAACGTGAAATCGTTTGTTAAAGTGTACAAAAATAATGCTGATAGAATGTATTAATAATGTTTGCACTAATAATGCTTATATTAGTAATATTTGTATTATTTATGCTAACATTATTTCTTATACACTCTTTGATGTACTGTATTTGAACTTGCATTTTTCAATTTTGATATATTTAAACAAAAGTTGAAAAAAGGGATGGATTGCATATACATCCTAAGATTCATCCGGAATCTAACATGAGCTCAATATATATTTTTTTGTTTCAATTTTTGTGACACAAATTGAATTTAGAAAATCAAACACAAATTGAATTTAGATAATCAATCATACTTTTAATATGTTTTTAGATATTTTAAGTTATTAATATTGTAACCTATAATATTTTTGTGTAATTTTTAAATAATATATGTTACTCTCTCTATTCAAACTTTTGTGGCATTGATAGTCAATTGTATTTTTAAAATAATTTAAATTATTAATTATTGTGATTTATAATATTTTTCATCTATTTCAATTTAAGTGGCATTGATATAATTTCAAGAGTTAACCAAATATTTCTAGTATTTAAATTTTTAAAGTTTTTAATTATTGTGATTTATAGTATTTTTTTTAAGTATTTTATAAAAATATATAATAGATTAAATTATTTATAGATATTTTAAGTTTTTAATTATTGTAATTTATAATACTTTTTATGTAATTTTCTTTAAAAATATGCTACACTCCTTGTCCAGAGTCTTGTGTCACTGATAGTCAATTATATTTTTTAAATAATTTAAATTTTTAATTATTGTGTAAAACTTTTTCTACTATAATTTAAGTGACATGATGCTTAGATGACCATAATAATTAATTAGAGGTGATATAGTAAAATCACGATTGAAGCAGCGAAATCACGATTCAAGAGTTAACTTATCATTTATATCTATTTTATCTTTTTAGTTAAGTATTGTTTATTTATTTAATACTTAGATGACTTATAACAATTAATTAGAGGTGATATTTAGTAAAATTATAATTAAAGCAACTGAAGCAAACGTGTCATAAATAGTTAGATGACTTATAATAATTAATTAAGGGTGATATTTAGCAAAATTACGATTAAAGTAGCTGAAGCAGATATGTCATAAATGTTTATTTTACTTTTTTTATTAAATATTATTAATTTTTTAATATATAAATAATTTATAATAATGAATGAAAAATGATATAATAGAAAGTAAAATTACGATTGAAGCAACTGAAATAGACATGTCATAAATGTCTATTTTTCTTTTTAAAAATTAAATATTATTATGTTTTAAATATATAAATGACTTATAATAATTAATTAGGGGCAATGTAATAAAATTACGATTGAAGCAATTGAAGAAGACAACATAAGCAGGCATATCAAAATTTTCTCTTCCATATATTAGGAAAAAAAATTAGGTGAAATTATAGTAACAAATAAGAAAGAAAGTAAATTATATATTTGATCTGAAATTAAATAAAGAATAAAATTTATTTAATTGTATCACTAATTAATTTTTACAATAAATTATCATCTTACTAATCAATTTACTTAAATATAATATATTTGAAATAATTTTATACAATAAAAAGATAATAAAAATGAAAAATAAATGGAAGATATAGAGTCCATGTGTGTGGAAATATATGCAAAGCATGTGATGGCATTATGGTAAATTTTATACTTGGCATTGTTGGTAATTAAAAAGAAAAGAATGAGCTTTTATTAAAACTTTTCATGAGGTTCAAAAAACAAAGTACAAAATACTATTAATTTAAGCTTAAAACTTAAAGTGAATGACCAAATTATCCTTTAATAAATTTGTTATGTCATTTTTATCCCATATTGAAACCACCTCTTCTATAATATAGATAAAAAGAAAAGAAATACAACTCATCCACTTTATACACTCACTGGAAAATCCTGTTTTTTCTTTTCTCCATTCAACACTTATATACATGCACCATATAATTCTCCACACATAATAAGGGACTCCCGTTGAACACACAAATCGAAAGGGAGAATCAATAAATTAATCAATTATCGAAGCTTGATTTCTAGTAGGGTATTATTTGAAGGCTTCACGGAAAGATATTATGACTTTGACGTTTAGGTAGGCTAGGTCTATCCTATCTTTAGATTGATCTTATTTACTGAACTTGTAAACAATTATATGCTAACTTTGGATAGGTGCTTGTAGATGCGTATTTATTTGATTTATATAAACTGTCTTATTTATTCGGATTAGGACCTCATTCTAGTAAATATTGAAATATTATCTTTTAATATAATATAACATCTATTACTTTAGGACATGAAACAAAATTGCAAAATCTTGAATTTATCCCTTTTTAATTAAGATTGACAAATGATTATTTAGACATTGGCATTTAATTATTATTGTTACTGAGTTCCGGTTCGAGTCTGGCATTTGATTATTATTGTTACTCTGAGTTCCGGTTCCAGTTCGGCATTTGATTATTATTGTTACTATGAGTTCCGGTTCGAGTCCGGCATTTGATTATTATTGTTACTGTAAGTTTCGGTTCGAGTCCGGCATTTGATTATTATTGCTACTACGAGTTTTGATTCGAGTCTGACATTTGATTATTATTGTTACTATGAGTTTCGGTTCGAGTCTGACATCTGATTATGGTTGTGGTTCCTCTGAGTTTCGGTTCGAGTCCGGCATCTGATTATGAGAGCTATTGTATATTATATATGTGGCCTATCGTTATTACCCACTATGTCTGGTTCGATTCTGGCACATGTTCTCTTGTTATTATCCATCACTATCAGTTCGAGTCCAGTATCTAGCCTCTCGTTACTAACCATTGGTACCGGTTCAAGTCCGGTGCATATCTACATAACTATCATGGTTTCTTGGGATTGGCTCAGTTACAAATTATTTACATTTATTTTTTTTAATTGTTACTTGTGTGTCACACCGGCTTATGGGGGTACGATTGGATTAATTGTGTTCTTCAGCGTGTCTAGCGGGCTTATGGGGGCCCATTTAGGTTATGTTGTGCGCCAAGCGGGCTTATGGGGGCCCAGGTAGGTTACGTTTGATTTGTTTGTAATTATTGCGCTATTTATTTTCTAATCGCTTACATTTATTCTTCTATCTCATTCGCGTAGCTTGGTAGTTGTTTACTTTTCTGTCCCTTTTTACTGTTGATTTAGTTTACATCCTTACATTGTAGTTATACCGTTTTTGTATTGAGCTCAGTCGGCCGATGATGCCTACTAAGTACCTGTTGCTTTGGTACTCATACTACACTTCTGCATCTTTTCTCCGATGCAGACCGAGTATTAGCAGCCGTTATTGACGTGATTCCTACCTTCCAGTACTGATCGGAGCAGGGTGAACTTACTGTTGTCCGAGGCTGATCCTTCTCTATCTACTCTGGTTTAGTCTTTTGTACTCTAGACTTCTTGTGTATATTGGGTATATTTGGAATTTTGTCTAGTACTCTGGGTATATTTTAGTAATGGCTCTATACCGACCTTACCAGGTCTTGGGAGGGATTCTTTTATGTATCTGGTAATTTTCCTTCCCTCGTTTTAGTATATGAGATATGGTTACTTTCTGTTTGTTAGTACTTTTTATTACTACTGCTATCATTATACACAATCTTTTCTGATTTCTGTCCATTAGCCTGTTATCTATTATTTCGGGCTATGGCTTGGCTTGCCTACTAGGGGATAAGGTAGGCGCCATCACGACTTGAGAAATTGGGTCGTGACAAAAACCTGTCATTTTAAAACACTTTTTTAACATATCTTTGGTGTTTATAGATGTGGTGCACAACACACCGATAAATAAAACTCTACGTAGACACGACTTTGTAGACTCACTAGGACGAACCTCTCTGATACCACTTTTGTCACGCCCCAAAATCCCATCGGGCCGGACTGGCACCCGAAGCCAAGAAGGCCCGGGATAACCCGTTCAAATACCTGTACTTTCACTTACATGTCACCAAAAATTTGGACAGCACTTCGTTGCATATAGAAGGGTCTAATTACCTGTATCAGCACAAATATATATATATATATATATATATATAATACTTGGCCGTCGGGGCCACCACATATACAGATATAACATCACTATATAAACTTCCATGACTTTACCCTTCTTTATGTCTACAAAGCCTCTAGGATATACATGACATAACTAGGGTCGGGACAAATCCCCGCCCACACATGACTCCTGTACAATAACAAAACATAAGGAACCGACTCGGAAAGCTCCGAAGCAAACTGGAGCTCACCAACAATAGTTGTATGACCTGGCTCCTATTTATGTTGTGAATGAGCTGAGGTACCTGTGCCTGCAGCATGAAATGCAGGTCCCCGTGGGGGACGTCAGTACGAAATATGTACTGAGTATGTAAAGCTGTAGATAATCACATATGATATAGGAGCTCAATAGAAATCAGAAATAAGTGAATAAATCGTAATAGGAGTGGACCACGCTTACTAGAACTTGTGACAACCTGTACATTGTATTTATTCAATCACTTTACCTTCGTTCTTATCGTCTTTGTAATCATTACTGTACTGTACTGTGACCATTAGGCTGCCTCCAGTACATATCAACTGGGATCGACCCATGATAGGCTTATGCCCCTGGGATACCACCCATACACACATAAATAGGGTTCGACCCATGCTAGGCTTATGCCCCTGGGATACCACCCGATAAGAGAGAACTTCCATCACTTAGTTCAATTAATCTTTGAGATTGTTATTTCGGTCGCCACCACATTTTTATTACTTTGAAACAACGATACATCAACAAGAACCAAGTAATAGACCTTCTATACAATAACGACGTAATAAAGACTCATTGGTACATCAACAATGTGTTTCAGAATCATCAATATCACAACAATGAAATAGGAGCCTTTTGGTATATCAATGAAACATTTTGACACTTTATAGAATGGAAACAACTTCGTTGGTAATGTAGAACAATACATGTTTTTGGACAACCTCGGAATCTTACTTGATGGAACATTGGTGTTTTCATGCCAAAGAACATCGTTAGAGTATGCTTTACATACCTCGTTGTAGATTCGGATACCAATTCAACACAACTTTCCGCCTTTACAAATCACTTATCTACAATGAAATGTTTGGCATCTAGTATTAGCAACCCAACACCACAATTCTCTTCCATAATTCCATACAACCAATATTTGCAAAACATTCCAAAAACCAACTTGAACAATAGGTTTATGTGTATATATATATATATAATCATCATTTCAATACCACATCATCACACCGAATCCCTTCACAATTCAACATAATCCAACATCATTTCCCAATCATCTTTCAACAACAATTAAATAACATACTTCTTATGCTCACATGCATATATATATACATATCCATATAAATAACACCAACATAATTTACATCCTTACCATAAAATGGCCCTTTTGATTTCTAAGTCCTGTTGGCACAAATAAGGGGTGCTTCTCGAAGCCCTCGAGACGGTGAACACAACTACGGAATCAATTTGGACTTTCTACGGTTGAATCACAAGATAATTGGAGTTGAACTTAGACTAGGGTTTCTTATTCTTCAATAATTGGATGATAAAATGATGGATATGAGGCTAATTATATGTATATAATGACCAATTTTCGTCCATGAGGTAATGGAAAATGACCATATTGCCCTTAAAAATTTAAGTAAATTCGAATCTGTCCATGGTGGACTGTTTTGATAGGCTAAAGTAAATCGACCATAACTCTTTGATCCGATATCGGATTTGGGTGAAATTGGTATATTTGGATAGATAATTCAAAGGTCTTTCATTTCATATAAAGTAGGCCACCCAGTTCGTCCTGTACAAGGAATTATGATCGTTTGAAGTTGACCCTAAAAATCTGTTTTGAGAGGCTGAAGTAAAACGAGTATAACTCCTTACTCAGACGTTGGATTTGGATGAAACCAATTGCATTAGAAAGAAGACTCTCGGGGCTTCTCATCGATATATAGCAGCTCACACATTTCATTTTGTACAAGGAGTTATGATCGTTTAAAGTCGATCCAAAAATCTGTTTGGCTGCAGTACTTTTGTGTGCAGAAAATTTCTGCACATTTACTGTTCATTGCGTCCACCGTTTTCAAGTTTCGAACATGCTCGCTTATATCCGATACTCATCCGTTTTTAGAAATCTTTATATTGTTGGAAAGCTAACTCGATAAACTTCGCATAGAAACTTTGACGAGCAAATTCCGGTATAAATAAAGTCGATTCCTATACACATATAATCAAACTATACACTTGAAACCATCTCAAAATAATCAATACTCATACTTAAACTCATATATACCTAACTTATGATCAATACATATACTCCAACACATATAACCATGGCTAATGCATGTAATTAAGTACAGGGTGTTACATTATTTGATCTAAATAGATGAAAAATTAAAAATTATGCAAATAATGTTAAGAGTTTGTTTGGCCAAAACAACTAGTTTTGATAAAGAAAAATCGTTTGTGCTTCCCAGACAACCATTTCCATTAAAAGAAATCATACCTGAATAAATAAACAAATCATGAAGAAAATAAAACCTGGAGGAAACCCCATTGTTGGCAAGCAGAGTGAAGCTTTTGCAGCTCATAATCCATGGAATCTCCTGATATCAACTTCTGGACATCGATAACTGGTACAGCTTCTCCGGTAGCAGATACAGCCTGAGATTCTTGTCCTGGACGTACATACCTGTCCGGATTTTTGGTTAGGTGCTGTTTGGCAAGCTCCTGAACACTAGAAACTAACAGAGATTTCCCAAAGTTAAATTTAGCCTGCTTTGTTTCCATTCAATTCACTCACTCAACACTGTTGAGCTCTTCCTTGCAAAACTTGAAAATTACTATTAATTTAGCTTTAGATTTTATCAATTTCTTCCAAAGTTGGGTACATACATTTGTCTTGTATCATCACTATCATCGCATCATTATTGAAAAGGAAGATACATGATAGATTTACATCACCACTGAGCTGTATGATACATACGTTCATCTTGTATCACCGCCATGTAGCAGATTTACATCACCACTGAGCACAAGGGTAGCAGATTCAGAGGGTGGCTCATGGGTAAGTGATACAAGAATGACCAAGAACACAAGAAAACATACACCAAAATCAGTCCACAAGTTCAAAGGAACCGAGGCCTATCTTGGTGTATGTTTTCTTGTGTTCTTGGTCATTCTTGTATCATTTGGTATCAGAGTCACCTTTGATTTTGTTCTAATAAGATCAATCTTGGGCTTGAGACTTGAAAACTACAAAAAAAAACTGAAAACTGAAAATTTCCAGAAACATAGATTTTGTGTTCTTGAGTTGTTCTTGGCCGAGAAAGTGTTGTTCTTGTTGTTCATCTTAGCCAAGGTTTATTGTAGAGTCTAGATCTAGTATTCCTTTGGCGTGTATTGTTGTTTCTTATGTTAGTTTCGTGATTCACTAACACTAAAAGGTGTCTAGATCTATATTTGAGCTTAAACTTGTTAAAGTTGTGTTGTGAACAAAGACGTAGGCAAAAATTTGGTGGTTTGTTGTGGCGGGTTGGCTATTGGATGTGTGGAACTTTATTTGATCCAAAAGGGTGAAGGAAAAGGTGTAGAAATATGTTTGTCTTGCAAGACCCCAACCACCAAAGACTTTTCATCACATCTCAACCATTCTCCATAAAACAAGGGTCCATGTTTTAAGGGATGTAAAAGTCTAGTCAAGGACTTTTTGAATCTTGAGATTTGAAATTGAAAAAGAGTTCCAAGACTTGTAGTCTTCCCTCCATTAACCAAGGTTCACCTTTTCAATTTGTAAAGTGATCAAGACTTCAAATTGGTGAATAAAATGGCGCCAAAACCGTGACCAATAGTGGGATGCCACGTTATCACTGTTACTGTTCACGCAATAATTTTGGCTCAAATTTTAGATTTTCTTAGTTTCTTTTTATTGTTCTGTAGTTTCGTTTGATTGGTCCGAACGCTAATTGACAAGCTAGTAAACTCCTACTAGATTGTAAATTAGTTTTGTGTTCGTTTGTTCGTTCTAACGTTCTTTGTGTGCTTTTCTCTTTTGTGAATTCATTGTATCTTGTTGGTTCAAGTCCGTAAGCAAATTTTCGTTGAGTCAACTCGAACAAAAATCTATTCCGGACCAAGGTGGACTCCTCCCTCAATCACTCACGAAGTACAAGCCGGCTTTCAACACTTGTGAAACCAAGTGTGAGGTAAAAATTGAGAGTGAGAGTGTGGTGAGGCATTTTTGAGCTAACAAGTCTGTTTGTTTTATTGTTTGTTGTTGTCTTTTCTTTTAGGTACCATGGCTACCACCAATTTTGATGCCACGTTTGACCGCATCACCGATAATATTGAAGACATGAAATGGCACATTGAAAGGCTACGCCAATTGGTATCCATACTTATCCCAACAAATTCAAAACCTAAAGTCCAAACACCTTTAGTGAGATATTCCCGAAGGAAGTTGCTGCCCAAACTTGTGAAGGACTTTCACACCAAGGTAAAGACGAACATACTCATGAACGTCAATGTAAAATAGCTATCTCTTACACTTTGGTACATGTGGATGATGAACATGTGACTAATAAGCCGTTGAGTATGAGTAGTAGCTTACCTACGTATGAGTATATTGATTCCTTACCACTTGTAGATAATGTAAATGTTGTGTGAGTGGATACACTAGTTGATCCTATAAATGACCGAATCGACTCTTCTAGTAAGATTGATTTGTGTCCACCTAGTGTTGAAGTTATTGTGTTGAATGAAAGTACATTGTCGTATGAAAATTGTGTTGACCAACTTGTGTGTAAAACTTGCCCACTGCTTGAGAATATGTGTGATGTGATTAATGAGTCTCAAGTGAGTGAAGAATTTGAAAATGTTGCTCAATAAAAAAGGAGTGAACCAGTGAGCCTATGTTATTGCAAGGATTCTAATGTTTTCTTGGCTCATAGGGTTAATCGTGTGCTTGACATATCTTTGAAACTTGATAATGATTCCTTAGAGAGTGAAAGTTTCAAATCTGTCCGCGGGTTAGATCATTCACTCATAATAGACCTAGTGGTGAAAATGATAGTATAGCTTGCCTTGGAAACTATAGCATATATGTTAACCCACAATGGTGTGACAACATTCCTCCTAAATATGGAAATCTCTTCTTGGAAAATGAGAGTACTCTTAAGGGTAAGGAATGTGTGGTCTTAGAAACTACTTCTTCTACTTTCTGTGGCTTTTTCGAGGACACCATAGTAGAAGTAGAATTGAGTTCCACCTTTCTCTACTCTCTCTTTACTTGTGATGATATGTATTTCAATGTAGAGAGTAAGCCATGTGGTTGTGGTAAAGACTATGGGAAATAGGTGTGTTGCTTAGACCCGTGTTTATGGCCATTCTTCCCATTTGATCCCGGTGCCATCTTAGAGTGGGGAAGATTTACTCTTGGCTTAGGTGTGTTTCTTTTGGGTGCTTATCATAGCCAATTCCTTAGTGACTTTGTCGATGGCTTTATAATGTTTAACACTAAGGACTCTTGGTTATATGTCAACTATGAACCACCTTGGCATGTCGAGATTCGTTGTTGGCCGAGACTTGAACTCATAGGGTCTTCAGTTTCTTTTTTTAGGTGTGGGCTATTTTGAGTGTTTTGAGTGCATACCATTATTGTTTATTTTTACTAATCCTAACCCTCATGCCATGAGGAAGTGTGCTTGTTTGTCTCTCTTTGATTTTGCAAGGCATGGATTCAAGGTCGAATCCTTTTTAAGGAGGGGAGGATAATACAAGTACGACCACGAAGATGGACGCATGTGAGAATGTAATGAACCCGGGGCTTAGAGTGTGCGAGTGAAGGAATTAAAACACACCAAACCGACCCTAATCTCACACTTGAAGTGTAAAGAGGAGCCTTGGAACATAACAAGGCAGCCCCTAAATACACTTGAAGGGAGTCTAGTTCTTAAAAGGGCATTTTGGACATTTTTGTATTTTATTTGTAACCTAGTATAAATAGAACATTGTAGGGATTTTAGACTTAGATTATTCATGATGTTGTAAGTCTTGAAACACAAGTCCTCTCTCCTCGAGGCACCAAAATCGAAATTAGGCATAGATAGTGTGGAATCACTCTTGTTGATCTCATGGCTTGGAAATGTGATGCTTGGGAGGTGGATTCCGACCTTGTTTCTTTGTAAGAGATAGGTGAACGTTGTGTGTAGTGTTAAGGGTCAAAGAGTAGAATATTCTATTGGGTTCTTAAGATTATACCTTCATTAAGTCTATCTAACTATCCCTTTACTTTTATTGTAATCTTGTAGTAGTTTGTGTTCTTGTAACCGTTTCTATCTCTTGTTAGTAAAACCCTGTGTTGTTCCTATCTTGTTATTGTTGTCCATATCTCCATATTGTTGCTGTTTTGGTGTATTTACACCTTCAATATCTTGTTGTTATTATGTTTTTATTGTTGTTATAGTGAATCTGAGAGTAGTCACCAAAGGGGTCCTCAGTTCTTCAAACTTATGGACTGATTTGGTGTTTGTTTCGTGTTTCCCTTGTGCTTCTTGTATCATTAACCAAATGATACGAGAAAGACAAGGAAAACACGAAACAACTCCAAAACAGTCCACAAAACTTAAGGATCCGAGGACCTTTTTGGGAGATCACTTTCAGATTCACTACCAACAACAAGAATACAAGATATAATGGTGTGTTTTAACACCAAAATAGCAACAAGAACAAGATGAACTCAAGATGATAAAAAAAAAGACACAATATTCGGACTTAACAATAACAACAAGAACATAAGATTACAACACAAAAAAATAAACAAGGTTACAAGAAGGTAAAAGGATAGATAGATAGACCACATGAAGGTATAATCTTAAGAACCCAAGAATGGACAATATTTGACCCTTAACATTACACACAACAATAAACCTATCTCTTACAAAGATACAAGTTTGGATTCCACCTTCCAAGCATCAATGTTTCCAGGCAAATGCAAACACAAGTGATTCTACACTTGTCTAAGCCCTAATTTCGGTTTTGGGTGCCTTAAGAAAAGAGGACTTGTATTTCCTTGTGTTTCAAGACTTACAAATTTATTCATAAACTAAACTAAAAACCCTACAACGTTCCTTTTATAGCTATTACAAAATATAAGTTAAAATGACCAAAAGTCCCTTCAAAGAGTGGGCACCCATTTAGTGTAATTTATAGGCTGATTTAGGTGCATTTTGGGCCTCTTTTACACTTCAATTGCACGTGCCAAGGCTCGGGTTCAACAAGCACTCTCCTAATTCCATATTCGTGATTATTCCCGTATCATCCTCTCTATCTTGAGAGGAATTTGTCTACAAATTCACGGCTTCACCTCGTTCAATTGGTCACTTCAAAGAAAACCTACTCAAAAATAGTCCCCAAAACATGAAGAGCCCGAGAGCTCAATAATAACAAGGGACATATCAAAAAAGGAGCTAAAAACAACCCACAAGAAGTGCTAAAAAACAGTCCACAAGCAAGCCAAACCCGAGAACATAATGACCATAAGTCTCGGATCCAACATCTTCATTTTGACCCTTGGCTTCCTCTCCCTCTTGAGATTGACCTTAGATCTAATCCGACTCAAGTCTGCTTCTATCATATGAGCATCGTCGTAGACTCCATATCCTTCATGTCTCTCTCTACCATGTTCCTCTTCTTGGATGTGTCGGTTTTTGGAAAGAAAAGTTTCGGTTGAGAGGCTCAATTTGGTAACGTGGAGCTTGGATGAGAGGAAATTGGCTTCCAAGTCCTCCTTGTTGGACTTGATCAACTTGCAGGGGAAGTGGTCTATCTTTTTCTCAGTTTGAGGGCTATTTAGAGCTTGGCTTGTGGAATTATGTGGTGGTCTTGGAGGATAGGTCATTAGAAGTAAAGTTTTAGGAGTAAAAGCACGAGAGTTCCTTCGACTCTCCATTTGATCCAACCTCTCACGCATAGTTACCACATCCGAGTCAATTTTCTCAAGACACGCATTTGCCCTAGCAAGGTCTCGGGACAAATCATCAAGGAGGGCCAAAATGGTTTCCATTATGGCCAAGAAGTTACCTACAAAACAACAAACAAGTTAGATCTACAAAAATGGTCCTCACACTCCTTCTCTATTGTTTTATATCTCAAATTTTTTTCCACACTTTGATCTCGCAAGTGTCGTAACCTTGCTTGTACTCCATGAGGCAGTGAGAGGTGGACCAAGTATTACAACGACTCAAAAGGATAAGACACACAAAGGAACATATACACGAAGGAAGGTTTCAAAACTAACTTACAATCTAAAACTAGCTTGTAAGTTAGTAATGGAATCAACAAACGAAACTAAAGAAACAACACAATGAAACTAGAAGATCAAATTTTGAGCTTAAAATTTTTGAGTGAACAGTAACTTGGGTGATGTGGCAGCATACCATTGGTCATGACCCCACAATTAGTCACTAGTTGAAGTTTACAAACTTTAGTTACTATGTAATGGAAACAATTGATTTTGGAGGAAAAACATATGTCTTAAATCTCCTTTAAGTCTAATCTTCAAAAGGGAAGATTTGACTTTGTACAATTCCCACAAAATAAGGTACCTTGAAACAAGAAAAGTGGTTGAAAAGTAGATGTCAAGTCAAGAAAGTGATGGCTCAAGTCTTCTCACAAACAACTTTGCAACTTGTAGGTTCACCTTTTTAAATCTATGTTACACTTTTGGTTGTCTTAAGTTGTAAGATGAGTCGAAGAACAAGATGAACAACACAACAACCTTCAAGAACACATCAACAACACAACAATAATTTTCCACTCCAAGTCTACAACAACATCACCATTCGGCCAAGAACAACAACATCACCACTCGGCAAATCTTGCAAGTTCACAACAACAATGTCATCTTTTAAGTTCAAACTTTAGATTTAGACACTTATAGTGTTGGTGGGGAAGAAACCAACACTTAAAACACTCTAAAAAAACAAAATGACTACTAAATCTAGACACACAAACACCAATCTCGTCCAAGACAACAACACAACACAAATTTCTCTACCAAGAACAAGATGGACAGATTTCTCCTTTTTTTTGGAATTTTCAGATTTCAATAGTTTTTTTTTTTTTCTTAGCAAGAAAGCCCAAGATTGGTATTGTAAGAACAAAATCAAAGATGGATTTGATACCAAATGATACAAGAAGAACAAGGAAAACACGAAACAAACACCAAATCAGTCCACAAGTTTGAAGAACTGAGGACCCCTTTGGTGACCACTCTCGAATTCACTACAACAACAATGAAAACATAATAACAACAAGATATTGAAGGTGTAAATACACCAAAACAGCAACAATATGGTGAGATGGAAAACAATAACAAGATAGGAACAACACAGGGTTTTACTAACAAGAGATAGAAACGGTTACAAGAACACAAACTACTACAAGATTACAATAAAAGTAAAGGGATAGTTAGATAGACTTAATGGAGGTATAATCTTAAGAACCCAAGAGCATATTCCACTCTTGGACCCTTAACACTACACAAAACGTTCACCTATCTCTTACGAAGACACAAGGTCAGAATCCACCTCCCAAGCATCACGTTTTCAAGCCATGAGATCAACAAGAGTGATTCTACACTCTCTATGCCTAATTTTGGTTTTGGTGCCTCGAGGAGAGAGGGCTTGTGTTTCTTTGTGTTTCAAGACTTACAACATCATGAATAATCTAAGTCTAAAAGCCCTACAATGTTCTATTTATACTAGGTTACAAATAAAATACAAAATGTCCAAAATGCCCTTTTAAGAACTAGGTTCCCTTGAAGTGTATTTAGGGGCTGCCTTGTTGTGTTCCAAGGCTCCTCTTTACACTCCAAGTGTGAGATTAGGGTCGGTTTGGTGTGTTTTAAGTCCTTCACTCGCACACTCTAAGCCCCGGGTTCATTACATTCTCACATGCATCCATCTTCGTGGTCGTACTTGTATCAGTAAGACTAATAAAATATATGCTTTAAATTTCAAAATTTTGAGGTCCTAAAAAATCTAATATGAATTTTATGATTCTAATTTTACTTAAATTAATATCAAAGATGGTAAAATATAAAATTAAAGGTACAAAATTTAAATTAAAAAAAGAAAGAAGAACTTTCTACTTTTTATTAAAAATATTTTAGAACTTTTTATCAAATCTTCATATTAATAAATAAAGTTTGCACAATAATATTAAAGGTAATCCATTTTAAACAAATGATTAACATATTATTAATTAAAATTAGTCCTTACTTTTATAAATAATAATATTATTAATATGTGAAGTTAAATGTTTAATGTCTTCTAATAATACTACAATAAAAAAAAAAGTAACAGATAAAGACTAAAAAAAGATAGCTCTAAATTATTGATAATATTTTTGTAATGTGTATATATTTAAGCCTTATTAAAATTTTACTTTAGGTCGCTAATTTTGTTGAGAAGACCTTGACTGAGTAGGACGATACATAAATTTGCTTTGTATCACCTCAGGTAACAGATCTACCTCACCACTGTGCAGGTCGATACATATACCTTTGTCTTGTATCAC
The DNA here is from genome assembly GCA_030864225.1 of Capsicum baccatum var. pendulum. Taxonomy (NCBI): domain Eukaryota; kingdom Viridiplantae; phylum Streptophyta; class Magnoliopsida; order Solanales; family Solanaceae; genus Capsicum; species Capsicum baccatum. The sequence goes on along the minus strand of CM061551.1, from coordinate 140,206,872 downwards.
TGTCAAGTAACAAGTTTATATTACCGCCGGAGTAGTACCATACATACCTTTGTCTTGTATCACCGTCAAGTAACAATTTTACATCACCGCTGGAGTAGTACCGTAACTAGACCGTTGATATTCGAACGCATTTGGGCTGTTTATTACCGTCATCATACACAGTACAGCAGCAAGAATAATTTGTAAGTAGGTTAATTGCCATTTATCGGGTTACTAATCAGATTTCATCGGTCAGTAACAAATGTCACAGGCAAACTGATTCGGAAATGGAGCAGTAAATTCTGGACTTGTTTATGATCCTATGTACACATATTACCTTCTATATCTCTATAGCAAAAACATAAGCCTAAATGCGTCGTTCAATTATCGTGAAAAATACCTTGTGGCGAGTAATCTTAACTATCCATAACTAGCGATACCTAATATCAAACATCAAGACCATCGTAAGGGTTGTTACAAATGTCGAATAAGACAATTCGACTTACATTTTTAGTTGTACGACCACCTCTCGGATATATTGTTGATAAACAGTTAGAGCACAAAATGTTGAAGTGACAAGAGTTTTCATTTGGTTGGTACACCTGCAGTGATGGAGTTCACGTGGTTCGAAGTCCCATTGCGGTATCATCTTCGGCCTAACTTCCAGTATAGAGATTATGTGCCCAAATCCAAATCCCATATTTTATATGTAACTAGAGCGTGATATTATGAAATTTCAAACTAAAATTGTTAGGTTTCGCACAATAATGAAATTTCAAGCTCATGCATATGATCGGATTTATACTATGCATAACCAACAAGTAATTATATAATTCCTTCCTATACAAAAGAATAATCTATTTTCTTTTTAGTTTGTTTAAAAAAGGATCTTTTTTTTTTATACAACACTTTAATTTCAATTTTTCACGTGACATATTTAAAATTGTAGTATTAAAGGACATTTTAGTACATTTGACAATAACGATCAAACTACGGAAGCTAAAATGAACACAAACACTAAAATCAAAGACTCAACTTTTGACCTAAGACCAAAAACGTGAATATTAATTGCTTTTGTGATTTTTCGAACTTTCAAGACGACTAGACCCAAGATTAACTTCATAGGAACGAAATCAAGCTCGACTTTGATACCAACTAATATAAGATCGAACCACGAAAACTAGAAACAAACACAAATACTAAAGAATCGACGAAATTGAAATACGAAAAGTAAATGGATAAAAGAATAGATTGATAAAGATAGATAGATAGACACAAAGAAGATAAAGAGAATTAAGAACTAAAGAGTATATTAAATTCTTAAATCCCTAATTCAACTATCAACAAGCATCAATGTCTTACATTGACCTCAAAGAAATCGAAATACCCTTACAACCACCGTTTCTAAGCAAAATACAACATAAGCTTTTTCAAGCAGTCAAACACTCTCAAGAATTTTCATCTTTAATCAACATCATAAATTAAGAAAATAATCTAAGATGGCTAGTATTTATAACATTGGGCTATTTAGTACATAAGTGGACCCAAAAGTGATCCAAATTAACCCAAAACTCAATTTTGTCTACTTTGGTATCTGCTTAAGCAAATGGGGCGCACCTTGTACGCACCCTGGGAGCGGATGCTACTCTTTTGACTTGCTCAAGCAGGTCAAGTGCACCTGGGGCGCAGGTCCCTAAAAGGAACTTTTTACCCCTGATTTGCACTCCTTTGACCCCTCCAAGGTCCTTTGGTCCTTCTTGTATGATTTGGGCACTCTAAAATACTTCTTAAATGGTATCTAGATGGCTTGGAACAGATCTAACTTCTTCAATATCATGAGAGTGTTTGTAGTCCTCGGGCTTGCTTTCTTGTTGAGGTTTTAGGATGAATTCAGCTTCTGGCTCCAAGCTATCCTCCACACATGGTGTTGAGCTCTTGAGAGCTTGAAAATGGTTCCCCAAACATATCCTTGCCTACCATAGATGACCATGGCTTGGGTACCTTTATGTCGGTCTTGGATTGTAGTCCTTGAAAGTTTGATGTCGATTTGGCTTGTATCACCTGATATAACTTTAATTTGTCTCTGCAATCGTACTTGAATTTCCATCTCTATGTATTCATCAGAGTAATGACGGATCGATATGTATTCATATCAATCTCTTCCTTGTCTCTCTCTCTCTCTGCAATCGTACTTGAATTACTCTTGTCCACAGCCGCTGTTGCCTTGAGATTTTGAAAGCCTTAGCAGCTGCAATCAATGGAAACTCTGTCTCCCATGCAATCCATTTATATAAAGCACCATAAACAGTCTCTTTCTCATTTGGAAGTTTCAGAAATCTGTCCATTTACAGACCACAAAGAAACAGGTTAGGTCAAAATACGTCCTTTGAGTGAGCAAACTATAGTGATTAGACAGAGGAATTTGTCAAAACTTGCAGTCCGAATATGATTCAGTGCTTTTTGCCAAGATCCAACAGATTCTCTTTTCTTCCATAGGTGATGTTCTACTTTTCCAAGCTTCTGAACTTTCTTGCATCCAAATCTAGAAAAATTATAGAACCCAAAATTTAGAAAAGATAAAAAGAACATTTAACATGAAATTCAGCTTTAAATAATACTCCACAGAATATAATCAAGAAAATGAGTAACTATTATCACATTGAGCAGCTATACAGACCAGATGATATGAATCCGTTTTAAAAAAAAAGTGTTAATGGCGTAGTATTACTTGTGATCAGCAGCGACAGAGATAGTAAGAGAAAGTTCACCCTGCTTCTTGGAATGTTTAAGAGCAGAGGTTACATTTATCTCATATGATACTACAACCTTAGAGAGTGAGCAACAATTTATATAAAATATACTCTCTCCGTTTCATATTAGTTAACCCATGGACTTGTACATTCATTAAGAAAATATTAATTAGGGATTTATTTTATTAAATTAGCCTTATTAATTATGTTTTGAAAATATAAATTTGACTAAATACACTTTGTTTAGTCATTTAATGTTAAGGGTAGTATTGAAAGAATATAGTAAAATTATCTTAATTTCATCAAAGAAACAATTAAATTGAAATAAATATTTTTAAAAAAAGAACAAATTAAAACGAAACGGAGAGAGTAGTCAAAAAGGAACGTCTGCACCAACCCCGACGTTTTCTTGCATTGAACATGTTTAACAATTGCTTCCAGTATATTGGTAAATAACCTTTTCAGATTATTGTGTAGTTTTTTCATAGACCTCAAATTTTAAAAGAAACATTTTAATTTTATTTTTTTTGGGGGGGGGCGGAAAAAGTTTGAATTCTTTTATTTTTTAAATGAAGAGGATGGTAAGGGTGGCTAAGAATTTTTTTATTTTGAGAGTGGTATTAACATTACAACTTATTTTCTTTACTTTAATTAAGAAAGTTATTTTATTTTTCTAGGAAAAATATTTTTCAAAATTTTTAGCCAAACGAATATCAAAAAATAAGAAAATATTTTCCTTGATATCAAACACAATCTGCATCCACTCTTTTCTCTGATTTTTTCTTTACTTTGAGCAATTTATATTGGAAAAAATACATAAAAATTACATTTTATAGCATATGTATTTGTATTTTTGTAGCAACAGTTTGCAAAAATATAAAATAACATATCATCATAAGAGCAGTAAAAATCATATGTATTTATATTTTTCTAGCAACAGTTTGCAAAAATAAAAAATACAACTTACTATATATTATGTAATTATGAAATTATTACTATGAAATTCATAATTAAGAGGATAAGTATGTTATTTCTGAATTTTGCCCTATATATTTTTGTAAATTCGATCCCTACTCTGTCGGTTTCCCACCTTATAATTTCTAGTGGTTGATATTTACTTTGTGCAGTTTACTTCTTTTGAGTTACTCATTCAGTTAATGGTAATGCTCAAGATGCTTCAATTAGGATTTAAAATTGAAGTCAAAATGAAACTTCCCTTGAGTTACTCTTATCAGGTTAATGCTCAAGGTGCTTTAACTAGTATTTAAAATTAAAGTCAAAAAGAAACTTCTATTATCAGGTTACTCCTATTCATTTAATGCTCAAGTATTTAAAATGTGTTTCAAGAACACATATAAATACCAAGCTGCATTTGCTTTTAGCACTATCACACTCCCATTTTCCCCTCATCCACTTAATTAATTTCCACACATAAGAAGAAAAAGCAAACTATGGCTCAAGACAAATACTTTTCATCGATAACACTCACATTTTTGTTTTTGATTTCTCATTTTTTGTTTATTATAGCATACGATTTGGAACCAATTGTTGATCCTATTGTCGATCCTCCGGTGGCCAAAACATCTTACATTGTTTTTACTAAGAATCATGATTATGTCAAAATCTTAACCTCAGTATTGGGAAGGTTCATACCCCTACTTTCCTTATTTTATTACTCTAATACTTATAATTTAAGGGTATAATGTGTGTTATTTATTTATTTTAATTGTCTGATGCATCCCCATCTTTTTTTTTCTTTACTTTCTTTAGCGAGGAGGCAGTAAAACAAGCAATATTGTATAATTATCATGAAATAGTAGGATTTTCAGCTTTATTGACTCCAGAAGAAGCTTCTCGTTTGTCAGGTAAATTTGTATTGTAATATTTGCATCACATAATTTGTTGCTTAATTTTGCCGAAAAGAGGAAATATGCACCTAGATATTTTTCAATTTCATTAAAGTTATTTTTGTTGAGTTGACTTATAAGTTGTTTGTTTTGTTATCCCAACGGGTTTTTCTTTATTCAGATTATGGAATTTATAATTTTAATTTTCTTATGAACATATATTTGTAAAAAGTACAAAACAAAATATGCTTTCACCGAATTAATATTTATATAGAAAATGTTTGAGTGCACCAACCGAAGCACAATTTTATTTTGCAGATCAAGAAGATGTATTACACGTCTATGAAGACAGATATCTCGACTTAGATAAGGGATTGGAAGTTCAAATCAACAATTAACAAGGAGAATTGCATGATCAATAAGCTCTTCAAAAGCTCATATATTGTTACAATCGTCTAGCCATTCGCAAAATAAAGAGGAAATTAATTGTCACTTTTGAATCCTTTGAAAAGTTATAATTATATCTCAAAGAGAAAAAGAATCATATTTTAGAATTTTTCTAATATTTGCTATCAATCTAGGTCCTATTTCAGTGATCTTATTGTATTTATTTTTCTTCATATCTCAAAGGTTGAAAGTAATGCATAAATGTGTTTTTATTTAGCATAATACATAAATACGACCTTAAACTAGACACCAAATTATAACTTTAACCTTAAACTTTGATAGTGCACAAATAAGACCTTTAACTATTCAAAACCTGAACAAATATGACCTCCAATTTTACACCCCATGCGTGAGTTTCACTTGCGCCCACTTGGAAAGGTGATCCAATCACAAAGTGTCACGTCATTAAAGGGCTGACATGGCATGATGACGCGGTTTCAATTAAAACGACGTCGTTTAGGGCCCTTTTTTTAAAATTATTATTATTATTATTATTATTATTATTGTTATTATTATTATTATTATTATTATTGTTATTATTATTATTATTATTATTTTCATCTTAATAACATTTTATTAATAAAGTTTTAATAACGTTAACTTAATAACATTTTAATAACGTTAATTTAATAATGTTAATTAAATAACGTTAGTTTAATAAAGTTAATTTAATAACGTTTTAATAATTTTAATTTAATAACGCTTTAATAACATTAATTTAACATACTACTACTGTCCTTAATAACATTTTAATAGCGTTAATTTAATAACATTTTAATTTAATAACGTTAATTTAATAACGTTAGTTTAATAACGTTAATTTAACAACGTTAATTTAATAACGTTAATTTAATAATGTTAATTTAACAATGTTAATTTAATAACGTTAGCTTAATAACGTTAATTTAATAATATTTTAATAAAGTTTGCCTTTATTAAAACTATAATTTTTTTATTATTATTAGTATAGTTTCATCTTTGAGCTGAAAATAAAAAAAAAATAATAGTGAAAAGTCATTTAAATATATAAAAAGAAATTAGTAAGGGCATAATAATCATTTTACCCTTTTTTAACTGTTGGAACGCTCAAATTTTTAGACCGATGCGCCCGGTTTTGCGTGTACAACACGCGTTTCGCCACGTCGGATCGGAGGTCATATTTGTGCAGTTTTGAAGAGTTAAAGGTCATATTTGTGCACCGTCAAAATTTAAGGTCAAAGTTATAATTTGATGTCAGTTTAGCATCATATTTATGTATTATGCCTTTTATTTAAGCTACAGGTGAAGCTAGACAAACATTTTATGTGCTCAGAATATACATTAGCTTAAGAAAAAATATTGAGATAGAGGAAGAGAGGAGGAAGAACAAAGAAGAATGTTATCATTGATTAACTAATTGTACATAGGCTAGTAGTCTTTATATAGACATGATCAAGACCTTAATTAACTAACTTTGTGAAAGTAACTGCTTTAGCTAACATAGCTAAGGACCATATTACCCTTTCCGCTACTAACAGTATTACTACTAATCTACTTCACTACATTGTCCTCAATAGTACTGCTCAATATATTTTGACATTTAATTAATGCTACAGTACATACAATAATAAACAGTATAGCATGAAATGTAAATCAAAATTATTTTGGATTATAACTAAGCATACAACATTAGAACAGAAAAGTGCAGAAATAATTACCTTACAGCCTCAGTACTGTTGCCCTTTTCTTTTTTCTGTCTAGACCAAATTTCAGTTTCAAAAACGTGTTCAACCAACTTAGACACTCGTACTTCAGTTGTTAGATAAACTAACAGTGATTAAGAGATAACGGTACCATAAAAGTCAAGAAAACTACAAATGAAAGTTATATTTTGTAATTAGAGCCAACTTAATTATATGAAGTTGCACTGGATGCCTCAAACTGCTATTACTAACCACTTGTGATCAGCAGCATCAGAGATAGTAAGAGAACGTTCACACTGCTTCTGTGAATGTTTAAGAGCAGAGGTTACATGTAACATTATCTATTTAGAATGGTACTGACCAACTGGACAGATGAGTTATTACTAGAGGGGAGCCGGGTCCCATGTAAATTAAATTAAATATATATAATCAGTTGTCCTCTTGATTATGGCTGCCGCTAGAATCATATGTTGTCATGGATTAAAATTGACACGCTTTTAAGATTTTCTTAGTAAAATATTTCTCGTAATAAATATTTTTAGCCTATTAAACTCCCTCATAACGTACTGTCTCTTGCATTAATATATAGTTTTTCAATATCTTGCTGATGAATAATGGTTGATATTTGCAGAATAAAAACTAATGTCAGTTTCTTTTGTCCTAACATATAGAACATTTGAGCTGCTAGTGAATCAGGATACACATTTCTGTTCTTAAAATATTACACAGAGTTTTTCTTTTGAAGAATTACGGCAGGACTTTTCATGTGAGCTGCAATGACATTCAACATGTTATCCAACCAAACCAAAATTACTAAAATGGCTATTCTGATTTCCTATCAAAATATAAATCAATCACTTACAACTCATAAACAGTTAGCTCTTTTTTCCGAACAGTAAAAGCCCAAATTACACTTTTTCCCTATGATATTTGACCAAGTATTTTTGGATATTCATTGGTCGTACTATTGACTTACTCTTTATTAGAAAAGGAAAGGACTAAATTAATCCTCAAAGTATAGGTTTATGTTCATTTTAGTCCTTAAGATATAATATTAGTTACTTTCACACTCGTTCAGGTTGATATTTTCAATTCATATTTAATCTATGTCTATATCTATATCTATAATCTATAATCTATATTTATAATATATTAAAATCATGAAGACCCTTAGAAAAGTGAATTGAACTTTTTGCCCTTCATTAAAATAATGTGTAATAAACAAAATCATCTTTTCACTTTTTCCCTTCAGTTATTTTTTAATTAAATATATGAATAATTGATGTTGATAAATATTCTTTTCCTTGTATATATAAAAAAGAAGTTCCAAAATTTATGGTAAGAGAAAAAAAAGAAAAATATTTATTGGGTTTTTTCTTTTTGTACATGTGAAAAGGGGATCTCAAAATTTCTTTTAATTTATTATTAAATGATTTTCGTTATATTGGGTCCTTAAGTTTTCCATTTTTTTTGTGTACGTGACATATATGGGAAAAACTAGGCGAAAAGACTAAAATATATTCATATATAAAAAAATATTAATTAATGTCTTCTATGAAAAAAAAAATGGAGGAAGGAGGACGTGAAGGTCCAATTGTTTGTGGCAGTTGTGGTGTGTAGATGGTGCTTGTAGTTCGTGGTTCTAAAGGAACTAGCAAAGGTAATACGTGATATTAACTGCCTTGGTAATACTATTCATTTTGTGTGTTGTATATATGAAAAATCTAACAATTGTTCAATAGATAAAGTCTTCGTCCAACTCTTTATTTCTTAGTTAATTATATGGATTTAAAGTTTTTAAGAGAAAAAAATGTGTTTGACAACTAAGTTATGACATCAATAGTTGCAAAGGCATCTCATACACCATCGGAGCATATACACCATCCAACCTCTATTTTCAGACATCAAAGTTTTATTTTTTTGTTTCAATTTTGTCGGAATGATGTTTGGTTTGTTACAAATAAAATCATTTGTTGTCGTAACTCTTCAATTTTCTATTGAGGAGAAGAAGGGAAAAGGTCAATCTGCATCTCTATTAAATTTATGTTCAAATATAACTTCAACTTCAAATATATTTTTTTTCAAGTGTTAGCAAAATCATATCAAGACATTCACTTAATCTTCACAATGCAAGTAAAAGTGAGCAAATATATACTGTTTCACTATAATTAAATAAAATGAAGTGTAGGAAGTATTCTGTTTTTCTAATCAACAATAACATATCTATTGAAATGTGGTTAGTGGAGTGTGAGGAGAATAGAATATACACAACTAACATTATGCCGATTTTTCTAAAATAAAGAGGCTATTTTTGATAGATCATAGGAGGAGTCAAATGTCATACCCCAAATCCCATTGGAGCGAACTGGCCCTCGTAGCCGAGGAGGCCCGGGAGAACCCGTTCATAACCTATACTTTCACATTTACATTACTTATGAAAATTAAAAATTTGGGCAACACTTCGTTGTAAATAGAAGAAAACAGTACCTGTATCAGCCCAGCAGACACGCATAAATATATATATAAATAGTAATTGGCCGTCAGAGCCATCACGTCTATCAACCAAACACTCCTATGGCTGTACAATATGTCTACAAAAGCCTCTACATAGATACACAACTGAGTTAGGGTCGGGACAAACTCCCGCCCACAAAAGACTTTTATACAAATACCAAAAATACATATAGACACGACTTGGGATGCCCCAAAACAACTGGAGCTCACCACTAACAACAGAATGTCCTGGCTCTTACTGCAGAGGTGTACGACCTGAAGTACCTGTTCCTGCAGGCATGAATACGGGTCCCCCGTGAGGGACGTCAGTACGGAAATATGTACTGAGTATGTAAGGCAGTGAGTATCAAGATGAGATACAAAAGATCAACAGAACCCAGATACCAGTGAATAAACAGTATGAGTAGACCACACTTAAAAGAACTGATGGGATACCTGCACATTACTTTCATATCATTACTTCCCGTAATCCTTATCAATACATAACATATGTCATACAATGGCCAACTGATCAGTGGTACTAATACAATACATCAGGGACCACCCCTGGAATAGCATATATACATAAACCTTATAATACAATGGCCAACTGATCAGTGGTACTAATACAATACATCATATCATCAATTTAAAATACAGACATTCCATTTCTTAATTCAATTAATCTTTGAGATTGGTTACTTTGTGGTCACACCTTATGGAACTTGAAACCATGATACCTCAATAGGAAAAACATGTAAATAGGTAATCAATATCATGAAAATGAAGTAGAGAATCATGGATACCTCATTAAACCATTTCGGAGTCAACAATAGTATATGGACATTTTTTTTGACTAGCCGGACATCTTAAAAGTGAAAACAAGTTCAATTGGTAGTGTCGAAGATCATATGATGTTATTATGTGTCATGTGTCGTAGGACAATGTTGGAAGCTTACTTGAGAGTGCCATGGGTCATTATTCATGCCAAAGATTAGATAGAGTATGTCTTACATACCTTGATATAACCACTTCAATACAAGTCCAACTTGACTTCCCGTACTCTTCGAACACTTATCTACAATAAGTCATTTGTGGCAAACTAGTATTAGCAACCAAACCTTACCATTTAGGTATTAACTTCACCGAATAATGTCTAGGAAGTAATCCTTTAACTCATCAATAAGAGTACTACATACATTCTCTTATACTCTTATTACATTCACATATCATGCATTTTCATGAAATATCCCTCAACATCACTCTTAGCCTTTATTTCCCTTCTTAATCACCATCCAATACCAACATGATCACTAGGCATACATAACCACTAATATAATGATATATCACCACAATTCATCCTCCATAATCCAATACAACAACTTCCATAATTTACTACTACCAATTTATACAAAACAATTCATAACTATGTTTCTGGTTATCTTCCAACATCAAGACAATACTCATAATCCTTTATCAATACTTATTCATGGATAAGAATCAAGAATAAACAATATTCATACCTTAACAATGAACTCTTGCATTTAGAATCCTCCTTACATAACCATGGGGTGCTTCTCGAAGCTTTCGAGATGGTGAACACAACTACGGAACCAATTCGAATTTTCTACGGTTGAATCACAAAATATTTGAAGTTGAAATTAGGCTAGGGTTTCACCTTCTCTTAATAATTGGATGATATATGATATATATGAGGCTAAGTGTAGGTTTATAAAGACCCATTTTCGTCCAAGAGGTAATAGAAAATGACCATTTTGCACTAAAAATTTAAATAAATCCGAATCTGTCCTCAGTGGACAGTTTTGACAGGCTGAAGTAAATCGATCATAACTCTTTGCTCCGGTATCGGATTTGGGTGAAACCAATTGCATTGGAAAGATAATTCAAAGGGATTTCATTTTTATATAAAGTATACCACCCAGTTATTCCTGTACAAGGAGTTATGGTCGTTTAAAGTTGACCCAAAAATCTGTCCCACAATTCTATTTTTTTTTTGATAAGCTGTAGTAAAACGGGTATAGCTCCTTACTCAGACATTGAATTTGGATGAAACCAATTTCATAGGAAAGAAGACTCTCGTAGCTTTTCGTCGATATATAGCAGCTCACACAGTTCTTTTTGTACAAGGATTTATGATCGTCTAAAGTTGATCCAAAAAAGTAATTGCCTAGCTGCAGTAATTTTCCTGCAGATTTACTGTTCACAGGCTTCCCGGCCACCGTTTTGAAATTTTGAATGTGCTCGCTTATATGAAATACTCCTCTGATTTGGGCAAACTTTATATCGTTGGAAAGCTTATTCCAATACCTACACATACAACTATTGACGGGATACTTCCGAACACCATAAACTTAATTTAACCCATACGCAAGCCTTTAGGACTCCATATAATCGTGATAAGTGTACGAAAAAATTTACGGGGTGTTACATCAAATAACTTTCAGTCTCCATGAATCTCTATCAATCAGCAATGAATTTAAATATTTTTGAACAACGACTCAAATTATATATCTAATTTGCAATACTCCAATTAGAAAGACTAAGTACTCCTCTGTTTACTAGCTATATCTTTTGGAAGTGCAAAGGAACATCAAAGCTATATCTTTTGGAAGTGCAAGGAAACATCAAAGTATGCCCATCGCGAGTGCCTTAATCACTAGCGTGTTGTCAAGGTATTTTTTCAACCTTTTCAATCAACTTTTTTCCAGAAAGTTTTGACCTTCTACTACCTTTTGTTTCTTGTGTTTCCTTTATCACATTATTTGCTATGTCTTATTTTCTATACCTCCGTATTGTCTCTCAAATGTCGAGTTATGTATTGCTTGAGCCGTGGGTCTTTCTAAGGCCTCAAAAATTCGTTGAGTATGTTGTTGTTTGTGCTTGTAAGAATTATTTAGCTTATCAATGAGCCCTTGTATAAGAATAATGAGACAGTCTTGTCTCTCCACTCATGATGTTGGTTGATGTTGTTGCCTTTGGATTATGATATTTTTTATTAGCATCTGATAGGTTTACTCCCTTCCTAACCTCTTCCTCCTTTGATCTCTTATATCAAATTTTTGGGTTTCAGTGACATGGTCAACGAGAAACAAGGAAACTTGGTTTGAAAAAGATCAAATACAATCTAAGAAGAGAGACAAGGTAATAACAAGATCATTAAGTATCGTTTAAGTAGTTTTAATTATGAAGTTCAAGTTTTTCAATCTTCAATTTGAGAAATTGAAGTATGGTTCATGCACATTAAAAGGTGATAGGTTTAACCAATCAAATTTCTTTCTTTTAGTTGTGAATATTCTTCAGCAACCTGCAAAAGAATGAGTTGTTATGCAGCTACATGATATCATCTACGTTGGTGAGGTTATCTTCATTTACATGATTCATATCTTCAGTTCCTGCTATGGATACTGCTACAGATTAGCGATATATCGAGGCCAAACATGACAAATGTTAGAGTTAGTTGATATTATCGAACCTAGACTAAATCAAATATGAGTGGGACTGGAAAATCCAAGTAGTCTTCTCAAAGGATACAATAAGAATATGAGGGAGTCCCCAAATTTTGCAAGCATTGTAAAATTTTGGGACATAATTTAGCATTATGTAAAAAACAAGAGCAGTTCGGTGAACAAACGTAGCATTATGTAGAGTTTAGGAAAAGAAAAAAAAGAAGGGAAAGGAACATAGAGAACATATGCAGGAGGCTAAAGCTAATGATCAAATTTCCAAGAAGACATCTGACGACGTCAATGAAGAAACTAAAGGATAATAAAAATCAAATGGACATGAGGCTACTTCCATAATGCTGGTAGCACTGTTGAACTCAACAACACCACAGAACATAAGTATAATATCATCCTCAGGCTCAAGAGCATGGTGAAAGGGACCAAGACCAAGAAGGAAGTTGCTAATGAGTCTAAATTAATGTATTACATATATATATATATATATATATATATATATATATATATATATATATATATATATATATATATAAAGGGAGGACTTGACGAAGGTTTGGACCGACTTGGTGAGACTTCAGTGGCAAGATAATGGATTCACATAGTAATGGCACAAAGCAGTGTGATGTTTATCAGTGTAATGTCATATCTTACAATTGGAGATTGTAATTTTTTTAGCAATTTTATTGTCTAATGTGTAGATTAATGACCGCATCAAAAGTACTCTTTTGAAAGAACTTTTAAAAATAAGCTTATTTATTTTTTTGAAAAACACTTTTGAGAAAATACACTTGAAACACTTTTCAAAATTTGGCGAAACACTAATTGCTGCTATAAGCCAATTTACCCTTACATTTAAGTCAGTGTCATTAAAATAAGTCATCTATACAACTGGACGTGAACAACTTGTGTGACCTTCATTTATATCTCCTTCTGTTTTCGTCTCCAACTCTAAAAAAATAGTGTTCCATCATCTATGTTTTATGTATCAAAAACCAACATTCATCAGTGTATGTGTGTATGTATGTATGTGTGTACACACATATATACACGCACACACATATTATAACTGTATGTAAAAGATTTTAGATTCAGGAGTTTGTATGTATATTTGTTTTTGGCAAAAATCAAAGCTGACTTATTTTGGAAAAAGAATTGTACCTAAGAACTCATAGACCAAAATCAAATCCTTCTTCGTTCGAGAATGTGTTTCAATAAAAAAGTTACTTTATTGTACCTATGGTGATTAAATTGTTACAATTTATTTTTAAATATCGTTGGGAGGCTTTACTCAAGAATGGATGAAAAAATAAAAAGTTCAGAACATGGGAATAGATCTGATATATATTAATACGGACTACCTATTTCAATTGTTGTGTTTTCTGAACTTGCATACCTGTCTGTGCTTCAACACAAATTTGTACATCTCTGTTTCTTAAGATACTAAAATGATTACTTCAATTTGAACATATAATTTATTTGCTTCAACATCATCGTCGAATATAAGGAAACAAAATTAATTAATTTGTCGATTCACGTTGGGATGGAGGGAAAACATAATTACTACGGAAAAAGGCAATTGTTAAGCAAATGATATTGGCTGAAGTTCAATTTAAATGTGCATGCATCGATAAGTTTGATACTATTTTGCTTGTTTAGTATATCTTGTTCACTATGAAGATCATCTATTTTATATTCTACTATAGTGTAAAAGATTTGTGTCACAAATGACCAAAATGCAAACTCTTGCAAAGAAATAATTATCACTTTTCCTGTTCCATATTCTTTCATATAATAACTAGCATTTTGGTCATACTTGATGATGAAAACTAAGATACAGTCCCTTCAACATGCATAAACTCATATACTACAATTTTTGGATAATTTTCATAAATTTCAATAGTTTATTACCTAATAACATAAAATCCCGACTGTTTTCATATTTGCATGAAGTGAAATTTTGATTTTTCATTTATTGTCGCAATACATAGCTAAGACTAGCGATACATCACCATCTGATATGAGTCTATGCATAAAGATACATTCAAATACATAAGTTTTATGTAGCAGTATCATAAAAAGCATTCCGATACTTTATTTTTTATAGATTTTCAACCAAATACATCTTCCTTATGTATCTCAAACCTAATATTCAGTAAGATATATAGATTTTGAATATTTGGTGGAGGATCAACTAATATATTTTCTTGTTTTTTTCTTTTAGATACATCTTTTTAATGTATCTCCAAACTCTCTTAACAGACACATCATTCTTATGTATCTTCATTAACATCATCATCTTCAACCTCCATTGACTAATCTCCGAACTACAGAATTCCTCATGACTTGAACTATCTTGTATACTGTTGTGGATTCAAAATGTGATGCTAAAGGATATCGTGGATTTGAAATCTGATGGTGAAAATTTGAGATTTGATTCTAGATCTCTCATCATCATCTTCAACATCCATTGACAATCTCTCAACTTCCTCTGTTTGTACTTTTTTTTAGTCGATCCCGTGATGTATTTTTATTCTGATACATATTTGACGAAGAATTTTCGATGAGTTTAATGAAACTTCACCAAAAATTAGTCGGAGCAATTGAGATAGTGTGACACTGTGACATTGCGACATCAGCTAGACGATGATGATATGGTGGTGTTGGGTCTATTTCAATTTATTTTTTGATGAAGTTGGGAGAGGAGAAATTGGGTTCAACGGTGATGGAGGGATGATGATAGAGGTGTTTCGCTGGTGGGTGACGGTCAGCTTGAAGGATGTAATTTTCTGATCGGCGATAGAGGCGTTTCAGCTGCACTTTTAGGTGAGTAACATTATGTAATAATCTTTTTGGAGATAAAAAGTGAAAGTTGGAATTTCTGTAATTACTCTGTAGAGGTGAGATTTTAAGTAATATTAGTAACTTAAGGTGTAGTTTTAAATAATTTTTTCATAACTTTTTCTCAACAAGTCTCAATTAGCAAAATAAAATGATCCATGACAAATTGACCCAATAGCATAAAGTATCCTTATTTGTTATAAGTCCATCACATAATCTGATGACAATGAGAACTACCCTTTAAATCATCTTTCAAACATATCAAACAATTAAGCTCTATATAACAAGAATGCATATCAAACAAGAAACGGTACCATATAATTAATTAACTCCAATCACATCAAATTATTGGGTGACTGTTTATCAACTTGATATATCAAAGTATACTCGACATAAATAGAGATCAAATACATCACGGGAAGATCCAGTTACATTCTTAAATTATGAAAAAAGTTTAGAAAAGAAAAATCAACAGAATACTACAAAATTCATAATCCTAATAAATAAAATCACTTCTATTTATTTGTTTTGTGATTTAGTAAAAAAAATAAGTGTGTCATATAATTGAAACAATGAAAATAAAACACAATAGGTTCCTCTTTAATTAACTATGCATTTTTACCTTCAAAATTTTATGTTATCCTTTTTAACGTTTTCTAGTTAATAAAATAACGTACACAAAATATTTTTTAATATACATTTATTCTTATTTAACGTTTGATACACGTGCAATGCACGTATCCTAAACTAGTAGATATGAATAATTCAATAGCCCAACAACTAGAGTTAAAATTGACCAGATGGGGGTGCGGTTGAGGCGTTGAGCTAAGAACAACCTCGAGTACACACTTGATAGTATTCGAGTATTGTTAAAGAACCTTTTTAGATTATTGTGTAGTTTTTCATTACTATAGCATAGACCTGATTTTATGACCCGTAAGTAAAATTTCTTATTTCTTCGTCTTTTTTTTCTTCTTAAAATTAAAATTTGATTTATGACGTGAGGTGAATTATTTGCAATTTGTTAGTTTTTTCTAGTCAAAATGACAATCAAAATATGATTAGAATATCCTTTATCCTCATCAATTTAACATAGGTCTTTTTACTTTCATAAATTAATCAATACAATATTTGAATTGATAAGCATTCTCATGGTGTAGTATTGAGCACAATACCAGAAAATAAGAAAGTATTATTTGACCTATAACAATATTATATATATCAACTATAAGATAAAATATTTTCATAAACAGTTTACTATGTATAAATTAATATTTTTCTTTGCACATATTTGCTTTCAAGGTTTTTGAGTGCAAAAATAGACATATGAAGGACCATTTCATGGACCTAAGCGTGTTTCATTTTTATGTTATTAATTACATGAAAATGAAACATTATCTTTTGGTTAGTACTGGATGACCAACTGAAACTGACGTCTTTTTTATTTTTTAATAAATTGATAATTGTTGTAATATTTTTGTTTTGCAAGATGAGAATTAATAAGTGATTTTGGCTAATCCATTATTCCCACTATTGACTTACTCTTTTAGAAAAGGAAAGGATCAAAATAATCCTCATAGTTATATATTCATTTTGTTCCTTAAGATATAACACTAGTTACTGTCACAATCCTCCAGGTCTGCAAAAGTTACTATTTCTAGTCCATATTCAACATATATGAATAACCAAATGACCCAACAACTAAAGTTAAAACTGATCAAATGGGGTGCGGTTGGGTTAAGATTTTTCCGATCCACTTTAAACCTGAGGTTATTATCCTATCCTTAGTTAAATCTTGACCTCACGAGGTTGAACTAGGCTAACCCGTTCAAAATTATCATGAAAAAAAAAAAAGAAAAAGGAAAACAAACAAAATTAAGTTTCTTGATAAATGATCATAATAAGATTTGAGAGTCCTCTAAAATAATCAATTTTGCTCCGCTTCGTGACATTAGAGTTTAAAATGTTAGCAAATTGATGCTTCGACTTTAAGTTTCTATGCTTCAATTTTAGCAATATTATTTGTTATCCTTCACTTCTTTTATTTTGAAGTCTGAACGCATGCAACTGGTAGAATTTTGTGTATATATTGTTTGGACCAACTAAAATTATGGCGGTCAAGTGGGTCGGGCCGGGCCACCCCGGAACTGGCCCGTGTTATTTAACCGGGTTGAGGGCCGGTCCGGGTTGGGGTTGGGGTCTAAGTGGGCCGGGCCAGGTCCAACAGTAAAAAAATCAAAAATCACCCTAACCCGGCCCACTTAACCCAACCTGGTTAAACCCACCTAAACTCGATCAAATCCGATTAAAAAACCGATCAAATCCGGTCAAAAAAAAAAAACTTTTTTTCAATATACCTTATATATACCCATCTATATACATTATAAATACATTAAACAATATATATACACTATATATATAGTATATACTACATTAGAATTTAAAAAATATATACACATATACACAATTACACATATATACGCGCCATCCAAATATATATGTACTACTTTAAACTTTAAAGTTTAAATAAAATATACTATAATAATTATATATATATATAATTATATATATATACACATGTATACGTTAAATATACACGTCTATAGAAGATCTATTCACATATATACACTCTATTCTATGTATATGTAATACTTTAAATGAAATATACTATAATATATATACATTACAATATATGTTTGTATAGTTATATACTAATTTATAAAATATATACACATGTATACGCTAAATATACACGTCTATAGAAGATCTATTCACATATATACACTCTATTCTATGTATATGTAATACTTTAAACGAGATATACTACAATATATATACATTACAATATATATTTGTATAGTTATATACTAATTTATAAAACACATACACATGTATACGTTAAATATACACGTCTATAGAAGATCTATTCACATATATACACTCTATTCTATGTATATGTAATACTTTAAATAAAATTTACTATAATATATATGTATTACAATATATATTTGTATAGTTATATACTAATTTATACAATTTTTTTTTTTTTAAAAAAGATTTCAGACCGGGCCGGGCCGATTAACCAGCGGGCCAGGACCGGGCTAGGTCCGGGCCGGGTTAATCGGGCCCAAATTAAAAAAATAACCGGCCCAGGACCTGGAACCCTAAAGCCCTAGGGCTTATTGGGATGGGTCAAACCGGGCCGGTTTATTTAAATGGGCCGGATAGGGTCGGATAGAGCCGGGTTGGCCCGGCCCACTTGACAGCCATAACTAAAATTGACCAATTTTTTTTTTTTTCCCTCTCTTTTTCTATTTGAAAGTTGAAATTTTCTATTTGCCTCTACGTACTAAAATAGGTCCACCAAAAACTATATATAACTATTTAATGTAGCGTTACTAGACACGGATAATTAGACCAAGTTTAATCACGCTTTAATTTGACAAGAAATTGTCATATATTAGCCGCCATAGACTCTTTCCTTTCTAGTCGACGTATATAGAAATTGACATGTAAGATCATTATTTATTAATCACATGTAGGATTTATTATATTACTATGATATCACTATAAAACCCCTTAACTAGAAATCTACTCATACCAGACAAACCAAACCAAATTAATCTAAAATGAATAAGCATCACATAATTCTCTTTCTTTTGTCCATCTTCTTAATTATGGGCCTTGGTGGCTTTGTTTCATGTAGTGAAGAAAAAAAGGTTTATGTTGTGTACCTTGGAGAGCACAGTGGAGAGAAAACTTTGAAAGAAATAGAAGATCACCACTGCTCATTTCTTCATTCAGTCAAGGGTACTACTACCAAAAAAGATGTTAGAGCATCACTTGTTCATAGCTACAAGAACATCATCAATGGCTTCTCTGCTTTGTTAACGTCACAAGAAGCCGATATGATATCAGGTACAAACTTCATAAACATCGTACGTACGTACATCTGAAAAAAAAAAACCGATGATGTAACTTAATTATATTACGTCTCAGCATGCGATCACATGCATGCACTATGAATTACTTAATTATATTATGTCCCAATGGTACCAAACTGCCTCATGTGTTTCTGATCAGTGTAAGTTCTTTTGGAAAAAACAGGGATGGAAGGTGTAATATCAGTATTTCACAGTGATCCCCATGAAATAAAGCCTCATACTACAAGATCGTGGGACTTTGTGAGTATACTGGAAGGAACTTCACTGATAAATTCTAGAGAAGAATTGCTGCAAAATGCAACTTATGGAAAGGATATCATTGTTGGGGTTATAGACACTGGTAAGAGTTTTTCTCTGTTTCGGAATAATTTGAACAGTACTTATACCTCAAAATTATCTAAACGTATTTTTTCTTCATATTTTTGTTAAGGGGTGTGGCCAGAATCTTCAAGTTTCAGTGATGAAGGAATGGGACCAGTTCCAAAGTCATGGAAAGGAATTTGCCAAGAAGGTGTTGCCTTCAACGCCTCCCATTGCAACAGGTTAACTATAGTCTTTCCAATTGGCTAGTCTAATAGTACATTAGACCATTAATTAAACCTATTACTTAGTCAATAACGATAGATCGAGTTAATTTCAGTCATCACTATATATTGCGCTGTATTTAACTTGTCTACGTTGACAACATAAAAGTAACACTTTTGTTTTCCCTTTCTCAAGGAAATTGATAGGAGCGCGATACTATTTAAAAGGTTACGAGGCAGCCGCTGGCCCTCTTAACGAGACAAGGGACTTTCGATCACCAAGAGATGTAGACGGTCATGGTACTCACACAGCAGGCACAGTGGGTGGTAGAAGAGTTGCGAATGCATCAGCGATTGGTGGATTTGCAAAGGGTACAGCTACTGGAGGTGCCCCGAATGTTCGTCTAGCCATCTATAAAGTATGTTGGCCGGTTCCTGATCAGAGCTTAGCTGAGGGAAATGCATGCGCTGCAGATGATATTCTAGCTGCTTTTGATGATGCCATAGCTGATGGGGTTCATGTACTTAGTGTTTCTCTAGGGTCTATACCTAGAACAACATATTATACACAAAATGGTATTGCAATTGGATCTTTGCATGCTGTGAAGAAGAATGTTGTGGTGTCTTGTAGTGCTGGAAATGAAGGTCCAATACCTTCTACTGTTGGAAATGTTGCCCCATGGATTATCACAGTTGGTGCTAGTAGCATCGATCGAGTGTTTTCATCTCCAATTATGCTCGGAAATGGAATGATCGTCGAGGTGAGGATTAACTCCGATTCGCTTGTGAATTGTTACAATTTATATAGTATAAGTTCTACGCACTAATTGTATAATAGAATTATATCACTTTGAAGGAAAACACAACAAAATCTAATTTAGTAACACGATAAATGGTAAGTAAACCATGGCAAATTATACTATGTGCATATAGCTGAGCCCTTATCAAGATTACCATCAAGTAGTTAAATCCAGCTTTACGATTAAATTAATTTGTAGTCTTTTTGCTTATAAATATATAGGGACAAACAGTAACTCCAATAAGGAGGAGGAGGTTGCATCCTTTGGTATATGCAGGAGATGTAGAAATTAGAGGAACAACGGCAAGTAATACAACAGGGTAACTTTCGTTTTAATTTTTGTTTCTTTTAACCACTTTAAACCTTTATCAGCAGAGTATATAATATGAAAACTAACTAGTTTGCTGCTCCTATTGAATATCACAGAGCATGTCTTCCTGGTACACTATCAAGAAATCTTGTCAGAGGAAAAGTTGTTCTCTGCCGAAATAGGGGTATGCAGGCATCAATGGAAGTGAAAAGAGCTGGAGGAGTTGCGGCTATTTTAGGAAATACATTTAATGAGATACAAGTCACCCCTTTTCTGGATCCCACAACAGTTGTTTTCTCATATAGCCTAACCACAATCCAAAAATATATACAGACTGAAAAGAATCCAATGGCAACACTTCTTCCAGGAAATACATTGATTGGCACCAAGCCAGCTCCTGTCATGGCTCCTTTCACTTCCAAAGGACCAAATAGAGTCGATCCTAACATTCTCAAGGTAATATATATTATTGCCACAAAAATAAGTATTCTTGCAACTACCTGTATGATTTACTGTCAGTCAGTGCACATAAGGTAAACGCTTTCTGAAGAATAGTTTTTCACTAAATTGCAGCCGGATATAACTGCTCCTGGATTTAACATACTAGCCGCATGGAGCGAAGCATCATCTCCCCTGAAAATTCCAGAGGATCATCGGGTAGTTAAGTATAACATGAACTCTGGAACATCCATGTCTTGCCCCCATGTTTCTGCTGTAATTGCACTCTTAAAGTCCATTCATCCAGATTGGAGTAGTGCTGCAATCAGATCAGCTCTAATGACCACATGTAATTCTGCTTTACTCCTTCTCTTCAAGAATTAAATTTTTTTCGGAATTTCTCACGAATTTCTCACAAACAGATTTTTAATTTACTCTTACTGCAGCAACAATAAATAATGTGGTTGGTAGGCCAATTTCAAATTCCACTGGTAGTGATGCGAACCCCTTTGAATATGGAGCCGGACATTTCAGGCCATCAAGAGCAGTAGATCCTGGACTCGTTTATGATGCTACTTACACAGATTATCTTCTATATCTCTGTAGTCAAAACATAAGCCTAGATTCGTCGTTCAGTTGTCCTGAGAAAGTACCAGCCGCAAGTAACCTGAACTATCCATCACTTGCAATTGCTAACATCAGAGGATCCACTAGGACTGTCAGACGAGTTGTTACAAATGTTGGAAGAGCCAACTCTACTTACTTTTTAGCTGTGAGATCACCTCCTGGATATGTTGTTGATATCGTTCCAAAAACATTACGCTTCAGAAAATTGGGAGAGAAGCACAGCTTCAACATAACAGTTAGAGCACAAAGTAGTATTGAAAAGAGAAATATGTTTTCCTTTGGTTGGTACACATGGAGTGATGGAGTCCATGTGGTTCGAAGTCCAATTGCAGTATCATCGGCGTAATTAAATCATGCAATTGTGAATAATTGGTAAAAGTGTTTAAATATTGTGTAACAGTGTCACGACCCGAGCCTAGGCCCTAGCCGTGACGAGCATCCCGAACCATGAAGGCCTGGAAACACCCATTCTCTATCTGGTTATCATGCACAACATTCATAATCATAATAAAATGCGGAATTAAAACTGAGTACGGAAAGCATGGTCAAGTCCTGCAATATTTTTGAATAATACTATATGACATCAGTCTGCGAAATCTCTACTAAGAACTCAAACATCTGTCTGAAAAGAAACTGGGACAAGCCCCCAGCAAACCAAAAACGTAATAAATAGAGAATTTCTGACATAATTAGGCCTTCCGAATAGTAGAAGGCTCACCACTGTGAGATCAAGTTTGCAAATCCGAGAATGTCTACTGAGTAGCTGGACCCCTAGACTGTGCCTCAGAACCTGGAAGGAGGGGGGTCAGCACAAAAGTACTGGCACGCGAAGCAATCCGTATAATGGAACATACATACATATATATAAGTGAAAGCAATTTTTCATCAAGACATCCTGTATAAAACTATTTCTAAAAAATACATGGGCACTTTCTGAAAACATGCAACCTGTCTGTTCATTTCAAATCATGATCTGTGTTGTACTTCTGAGTTAGGTGGTGTTCCCCTACAAGTCTGAATATTCCACGGGCTATATGGAATCCGCCATTGACTCGGCGGGGAAGCCCCCAACCCAAGTGTGCCGCAAGGGTTGGAGTCTCTGAGTTTGATACGCCACAGGACATTTAAGTCAGCGCATAATAATATACCCGGGTCGGCAAACCACGGTTTTAGGCAATGAGTCGCTGGTACTCAAGCCCTCTTCGGGGGACCACCTAACATCTCTGTATGCCCATCTTTAACCTTTTCTGTACATGCAACATTCTGAATGTCTAAAATCATGAAAGTCTGAAATATCTGTTAGTCTGAGTTTGATAAAAATCTGATTTCTGTACTAGTCTGTATCTGTTATGGCATTTGTCTGAGTTGGTATCGTCATACCAAGACTTGAAAGTCCTATTTCTGAGCCATAGTGCATTTAGCACGATTTTTCATAGAAATAACGTTTCAGACCACCGAAACATGTAGTTTACATTAAAGATGTCATGTTCCGAAACTCAAATCAAATCCATGCAAAACTTTCATCAAACATATGGTGGTCATGTGCATTTTGGCAAAACCATGCATTCTTTCATTACATGCATATTCAACATTCACAACCCTCTCTTTCGTGTTCAAAATCGTATTCCAAAACAATTTATATTACGTGAAACATGGAAAACTTTACATTAAGAGAGGGGTTTCGTGAAAATCATGCTCTAAATTCATATTTCAGGACAAACACATATATACGTATACATATAATTTTCAATCACTTTGGGGGAAAGCCAAAAGGCCAAAACAGTATCATTAAAGCTTCTAAAACATGAGTACGCACATGAATTTCGAAAACCCAATTCTTAAAATATGATTTCTATGCCCATGAGATTTTAGGAAAACCCCGCGTACCTTGTTCTCCAAGGATAATAGATGTTTCTTGAAGCTTGCGGATTGGTGACTCCGAATATGTAATTATGTTTGAAAACTTACGGTCGAATCTTGAACTATTTGGGTTTTTATTTTGAAACCCTAAGGAGAATTCTTGAGCAATTGTGAGAAAGCATGTGTATTATGGTGTTTGAGGGATTAAATCCCGTGTTGGTGGTATATATAGGGGTGGAGGATTACCAAAATACCAATTAAGGTCAAATCTGTCCCTCAGTTGACAGTTTGATAGGCTGGAGTAAATCGATTATAACTTTTTACTCATATATTCAAATTGGATGAAACTAACTGAATTTGAAAGAGGACTCAAAGATCTTTCGTTTGATATATTATAGCTCACACAGTTCATTATATACAGGGAGTTATGATCGTTTGAAGTTGACCCTGAAATGCTGAAAAAAACTGGGCAACAGGCTATGCGTTTTGCTACTGTTTTGGAATCCAAACGCAGCCTTATGCATTCCGAAAAATTCCAAAACTTATCCAAGATGTACTATGAGATTGCCCGATCGTAACGCAACTTGAAAATCTAAAAATGAAGGTCGGGAAGGTCGAGAAGTTGTATCCCGAAGGTTGCCAGCTAAGAATGAGTCTAAGTCATTTCAACACTTAGAAAAATTTTAAAGCTTAAGTCTAAAGCTCAGAAATTACAGTCTAATACATGCATGACTTTTACGGGGCGTTACATTATCTCCCCCTTGGGATCATTCGTCCTCGAATGATGGATAGGAACTTGTTGAAGCCTTAAAGATATAGAATAACGCGGACATGACATGTCCTTTAATAAAGAATGCACTGATCTGAAACATGACTATAAGACTGGAACTACAGTGTTCTGAATTCTTATACCGGACATGCATATCTGATGCACGCGTCTGTGTCTGAGTTGTCTTCATTAACGCAGGACTGAATACACTGATAAGTTGAACTTTTTCTATTGAACATGCATTTCTAATGCAGGCATATCTGACTGAACTGACACAAGAACGTATGACTGAATACGCAATAACAATTGATGCGAAGCTTGTAATAAGAATCTATGCATGCAACCGAATGAGCTATCCCCCCTTGGGATCCTATATCCCTCTATGAGTGTTCAATTCACTAAGATACTCGGAAAACGGAGGCAATGCACACGACACCTACGATTTGATTCATAACTGAACCTCTGGAATTTGAATCTAATCCATGACGCATGAACTGAGCTATACTCGCAATTACTAGTATACTCTATCTTGGAATAGTATCATGTCTGAGATTTCGGGTAGCATGAATAAATGAAAAAAAACGAGAAAACAAGTCATGCGAATCTGACTGCTAAACTAACTTACTGGCTATACAGACTGAATTATGCTGGACCCTCATACTTAACTGGAGTATCTCTTCAACGCTCTCTCTAAAGAAGTTCTAGCCACAAATCTTGGGTATGGATTACACAAGACATCCCACTGAGGAAATCACAACATTGACACTACTCTGCAGTCTGGAATATAGACATATAACTCCTAAATTAGGATAGAATTACCAGACCTTTGGCAATACAACTTCTTATTTTCAAGCTTAGTACACTTCTCGAATATCCCTTAACTATACTATTCCCTATAAATATCATATTCATTCAATTCAGCTTAAAACTCTCATATGAGCATTGACAAATTTTTCTACTAATGTCTAAAATAGCTTAATCCTTACCCCGCGATCAAGCCTAACTCTAAGTCACAAAAATACAACATGCTACACCATGCTATTATTCTAAACCATATGATGCCACCTTCTATACCTCCTTTAAAGATCACATTCTAAGCATAACATGCCTTACCACTTTAATGACTACTCTGAACTCTTAATATGAAGTCGCTAATGCATATTGCAACCTTCCACTACAATCCCAAAATGTCATTCAAGCCTAATTTCTAACCGCATGTTAACTTCAAGGCAAACACCCATAAATACATACTTCACATAGTTTCTAAACTATTATCAATATAACTCCCACGCGCTATCCTAAAAACATACACACACAAACTTTTCCACTAAACATCACATGTATCAAAGATTGGCCCCAAATCTCACTTCATACTTATGACCTTATCTAAACAAACGTACTATGATCTTCCATCAACAAGAACATTTACATCATCACTACTAGAATCTGAGAGCCTTACTTGGTCATTTGTTCTGTCATCTCCCCCTTAGCTTCAAGTCATCATCTAGAGTTTGGGAGATCCTTTACCAGATTCTAAAAGAACTACACTTACTACACTCTAGGGTCTTAAAAAAAATAACAATACATGCATATCATAGAACTTAGCCCGAATGACTACCTTCTGAGATACACTCTATCTTTCTCTAGCCACCAATAGTCATAGTATAATGCTTGCACACTTATTCTATCGGTTCAACTTTCAAAAGTCAAGCTTAGATGCTAACACTTAACATGGATATCACCAAGCCTTTGATGAACCGTATCTCTTTCAATAGAGCATACCACTATTGCGACTCCAATTTTATATCCCTCTACTATGAGAATCAAGATCACTGCAAAAGGCCCAACACTATCAATCAAAACACCTTAACATGGCTATTTAGATCACCATGTACCATCTAACTAGTCTTTCTCCACTTAACAGTTCAATGGTACCACTAGCCACGCACAACAAGTAATAGCCTTAGAAAAATACCGCAACCTCATGTCACCTTAGGCATACTTCTACATCATACATGCAATATCATACACCACTACGAATCAAATAAACTTACTCTATTGCATGCACCGTTTAAGTCTATTAGATCACTTCTATAAAACTAGAATTCATTAACCAAGAAATCTTCACATCCACCTTCATGGACACCAACTGTTCAAACTTAATATCTAGTGCTATGCATGATTTACAACCCAACCTTACACGAAATTTTCATTTGGAAACTATGAAATAAACATCATGAAACACTAGTGCACTAGAACTTCATAACCACAATAATCGATCATGACCTAACGGTTTTCCTTATCATAATCCATTAGCATGTACTATTTCAACACATCAAGCCTACTAATTTAATCCCACAAAACATGCATCATCAAACTCGTGCCACTATTTACCACCACACCATTTAAATTCAAGCCTATAGTTTAGTATCAATCATTCACCACCAATGAAGAATGCAACATAATATAAATATACTAATCCATCAAATTGGGATATTCTACCCAAATATCTCAAAAATCTACTACATACCTTCTCACAAGTAGCACTAGTTTACAACTACCAATGAAAAGAGGGTCAAGGGGGTTAAAGCCTCATAATAGACATGGTCAACCTTATCCTTATATTATTACCCCATACAATCTTTTCTACTTATACGGATTTCTCACCACATACATTTTGACTACCTTCAATTTCCACTGCAACCATGAGTCTATAATTATAACTTAATGGCTAATACAACCATTTTCACACATCAAGCAACCGACAAATCACCCTGACTAACAACTCCTTCTCTACCTTCTACTAATCACACACAAAGACGTATCAATTCATTACCAACTCAATCTCATGCAAATAAATTCAGCTATACATATATTAAACCAACACAAAATCAACAAGTTGGACGACAAGTTGCTAGTGAATCGAAATAGGCCTCACACGGCTTCACTAGACTTTGATTTTATTTTATTTTTTGTATTTTGAACAAGCAAAATGACAAGACAACTATGCTAGTGAATCGAAAGAGCCCCACACGGCTTCACTAGACTTAATTTTTTTTTTTTTTTTCAAAAAGACCATGATAACAAGATTACACATTACAAGAGATAGAAAATTGACACATAATATTTAATGGTCTAAGAATATACATCTTATTCTGTATAAATAAAAATCTGAGTAAAACACTTCCCCCGTGGACTACCATACCATCCACACGTGCTACTAGCTACCACATTAGTTTATCACTATAAAGGGGTAAATCACCCTCACTCTCACTTCTAACTTTGTGACTTTACATCACCAACTTCTTGGTCTAATTTCATTACCAATAGGTCATGAAAATAAAACTTTGACTCATACTACTATTTGGGTGGAAATACAGTTCCAACATTCTACTACACATCATCCCCCCTTAAGCAAGACATTTGTAACATAAATTTGAAGGGGACTAAACGCAATTAATACCTCAAGCTGAAAAGCACGATTCCATCAGGATCAATGTTTACATCGGAATCAATACACATTGAAGTGCTAACGGATTCTTAGTCCTTGCACAAATTTTAACTCTTATATGGTTCAATCAGAAGTACCATACCCTTTAGATTCTAAACTTCTGTACTTGAATCACCTTAATAATGAGACATATCCGAGGACATTAGAGTAAAGAAAGAATGTGGGATGACTTTTTACCTTCGTATGGGCGACACCATAGCACGAATTAGAGTATGAAAGAGGAACATTCTGACTCTATTGCACGAACTAGAACATGAAGAAAAAGGGACGTTCCTAAACGCCTAGTAGCCTCCTGTTTATAAGTGTGGCGCGCTACACACCCATAAACAGAACTCTACTCGACGCGATTTCGCAGACACCCTGGGACCATGAACCGTGCTCTGATACCAAGTTTGTCACGACCCGAGCCTAGGCCCTAGCCGTGACGAGCATCCCGAACCATGAAGGCCTGAAAACACCCATTCTCTATCTGGTTATCATGCACAACATTCATAATCATAATAAAATGCGGAATTAAAACTGAGTACGGAAAGCATGGTCAAGTCCTGCAATATTTTTGAATAATACTATATGACATCAGTCTGCGAAATCTCTACTAAGAACTCAAACATCTGTCTGAAAAGAAACTGGGACAAGCCCCCAGCAAACCAAAAACGTAATAAAAAGAGAATTTCTGACATAATTAGGCCTTCCGAATAGTAGAAGGCTCACCACTGTGAGATCAAGTTTGCAAATCCGAGAATATCTACTGAGTAGCTGGACCCCTAGACTGTGCCTCAGAACCTGGAAGGGGGGGTCAGCACAAAAGTACTGGCACGCGAAGCAATCCAAAATATAGTATAATGGAACATACATACATATATATAAGTGAAAGCAATTTTTCATCAAAACATCCTGTATAAAACTATTTCTGAAAAATACATGGGCACTTTCTGAAAACATGCAACCTGTCTGTTCATTTCAAATCATGATCTGTGTTTTACTTCTGAGTTAGGTGGTGTTCCCCTACAAGTCTGAATATTCCACGGGCTGTATGGAATCCGTCATTGACTCGGCGGGAAAGCCCTCAACCCAAGTGTGCCGCAAGGGTTGGAGTCTCTGAGTCTGATACGCCACAGGACATTTAAGTCAGCGCATAATAATATACCCGGGTCGGCAAACCACGGTTTTAGGCAATGAGTCGCTGGAACTCAAGCCCTCTTCGGGGGACCACCTAACATCTCTGTATGCCCATTTTTAACCTTTTCTGTACATGCAACATTCTGAATGTCTAAAATCATGAAAGTCTGAAATATCTGTTAGTCTGAGTTTGATAAAAATCTGATTTCTGTACTAGTCTGTATCTGTTATGGCATTTGTCTGAGTTGGTATCGTCATACCAAGACTTGAAAGTCCTATTTCTGAGCCATAGTGCATTTAGCACGATTTTTCATAGAAATAACGTTTCAGACCACCGAAACATGTAGTTTACATTAAAGATGTCATGTTCCGAAACTCAAATCAAATCCATGCAAAACTTTCATCAAACATATGGTGGTCATGTGCATTTTGGCAAAACCATGCATTCTTTCATTACATGCATATTCAACATTCACAACCCTCTCTTTCGTGTTCAAAATCGTATTCCAAAACAATTTATATTACGTGAAACATGGAAAACTTTACATTAAGAGAGGGGTTTCGTGAAAATCATGCTCTAAATTCATATTTCAGGACAAACACATATATACGTATACATATAATTTTCAATCACTTTGGGGGAAAGCCAAAAGGCCAAAACAGTATCATTAAATCTTCTAAAACATGAGTACGCACATGAATTTCGAAAATCCAATTCTTAAAATATGATTTCTATGCCCATGAGATTTTAGGAAAACCCCGCGTACCTTGTTCTCCAAGGATAATAGATGTTTCTTGAAGCTTGCGGATTGGTGACTCCGAATATGTAATTATGTTTGAAAACTTACGGTCGAATCTTGAACTATTTGGGTTTTTATTTTGAAACCCTAAGGAGAATTCTTGAGCAATTGTGAGAAAGCATGTGTATTATGGTGTTTGAGGGATTAAATCCCGTGTTGGTGGTATATATAGGGGTGGAGGATTACCAAAATACCAATTAAGGTCAAATCTGTCCCTCAGTTGACAGTTTGATAGGTTGGAGTAAATCGATTATAACTTTTTACTCATATATTCAAATTGGATGAAACTAACTGAATTTGAAAGAGGACTCAAAGATCTTTCGTTTGATATATTATAGCTCACACAGTTCATTATATACAGGGAGTTATGATCGTTTGAAGTTGACCCTGAAATGCTGAAAAAAACTGGGCAACAGGCTATGCGTTTTGCTACTGTTTTGGAATCCAAACGCAGCCTTATGCATTCCGAAAAATTCCAAAACTTATCCAAGATGTACTATGAGATTGCCCGATCGTAACTCAACTTGAAAATCTAAAAATGAAGGTCGGGAAGGTCGAGAAGTTGTATCCCGAAGGTTGCCAGCTAAGAATGAGTCTAAGTCATTTCAACACTTAGAAAAATTTTAAAGCTTAAGTCTAAAGCTCAGAAATTACAGTCTAATACATGCATGACTTTTACGGGGTGTTACAAACAGGAGCATGATGTTATAAATTTCAAACAAAAAATATATGTTAGGTTTCATACAGTAATTGAAATTGCACTTCTTGCTCATGCAGATGAACAGATTTGTACTATGCAAATTAAAAAAGTAATTGTATATCTTGTTGCTATATACATATTTGTAAGTATACATATTTATTGATTTCTTTTGTGAAAGCACTTAAAGCTTCAATAATGGTGGCAACTGGCAATAGAACAGAGCCACAAAGAGAATATAGAATGAAGAAGATGATATATATTTTTCATATATGTAAAATGAGTCTGCACGGCACACTATAGACAAATGTAAGCCAAGATCAGCAATCAAATCGAAGGTGAACTTCCTTTGATAGACTGAAATCCCTTGTTGACTTCTAAGAATTTCAGGACCAAAGAAGTACTTGATCTCCCTCAAATCCTTGATCTTGAAATGATGGTTAAGCATAGTCTTGGCATCCTGAACAAGAATAGAAGAAGAGCTTGTTATTAGAAGATCCTCTACATAAACGAAAATGAGAACAGTGTGGCCATCAACACACTTGGTAAATAAAATTAGTCATGAAAACTGTGAGAAAACCCTGCGCTGAGCAAAGCCTCTGAAAATTTCAAGTTCCATTGTATGTAAGCTTATTTGAGCCCATGGAGGGACTTCTTGAGCTTGCAAGCCTTAACTATCCATCCCTTGCAATAGCTAACGTTGATGGATCCAGTAGGACATTCACAAGAGTTGTTACAAATGCTGGAAAATACAACTCGACTGGTATTTTAGCTGTAAGATCACCTCTTGGATATGTTGTTGATATTGTTCCAAAAAGCTTACGCTTCCGCAAGTTGGGACTAAATCATACCTTCAATATAACGGTTAGGGCACAAAGTAATGTTAAAAGGAGCAATGAGTTTTCCTTTGGTTGGGTCACATGGAGTGATGTATTCCATGTTGTTCGAAGCCCCCAAAGCAGTATCATCAGTATAAATCATACGATTTTGACTAGGTGCCCATTTGTTTAACGTGTTATTAACTAGAGCATGACTAAACATATTATATGATTTGTACTATGCTAAATATAGAAGTTACAATATTCCACAACTTTGTTTACATATACATTTATTGATTTAATGAATGATTAAGGAGAATTAAGTTTAGTTTAACTAGCGGAGAAGTTGAAATTACGTAAAGCAGTCTCTAATGTGCGGAAACATATATATATATATATATACGGAGGCGAACTCAGAATTTGAAGTTTGGGGATGCACCAGTATTATCAAAGGCGTGCATAAGTTCTGAATAAAGACTCAAATTTGTGTTGATCGCTCGCCTCGTTTAATATGCAGTTTAGGTTCTAATTTATAAGATATACTTTCAATGAGCCTTTTTTGGAGATACGAACACTAAACAATTGAAAATTCACTTAATTAAAAAAAAAAAACAATTTCTGTGTTCATATATTTTTCATTCATGCTTATATTATTAGTCTTGAACTAGACATATGTTTATATTTTTTTCTCCTTTATGCCTATTTTTGTTAAATCTCACGCTTTATTTGTAATTTGTGTTTAAATATAATGGGCCTTGAAGCTTTTTTTGCCCTTTTTGCTTTTGCTAAGGCGATGAGAATTGTCTTTAAAATTAGAACTTGGTTGAGGAGAATAATATCTACCCATTTTAAATTTTCAATTCACAAGAATCAATAACAAATTCCTACAAAATAAAAAATTCATCGAGAATATAAATAAAATTAATTATTTATTTTTAATCAAAGTTCATAAACTTAAATAGAAGCAAGAAAAAAAATACAAATAACCAATGCACCCAAACATTTTTTGTTCTATATGCACTTTTTATCATCCAAAGAAATTTCAAAATGCTACCAATCTAGGAAAGCTTTTTTCCACACACTACTATTACAATTATTTCATAGTTTATATAAAATACCAGGATACCTTTTTTGAGGTGAAATCCAGTTAATTTCCCTGAGGCAGAAGATTAACAAGGAGGTCATGGAGTCATGCTTCTGTCATAGGAGTAGCATGAAACGTTATAAAGGTATTATATTGTACGTAGTGCCACAAAATGAATATTTAAGAAAGTAATTATCTTATTTACTTGGCACAATATTTATGCCCGTTAACTTAACCTCAGATCATATCTATGACCTCCAACTTTGGGTGTGCAGAAGTACGTACTTAAAGTTGCATGAAGTTGAATAAGTAGATACATATGTTCTACGTGGCATCCTACATGACCAATTCTTATTCTACATGGAGTCCCATGTGTATTATGTCACTGGACGTGTGTGTCTACTTGTTCAACTTTATACAAGTTTAACTGCCTACTTGTGCACACCCAAAGTTGGAGGTCGCAGATGTGATTTGAAGTCAAGTTAAAAGGACATGATTATGTATTAAGCCTATTTACTTTAAGTGAAGTGTATCAAAATTAAAAGGTGAACTCTTTTTAAAGATTACTTTTACATTGTTGCAGCCCGATATAACTGCTCCTGGATTAACATGCTAGGAACGTGGAGCAAGGACAGTGATTGCACCATACGTAAGGTACAGAGAAATATCTGCAAAACTAGTGGTCCCATGGACAAGTATATTCTGTACTTTTCTGCAAGACTTCCAAAGGATGGAGGAGAAGACTAGGGAGATTTCAACAAATTACCAGACACTGATCATTCAGCGGTCCCGTGGTCGAATAGAAATGTTACACGACGGAGACAAATATATGTTTCATAGACGTTGCATTCTAGAAATAGGAATTTTCTGCATCTGCTTCCTAATAATTTACCAAGATAGTGATGGTGTTAATTGTCTCCTCTACTGTTTTCCAACTTGTTAATTGGATTGTAAAAGAGCTGTAATACTGTTATTGGTGGACTTAAAAAGCAAAAGCTATATAATCTTTCCTATATCTAGTCGATCTGATACATATATTGACTTGTATAATCAACAACAAATCAATAATTGATTAATCTAATGTAGGAATATTCAACGTATTACTATCATATCGCTATAAAAATCCTTAGGAGATCCATTCATACTGCACAAAACAAATCAAAAATAAACAAGCTCATCCAAAATGAATAGCCATTACTCAATTCTATTTCTCTTTTCCCTCTTCGTAATTATGAGTCTTGATGGCTTTGTTTCATGTAGTGAAGAAAGAAAGGTATATGTAGTGTACCTTGGAGAGCATAATGGAGAGAAGACTATGAAAGAAATAGAAGATCACCACTGCTCTTTTCTTCATTCCGTCAAGAGCACAGCTACTTCCAAAGAAGATGTTAAATCATTACTTGTTCATAGCTACAAGAACGTCATCAATGGTTTCTCCGCTTTGTTAACACCACAAGAAGCCGATATGATATCAGGTTTAAAATTCATAAACATCGTACATATATACATACGTATGAATAAAAATACTGATGTAGCTTAATTATATTACGTCTCAACATGTGATCACGTGTGAGCCTGATTCTTTTTATTTTGAAATGCATGAAAAAAACTTCTTTTTTACTTTTGGTGGCAGCAAATTGCTTAGTTATATTACGTCTCTACCCGTTGTGTTAGTTACTCACGTTTGTTTCTGATCAGTGCATGTCCTTTTTCTTTTGCTAAAATAAAAAACAGGGATGGAAGGTGTAATATCAGTATTTCATAGTGATCCCCATAACATAAAGCCTCATACGACAAGATCTTGGGACTTTGTGAGCTTGCTGGAAGGAACTTTGAGCTTGCTGGAAGGAACTTCGCTGATTAATTCAAGAGAAGAATTGCTGCAAAATGCAAGTTATGGAGAGGATATCATCGTTGGGGTTATGGACAGTGGTTAGAGTTTTTCTCTATTTCTTTTATTTTTGATTTCTTGTTTCTGAAACAAAAAATTTGAATATACTTTCTGTGTCCCAATTTAAGTGTCTTAATTTTACTGGGCACATACTTTTAGAAAATATGATGGGAGACTTTTGAATGTTGTAGCCTTATGTTGAACAGAAAAACGTACTAAATATAGAAAGAGGCACTCTCTTTGGGATTGATTAGAAAAAGGAAAGTAAGACACTTAAATCGAAATGCCGAGAGAAATACTCTCTGGAGACCTAAAGTTAACGCTCTATGTTTCTAATTAGATTTACTCTTCATCTTTTTAAAGGAGTGTGGCCAGAATCTTCAAGTTTCAATGATGAAGGAATGGGACCAGTTCCAAAGTCATGGAAAGGAATTTGCCAAGAAGGTGTTGCCTTCAACGCTTCCCATTGCAACAGGTTGAACTAGTTCTCTTTTCAATTTGTCAACGACGAGTTAATTTCATCCGTTGTTTTTGAGCTAATTTGCATATAATTAAACTAAACTCTTTTATGTTTTCCTCTCTCAAGGAAATTAATTGGAGCGCGATACTATTTAAAAGGTTACGAGGCACATTTTGGTCCTCTTAACGAGACAAGGGACTTCCGTTCACCAAGGGATGTAGATGGTCATGGTACTCACACAGCAAGCACAGTAGGTGGTAGAAGAGTTGCAAATGCATCAGCAATTGGTGGATTTGCAACGGGTACAGCCACTGGAGGTGCCCCAAATGTTCGTCTTGCTATCTATAAAGTATGTTGGCCGATTCCAAATCGGAGTTTAGCTGAGGCGAACATATGCCCCTTCGATGATATCTTTGCTGCTTTTGACGATGCAATAGCTGATGGGGTTCATGTACTTAGTATTTCTCTAGGGTATATACCTGAAACAACATATTACACACAGGATACTATTGCAATTGGATCTTTGAATGCTGTGAAGAAGAATATTGTAGTAGCTTGTAGTGCTGGAAATGACGGTCCAACACCTTCAACTGTTGGAAATGTAGCCCCATGGATTATCACAGTTGGTGCTAGTAGCATCGATCGAGTTTTTTCATCTCCAATTATGCTCGGAAATGGAATGATCGTCGAGGTAAGGATTAACTCCAATTCACCGGTAAAATATCTGAGTTTTATTCAGCATAAAACATAACTAGGGATAACAGTATGGCGGGGCAGGGCGGGTAATTTCTTAATTCAAATTTAAGAACCGCCCCAGTCCGCATAAACCTGCCCCGCATACCCATGCATTCCCACCCCGCCCTGTATTTTGGAGTTATTCTGACATAAAAACTATATTTGTGTTGGAATCAAGATTTAATCGCTGACTAGCTTACATTAGTTATGGTATGTGATGTCTTTTAATCAGGGTAGAAAAATAGAAATTTTATGACAACATACAAATAAGTATCATGAGATTTTGGATATCCATTATCAAAAGAAACTCCTAATTTGCTCTAAATAATGTGTGAAATATGGGAAAAGGACAGGCTCAAACTAGGCAAAATAAATAGTGAAGATTGGTTCCAATTAATAAGTACAGTGAAAGAGCAAAGTTATAACAGAATAAAAATACAATAACTGATGGTGAACCACAACAGCAGCACCCGCATAAAATCAGAAACATTTATTTAGACCCGCTCCGCCAGCACATATGTCTAAAACCGAGCTGTCCCAGCATAGGTCTAAACCTGATTGGCACCGTCCCATTGTCATCCCTAAACATAGCTTCAAGTAACCGTCATAAGGCAAGTCTAATAATTTGAAAAATAAGGCAAATCTACAATATGGTAGGGAAGTTGCTTGGACTCTCCAAAAATGTTACTGCACCGGTGTTGGATCCTTCAAAAATATACTATTTTGGGGGATTCAACACACATTCGTCTATATTTTTGAAGAGTCCAAGCATAGGAGAAAACATATACTCGATCCATTTAAAAAAGAATGACCTACTTTTCTTTTTAGTCCATTTAAAAAAGAATGACCTCTTTTCTTTTTTGGCAATATTTTAATTTCAACTTTCCACATGATATGTTTATCACCACAATATTAAAGGACATTTTGGTACATTTGACACTACTTTAATTTAAGGCCACAATATTCAAAAGTTTCTTTATTTTCTTAAACTTTGTATCAAGTCAAAGTAGCACATTCTTTTTTAAACGGAGGAAGTATATAAGAACTGTTTACCCCTAAACTGGTGAGTTAGAGTAATAATTGAAGTACCATAAACTAGTTACAAGTAAAAAAAAAAAAAACTTCCTTTTGCTTTTTGTTGTTAACCTTTTTTTTTTAATAAATATATAGGGACAAACAGTAACTCCAATAAAGAAGAGGAGGTTGCATCCCTTGGTTTATGCAGGAGATGTAGAAATTAATGGAACTACAACAAGTAATACATCAGGGTAAATTCCGTTCTATTTTAGTTATTTTATTTCTTAAATTCTTAATTAGTACACATCCACTTCATCCATTTCATTTTATGTGTCTCAGTTTATCCGTTTCATTTTGTGTGTCTCAATTTGATTGATGTGGCATAGTGGCATAGAGTTATAAAAAAAGTAAAATATATTTCTGAAAGTTTAAATCAAAAATGTATGCAAAGTACCAAAATACCCTTTAAATCTTGCCGATACATGTAGCATGGGATGTTGCAGAATAATAAAGTTACTAAAGTACAGAATGTGACTTTTTTTTAAGCAAACTACAGAAAAAGTAAGACATCTAAATTGAACCAAAGCGACTTAAAGATACTGAAACTAATATTTCGTTGATGTTCTTTTGCATATCCAGATTATGTCTTCCCGGTACACTTTCAAGAAATCTTGTCAGAGGAAAAGTTGTCCTCTGCGGAATTGATGGTATAGTGGCATCAATGGAAGTGAAAAGAGCTGGAGGTGTTGCAGCTATTTTACCATTAACAAATACATCTACTGAGATTCAAGTCACCCCTTTTTTGTATCCCACTACAGTTGCTTTTTTAGATGGCGGAATTACAATCCTGACATATATACAATCTGAAAAAAATCCAACGGCAACACTTCTCCCGGGGAAGACATTGATTGGTACTAAGCCAGCACCGGTCATGGCTCCTTTAACTTCCAAGGGACCAAATAGGATTGATCCTAACATTCTCAAGGTAATATAAATTAGTGCCACAAAATGACTATGTACTGTCAATGTACTTGAGGTAAACTCTTTCTGAAGAATAGTTTTACATTAAATTACAGCCCGATATAACTGCTCCTGGACTTAACATACTAGCAGCATGGAGCGAGGCATCATCTCCCCTGAAATTGCCAGAGGATCGTCGGGTTGTTGAGTACAACCTGCAGACTGGAACATCCATGTCTTGCCCACATGTTTCTGCTGTAATTGCACTCTTAAAATCCGTTCATCCAGATTGGAGTAGTGCCGCAATCAGATCAGCTCTAATGACAACATGTAATTCTGCTTTACTCTATTTCACTTCAAGAATTAAACTACTTTTTTTTTTGGAATTTCTCACACACAGTTTTTTAATTTACTCTTACTGCAGCAACACCAAATAATATGATTGGTACGCCAATAACAAATGCTGCTGGTAATGATGCAAACCCCTTTGAATATGGAGCGGGTCATTTCAGGCCGTCAAGAGCAGTAGATCCTGGACTCGTTTATGATGCTACATATACAGATTATCTTTTGTATCTCTGTAGTCAAAACATAAACCTAGATTCGTCGTTCAGTTGTCCTGAGAAAGTACCAGAAGCTAGCAACCTTAACCATCCATCACTTGCAATAGCAAACATCAGAGGATCCAGCCGAACTGTCACAAGAGTTGTTACAAACGTTGGAAAAGACAATTCGACTTACGTTTTAGCTGTGAGATCACCTCCTGGATATGTCGTTGATATTGTTCCAAAAACCTTACACTTCAATAAATTGGGAGAGAAACGCCAGTTCAACATAACACTAACAACACAAAATGTTGAAATGACAAATGAGTTTTCATTTGGTTGGTACACATGGAGTGATGGAGTCCATGTGGTTCGAAGTCCCATTGCGGTATCGTCATCAGCATAACTTCCACTATAGTGAATACGTGCCCAAATCCCATATTTTAAATATGTAACTAGAGCATGATGTTATGAAATTCCAAACTAAAGATATTAGGTTCTGCACAGTAATTGAAATTGCATTTCTAGCTCATGCAGATGATCAGATTTGTACTACGCAAAATAAAGAAGTACAACAACAACAACAAACCCAGTGTATTCCCATATAGTGGGGTCTGGGGAGGGTAAGATGTACGCAGTCCATACCTCTACCTCTAAAAAGGTAGAAAGGTTGTTTCCAATAGACCCCCGGCTCGAGACACGCAAAATAAAGAAGTAATCGGATATATATCGTGTTGCTATATTTATCTTTGTATACATACATCTATATTGGTTTCAGACAATGATCAAGGAAACTTAAGTTTAACTTCGCTTATTAGAGTAGGCAATAGATATCCGTCAGAATAATGATGGATATTTATTCATATCAATCTCTCCCTCCTCATAAGTTTATTCAAGCAGCCGTTATAAGCTGTTCTGGGCAAATCAATAGGTAATATGGAGAAGATTCCATTTGTAAAAAGACTGAAAGGATCAGCCATCCTCTTAATTTCCTCTGCCATCATGAGATGAGTATTTTACTCCTCTCTCTTTGATGAATTTCTGAGGATCTAATAGGGAAAACTCCACATGCGCAAGTATATATGGTTGTACAAGTAATAAAGTGACATAAATATCGAACCTACAAAGACTTGCATTGTAATTAACCACTAATTTTGTTACACTATCCTAACTCTCTAAAAAAGAAATAAAACCTGAAGTTATAATTATAAATTAACTAAAAGAAGAAATAATGAACAATCAAGAAAGAACAGATTTTCATTTTATCAATTTGATGAAATTGATCTAGGGCTATGGGTTATCAAATACTACCTCCATTTAAAAATAAGTACTAGTATTTTTAGCTTGGACACACCCTTAAAAAAGCTAGTAACTCCTAGAAAATGACTGTTTTATTATCTTACTCTTCTTAAATGTCTTGAAAAAGAGGTGGTTGTTTAACGGTATAAAACTCTATGTATTAAAACAAGGGTGATTTGGGAAGAAAAACATTAATTCTTATTGATTAAATAAGACGGCAATTATTTTGAAATAAAATACAAATGTAAAATAACCTCTTATTTTGAAATAGAGGGAGTATTCAAGTTGTATTTATCAAATATACGAACCCATGAGAGAATATTAGAAACAATCAGCATTCATAGCTGAGATTTGAGAGAAAACTGAGATGAAAACAGAGGAGGAGAAATGAGAAATGGAAACCGTATTGATTTCCTTTAATGAGAGTCGGTTACTTACAAGTCCTAAGTTATGTTGATAGTTGTATCCAGCCTTCATTCTATCAAAAATATGTAGCTAACTAATGAAAGATTAACTAACTAATCCAGTTGTTTACTGCCTAGCTAATTAAAGTAAAAATAGTAACTAACTTTGTGAAAGTATCAATCAACTAACTACTGACTTTAACTGTGTGGAACTAATACAAAATAATTAACTAAATGAGTGTGCTAATCTTCAATACCCTCCTCAAGTTGGTGGTGACAACTTCACAGCCAACTTTCCAACACTGCAGAATGTTTGAGTCCTGTGAGAGATTTGGTAAGAATATCTACCAACTGATCTGTGGTGGAAATATGATGAAGTGAAATGAGCCCCCCCCCCCCCCCCCCCCCCCGGAGCTTATTCCTGACAAAGTGATAATCCACCTCTATATGTTAGGTCCTCTCATGAAACACAAGATTGTGAACTATGTGAATAGCAGATTGACTGCAACAAAAAACTGCTGCGGGAGAAAAATCAGATATAGTTAATTCAGTAAGTAGCCTGTGTATCCATACCAACTCACTCACTACCTTTCTAAGTGACCTGTATTCAGCCTCTGCTGGGGACGAGGAAACTGTTTCCTGTTCCTTTGATTTCCAACTTATTGGACGGTTTCCAAGCAGAACTAGGTAGCTACTTACTGATTTTCTTGAATCTGGGCATGATGCCCAGTCATAATCACAATAAGCCTTCACAGTGCAATCAGGATAGTGTGAAAGGAACAATCCTAAAGTTGGATTGCCCTTGAGATATCTGAGGAGATGGAAAGCAGCCTGCAGATGAGGAACTCTGGGATCTTGCATGTATTGACTCAGCTGTTGAACACTAAAGGCTATGTCTAGCCTAGTGTTTGCAAGGAAATTCAACTTTCCCACCAACTTCCTGTAGAATGTAGGATCAGGAAGAGGAGTGCCTTCCTTAGCTCTTAGTTTGACGGTGGGATCAAAGAGGTGATGAAAAAGAAGTATAACTGAGGCAATCATATTCCTTCAACTTATCCATTACAACCTCTCTCTGTGATAGGACGACTCCTTCATCTGTATCAAGAACCTCCATTCCAAGATCCTTAATCTTGAATGTGTTGTGCAAATAGGCCATGAGATCATTGATTTCTGCCGTTTCTGTTCCCGTTAAGACAATATCATCAACATGCACTGCCAAAACACTACCAGAGATCCATCTTTCTTGCAGAACAAAGAGTAGTAGTCATGGTGTGAACTTCAGTTAATTTCCGCTAGGCAGAAAAGTTATGCTTGATATAAAGAATAGGAGAAACAACATTTTCTACAAGTAGTCCCCGGCCCCTTCTGTCTCTTGATTCAAATATACTTGTGAATATCTATTAATTAAATTAAACTGTCCTAATTAATTATCTGAAC
This sequence comes from Capsicum baccatum var. pendulum, assembly GCA_030864225.1. Taxonomy (NCBI): domain Eukaryota; kingdom Viridiplantae; phylum Streptophyta; class Magnoliopsida; order Solanales; family Solanaceae; genus Capsicum; species Capsicum baccatum. The sequence continues at coordinate 140,165,306 of CM061551.1, read as the reverse complement.
AAGAAATAAAACCCAATATAATTATAAATTAAGAGTGAAAAATGAGTCACATAATTGATAATAATAATGATTGGAATTGCTCCACCTTAGTTTAATAAAAATCTTGGAGCTTTGAGAATAGAGGTAAGAAGATTTTAAACCCCCCTTAGTGGATCTACAGGCTACGAATTCAAATTAATGGGACTCATAGACTTAGAATGCCAAAAGAAAAAAATGCACCCCATTATAAAATACTACCTAAAAAAGAAATAGATGTAAATAAGAGTTTAAGTGGTGCAACTGTTTATTAAAGTTTTATATTGATTTTGCATCAAAAACATATGTCTGCATCGATCAATTTGAATCGAAGCTTAGTTAATTAATGAATAAATGTTAAGTCAATGCTCTTCATTATCAACATGCATATTTAGTCAGTGTTAGGGCATGTGGAGTTTTGATGATAGACATGTCAATGAAACATATCGTGAAAGCTGGTCCATCCAAGTGAATAAAGCTAAGCTGCAGATAAGTTATTGATAAGATGACTCTGCGTACAAACAGGAATGGATAACACTTATCACATCAGAAGTTGAGTTGAACAAGAAGTCTATCACATCAGAAGTTAAGTGAAAGAAGAAGTCTTGCAGAAGTTGAATTGAACGAGATGTCTTGCAGAGATAAGAAGAAGAGTCCTATTTAAAGAAGAAGAAGAGAGAGAAGGTAGCAAAGGAGAAGTGAAACTACCTAAGAGTCCCAGTGAAGATAAAAAAATACATTAACTAAAGGACTCTATGAAGTGTTGGCTTAAATAGCAGTGATGTCGTCCAAAGCAGTTACTCAAGCACGGATAAGATAATCAATAATCAGCAAAATAATTCACTAATTTGAAGGAGAACCTGGTCCTTTACTTAGCAAGTCTTAGACTATTTGTAGTAGGTAGGTTATTTGAGTTGTAATGAGTCATTGTTCTAGTCTCAGTGATCTATAAACTGAGTTAGGAGGTGTTTCTTCAAGTTAGTGAACTCGAAGACTTAGGAACACTTATCTTGGGAAGATTTGTGTTTTTGTAGTTATAGGAGTTAGAAGTTTTAATTCCTAGTTACAAGGAGTCTTGTAATTTTGTTGATTGTTGAGGCTCAAGAGTTATAGTGAAGTTGGGGTTAAATCCTATAGAGGTACAGGTCGTGGTTTTTTTACACCTTTCTTGAGCCGGACGTTTTCCACGTAAAAATACTGTGTTCAACTTTTACTTCTATGAACCACATTTACTAACTTGTTCCACAGATAGGCAATCAGTAGGGCACGTACTCTAACAAGTGGTATAAGAGTCAGGTTGTCTTAAATAAGGCTAAAACCTAAGAAAAGATCACAATGATGAATTATGCACCTCCTACTGGTCACAGTGAAGGTCAGCCGACTACTAGACCTCCACTTTTTGATGGCTCTCACTTTATCTGGTGGAAATCAAGGATGGAGATGTTCATCTAAGGTGAAGACTATGAATTATAGGATAGGATTACTGATGGTCCCACTATTTCTATGAAGTTGGTTGATGGTGAACCAGTCAAAAAGGTAAGGAGTGAATTTACTCCTGATGACTTATTGGCCTTGAAGAAAAATGCTAAGGCCAAGAACATATTGATCTGTGGATTAGGACCTACTAAATACAATAGGGTATCAACCTGTACTACTGCTAAGCAGATTTGGGATGCACTAGTGAATGCTCATGAAGGTACATCTCAAGTAAGGAAATTTAGAATTTCTCTTCTTTTCACTGAGTATGAGGCATTCAAAATAAAGAAAAATGAGACCTTGCATGAGATGATGACAAGGCTTACTACCTTAACAAATAAACTGACTTCTTTAGGAAAGGTAATCTCTGAGGAGAAACAAGTTGAAAAGGTATTAAGGGTATTACCAAAATCAAAATAGAATGTCAAGGTGACTGCAATCAGGGAGACAAATAAGGATCTTGCAGGTATGACCCTGGATGAACTAGTAGGGAACTTAAGAACTTATGAAATGGAAGTTGATGGAACCAAAGAACAAGAATATCCTGAGAAGATTGTGGCATTAAAAGCCTCTGATAGTGATGAGGAATTCGAACTTGATAAGGAACAAGTTGCTTTCATGCATAACTAAGAACTTTAGCAATTTTTTTAAGAAAAAGAAGGGAACAAATAGTAAGAAATGGTCTAATGACAATCCAAATGGTTGATACAAGTGTGGCAAAACTGATCATCAGATCAGAGATTGTCCAGTCTGGGAAATAGAATGGAAGAAGGAAAGGGTTGAAAAGAAACTAAAAGAAAAGGTCAAAAGGAAGGAGGAACATGCAATGATAGCTGCTTGGGGATCTGAATCGGATGAAGATGAAGTTGATAAAACTGAATTCATGGCTCTTGGAGACTTAGACTTATAAAAAGAAGATGATGCTTTCGAGGTAAGTTGTAATGCCCCAAAAGTTCCAAGCTAAAATTTGTCCCTAAAATTATCAAGAATGGGATCCTAGAGTGAATTATAATCAAATCACTATGGAATTATTTAAATTTTAACTCTTCATTACGTAGGTGACTGAATAAGCTTTCCGTTGATATAAGATTCGTCCAAAACGGACACCCGGTGAGGGAGTTATGGCTATTTTATGTGCTAGTCGCAAAACATCGCCATTCAGGTGTTTAGCGCATCACGAAGAGGGTTTAATTAGAAATTGTCAAATTCCAGTAGGACCTCGCGATAGTGGCATGTCGCGGAGGATCCCAATTTCTCATTCGTCAATTTCCAGTAAGACTCTGCGATCGTGGCGCGTCGCGGAGTGAGACAATTTCCCAATTGTCAATTTTCAGTGAGCCACCGCAATTGTGGCTCTTTGCGGTAGCTCATAAAATCGGGCACTAGTTATATTTTTACTCCATCTCATTAAGGGTAAAATGATACTTTTCCAACCCCTTGTCATCTCTAACACGGGATTTAATCCCAAGAACACCAAATTAAGATTATTTTCATAAAAATCTCTCAAGAAACTCCATTAGGGTTTCAAACTAAAAACCCTCATAGCTCAAGATTTAATTGTAGGTTTTCAAAAGCGATTGAAGATTTGTAATACCTAATCCGTAAGCTTCAAGAATTACCTATTATCTTCTGAAATTAAGGTACACAGGGTTTTCATAAAATCTCATGGGCATAGAAATCATGATTTTAAGAAAGGGGTTTTCAGATTTATGAATACATTCATGTTTTAGAAATCTTGACGGTATTGTTTTGGTGCTTTGACCTTCCTCACATTGATTTGAAATTGTATATATATATATATATATATATATATATATATATATATGTATGTGTGTGTGTATGTGATTTAAGTTAATATTCGAATTGAGAGCATGACTCACATGAAATCCCTCTCTTGATATGATTGTTTCCATGTTTCACATGATATGGATTGTTTTTGAAATGCATCTTGAAAAGCGTGTTACAAAGTATCTTGATTTATGAATGATTTGATTATGAATCTTGAATTCAAAAGAGAGGGTTGTTTGTATTGAAAAATATTGAAAATACATATAATAAAAGAGTGCATGGATTTTGCCAAAAGCACATGACTACCTTATATTTGAAGAGTTCTTGCGTAGTTTTGACTTATGCTTTCGGAACATGAAATCTCTTATACTATTTGCATGTTTGGGTGGTCTGAACTATGTTTTAATGAAAGAATTATGCATGATGCATTATGGCTCAGAAATAAAACTTGCAAGTCTTGGTATGATGACACCAATTTAGATTATTCCATGATAATTCAGAACAGAATAGAATGCATGTTTGAAATTAGACATTTCAGATGTTGAAACTAGAAAAATACATGATTCAGAACATGTTAAAAATGGGCACCAAGAGAGCTTAGGTATTCCCCGAAGAAGGCATGGGTTCAGACAACCCGTTACCCAAAATCATGATTTGCTAATCCGGGTATATTATATTACGCTGGCCTAGTGTCGTGTGGCATATTAGAATCAGAAACTCCAACCCTTGTGGCGCACTTGGGTTGGGGGCTTCCCTGCCGAGTCAATAACGAATTCCATATTGCCCGTGGAATATCATAATTGTAGGGGAGTGCCACCTAACTCCGAATTAATATAAAGATCAGAAATGCATTGCCCAGAATGATTTATGATTTTGCAGAAAATATGCCCATGTGTTTTGGAACTATTTCAGACATAATATTTTAACAAATTGCTCTCTTGATATTTTGTTTACATAAAAGCTTTATTTTGGATTACTTTGCGTACCAGTACATCTGTATTGACCCCCCTCCCTCCAGGTTCTGAGGATCAGTTTAGGGGTCCAGAAAGGCAGTAGATTTATCAGATAGATTTACAGTGTTCAGTTGGTGAGCCTTCTCTATTCCAGAAGGCCTGTCTTTTTAGATTGTGTCACTTAGTATTATTTTGTTCTACTGGGAGCCTTGTCCCAGTTTTCGACAGTTATTAGATTTTCATGTAGTAGATATTTTGTAGACTGAGTCAGAAGATATTTAGATGTAGTTGATTTACAGTTTCCATACTTATGTTGAATTCAGAATTGACCATGTTTCCGTAGAAGATTATGATTTCGCATCTTCTTTAGTTATATGAATGTTGTGCATGATTACCAGATAGAGAAGGACGTTCCAGCCCTTGATGAATCGGGATGTCCGTCACGTCTAGGTCCTAGTTCGGGTCATGACAAACTTGTTATCAGAGCACGGTTCATGGTCCTAGGGTGTATGCAAAATTGCATTGGGTAGAGTCTTGTTTATGGGTATGTAGCATGCCATACTTATAAGCAAGAGGCTACTAGGGATTTAGGAAATGTTTCCCCTCTTTGTGCTTTAGTTCGTGCCTCAGAGTTTGAATCAGAAATTGTCCCCTAGTCAGTGATCTATTGTATTTCAGAAAACAGTCATGCCTCCTCGTCGTTCCAACAACCAGGATACTCAGGATGATGAAGTCCGTCCCACTCATGGGATGAGGACACATAGCAGAGCTCACACTTCAGAACCTGTCCCCACTCCGGGAGTCCCTCCAGTCCTGACCAGTTAATCGTCCCTCGACTACTCAGAGGGATATTTTGAATGCAAAATTCAGACAATTTATTCATATGCTGACACATTTGGTGGCTAATCAGTCCCAACGATCAGAAGATGTTAGGTCTGCACATGTTACATCTAAAGCTACCAGGGTGGGTCAGTTCATGAGAATGAACCCGCCCAAGTTTACTGGTACTAAAGTAGAAGAGGATCCGCAAGAGTTCATAGATGAAATGGAGAATATTTTTAGAATGATGCATGTGGATCAAGAGTAAGGTGTTGAGATAACGGCTTACCAGCTAAAAGATGTAGCGAACCAATGGAATAATGAGTGGAAAGAGGCAAAGGGTGACAGTACTGAGCCCACAGTGTGGGACGAATTTATGAAAGCTTTTATTGACCGATTCTTTCCTCTAGAGTTTAGGGAAGCCAAAGTGGAGGAGTTCATAAACCTTAAGCAAGGTAAGATGAGTGTTCAGGAGTATACTTTAAAGTTTAATTAGTTGGCCCTTTATGATTCTGAGATAACGAGTAGTATGAGGGCCCGAATAAGGAAGTTTGCTTTCGGACTTTCAGATGATCTGGTGCTTGAATGTCAAGGGGTGATGCTAAATAGGGAATTGGACTTTGCTAAGCTGACAATCCACATGCAGAAGGTTGAGTAGAAGAAGAATAAGATAGCCGAGTCCAGAGAGAAGGACAGGCAGACGAAGAGAGCCAGATCAGCGGATCAGAACCCCAGTCATTTGCAGGGTGGTAATTAGGGTAACAAATGGCAAAAATAGAATTTTTGGGGCAAGGCGCAGTCTGCAGCTAGTGCCCCAGCGGCCAAACCCTCAGTTGATAGACGATCCCAGAGTTTTTAGAAAAATCATGGACCAGAGCTCAGGATACTCAGTTGCAGGGTAGTGTGGCTCTACAGTATCGTACTTTTCCATGGTGTGAGACTTATGGTAGGAATCATTCGGGAAGGTGTCAGCTAGGCATATTTGTGTGTTTTTCTTGTGGTCAGATGGGTCACTTTCAAATGGATTGCCCTTTGGATAAAAAGAGTGTTGGGGTTGCCAAGTCCCAGGCAAACTCTCCTGCACCACTAGAGGTAGAAGCCTCGCCAGACGTAGTCACCGGTACGTTACAACTCTTTTCCCGTGATGTATATGTGTTTCTTGATCCCGGATCTACCTTATCTTATGTGATCCCGTATGTGGCTATTGGCTTTGGGTTTGAGCCCGATGTGATTGCTGAACCTTTCTCTATTTCCACATCGGTGGGGGATTCTATTGTGGCTAAGAGGGTATACAAAAATTGTGTTATGTCTATTGTTGGTAGGGATACTGGGGAAGACCTCATAGAACTTGATATGAATGCTTTGATGCTATCCTAGGGATGGACTGGCTTCATCAGTGTTATGCCACACTAAACTGTAGAACCCAAAAGGTTACCTTTTCATTTTTGAATGATCCAACATTAGAGTGAGAGAGGCACTCTTTAGCACCTAGAGGGCACTTTATATCTTATCTTAGAACCCGTAAACTCTTTTCCAAAGGTTTCTTGTACTATCTTATTCGGGTTAGGGATTTTAACACCGAAAGTCTTCCTCTTCAGTCTGTCCCAGTAGTAAATGAATTCTCAGAAGTTTTTCCAGATAATGTCCCAGGAATACCACCTGATAGAGAGATAAATTTTGGTATTGATTTATTACCAAATACCCATCCTATTTCTATTCCTCTATATATGATGGCTCCTATAGAGCTAAAAGAGTTGAAAGAACAGCTAGCAGATCTACTAGATAAGGGTTTTATCCACCTCAGTGTGTCTCTCTGGGGTGCACCTGTACTCTTCATATGAAAGATGGTTTCCTGCGTATGTGCATAGATTACCGTCAGCTGAATAAGGTCACCATTAAAAATAAATACCCTCTTCCCAGGATTGATGACCTCTTTGACCAACTTCAAAGTGCTAAGTGTTTTCCTAAGATAGACCTTCGTTCGGGATATCATCAGTTGAAATTTAGAGAATTCGACATTCCCAAGACAACTTTCCAAACCAGATATGATCATTATGAATTCTTAGTCATGTCTTTCGGGTAGACTAATGCTCCTGCAGCTTTCATGGACCTAATGAATAGGGTCTTCCATAAGTTCCTAGACCTGTTTTTCATAGTTTTTATTGATGATATCTTAATTTACTCTAAACGTGAGGAAGACTATGTCAATCACCTTTGAATTATTCTTCAGACTCTCAAAGATCATAAGTTGTATGTGAAATTCTCCAAGTATGGATTCTGGCTGAATGCTATTGCTTTGTTAGGGCATATTGTGTCTAGTGAGGGGATTCGGGTTGATCCCCAAAAGGTTGAGGCAGTGATAAAATGGCCCAAGCCCACGACCCCAACTGATATTTAGAGGTTCTTAGGTTTGACAGGTTATTACAGAAAGTTCATATAGAGTTTCTCTTCCATAGCTGCACCACTTGCTAAGTTGACTCAGAAAAAGGTAAAGTTTATGTGGTCTGACGCTTGTGAGAATAGTTTTAAAAAGTTGAAAGAAAAGTTGACTACTTCTCCTATTTTGACTCTTTTGGAAGATACAGAGGGTTTTCTTGTATACTGTGATGCGTCCCGTGTGGGGCTTGGGTGTGTACTTTTGCAGTATGGTAAAATGGTGGCTTATGCATCTAGGAAGTTAAAGGTGCATGAGTGGAACTACCCCACCCATGACTTGGAACTAGCAGCTGTGGTGCTTGCACTTAGAATTTGGAGGCATTATCTTTATGGGGTGTATGTTGATATTTTCACTGACCATAAAAGTTTGCAGTATGTTATCTCGCAGAAAGAACTAAACCTCAGGCAGAGAGGTTGGATGGATCTTTTGAAAGACTATGACATAAGCCTGCACTATCATTCGGTCAAGGCGAATGTGGTAGCCGATGCCCTCAGCAAATTATCTCTAGGCAGTCTTTCTCATGTTGAGAAAGGGAAGAGAGAGATAGTAAAAGATATATACTGGTTTGCAAATCTAAGAGTGCAACTCTTTCATTCTAAAGATGGGGGGATGGTTGTTCATGAGATAGCTAAGTCTTCCCTTTGTACAGAAGTTAAAGAGAAACAGGTTGAAGATCGCATCTTGATACAGATCAAGAAAGATATGGGTCAACAGAAGGTGATGTCCTTCGAAATTGGTGGAGATGGTATTTTGAGGTATTAGGGTAGATTATGTGTACCAGATGTTGATGGTTTGCGGTAGAAAATCCTTAACGAAGACCACACTTCAAGGTATGTTGTTCACCCAGGATCTACTAAGATGTACCATGATCTGAAATCTATGTATTGGTGGTTTAATATGAAGCGTTATGTGTCTAACTTTGTTTCCAAGTGTTTGAATTGCCAACTAGTTAAAGTAGAACATTTAAGGACAGGTGGTTCTTCCCAAGAGATAGCTTTACCCTTGTGGAAGTGGTAGATGATTAATATGGACTTTATTACAGGACTTTCAAGGTCTCGAAACTAGTATGATTCTATTTAGGTCATTGTAGATAGGCTGACCAAGTCAGCCCACTTTCTACCTATTAGGACTAACTATTCGGGAGAGGATTACGCCAAGCTGTTCATTGCAGAAATAGTTTATTTGTGTGGTGCACCTGTGTCCATCATATCCGATCGAGGTACACAGTTCTTTTCTCAGTTTTAGAAATCCTTTCAGAGAGGCTTAGGTACCCAAGTAAACCTAAGTACTGTTTTCCACCCTTAGACTGATGGGCAGGATGAGCACACCATTCAGACCCTTAAGGATATGTTGAGGGCCTGCGTGATTGATTTTAAAGGTAGTTGGGTAGAGAACTTTCCATTGATAGAGTTTGCATATAATAACAGTTTTCATTCTAGTATTAAGATGGCACCATTTGAGGCATTGTATGGGAGAAGATGTAGGTATCCGATAGGATGGTATGAAGTAGGTGAGATACAAATATTTGGGCTTGATATTGTTCACTGGGAAATGGAAGATGTGAAACTTATCAGAGAATGACTTAAGACGGCTCAGATTCATCAGAAATCTTATGCCGACGTTAGGAGAAAAGATTTAGAGTTTGAGGTTGGTGATTGGGTGTTTCTAAAAGTTTCTCCTATGAAGGGAGTGATACAATTCAGAAAGAAAGGTAAATTAAGTTCTCGCTACATAAGACCCTATCAGATTGTGAGAAGGGTAGGTGGTGTTACGTATGAGCTAGAATTGCCTGCCAATTTGGGTTCTGTCCATCCGGTATTTCAGTTATCTATGTTGAGGAAGTGTATTGGAGATCATTTGTTAGCGCTTCTTGTCGATGAAGTCAAAGTGACCGACTCCTTATCCTATGAAGAAAAGCTTGTAGAAATTTTGGATCGCCAATTTAGAAAATTGAGAAACAAAGGGATTGCCTCAGTTAAAGTGTTGTGGAGAAACCATAAAATTGATGAAGCAACTTGGGAATCCAAAATTGACATCAGAGCTAGGTACCCAAAGCTTTTTGACCCAGTGGATGATGAAATGGAAGGTACAATCCTTGCCTTATTCTTTCTATGCCTTAGTATGCTTGAAGTCATGGTTGTCTGTGTTCCACGTCAATAGTCGGGGATAAATGTTCCAAAGGGGGGATATTGTAAAGCCCTAAAAGTTCCAAGCTAAAATTTGTCCCTAAAAGTAACAAGTATGGGCTTCTAGAGTGAATTATACTCAACTCCTTACAGATTTCTTTAAATTTTAACTCTTCATTACGTAGGTGACTGAATAAGCTTTCCATTGATATAAGATTCATCCAAAACGGACACCCGGTGAGGGAGTTATGGCTATTTTATGTGCTAGTCGCAAAACATCATCGTTCATGTGTTTAGCACGTCGCGGAGAGGGTTTAATTAGCAATTTTCAAATTCCAGTAGGACCTCGCGATAGTGGCGCATCACGGAGGATCCCAATTTCGCATTCGTCAATTTCCAGTAAGACTCCGCGATCGTGGTGCATCACGAAGTGAGACAATTTCCCAATTGTCAATTTCTAGTGAGCCACCGCGATTGTGGCGCATCGCGGTGGCCCATAAAATTGGGCACCGATTATATTTTTACTCCATCTCATTAAGGGTAAAATGGTACTTTTCCAACCCCTTGTCATCTCTATCACGGGATTTAATCCCAAGAACATCAAAGTAAGATTATTTTCATAAAAATCTGTCAAGAAACTCCATTAGGGTTTCAAACTAAAAACCCTCATAGCTCAAGATTTAACCGTAGGTTTTCAAAAGCAATTGAAGATTTAGAATCTCCAATCCGTAAGCTTCAAGAATTACCTATTATCTTCTGGAATTAAGGTACACAGGGTTTTCCTAAAATCTCATGGGCATAGAAATCATGATTTTAAGAAAAGAATTTTCAGATTTATGAATACATTCATGTTTTAGAAATCTTGAGGGTATTATTTTGGTCTTTTGACCTTCCCCACATTGATTTGAAATTGTGTGTATATATATATATATATATGGATGTGACTTAAGTTTATATTCGAATTGAGAGCATGACTCACATGAAATCCCTCTCTTGATGTGGTTGTTCCCATGTTTCACATGATACGGGTTGTTTTTGAAATGCATCTTGAAATCATGTTACGAAGTGTCTTGATTTATGAATGATTTGGTTATGAATCTTAAATTCAAAAGAGAGGGTTATTTGTATTGGAAAATATTGAAAATACATATAATGAAAGAGTGCACGGATTTTGCCAAAATCACATGACCACCTTATGTTTGAAGAGTTCTTGCATAGTTTTGACTTATGCTTTCGAAACATGAAATCTCTTATACTATTTGCATGTTTGGGTGGTCTGAACTATGTTTTAATGAAAGAATTATGCATGATGCATTATGGCTCAGAAATAAAACTTGCAAGTCTTGGTGTGACGACACCAATTTAGATTATGCCATGATAATTCAGAACAGAATAGAATGCATGTCTGAAATCAGACTTTTCAGATGTTGAAACTAGAAAAATGCATGATTCAGAACAGGATAAAAATGGGCACAAAGAGAGCTTAGGTGGTTTCCCGAAGAAGGCATGGGTTCAGACAACCCATTGCCTAAAACCTTGATTTACCGATCCGGGTATATTATATTACGCTGGCCTAGTACCGTGTGGCGTATCAGAATCAGAAACTCTAACCCTTGCAGCACACTCGGGTTGGGGGCTTCCCCGCTGAGTCAATGACGGATTTTATATCGCCCATGGAATATCAGAATTGTAGGGGAGTGCCACCTAACTCAGGATTAATACGAAGATCAAAACTGCATTGCCCAGAATGATTTATGATTTTTCAGAAAATGTGTCCATGTGTTTTAGAACTATTTCATACATGATATTTTGACAAATTGCTCTCTCCATATTTTGTTTACATAAAGCTTTATTTTGGATTGCTTTGTGTACCAGTACATCTGTATTGACCCCCCTCCTCCCTCTAGGTTTTGAGGCTCAGTCTAGGGGTTTAGAAAGGCAGTAGATTATCAGACAGATTTGCAGTATTCAGTTGGTGAGCCTTCTCTATTCCAGAAGGCCCGTCTTTTTTGATTGTGTCACTTAGTATTGTTTTGGTCTACTGGGGGCCTTGTCTAAGTTTCAGACATTTATCAAATTTTCATGTAGTAGAGATTTGGCAGACTAAGTCAGAAGATATTTAGATGTAGTTGATTTACTGTTTCCAGATAAAGAAGGATGTTTTGGCCCCTGATGGACCGGGATGTCTATCACGGCCAGGCCCTAGTTTGGGTCGTGACATAAGTATACTTGAACTCAAAGAAAAACTGCAATTGTTTTTTGAACGCCCCAAAAGTTTTCAAGCTAAAATTTGTTCCTAAAAGTATCAAGCATGGGCTTATAGAGTGAATTATACTCAACTCCCCGTGGAATTCTTTAAATTTTAACTTTTCATTATGTAGGTGACTGAATAAACTTTTCATTGATATAACATTCGTTCAAAACGAACATTCGGTGAGGGAGTTATGGCTATTTTATATGATAGTCATAAAACATCGTCATTCAGGTGTTTAGTGCGTCGCGGAGGATCCCAGTTTCACATTCGTCAATTTCCAGTGAGACTCCATAATCGTGGCGCGTCACAGAGTGAGACAATTTCCCAATTGGCAATTTCCAGTGAGCTACCGCGATTGTGGCGTATCGCGGTGGTCCATAAAATCGGGCACCAGTTATATTTTTACTCCATCTCATTAAAGGTAAAAATGGTACTTATCCAACCCCTACTGTGTGATCTTGCATGTCCCCCTTATAGATACTCTAATCCTTGCAGTAAACTTAGATTGGGGGCTTGGCCACCGATTCAAGGGCGGATTCCATATAGCCCATGGAATTATAGATTGTAGGGTGTACCATCTAGCTAAAAAGTAAGACAAAGAGTGAGTCATGGTTTCAAAGAAATATTTCTAAGTCTTTAAAATACCCATGTGATTTCTTACTTTATGATATGTTTATGAACTATTTTAAATTTATCTCATATATTTTGTTTATAAATGACTATTTTGGATTAGCTCTGCGTACCAATACATCTGTATTGACCCCCCGTCCCCTCCAACCTCTCAGGTTTTGAGGCACAGTCTAGGGGTCAAGATAAGCAGTAGATAATTCAGACAGTAGAACAGATTGTCCAGTGGTGAGCTTTCTATGTTTCAGAAGGCCTAATGTCTTATAGATATTTATCATTCTACAGTTTTGGTCTACTGGGGGCCTTGTCCCAGACTTCAGATAGTATTATTTTGAGATTTAGTAGAGATTTCGTAGAGTGAGTCAGATGTTATTTAGATATTGTTGGAGTTTTCCTTCATTGTTAAACTAATTTCAGAGTATGACCATGTTTTCGTATTCGATTTATAATTCCACATTTTTCTTTCATTATATGAATGTTGTGTATGATTACCAGATAGAGTTGTACATCCGAGCCTTCATGGGTCAGATGTCCGTCACAGCCAGGTCCTAGTTCGGGTCGTGACAAACTTGGTATCAGAGCACGGTTCATGGTCACAGGGTGTCTACGAAATTGCATCGGGTAGATTCTTATTTATGGGTAAGTAGCGCACCACACTTATAACCAGGAAGCTACTTGGTGTTTAGTAAAGTGTTTCCCCTCTTTGTGATTTAGTTTGTACTTTAGAGTCTGAATTAGAACTGTCCCCTAATCAGTGATCCATTGTTTTTATGAAAACAGTTATGCCTCCTCATCGTTCCAACAATTAGGATACTCAAGATGATAAAGTTCGCCCCACTCATGGCATGTGGACCTGTAATAGATCCCACACCCCAGAACCTATTCTTACTCCGGGAGTACCTCCAGTCCCGACCAGTCCTCCTCGAGCTCCGAGGACAAATGTTAACCGTCCCCAGTCTTCTCAGAGGGACATATCAAATATAGAATTTAGACAGTCCATTCACATTCTTGCACAACTGGTATCCATACAAACTCAGAGGTCAGAAGATACTGGGTCTGCAACTGTCACTTCTGAGGCCACTAGGGGGGGCCAGTTCATTAGAATGAACCCGCCCAAATTTTTTGGCACTAAAGTAGAAGAGGACCCCCAGGAGTTCATAGATGAAATGCAGAAGATTTTCAGAGTTATGCATGTGGATCAGGTGGAAGGGGTTGAGTTAGCAGCATACCAACTTAAGGATGTAGCGAACCAATGGTACAATGAGTAAGAAGATGTGAAAGGGAAGAGTGCTAAGCCCATAGTTTGGGATGAGTTCGTAGGTGCTTTTCTTGATCGATTCTTTCATCTAGAGTTGAGGGAAGCCAAAGCAGAGGAATTCATGAATCTTTAACAAGGGAAGATGAGTGTCCATGAGTACACTCTGAAGTTCAATCAATTGTCTCGTTATGCACCAGAAATGATAGGAAATATAAGGGCCCGGATAAGGAAATTTGCATTTGGCCTTTCTGATAATCTAGAACTTTAATGTCAAGGGGAAATGCTAAATAGGGAGGTGGACTTTGCTAGACTGTCAGTCCACATGCAACAGGTAGAAGAGAAAAAAAAGAAAATGTATGAATCTAGAGAGAAAGACAGGTTGGCAAAGAGAGCCAGAACAGTGGATCAGAACCACTGGCAACCACAGAGAGGTAACTGGAGCAGTAAATGGCAAAAGAAGAATTTTTGGGGAAAGGCGCAGTCTGCAGCTAGCGCCCCAGCGCCCAGGCCCCCAGTTGATAGGCGATATCAGAGTTTTCAGACTATTCAGGGACCCAGAGCTCTGGATACTCAGTCCCAGGGCAGTGTGACGCAGCCCGCTAGATCTTTTCCCCGTTGTAACACCTGCGGGAAAAATCATCTTAGAAAGTGTTACTTCGAGAGGAAAAATTGTTATTATTGCGGTCAGGTGGGACACCTTCAGAGAGATTGCCCTGATACAAGAGGTAATGTTGGGGGAGCCAAGTTACAAGCAAATTTTTCTGCACCAACACCTCAGAAGGGAGCCACTTTGGCTGCCGGGAGCAGTCGCAACCGGCTATATACTTTGACCAACCGCTAGGAGGCAGAGGCCTCTTCAGATGTGGTCACCGGTATGTTATAAATCTTTTCCCATAATGTATATGTGTTTCTTGATCCCGGGTCTACCTTATCTTATGTGACCCCATATGTGGCTGTTGGTTTTGGGTTTGAGCCCGAAGTCATTACTGATCCTTTCTCTATTTCCACTCTGGTGGGTGATTTTGTTGTGGATAGAAGGATATATAAAAATTATGTAGTGTCTATTCTTAGCCGGGATACTGTGGCAGATCTCATAGAGCTTGATATGATTGATTTTGATGCTATCCTAGGGATGGACTGACTCTATTTGTGTTATGCTACACTAGACTGTAGAACCCGAAAGGTTACCTTTTCTTATCTAAGTGAGACAACAATACAGTGGGAAGGACACTTTTTAGCACCTAGGGGGCACTTCCTATCTTATCTCAGGGCCCATAAACTCATTTCCAAAGGTTACTTGTATCATCTTATTCGAGTTAAAGATTCTAACACCAAAAGTCTTTCTCTTCAATCTATTCCCGTAGTGAATGAATTCCCAGAATTTTTTCCAGATGATCTCCTAGGAATTCCACCTGATAGGGCGATAGATTTTTGAATTGATGTATTGCCAGATACCCATCCTAGGAATTGATGTATAGCTAGTAGATCTCCTAGATAAAGATTTTATCAGAGCTACTATTTCTCTTTGCGGTGCACCTGTACTCTTTGTGTGAAAGAAAAATGGTTCCCTGTGTATGTGCATAGATTACCACCAGTTGAATAAAGTCACAGTGAAAAATAAATATCCTTTTCCTAGAATCGATGACCTTTTTAATCAGCTTCAGGGTGCTAAGTGTTTTTCTAAAATAGACTTTCGTTCGGGCTATCACTAGTTGAAAGTTAGGGAGTCAGACATTCCTAAAATAGATTTCTTAACCAGATATAGTCATTATGAATTCTTGGTCATATCCTTTGGGTTGACTAATGCTCCTGCAGCTTTCATGGACCTAATGAACTGGGTTTTCCATCAGTTCCTAGACCTATTTGTCATAGTTTTTATTGATGACATCTTGATCTACTCCAAAAGTGAGGAGGACCATGCCAATCACCTTTAAATTATTCTTCAGACTCTCAAAGATCATAAGTTGTATGTGAAATTCTCCAAGTGTGAATTCTGACTGAATGCTATTACTTTATTAGGGCATATTGTGTCTAGTGAGGGGATTCAGGTTGATCCCCAAAAGGTTGGGGCAGTGAGGAAATGGCCTAGACCCACGACTCCAACCAATATTTGGAGCTTCTTGGGTTTGGCGGGTTATTACAGAAGATTTGTAGAGAGTTTTTCTTCCATAGCTGCACCACTTACTAAGTTGACTCAGAAAAAAGGTGAATTTTTTGTGGTCTAACTCTTGTGAGAGTAGTTTTGAGAAGCTGAAAGACAAATTGACTACTGCTCCTATTTTGACTCTTCCGGAGGGTGCAGAAGGTTTTGTTGTATACTGTGATGCGTCCCGAGTGGGACTTGGGTGTGTTCTTATGCAGTACGATAAGGTAGTGACTTATGCATCTAGGCAGTTGAAGGTGCATGAGCGGAACTACCCTACTCATGACTTGGAATTAGCTCTTGTGGTTTTTGCACTTAAGATATGGAGGCGCTATTTATATAGGGTGCATGTTGATATATTTACTAACCATAAGAGTTTAGAGTAAGTTTACTCGCAGAAAGAGTTGAATCTCAGGAAAAACTAATGGTTGGAACTTTTAAAGGACTATGACATGAGCCTGCACTATCATCTGGGTAAGGCAAATGTGGTTGCCGATGCCCTCAACATATTGTCTATGGGTAGCCTCTCTCATGTTGAGGAAGGGAAGAGTGAAATAGTAAAGGATGTTCATCGACTTGCAAATCTTGGAGTGCAACTCTTAGATTTTGAAGATGGAGGGTGGTGGTGCATGAGATAGCTAAATCATCCCTTTGTGCAGAAGTTAAAGAAAATCAAGCCGGAGACCCCATCTTCATGCAGATAAAAAATAATGTGGGTCAGCAGAAGGTGATGTCGTTTGAAATTGGTGGTGATGGAATTTTGAGATATCAGGGTAGGTTGTGTGTGCCAGATATAGATGGTCTAAGGCAGAGAATCCTTGACGAAGCTCACACTTTGAGGTATGTTGTTCACCCAGGCTCTACTAAGATGTACCATGATCTAAAATCTATGTATTGGTGGAATAATATGAAGCGTGATGTGGCGACTTTGCTTCCAACTGTTTGAATTTCCATCAAGTTAAAGTATAGCATTTGAGGCCAGGTGGTTCTTCCCAAGAGATAGATTTACCCTTGTGGAAGTGAGAGATAATTAATATGGACTTCATTCTAGGGATTCTGAGGTCCCGAAACTAGTATGATTCCATTTGGGTAATTATAGATAGGCTGACCAAGTTAGCCCACTTTCTACCTATCAGGACTAACTACTCGGGAGAGGAATATGCCAAGTTTTTCATTGCCGAAATAGTTCGTTTGCTTGGGGCACCTGTGTCCATCATATCCGATCAAGGTACACAGTTTTCTTCTCAGTTTTGGAGATTTTTTCAGAGAGGCTTAGGTACCCAAGTGAACCTAAGCAATGCTTTCCACCCTCAGACTGATGGAAAGGCTGAGCACACCATTCAGACCCTTGAGTACATGTTGAGGGCCTGTGTGATTGATTTTAAAAGAAGTTGGGTGGAGCACTTGACCTTAATATAGTTCACGTATAATAACAGTTTCCATTCCAGTATTAAGATGGTACCATTTGAAGTGTTGTATGGAAGAAGATGTAGGTCATTAATAGGGTGGTATAAAGTAGGTGAAACGCAGATGTTTGGGCCTGATCTTGTTCATCAGGCAATGGAGGATGTAAAATTCATTAGAGAACGACTTAAGACAGCCCAAAGTCGTCAGAAGTCCTACGCCGATGTTAGAAGAAGAAGTTTAGAGTTTGAGGTTGGAGATTGGGTGTTTCTCAAGGTTTCTCCCATGAAGGGAGTCATGCAGTTCAGGAAGAAAGGTAAGCTGAGTCCTCGCTACATAGGACCATATTAGATTTTGAGAAGGGTAGGTGCAGTTATGTATGAGTTAGAATTTTCTGCCAGTTCGGGTTCCGTTCATCCGGTATTTCATATATCTATGTTGAAGAAGTGTTGACTGTCTAAGAAATCAAAGTGACAGACTCTTTATCCTATGAATAAGAGCCTGTAGAAATTTTGGAGTTAGAAAATTGAGAAACGAAGAGATTTCCTCAATTAAAATGTTGTGGAGAAACCAAAAAATTGAAGAAGCAACTTGGGAATCCGAAGTTGACATGAGTGCTAGCTACCCAAACCTTTTTGACCCAGTGAATGACAAAATAGAAGGTACAATCCTTGCATTATTCTTTCTATGCCTTAGTATGCTTGAAGTCATGCTTATCTGTGTTTCGCGTCAACTTTGGGGACGAATGTTCCCAAGAGGGGATATTGTAACACCTCGAAAAATTCCAACCTAAAATTTATCCCTAAAAGTATCAAGCATGGGCTTCTAGAGTGAATTATACTCAATTTCCTATATAATTCTTTAAATTTTAACTTTTCATTACGTAGGTGACTGAGTAAGCTTTCCGTTGATATAAGATTATTCCACAACGGACACCCGGTGAGGGAGTTATGGCTATTTTATGTGCTAGTCGTAAAAACATCGTCATTCAGGTGTTTAGTGCATTGCGGAGGATCACAATTTTGCATTCGTCAATTTTCAGTAAGACTCCGCGATCATGGCACGTCGCGGAGTGAGACAATTTCCCAATTGGCAATTTCCAGTGAGCCACTGCGATTGTGGCGCATCGCGGTGGCCCATAAAATCGGGCACTAATTATATTTTTACTCCATCTCATTAAGGATAAAAATGGTACTTCTCCAACCCCTTATCATCTCTAACACGAGGTTTAATCCCAAGAACACCAAAGTAAGTTTATTTTCATCAAAATCTCTCAAGAAACTCCATTAGGGTTTCAGACTAAAAATCCTCATAGCTCAAGATTTAACCGTGGGTTTTCGTAGATAATTGGAGATTTGGAATCCTCATATCGTAGGCTCCAAGAATCATCCATTTACTTTCTGAAATAGAGGTACGTGGGGTTGTCCCAAATTTCATGGGCATGATTTTTGAAAAGAATTTACACAAGACCTTACTATCTATACGTATACATATGTTTTTACAAGTAGGGTCTTGTTGTAATATCAATAACATGTTTTGTGATATGGTTTTGAAACAAATATTCAAATATTATGGGGTTGTTGTCTTGCATATATTTCAATTATTGAATTGTGAACATGTGACCTGGATTTCGAAAAGGTGTGATGTATATGAATTATGAATTCTTTAAATCCCCCATGATAATGTTTTATGCCCCACACTATACTTGTGTTAATTCATCGAGAGCATAAGTTTTTGCAATTGACATGATATTAATCATAAATGATAAAGTTTCTTGAAACTATTACATGTTGAGAACCATGATGCATGTGTTTGATGCGTGTGAAAGTTTTATATATGTGCATATTGTAAATGGCATGAAAAGTTGGAGAATTGATGTGGTACTGTGACTTGCAAGTCAATGGTATGACGATACCATATAAATGTATACCATGACAGAGTTAGAGTTTGATTTAAGAGAGTTAGATGGTTACCCAAAGAAAGTACGAGTTGAAATACTCTATGCTAGAAATCGTGATTTGCCGACACGGAATTATGGTACCATGCTTTGTGATCTTGTGTACCTTGGTTCATGTCGTCCCATATTGGGACTATGGTTAGGTGCCCTGCTTTGTGATCTTGTGCACTACCATGATATGTTGACTTGATCAGGGATTCTGGTACCCTGCTGTGTGATCTTGCGTGTCCCCCTTATAGATACTCCAATCCTTGCGAAAAACTTGGATTAGGAGCTTGGCCGCCGAGTCAAGGGAGAATTCCATATAGACCGTGGAATTACAGATTGTAGGGTGTACCATCCAGCTAAAAAGTAAGACAAATAGTGAGTCATGGTTTCAAAGAAATGTTTCAAAGTCTTTAAAATACCCATGTGATTTCTTACTATATGATGTGTGTATGAATTGTTTTAAAATTCTCTCATATATGTTGATTATAAATGACTATTTTGGATTAGCTCTGTGTACCAGTACATCTGTATTGCCCCCCCTCCCCTCCAACCTCTCAGGTTTTGAGGCATAGTCTAGGAGTCAAGATAAGCAGTAGATGATTTAGATAGCAGAAGAGATTGTGCAGTAGTGAGCCTTCTATATTCCGGAAGGCCTAATGTCTTATAGATATTCATCATTCTACAGTTTTGGTCTACTGGGGGCTTTGTCCAAGACTTCATATAGTATTGTTTTGAGATTTAGTAGAGATTTCGCTGACTGATTCATATGTTATTTAGATATTGTTGGAGTTTTCCTTTATTATTAAACTAATTTCAGAGTATGACCATGTTTTCGTATTCGATTTATAATTCCGCATTTTTCTTTTATTATATGAATGTTGTGCATGATTACCAGATAGAGTGAGACATCCGGGCCTTCATGGGTCGAATGTCCGTCACGGCCAGGCCTTAGTTTGGGTCGTAACATTTTCAAAACCAAAACTTATTTCTTTGATGAGTGAACTAATTGATGATTTCAAAGAATTAAGTTCTGATAGGGATGAATTTTTCAATAGTTTTGCAAGCCTCAAATTTGATCTCATTGATTTAAAGGCTTGCACAGGTACAACGTACATGGAAAATGCACTCTGAAGAAACAGGTTGCAGAACTTGAGTCTTTAAACAATGATCTTAAGTCTGAAGTTCTTAAATTAACTTTTATTGAAAATGGAAAAAACGTCATGAGCAAGGAACAAGAAAATGCTGAACTGGAGTTTGTCAAATACAAACAAGAAAGCCATGACTTAATTGAAAAATAAACAAGTTGAGTCAAGAAGTTTCTAAATTAAAACTTGATCTTGAAAGGACAAATAGGTGGACAAACTCTTCAAGAAGTGTTCACAAATTGAGTGAAAGAAATTATAATGAAAAGGCAGGGATGGGACTCCAAAAAAGTTTTGATGACCCTAAAGACTTGTGTTACACTTATGGCAATCTTGGACATCCCACCATTGAATGTCCAGTGGTTTCTAAAAGCAGATTAAATAGTCAAAACTTGGCTAACAGATTTTTTCAGACCAAAAAGAACAGAACCAATTCTTGTCCAAGAAACAGGATACACTACATGTTGCCATCATGGACTAGAAGAAATTTGATTCATCCTTTCAATCATAAAGCAGGACCCAAGCTTGTCTGGGTTCCTAAGTCTAACCATTAATTTCTTTTGCAGGAGCAGGTAAAAGAAAACAAAAGGCACTGGTACTTAGACAGTACTTGCTCAAGACACATGACTGGTGACAAGATAAAGTTCCTTCACTCTCCAAAATAGATGTAGAAGGAGTTTCTTTTGGTGATGGAAAAAGGGAATTATTACTAGAGTTTGAAAAATTGGCTCATCTGAGTCAAAAGCATTGGAGGATGTCTATCTTGTAGAAAGACTGAAGCATAACGTGCTGAGCATCTAACAACTGTGTGACAAAGGTAATAAAGTTATTTTTACTGCTGCAGGAGTCAAAGTTAAGAGGATGGACACCAAAGAAATTATGCTCACTACAAGGAGATACAAAAATGTAAACAAAACTGACATCATGGCACTACCAGGACCTGAGTTGACTTGTCTAAGTGCAATTGAAAATGATCCCCTCCTTTGGCACAGAAGACTTGGACATGCAAGTCTGAAACAACTAAACATACTTTCCCCCAAATATATGGTATTGGTATTGCCCAAGACCAAGTTCAAGGAAGAAAATTTATGTAGTGCATGTGTAAGGGGGAAGCAGGTAAGGTCTTCTTTTAAGTCAAAGAACCATGTTAGCACTACCAAGTGCCTTGACCTGGTTCATGTGGACTTGTGTGGACCCATAAGACTTCAAAGTAAAGGTGGAAAGAGGTATATTTTTGTAATTGTTGATGATTATTCCAGGTTCACCTGGACCTTGTTTCTATCCTCTAAATAAGATGCCTTTAATGTCTTTAAAATTTTCATTAAGAAAATTAAGAAGAAACTGAGTGCTTCTTTAGTCTCCATAAGGTCTGACACCATGGTACAGAATTTGAGAATATAAAGTTCTTGAAATTTTGTTCAGCAAATGGTATAGATCATAACTTCTTAACTCTTAGAACACCACAACAAAATGGAGTGGTGGAAAGAAAAAATAGAACCTTGGAAGATATGGCTAGAACAATGATGCTTGCAGCAAATATTGCTAAAAATCTCTGGGCAGAGGCAATGAGTACTGTAGCATACATCATAAACAGATGCATGATAAGACCTATGTTACAGAAGACTCCCTATGAATTACTAAAAGGAAAAAATCCTAATATCTCTCACTTTAGAACCTTTGGATGTAAATGTTTCATACATAATAATTGAAAGGATAATTTGGGAAAATTTGATGCTAAAAGTGGTGAATGTATCTTCTTAGGCCATTTACTTTATATTAAGGCTTATAGGGTTTTAAACAACAGTACTAACTGTGTTGAAGAAAGCATGCATGTATTTTTTTATGAATCTTGTGTTAAGAGTAACCTGCAGGAAGAAAGTGACACTGAGGAACAGGTTAGACAATATGTTTCATTAACTGAAGGAACCAAACATGAAGGTACTTCAACAAAGGGAAATAAAGCTGAAAGTACAATGACAGGGGGAACTGAGACACCAACTACCCCAGCTCAGAACATCAGCAGTGATCCTAGTAGCTCACTTGGCTTGATCCCAAAAGGATACAAGTATCAAGGATCTCACCCCATTGAGAATGTTCTTACTGATCTCACCTCTGGGATCACTACAAGGTATGGACTAAGAAGTATGTGTGCATTCAAGGCATTCCTATCAGAAATTGAGCCAAAGAAGGTAACTGAAGCATTGCTTAATGCTGATTGGATCATAGCTATGCAGGAGAAGTTAAATTAGTTTGAAAGAAGTAAAGTACGACACTTATTTCCTCTTTCAAAAGATAGATCAGTTATTGGAACTAAGTGGGTGTACACAAATAAAGTTGATGAGCATGGAACAGTTACAAAAAATAAGGCAAGATTGGTAGTCGAAGGATACAACCAAGAAGAAGGAATTAACTTTGATAAGACTTTTACTCCTGTAGCAAGACTTGCAGCTATAAGATTACTTGTTGCCTTTGCTTTCTACATGGAGTTTATTCTTTATTAGATGGATATAAAGAGTGCATTCCTAAATGGAATCCTCAAGGAAGAGGTGTATGTTAAGCAACCTCCAGGATTTGAAAGCAAGGAGTTTCCTGATCATGTGTACAAGCTGGATAAAGCCTTGTGTGGGTTAAAACAAGCTCCAAGATCTTGGTATGAAATATTGTAAAAGTTTCTATTGGAGCATGGACATACCAGAGGTAAAATTGACAATACCCTCTTCTTGAAATCTAATAGGAAGGATTTGTTAGTTGTGCAGGTATATGTGGATGATATTATTTTTGGCTCAACCAATATAAGTATGACTCATGAGTTTTCCAAACTCATGAGTTGTGAATTTGAGATGAGCATGATGGGAGAGCTTAATTACTTCTTGGGTTTGCAAATAAAATAGTCAGCATCAGGGAGAATGATCTACCAATAGAAGTATGTCAAAGAGCTTCTCAAAAGATTCTCCATGGAAGAAGCAAAAGAGATCAATACTCTTATTGCCACTGCCACAAAGTTGGATTTGGATGAAACAGATTCAGATGTAGAGTAAAAATTGTATAGATGTATGATAGGGTCTTTATTGTACCTCACAGCAAGCAGGCCTGATATTGTGTTCAGTGTAAGGCTATGTGCCAGGTTTCAAGGAAAACCCAAATAATCACATCTAAAGTCTGTGAAGAGAATTTTCAGATACTTGAAGGAAACCAGTGATCTTAGCTTATGGTACCCCGAAGGTAGTAATTTTAATTTGGTAGGATACTCAGATGCTAATTATACAGGATACTTTGTGGACAGGAAAAACACTATAGGAATCGTACACTTACTTGGATCATGTTTGATTACCTGGTACACAAAATAGAAAAATTCAGTAGCTTTGTCTACTGCTGAAGCAAAATATGTTGTTGCAGGTTCCTATTCTTCTCAATTACTATGGATTAAGCAATAACTCATGGATTTTGGTATAGATGTTGGTTGTGTTCCTATTTTTTGTGATAATACAAGTGCTATTAACATAGCTAAAAATCCTATTCAACATAAAAGAACCAAGCATATTGATATTAGACATCACTTTCTTAGAGATAACGTTGAAAAGGGTCATATATCAATTATGTTTTGCTCTATTTAGGAACAAATTACTGACATTTTCACTAAGAATTTGAGTAAAGAACAATTTGAAAAAATAGGTTAGCATTGGGGATGATTAAAATTGCATAAGTCTCCCTTAATATTTGATTAGAATAAGTTGATCTTAAAAAGTGATTGTTGGTTAATTCAGTATCACACATTAAGTTGTGTATCCTAACTCCAAGATTTTAGAGTATGTTTACTCATGTATGTGTGATTTTGCAGAGAGCCTTGATTACAGAAGCAATTTTGTCTATTTTTCATCCAGGTATGATTACTATTACTTACAGTAGATTAAAGAGAAATAAGTTGTTTACTTGGTTCCTTTCTGGTACATTTAAACCACCAAAATCAATGAGTCACATTTACTCAAAAAGCTGCTACTAACTTTCCCATCAGTTCAGAGGTTCTCATCATTACGTTCCTTTCACAGGTATAGTTCCTCATCTCTTCAACTTCTTCTATTTCTCTATTAAATACTCCCTTTATTTTGTCGTGTTTCATACTTATCTACTCAATCAAGAAAAATTACTAGTTTATAAATGGCATCATCCTCATCTTATTCATCCTCTTCCTCCACTAATTCTGTCACAAATACCTTCACCGCACTTATCCTTCATCCAAACATTCTTTACCTTCCTTAATCCCTCCTCATATCTCCTAAAGGTTCACCAATTTTGCTACTTTCAGAAATTTCCCAAACCCTTTTGCCCAAATTCCTTCACCTTTTTCATTTTCCCCAAAACCCCTCGTTCCTCCTCCTATCCCACTCCAAATTTTTAAAGATGATGATAATCCTAGTGACAAAGATAATATTTATATCACATACTTAATCCCAAGAAGGTCTAGGTCCAAGCTCCTAAGAAAACCCCCTTCCATTCCCGTTACTGTTGATAACACTACCCCTTCAAAACCCTTTCCAAATGTATCTATCCCTTGTACTCCTCACACTTGAGGAAGAAAACAATGAGAAAATGCATCATTGGCTGAAGCTCTTCGATCTAGCAAAAAGAAACACATGGTTACATCTGCTCCCACCCCTCCTCGTGCATCTTCTCCTGATCTTCTTCTTAGATCTATTAGAAAGACAAAGTCTATCATGGCCAAAGTTCCAAAACCCTCATTTTCCAGGAAACCCTTTTCTAAAACTACTCAAAAAGCCTCTTCCTCTTCAAAATCCCCTTCTGCCATCAAAGGTTCTACCTCCTCCAAAGTTTCCCCTCCAAAGTTTTCTACTCGTCTAAAGAAATAGGCCACCAAACTTTTTTCTTCTGGATCATCTAACTCTGAGTTTACTCTAGATTCCACTGATGAGTTGGGTCCTGAGTTTGAAGTTCCCCACCCATTCTCTCATCAAGACACCCCTGAGTCTCATCATCTTCACTTTCAAAAGCAAACATTAGCTATAGGAAGGTTGGTTAGTGGTTTTAGAGGACCTCATAAGCAAACTTTACTGGGAAAATTGGAGTTTCAAGGTTAGTCACATTTACTTATTCAGGGAGACCTTCAGCAAAGATTTTCTAAGCCCGAAGTAAATGAATTTTATACGAATAGGGTGGGCATTGGTGAGCTATTCTCTAATACTGTCAGAAAGGTTATCATGAACCTTTATATCGCTGACATTGCTAGGATATTACAAGTTCCTTCTAGGGGATAGGGTCACTATATTAAGGGTGGTTGGACACCTCTAGATAATCTTGCCTCTGCCCTTAATATATGTAGAAAGTTTTTTGAGAATCCTCATTTTCTCCATCATAGAAAAGTAATTAAGAAGGAGATGTCTCCACTTCACCAACTATACTTTGATGTAGTGCATAAGATGATTCTCCCTAGGAAAGAAAGGAGGAATGTGTCTAGCTTTCTTGATCTTACTCTCATGGAACTATTGGATAGTGAAGTGAGAATTAATTTGCCTTGACTCATCCTAAAGCATATGCAAAGGGTTCTACTTAAGGAAATAAATGGACATGCTTTCCCTTATCAATTCTGGCTCACCCTTATATTTGAGGAGTTTGGTGTGTCTGTCCAAGTGTGGTCTTCATACACTACCAATGATATCATAGGGTCTGTGAACCACAGGATGCTACCTGTTTCTATGAGGAGTTCTAATAACCCAATATAAAGATTGATAAATGCATTGGCAGAAAAACAGAGTGAGGTAGAAGTTGCTCAAGCTACTTTGGAGGCTGCACAGGCTGCTCATGAGGAGGAAAATAGACTCTTTCAATCTTAAATTGCTTCCCTTACTTCCTTGTTGGAAACAGAGAGAGTTGAGAATGTTGATGTTATTAGGAAACTCACTTTCCTTCTCCCCTCTTCTTCATCTACTTAGCCTTTTTGATGATCTCCTAGGACTATCTTTTTTTGTTCCTTCCCTTGATAACTTGTTCTCTCTTAGGTTGCTTTTGGTATATGTAGTCATATCTGCTACATAATGAAATGGACTTGATTGTTTTACTATTTTCTGCTCCTGTTTTTTCATACTGCATTCATGTTATCTTATTTTGAATTTTAATTATCTTAGTGATAGCCTCAATGGACATGAATTATTAATTATTATCACTTGTTAAGCCAGCTTTTTGATGATGTCAAAAGGGGGAAGAGTAAGCTATGCAATGCTTACAACTCAATTGGACTAACTTGTGTTTCATTCTGCTTCTTTTACTTAAATTCCTTAGTAAGTATTTCAGTTTTTTTGTGGTTCTGGGCTGCTATGTTTGTCATCATCAAAAAGGGGAATTTGTTAGGGTATGTGGAGTTTTGATGATAGATATGTGAATGAAACATATCGTGAAAGCTAGTCCATCCAAGTGAATAAAGCTAAGCTGCAGACAAGTTATTGATAAGATAACTCTGCGTACAAACAGGAATGGATAACACTTATCACATCAGAAGTTGAGTTGAACAAGAAGTCTGCCACATCAGAAGTTGAGTGGAACAAGAAGTCTTGCAGAAGTTGAATTGAACGAGATGTCTTGCAGAGATAAGAAGAAGAGTCCTACTCAAAGAAGAAGAGAGAGAGAAGGTAGCAAAGGAGAAGTGAAACTACCTAAGAGTCTTAGTGAAGATAAAAGAATACATTAACTAAAGGACTCTATGAAGTGTTGACTTAAATAGCAGTGATGCCGTCCAAAGTAGTTACTCAAGCACTGATAAGATAATCAATAATCAGTAAAATAATTCACTAATTTAAAGGAGAACCTAGTCCCTTACTTAGCAAGTCTTAGATTATTTGTAGTAGGTAGACTCTTTGAGTTGTAATGAGTCTTTGTTCTAGCCTCAATGATCTATAAAATGAGTTAGCAGTTGTGTCTTAAAGTTGGGGAACTCGAAGACTTGGAATCACTTATCTCACATTGAACTCATTCAATCCAATCATCTAAAAGTAGGATTGATATATATTCTTCGCTCTGAGAAATTTTGTCAGAATATTATAGTTATTTGTTAAATATAGCAGATATAATAAATAAAAATAAATCTTTTACCACTTAAATAAATTATAAAAACAAATAAACAAATTAAAACTTCATAACAATTGAATGTATTGGATTATGGTTTCTACTTTTTAACTCATTTCAATTTAATTTACTTTAACTAAAGTAACTTTTAAATGCATCGCTAATACTCTTATTTATTAACTTTATATATTTTAATCATTTCAAATTAAATCTAAGACACACCATTTACACTCCAAAACCAAGTCACGCCATTTAACATCCCATGTATGTTTGTTTGTTTTTACTCTTTCCTTTGGGCGTGACTCATGGTAATGGGTGACAAATTTTGTTGCCTAGTAGACACATACTTAATACTTTGGTGACAATGCAAATATTTTCCATGAAAATCCAAAATATACTCACACTAAGGGTCATACATCTCGTTGCCTAGTAGATACTTTGTTGGCTAATATTATCCAAAATACTCACACTATATTTGTGATGAAGTTTGTAATTTACTGCATGCAAAACGATCAACCAACCACAGTAGATTGCACCAATGTGTGAATCATGCAGAGATATTCCTTCATGTTGTCTAACACATAAATCACTTAGTCTTATTTGAATGGGTTTAATTACGTAGGGTATCGTTTCATTTGATTTAGATATCAAACACTTTATATTCAAGGGGCAGTTGTTGGGATAGTTGGCAAAATAGACACTTTCAAAAATTATTTTGGTATTTAGACACAAGTCTTGGAAAATTAGGTGTTTAGACACATTTATGACATCATCCCTTTTTATATGCAAACCTATCACACAATTTTTAAACTTTAGACTTTAGTCCCCCACCTCATCCATTTAATATTTAATATTTCCACTTTTTTTTTTATATATATTTCCACCATTTTTTCATATTTCCTATTTTAATTTAGAAAATTGTCCAAGAAGCCACCAATAGGAGCTCCCTTTTTCACCAATAATATTTTCAATTCCGGCCACTTTTTCGATGAATAGTCCATCACAACTAAAAATCTCCATTCTTCATCTTTGTCTCCATTGTTGTTCCATCCTTTTTGAGAAAAAATGCAAATTTTTTTTCACCATTTCTACTAGCTCGAAAAACTTTCTAAATCCGCTCAATACCTCGTCATTGGATATATTTAAGTTGTTTAGAAGTCCTACACATACATTTTTCCATCCCAGAGCTAGGAGTGAAACGATTATATCAAAAATTAGTCGATTCGCGTCTTTGTATGGACGTATTCATACCAGTGATCGACCAACTAGAGACCTAAACCTTGATCTATTATCGATTTATGTGGTCTATTATAGTAGTAGTTGAGGTAGTTGTCTTGGGTGGTAATTATATGGGTGTGTGGGAGGAGGGTCCCAACTGTTGGAGATGAAAATCATCTACAAAGGAGACAGTGCCCATCCTGCTACGTCACAATGGATCATATGACGATGGTTCGAAGCGTAATTGAGAGCGGAGAATTAGAATGCGAGACAAAGAACATTGTGATTAGCTATGTAATGAATGGACGGGGTAAAATACATTCCACGTTCATAAATAATGATCGGCATGTGTCGTTATACATGTTGGATGTCGCTGCCGAAGGCTCTTGGTCATTATTGAGGATAAATATCATTTCGGGGTCTCTGAAAATCCCGCCACCACATCCGACAATCGACGAACATGATTCATTTGAAGATAAGAGTTTGGATTCTCATCCAATGAATTTGGAAGATGATTCACTGGAATTGAAATATTCAATTTTATCTGAAGAAGGGGGAGAAGAGTGCGAATTGGGAGCACAAACCAACCACACCTTCTCCGACGGAACTAATTTTTAGGTAAATCAAATATTTAGCCTTAAAGAGGATCTGGAATTATTGTTGGACGTAGCAACTATGAGAAATTCTTTTGATTATGCTACGTTAAAGGGCTATTGCAAATTCCTCAAGGTGAAATATGTTTGTCCTAGATGCGGGCGGATGTTGTGGGAAAAGAAGTATGAATGCATGGATAGATTTGTAATCTATAAATACGTTAATGAGAACAGTTATGGCATTGAATACGCCACCCGCTGCCATAGAAAAATCTTATCTAAAGTCATTACATCGCTGTGTGTGAACATGTATCACGAAGAAAAGGGTCGAACACTAGCGAGATCTGGAGTATCGTTTTCAAGAACTTGAAAAGTAGACCAAGCTATTGAAAATATTGGCTGGGGGGTTTAATTGCCAAGGAAATGGTTTGAGGGACAGTGGAGCACAGGTATTCTTGTCTACCCACTTTTTCGTACATGATCGACGCTCTTAATGTTGGCACTACCTATTCCATCATAGTAAACAAAGTCGATTGTAGATTTATGTACTACTTTTTATTGCTGGGCCCTTTCACTAGGGGATTCGCCCACATGAGGAAGGTTATTGCAGTCGATGACTCTTATTTATACGGTAAGTACAAGGGCGTGCTGCTAAGCACGGTTGCACAGGATACGGAGGATCATATTTATCCCATTGACTTTTGCATCGTTGATAAGGAGAATGATGTGTCTTGAACATTCTTCTTTGAGAAGCTGAAGTCTATTGTGGCCGATAGATCAGATTTGTGTTTTATCTTAGATAAGCACAAGAGCATTGCCAACGGTATCGCGAAGGCGTACAACCATGCCCATCATGGGTACTGCATAAGGCACCTAGGTGAAAATCTCTAGGTAAATCACCACTGCGGATAATACCTCTATCTATTCTACAACATGGCAAAGGCATATTCTTCTGAGCAGTTTAGCGACCTTTTTGTGGAATTCAAGGACTATTGTCCCGAGGCAACCTTTTTCCTTGAGCATGAACTTAATTTTAAGATATGGAGCAGGGAATATTTCTCCATCAACAGGTTTGATGTGATGACCACAAATATTACCGAGTCAGTGAATGCTATGTTGATTGCCGAAAGGGAGTACCCCGTGGCATCCATATTCAATTCTATTGCCAAGAGGTTTGGTGAAATATTTAGGGAGAGGCGTACCTACATCCTCAAATATAAGGATAAAAAATTTGTGCCCACCACTGAAAAGATCTTAAGAGACAATATGAGCGAGGGCGACTCCTTCTATATAAAGAAGATAAGTGGGGACAAAAGGCAATACACTATGTTCGAAAGTGGCTAAAGTCGACCTACTGGAAAGGTCGTGTTCTTGTAAAAATTTTGACCTAGTCAAAATACCATGCGATCATGCGATGTCCGCTTTGCAATCGAAGCACGGTGAAGATTATGGTTTGAGAGTCTATGATTACTCTTCGCCCCTGTATAAAGTGGAAGAGTACCTCCTTGCGTATTCGGAATCAATTAATGTTGTTCCTTTGAATTCTGAATAACGCATGCCACAAGAATTTCTATACGTGAACATTATTCCACCTCTTATGGTCACCAAGCTCGGAAGGAAGAAAAGAAAATACCCTAAGGGTGTGGGCAAAACTTTCAAGTCAAAGAGGAGGAACAAGTGTTCACTGTGCAAGAGACCCGAGCACAAGAGAACCACTTGTAATAACAAAAAATTGTAGTTAGTCTTCTATGAATTTGTGCTTTTGTAAGTCATGGCAGTGTTTGTATTTTGACAACCCTTCAGTAGTCTGATTAATGCTAGATTTATCAACTTCACTCTGTGTCTATTATCGACCTATTAAAGTATTGCATATATTGTGTGTCCGATCTATTGCTTGTAATCTTTATTTAACACATAGTATATTATCGATCCCATATAAAGTTTATTGAAAACCCTAAATATTCAAAGGAGCAGACGTGAATTGTTGAACATTTATTACACATAAAAAAAACTGTTGTACGTCCACTCACATGTTGCGTCGATTAGGTATACGCTATCTTTCTTCGATTTCCACCGTTCACACGTCTAATAACTAATGGGCAAGAAAACCAAAGGGTTCTATTTGGGTCTATATAAACACCCAGCTACTACACCCAAAATTCTTCTTCATCAACTCAAAATCAGATTTAATAGACAAGATGTCAGATATTCCTTTGACGCCTAGAAGGAGGATCAACTGTAACTACGACCTTCTCCTCCTCTGTAACGACTTCAACCGCCTTTTTTATGGACTGAGACAGGATAGGGAGCATGTCCACCGCGAACTATGGTGGATTGCCCATCTTTTACGAGCGATTATGGAGCGGCTCAACATGGAGATGAAGGAGATGATCACCCCCCACCATCCCTTTAGATTTAAGTTTTTTTTGTTTCAGTTGTTTTTTTTTTTGTTTTAATTTCGTTGCAAGGAGAAACTTTCATGGTTAGGAATGTTAGATGAAAGCTTCTTTATTTTGCTTTATTTTTGCTGAAATATGGTTCTACACCATCATTGCAACGAATTATTAATGAAAATATATTTTTTTTTCCTACATTCGTGTATATTTTAATTTTACAATTTTGTTCAGATTTAATTTTTTGCAATTTCTGATGTTAGAAGATGAATTAAATGATTATGAGATGTGAAATTAATTCTTGTTTCTAGTTTAATTCTTGTTTCCCATATTTTTCTTCACTGTAATTTTACAATTTTTTTCTTTTTAGAATTTTTGCATGATATCAAGGTAGAAGATGAACGGGACAGTTCTCAGACGTCAAATTAATTCATATATGACAATGAAAAATTAATCTGGTTTATCCCTGATTATGTTGATTTATACAAAATTAAATCACGGGTCGATAGGGTTTATTCGATACTGATCTCAATGTCTATACTCGACCAAATACATAATTGATGCGTTAAGCAGTACCGGTCCATCGATTGTGTTTAGTAAATTTCATAGACTGTAAGCCTTATCAATAATATACAGTATTGGTTTATTTCCCTTAGTAGCATATTTGAAAAAAAGAAATAATTAATCAATAAAATAATAAATAATTAGATTTTATGCAATTAAAGGAGCTTGAACAAGTCATATGATCGTATGAGAGTCCATGTAAATTGGATAAGGTGATCAATGATGTGTGAGGATGAGTAGTGGATGAACAAAGGAATTTCTCACAACATACTTGTGCTTTGGTAAACACTCCCTAAGGATGTTGGTTGTTCAACCACAACTTATCACCTCACATCTTGTTTCACCACTTTCAATTTATGTGGACTCTCATACGATCATATGACTTGTTTAGACTCATTCAATTGCATAAAATTCAATTAATTATTATTTTATTAATTAAACAATCCTTTTCAAAATATATGCTAGTCAGGGTCTATAAATATGTGTCATAGTCTAGTGCATGTATTAATGAAGTTGTACAAAATCTATGCTAGACTATGATTAGTTTTGTACTTGACCTGATATAGTCTGGCATAGACTCTTAACTACTTCCACAAATAAATAAATAAACTATCATATTTATTCATAGACCATAACTAGCACATATTTTGAGAAGGATTAATTAATTAATAGAATAATCAATAATTGAATTTTATGCAATTGAATGAGCCTAAACAAGTCATGTGATCGTATGAGAGTCCACATAAATTGAAAATGGCAATTAAATACATGAGGTGATAAGTTATGGTTGAAGAAATGAATTCTCCACAACATACTTGTGCTTTGGGTAAACATTGCCCATGCATGTTTGTTATTCATCCACTACCCATCCTCATACATCATTGATCGCGTTATTCAATTTACGTGGACTCTCATACGATCACATGACTTGTTCAAGCTCCTTTAATTGCATATAATTCAATTATTTATTATTTTATTGATTAAAAAAATCCTTCTTAATATATGTGCTAGTTATGGTCTATGAATATGTAGCACAGTCTAGTGTGGTTATTAAGGAATTAGCTCTTAGTATATGTTAGACTGTCTATCTATTCGGTGAAGCATCTACCATAAGCCTGAGAAGGCATCAATTATAAATAAGGTCTATGAAACAAGACCAGCAGTAAAAAAATAAAAATATTAGATTTTTACAATGGTCATAAAGTACACGTTAAATAACACCCAATAATGATATCTCACTTTTTTCTTCTATAAAAGGAAGGATATTTTTGTGTTAAAACTCTCATTTTTTTTGGCTTTAATTTTTGTTAACAACTACAATGTCTCAAGCATTCCAAAAATAAAGTGAAAAAGTGTCCTACATATGTCATTGTGGCAATTCAGCTGTCTTTAGGACGCCATGCACCGATTGAAATACTGGTAAAAAAATCTTTAACTGTGCGGTTGGAAAGGATAATGACGAATGCTCTTTTTTTAAGTGGCTTGACGAAGACTCACCGATGATCAGCCCATTGACATCAAATTTTTGAGGCGCTTCCAAATTTCATATACTCCAAAGGCTTTGAAAATCCAAAGAAAATAGAGATCTACTCATGAAATTGCTAAAAGAAGCTGAAGAACAAAGGGATTAATTGAAGAGATGGCTAAAAAAAGTCGAAATGAAGACGGATCAAGTTAAGCAAAGATTTATTTTGGTCGAGGAAAAAGAGAAAGGCCTAAAAAATTTATTGTATGGTTTGTTATTGTTGTTGGCTTTCTGAAAAGGTGTAATAGGGATATAGAAAACTGAATAAATAGATGTAAGATTTCTTTAATCAATCCTGGGTGTAATCTACAATTAATAGAGAATTATATCTACATCTTTTATCATCGACCTCTATAAACCATGATAGTTACGGTAAGTAAATATATGAACTACTCAATCGATAGTCTGTTAAGTCTATAAATTATAGAGAACAACTTCTATTATGTTTCTAATCAACCACTATAAATTAAGATAACAGCTGAACTGATAATGCAATACAACCAGCTGTTTAATCTAACAGGACAATAAAATAACTAAACATTATTTCATCAATAAATACCATCATTGACATGCCAAATATATGTAATTCAATTATCTATAAAGAAAAAATCACTACAAAAATAAATCATTAAGAAAATCATTTGTTTCAAATCCATAAAACTACTTGTTTTCTTGATTGAGTTCCGCAACAATGCCCATCACATCCACTTTCTTTTCTTCCTATTTTTTCTCCTATTCTTCAATTTCTTTCTTTTCATTTTCCTTCTCTTCTTCTTCTTCTGCTGATTTCTTCTCTTCTTCAATTTTTTCAACCTCCTGTTCGACCACTAATTCTTCTTCAACTGCCTTCTCATTTTGGTCTTCTTCTTCTCATTTATTTTTACCATATTCTTTTGTTTTCTCCTTATTTTCTTCTTCTGCTTCAGTTGTCATCTCCTCATCTTTTATTCTTCTTCTTCTTCTTCTTCTTCTTCTTCATCATCATCATCATCATCATCATCTGCTGCTGCTGCTGTATTCTTTTTAATCATCTGCTGTTGTTGCATTCTCCTCTTTCGTTTCTTCTTCTTTCTTCTCTTCTTTACCTTTTTCATCTTCTGTAGCCATGTCTATCACTGCGACTGTAAGTTCTTTGAGGTTTACTTGATGTCGGCTAAGAGGGGGCTATTGAGGTGCACTGTATTATTTTAAAAGTATTACTAAACATATGCAATAAAATTAAATTGAAAGAGAAATAAATAAATTAATTTACCTTCTTCTTATTGGTTTTTCTTATTCTTCTCGATTCTCCTTAGCCTCTCATCTCTAACAAAAGAATTAATATCCAATAGACTTTTCTCGAGTAAAGAAATGCGCTCACGCAGTTCATTATCATTAGAAGCGTTTGGTGAAGTTTTCAGTCCACTTGAACTAGCATGATCACAAGCACGTGGTAGACTTGGAACATAATGGTGGCCACCCAAATCTTCGTCTTTGTTCGCGACCTTCACTAATGAAGTCAGGACAGTCATTCCTTTTAGCTGCGCCTTCAACACATCGATGGACGTATCCTTAACTTCGTCCGTGTATGGCTTAAAAGTTTTCATGTATCTCTACTCCATCTCACGGATAGTAGGGGTAAGGTACGAGCGCACAATCTACAAAAAAAATTAAAAAAAATTACAAGACATTCACTAATATAATATTATTAGTATCATATCATAATAAGTATAATTTTACCTTTGTGTTGTTTCCTTTGTAATTAAACGGGTCGCCTTCCATTATGTTGTCGTACTTCGATGTGTGCCATCGAAGAATACAAAAAATGGACAGAGGAGAATCTAATGACTTGCCGGCGTACCTTTCCAGATGAAGAAAGGCCTCATATATCCAAACCTGCAATCAATAGAAGCACAAGTAAGTCTACAATGTTTATGTATTACTACATAAATATGTAGAAGTCTATAATAAATCAATAGGCTGGTTGATTATAAGTACCAGAAAGGCCCAGGGAAAGCCTAATAATGCGTACGATGCATTATTACTCTTGACAAAAGCTTCTTTCTGCTTGGCCAGATCAGTCTTCTTTTTCAGATAGCTCAAGGTACTCTTTTCCCCATGGATACCCCCCAAAAATTATAAATCAACTGCCATCTTGATATGGTCTGAATCCACATTCTTTGATGGGTTTTTTGCCAGCAACATCGCATGCACAAACCAAACCAAAGTACACTTCAAATTTTATTAATTATTCAGCCTATTACCTTTCATCAGGCTAATCAAATTTGAACCAGTAATGCTCTTGTTCTTCATCACCTTAAAATGAAAGCTTTTTCTATTTTGGAGGACTTTATTTATTTTTGATTCACGGATATATGTTGAACAATTCAGCCTCGTAATCAAAGAAAATTTCTTTAAATCAAAATAAGCTGGCTTACCGTTCACATAAAATCAAATTTCATGTAGTTTTTTTTATTTTTTATACATCGCACCAACATATACTGAACCATCTGTCCATTAAACTTAAAATATTCCGACATATGCCTCAAGTGTCTGAAACATGTCTTCTTAAAATCACAATACAACCTTTGTTCAACAAGAACCCGTCTAAACTCTCGATACTCCGCCATTCTTGCTCTTACAGAAATCTTTGCAAGAAAAGATCCAAGATTATCCATCCAGTTTGCTAGGCCGTACGACTCGACGAAGATATCTCCCACATAAATTGGCAAGGATAGGGGGATTCTCCTTCCCGTCTCGCTATCTCTCCTATCCTCACCGTCCCCGCTATCACTTTCACTTTTCTCTTCGCTTTTCCCCTCTATTTTACCTTCTTTATACTCAACATCCTCACTCTTGTGTGCACTACTTTCATCATATTCGAAAATATTGTCAAGGATTTTTTATTCAATTTCCGACTATGATTTTTTTTTCTTGAAAGTTTTCAAAACTTCTTCGGACTTTTGCTTCCTACAGATAGAAGCAGTGGAACTAGGCCTTTTAACTGCTCTATAAACTCTTCTCACCATTTATGATCTATAGTAAAAAATGAATTTGTAGTGTTCGATTTATCAACCACTAGTCTATTAATAAAAAGCAACAAATGCAGCAAAAATAAATCTGCAGTGGCTGATCTATCGACCACGGGTCTATTAAGAAAAATGAGAAAATGCCTCACATCAAACATGCAAATCAAGTTCCAACTTCACTAGATATTGACAGTGCAATTTACAACAACAAGAACACCATTAAATGGATCCAGTTCAGTACAAAAAATTAAAAATCAAACTACGTACAAAAATTGAAAAAATTTCTAATCATTATCCAAAACAAAACTCGATTAAACATATGAAATCGATAATGTTAACTAAAAACACTCAAATTTTGAATAATTCAACGAAGAACAGTACAATTTTTATCAAAATCGAAGAACCCCAACACAAAGAGTCATCGACAAAAATTACTAAAATGGATATCAAACTGATTGGGGAAGAAAATTATACTTATCTGAGCAAGAGAAATTAAACAATTTCGCTTGAGGAAGCAAGAATCAACCAAATTTTTTTATTCGAAAAAATAGAAACCAAAATCGATAGAAGGAAGATTTTGAGGAGAGAGAAATGTGTAGTGGAAAATAGTAAATGCTTTTAATAAATATTTTGAAAATAAAAAAATATAAAAAAGGACCATGTTGTATTTTTAAAAAAGTTATATTTTTACTCAAGTTTTAAAAATGTTAAAGGAACCCATGACCCCACTTTTTACCATTTTCAAGACCTAATCCTACAAAATAAAAATAAAAAAATTGATGTCTATGGCTCAAAATAAGTTTTGAAAGTGGGTAGAAATCAAAATTGTCTCCAGTTGTTTGCTGGTTTAATTTGGTTAGAGCTACTTCGAGATGTGTGTCTCTCTCTCTATATATATTAGTTTAGTTTTTGTATAATTTAATAACTTTTTATTTGCCATAGAATAATACATAAATTGGTTGTAGGTCGGTTCAAGAATATTAAGGGCCTAAAACAAAAATTTAATAAAAAAATTAACCTTTTAAGAAAAAAATAATGTTTATAAATCCTATTTTTAAATTTTCTTGAGACGCAAAATATTTTTAAAAAAGTTTATTATTGATTTCTTCTAATAATTTCTTTTCAATTGATAATATAATCGATCCACTTATCTTTCTTGAAACATAATACTTCGGATGTATCACAAACTTCGTCTGATAAGTTCTTCCATTACATGAAAAGTTCCTCTCTCTCTTTTCACAAATAGTACTCAATATAATTTTATTTTTTTTAAAACAAACTATAATCTATTATTGCTAAAATGACATTGTGACCCTAAAATTTAGAGACTTAAGGCACTTGCCATTGTCACTATTCACAATTTTTTCAAATATTGTGTGTCAAGCAAATTTCATGTAAGCAAGTTAAAATTCAATGAAATTGAAAGAAGACATTCGATTAATCAATTAATGGTATTGAATCTCTAATATTTTGACTTATCATACAAATATTAAAAATTTTAATCAAAATACAGTGATAAAACTTGTAACTATAAAAAATGAAGCTTAAGATAATTAATCGATCAGACTGCTAAGATTTACCGAACTAAAATCACTAATGGAGTGTATTAAAAATTTTGTATTTTAAAGTCTAGAAAAACAAGTGACATATTGTTAAATATTTCCTATCGAGAACTAAAATTTTAACAGAATGAATATCATATATTTAGAGTTATCATGTACGTAGGTGATGTTTTATTGTATCCAACTATCCATAAATGAATCCAAAAACTACTAATAGAATCCATTTCTGGAATATAGGTTGTGTTTGGCAGGAAGAAATTTTTTTTTTATTAATATTTCGATGCTTTATTTGGTTGAATACTTTGGAAAATATTTTCTAAATGGGTTTATTGTTGTTCAATTTAAGAAAAATGACTTCATTTTGTTGGAATCGCGTGTAACTTCATCCAAACTCTGCACTAGTATGATATTGTTTGCTTTGGGCCAAGCCCTCACGGATTTATTTTTGGGAACCTCCCAAAAGGCCTCATACTGGGTGAGACTCTTAAATATTGGACATATATCCTCTATTTCTCCAATGTGGGATTGATTTGCTTTCTAACAATCCTCCTCTCAAACCAATACCACACTACTTGGGACCTCCCCTTCAGCGATAATCCTTTTGATCTTGCTAACCATCTTGTACCGCCACTACAAACCAGTGGGACACAACCGCTTGACCACAACTTGTTAAGAAGACTTTCGACACAAAGCATCAACCATAGATCTCAGCTACTGGGTCACTTCCATGATCTTCCAAACATC
The DNA here is from genome assembly GCA_030864225.1 of Capsicum baccatum var. pendulum. Lineage (NCBI taxonomy): Eukaryota > Viridiplantae > Streptophyta > Magnoliopsida > Solanales > Solanaceae > Capsicum > Capsicum baccatum. The sequence continues at coordinate 140,126,241 of CM061551.1, read as the reverse complement.
TTGTACCACCGTTATCACCCAATGGGATACGCCGCCTGACCACCACTCGCTAGGAAGTCTTTCGACACAAGGCATCACCTGCATATCTCCAGTCTTATTGTCACACCGGAAACTTCTCACCAAACACATTCCACTACTCCGACACACCTGAACCTAGGCTCTGATACCACTTGTTGGCTGTGATGTGGAATTAATTTTCTTCCCAACATATTTCATAAAGTAAGAAAAAGTTAATCAAAATTCTATTTCACATTAATATCCGATATATTCTTCTGATCTCCATCTGCGACCCAACTTCCAACTCAACTCCTAACTGAACTGAAATCAAGGCCCAACTCAATCTCGAAGCTAAATCAAACCTTTACTTAGGATAGGCTCACAATATTAAGACATCAAATTTGGACCTCTTTGTACCTGACCTATTTTACTAGGTTGTTATTTTACTTGAAATATTTTAAATATACTTACATCGTCACAAACTATTCACTTAACTATGATTTATATAATAATTTTATTAGTTTAGTAATAAAATTAACACATATTATAAAATTATTTATCTTACATTTATTGTAAGACCCCGTGAATTTTTCTCGTAGTCTAAGTGTTTGTTGCATGATGAAAGAAGTCTTATACTTAGAATTATAGCTAAGTGTTCAACACTTAGTCTCATTTTAAGCCTCAGAATGGGGCAAGTCAAAAGTACATCTCGGGTAAGTTTTGGAATTTTAGACCAGCTTAAGGGCATGTTTGGAATTGCAAAATAGTAGTCCGGGGTGATAAGCCTGCGTCGCCCAAGCTATCGCGTTGGACCAGGCAGGGCGGCGCCTTGCTTAGTCCGATGGACTAGGCAAGGCAGTGCCTTGCTAAGTTCGGCGGACTAGGCAGGGCGGTGCCATGCTAAATTCTGCTGGTATGAAATTTTAGTTCCTTCTCCGTCTCATTAACGGCAAGATAAGTATTTTTCACCCCCTTATCAGCTTTAACACGGGATTTAATCACCAAAATACATGATATTTCTCACAAATTACTCAAGAACTCACCCTAGGGTTTCAACCCAAAAATCAAGAGAACTCAAAATTTAACTGTCAGTTTTTTAAATTTCTTCAAGAATCGAAATTCCTAGACCGAGAGCTTCAAGAAGCACCCATAAATTGTACAAATAGCATCCCAAAGGCAAGAGTTCATTCAAAGTTCACAATCTAAAGTATGTGGGATTTGAACAAGAACAATCCTTTCATTCTTATGCCCAAAGAATTAATTTTTATTAAAGATTTCATAATTTCTAAATGGGGTTTTTCCTAAATTATCTTGTCTTGATGATTATGAATTAATAAGTTATTAAATTTTGAATCTCATGATTATTCTACCTATTTATGCTTGAATTGAAGGTTTATATCATGAATTGCACTCTTCTTTAAGAATTGTTATTGTTGAATTATTTCAAGAATGATGTTGAGCTTAAAGTATTGTTATTAATTGTATTTTCCCCATTGAGAATTGATATTTTCATGTGTCTTCAATTTAATTGTTGAGAATTAAGCTTCATCACCCTATTGTGATCATTCAAGTATATTTGTTGTAAACCTAAGTGTAAATTGTGATACTTTCAAAGAGTATGTTTTAGTATTTCTTTAACAAGTAAGTACTTAGATTCTTCAAAGAAAGATTTGGTCTTTGTCCATAAACTAAGACAAGAAATCCACACCTATCATTTAGTTCGTGATTTAAAGCATAATTGGCTTTCATTATACAGTTTTGTACTATTTTGAGGTGGATTTCCTAAAAGTCCTGAGCTTAAGTATGGGAGTATTATTTATCACCGAATTGGTCTTGATTCCAAGGTCTCATGCCCCAGAACTACAAGCCACCATAGGTTTCTAATTTACCCCAAGTAGATTAAGATAGTGATCACTAAAGTTAAGGTTCTATTCCAATGGAAAGGGTAGAACAGCTCTCCCCAATGTGGGTAACACGTTGAACTCCATGTAACTCACATGGTTTATGTCAGTTAGAAGAAACTCCCAAGTCCCTAAGTCCAAAATTTTTCAATGACCTAAGTCAAAGTTCCTAAGTAACCAGAGTCTCTAAGCTTCCAAAAGTTTTATAGTCTTCTAGTTCCCAAGTCATTGAGTCCCTTATTTTCATAAAGAGTAAAGTATATGTCCGAAAGTTATGATCCTAAGATTTCATCTAGTTCACAAAGTTTGAGAACAATAAAAAGTCATATATTTTAGAATAAAGTGTAATGACTCATAAGATTTATATTACTTGTTTCCTTATTTATGATATACGAGACTTAGATTTCAATTTTACTCAAGATAGGTGAATCATTTATATCAGCATGCATGATTTCTATAAAGATGGATGATATTATTTTAATTATTGCATACACCCCCATATACTCAGTACATTCTTAAATTAATGATCCACATATATGTTTGTGTGCTACATTATGTCATAATATAGGTTCAGGTGCTCAGTCTCAGCAGCGACAGTGATCTTCGAGTACCTTTGTCTATATTTCACAGTTGGTGAGTCTTCATGGTTCAAGGTCCTATTTTCAAATTTTTAGTTATGATATCAGTTGATCTTTGTGTTTTCAATTTAGTTTGAGTCAGTTAGGGATCTGTCCCAATGGCTCTCTAGTGTTGAGTAGTAGAGGTTGTGTCAGACTAGACTATCAGTGATGTTATAGACTTTCCATTATTGTTTTGATAATAATACAAAGTTTATTTGTTATATAAGTTCATATTTGGTATCATCTAGTATTATTGCTTGGTTAAATTACCCTAAAGTATAATTTAGACTTAGTAGCTGGCTCAAAGGGTTAGCTTGGGGCTACTTGTATCCTAAAGCACTGTGTGACGTCCCGGGATGAGATTTTGGGGCATTACAAACTTGGTACCAGAGCTTAAGTTTTAAGGAGTCTTAGGGAGTCTGACAAGCCGCGTTATGTAGAGTTTTGGTCATCGGTCTGTAGCGCGCCACATCTATGAGCAAGAGGCTACAAGAAGTTTTAGGAAAAAGTTATCTCTTTCTTTCAAAATCTGTCGTGCTTACAGTTGTCTCTCTATTCTATTAATTTATGCCTTTTTATTATAGAAAATGCCTCCTCAAAGAGCTAATGCCTATAGGAATGAAAATCAGCCACCTCAGCCTGTTGATCCTTTGAGTGAGATATCTCATACTGAGTTTTGGGAAAAAATTTAGGCATTAACCTAGGCACTCACTGTGAATGTTTAGGCTAACATTAGGCTATTGTTCCGTATCAGTAAGGAAGTGATTTAGCCGCAGCCATGATTTGTGATTTCATGAGGATGAATCCGCCAGAGTTTTATGGGTCGAAGACAAGTGAGGACCCACGGTTGTACCTTGATGAGTTGAAAAAGATCACTTAATTTATGTATGTATCTAAAGAAGAGAGTGTAGAGTTGGCATCTTATAGGTTGTAAGATATTGCTTATGATTGGGTTATGATGTGGAAGAAGGATAAAGAGGAGAATGTTGCTCCCATGACTTGGCAGGCATTCCAGGATGCATTCTTGGACAAGTTCTTCCCACTTGAGATGAGAGAAGCAAAGATAAAAGAGTTTATGAACCTGAGGCAAGGCTCCATGACAGTGAAGGAGTATTACCTCAAGTTCAACCAGTTATCTAAGTATGCTTCTAATTCGATGGCTGATTCTAGAACCAGTATGAGTAAGTTTGTGACCGGTGTCTCTAGATTTGTTGTTAAGCAGTGTAGGACTTCTATGCTCAATAGAGATATGAACCTTTCCAGACTGATGATGCATAACCAGTATATAGAGGCAGATAAGATAAAGGAGAGAGATAAAGTTAGAGAAAATAAGAGGACTAGGTCAGAACGACATGAGTATGGTCAGACTAGATCCTACAGAGGGAAACACCCATAATTTTAGAGTCGTTCGTCTATTCCATTACCTTCATTAGCTAGTTCTCCCGCACCTAGAAATAGGAAGGAGCATGAGAATAAGTCTACTATGTCTAGGTCTCAGAAAAGTGTGAGTAATAGGGCTAATTATCCCCCATATGCTAAGTGTGGTAGGACCCATCACGGTGAGTGCTTGGCCAAATAGAGGGGTTTCTTTGATAGTGGTAAGTTGGACCACAAACTTAGAGATTGTCCGCATGTTAGGTAGGGGAACTGAGATGTTCGACCTCAGACTCAGGATACCAGTGCACCAGCTCCATTAGCCCGTCCAACTCCTCCTCAGGGCACTCATTAAGTACTGGTGGTGGATAGTTCCAAAACTGATTCTATGCCTTACCTTCCCATCAGGAGTAGGAGGATTCTCCAGATGTTGTTACTGGTATGGTCCATGTTTTTCACTTTGATGTTTATATGTTGTTGGACCCTGGGTTAAGTTTCTCTTATGTGACCCCATTAGTTGCTGTGAATTTTGAGATGAGTTTTGAAAAGATCCCTGAGCTTATCCTGGATTCCACCCCAGTAGGTGAATCTATTGTTGCTAAGCAAGTGTATAAAAAGTATCCTATTACTGTTCTCCATAAGGTCATGTTTGTTGATTTGATAGAGTTAGACATGGTCAATCTTGACCTTATTTTAGGTATAGATTGGCTTCATTCTTTTTATGCATCTATAGATTGGTTTCCTGATGAGCCAGTCTTTGAGTGGTCTGAAAATTCAGTATCTCCCAAGAGTCACTTCATATCCGATCTTAAAGATAGAAAGTTGATTTTCAAAGGTTGCATCTATCATTTAGTCTGAGTTAAATACACTAAGTCATAGACTCTAACTCTTCATTCCATCAACATAGTTAATGACTTTCCCAATGTTTTTTCAGAAGATCTCCCAGGGGTACCTCCCAATAGAGTGATAGAGTTTGGGATTGACCTTTTTCCCGATACACAACCTATTTACATTCCTCCATATTGTATAGCACCCGTAGAGATTAAGGAGTTGAAAGAGCAAGTCAAAGATCATTTTGATAAAGGTTTCATAAGGCCTAGCGTTTCTCTATGGGGCACACCTGTCCTATTAGTATGGAAGAAGGATGGTTCTTTGCGTATTTATATTGACTACCATCAGTTGAATAAGGTTACAGTTAAGAATAAGTACCTTCTTCCTAGAATTGATGATTTATTTGATCAGTTGTAAGGTGCAAGTTATTTCTCGAAGATAGACCTTAGATCCGGCTATCATCAGCTTAAAGTAAGAGAGTGTGATATTCCAAAGATAGCCTTCCGAACCCGCTATGGTTATTTTGAGTTTCTAGTCATGTCTTTTGGGCTAACCAATGCTCCAGCAGCTTTTATGGACCTCACTAATCGAGTGTTCAAACAGTATCTAGATATGTTTGTCATAGTGTTTATTGATGATAGCCTTGTTTATTTCCGTAGTGAGGATGACCATGCAGATCATCTTAGAATTGTCTTACAAAATCTTAGAGATCATCAATTGTTCGCTAAATTTAACAAGTGTAAATTTTGGATATGGTCAATTGGTTTTCTGGGTTATATCATTTCAGCTGAAGGCATTAAATCGATCCCCAAAAGACAGAAGCTGTAAAGAATTGGCATAGACCTATCTCTCCGTCAGATATTAAGAGTTTCTTGGGTACAGCTGGCTACTACCTTCATTTTGTTGAGGGTTTGTCATCTATTATATCTCCTATGACTAGACTGACCCAAAAGAAGGTTAAGTTACTGTGGTCAGATTCCTGTGAGAAAAGTTTTCAGGAGTTAAAGACTCGAATCACTTCATCCCCTGTGTTAACTTTATCCGATGGTACTGATGGTTTTGTGGTATATTGTGATGCCTCTAGAGTCGGTTTGGGTTGTGTGTTGATGCAGAGAGGTAAGGTTATAGCCTATGTCTCTAGATAGTTGAAACCTCATGAAAAGAATTAACCAACCTATGATCTTGAACTAGTTGTTGTGGTTTTTGCATTAAAAATTTGGAGACACTATCTGTATGGTGTTCATGTTGATGTCTTTACGGACCACAAAAGCTTACAATATGTTTTTACTCAGAGGGAGTTGAATCTTTGTAAGAAGAGATGGTTAGAGCTGCTAAAAAATTATAACATAAGTGTGTTGTATCATTCGGACAACGCCAATGTAGTAGCAGATGGCCTTAGCAGGTTGTCTATGGGCAGTGTTGCTCATGTAGAGAAGGGTAATAAAGAGTTGTCTTATGATGTCCATCGTTTGGCTAGATTGGGTGTTAGGTTGCTTGATTCTGCTAAGAAAAATATTTGGGTTCAGTGTAGTTCCGAATCCTCTCTAGTTTTGGAAGTAAAGGAGAAGCAAGACCTGGATTCTAATTTTGTCAAACTGAAGGAGTCAGTTAAACACCAAAAGGTAGAGGTTTTCTCCCAAGGGGGAGATGGTGTGTTGAAGGTTCAGAGTAGACTATGTGTTCCTTGTGTTGATGATTTGACGCTGAGAATTATGGCTGAAGCTCATAGTCCGCGATATTCCATTTATCCCAACACTACCAAGATGTACCACGATATGCGAGAAATCTATTGGTGGAATGGCATGAAGAAGGATATAGCAAAGTTGTGAAAAAGTGTACAGCTTGTCAGTAGGTTAAGATAGAGCACCAAAGACCTAGTGGTAAGCTACAGAAGTTTGGTATCCCCACTTGGAAGTGGGAAGAGGTGAACGTTGATTTTGTGATTGGTTTACCCCTTTCCCGTTATCATCATGATTAGATTTGGGTTGTTGTAGATAGGTTGACTAAGTCAGCACATTTTCAACCAATGCATATATCTTATACAACTGAGGATTATGCTAAGTTGTATATCCGAGAGTTAGTCAGATTTCATGGAGTTCCCTTATCTATCATCTCAGATAGGGGGACTCAGTTTACTTCCCAATTCTGGAGAGCTTTTAAGAAGGTTCTTGGTACCCAAGTTAACCTTAGTTCCACTTTTCATCCGTAGACAGATGGTTATGATGAGAGAACCATCCAAACTTTGAAAGATATGTTGAGGGCATGTGTTCTTGATTTTAAGGGTGGTTGGGATGAGCATTTGCCATTGATTGAGTTTGCGTGTAATAATAGTTATCACTCTAGCATTCATATGGCCCCGTTTGAGGCTTTGTATGGGAGGAGATGTAGATCACCCATAGGTTGGTTTGAAGTGGGTGAAGCTGCCTTGATTGGGACTGATGTAGTGTTTGAGGATATGGAGAAAGTCAAGTTGATTAGAGAAAGGTTAAAGACAACCCAAAGTCTTCAAAAATCATATACAAATGTGAGGATAAAATACCTTGAGTCTGAAGTTGATGATTTAGTGTATCTAAAAATTCCACCCATGAAAGGGGTGAAAAGGTTTGAATAAAAGGGGAAGCTTAGTCCCCGTTATGTTGGCCCTTATAGATATTCTGAGACGTGTTGGGAAATTAGCCTATGAAGTTGAGTTGCCCGAAGATCTAATAGTTGTTCATCCTGTCTTTCATATCTCCATGCTTAAGAAGTCTATTGGTGACTCTGTTGTTGTAGATCTTTCGGAGAGCCCGAATGTCCGGAACAATCTTTCATATGATGAGATTCCAATTGAGATCCTAGATTACCAGATCTGTAGACTAAGGAGCAAAGAAGTTCCCTAGGTCAAAGTTTTGTGGCGAAACCAGTAAGTTGAGGGAGCTACTTGGGAAGCAGAAGCGGACATGCGAGCCAAGTACCCGCACCTCTTCTCCGCAAGTTCAGATCTAGCCGAAGGTATTTCATTTCCTTATTTTACCCCTTTCTAATCAAAGATTCAGCTATATAGCTTCTCTTATCATGAGTATATGCATTCACCAAAGTACTTTAAGTTTAGAAAGAGATAGATTCAGTTTGACAATTTATTTCAACTGTGTGTCCTCAGTTTTCTCCGTACTCTTATCCTAGTGAGTGACATTCGAGGACGAATGTTTCCAAGAGGGATATATTGTACGACCCCATAAATTTTCCTCGTAGTCTAAGCGTTTGTTGCATGATGAAAGAAGCCTTATACTTAGAATTATAGCTAAGTGTTCAACACTTAGTCTCATTTTAAGCCTCCAAATTTTGATGAATTATTTCACAACCTTCCCGACCTTCGTTTGTTGACTTTTTTGTTGATACACGATAGGGCAAGTCAAAAATACATCTCGGGTGAGTTTTGAAATTTTTAGACGAGCTTAAGGGCATGTTTAGGGTTTCAAAATAGTAGCTCGAGGCGATAAGCCCGCGTCACCCTGGCTATAACATTGGCCCAGGAGGGGCAGCGCCTTGCTTAGTCTGGTGGACTAGGCGAGGCAGCGCCTTGCTAAGTTCGGTGGATTAGGAAGCGCGATGCCTTGCTGAGTCCTACTGGTATAAAATTTTAGTTCCCTCTTCATCTCATTATGGGCAAGATGGGTATTTTTCGTCCCCTTATCAGCTTTAACACGGGATTTAATCCCCAAATCACCAAAATGCATGATATTTATCGCAAATTACTCAAGAACTCATCCTAGGGTTTCAACCAAAAAATTAAGAGAACTCAAAATTTAACCGTCAGTTTTCCAAATTTCTTCAAGAATCGGAATCCCTAGACCGAGATCTTCAAGAAGCACCCATCAATTGTACAAATAGCATCCCAAAGGCAAGAGTTCATTCAAAGTTCCCAATCTAAGGTATGTGGGGTTTGAACAAGAATAATCCTTTCATTCTTGTGCTCAAAGAATTAATCTTTATTAAAGATTTCATGATTTCGAAATGTGTTTTTTACCAAATTATCTTGTCTTGATGATTATGAATTTATAAGTTATTAAGTTTTGAATCGCATGATTATTCTACCTATTAATGCTTGAATTGAAGGTTTATATCATCAATTGCACTCTTCTTTTAAGAATTGTTAGTGTTGAATTATTTCAAGGATGATGTTGAGCCTAAAGTGTTGTTATGAATTGTATTTTTCCCCATTGATAATTGATATTTTCATGTGTCTTCAAGTTAATTGTTGAGAATTAAGCTTCATCACTCTATTGTGATCATTCAAGTATGTGTGTTGTAAACCCAAGTGTAAATTTTGATACTTTCAAAGAGTATGTTGTAGTATTTCCTTAACAAGCAAGCACTTAGATTCTTCAAAGAAAGATTTGGTCATTGACCCTAAACTAAGACAAGAAATCTACACCTATCATTTAGTTCGTGATTTAAAGCATAATTGGATTTCATTATACAGTCTTGTACAATTTTGAGGTGGATTTCCTAAAAGTCCTAAGCTTAAGTATGGGATAAGTATTTTGCACCGAGTTGGGCTTGATTCCAAGGTCTCATGCCCTAGAACTACGAGCCACCATAGGTTTTTGATTTACCCCAAGTGGGTTAAGATAGTGATCACTAAAGTTAAGGTTCTATTCTGAAGGCAAGGGTAGAACAACTCTCCCTAACGTGGTCAAGACGTTGGACTACATGTCGCTCACATGGTTTATGTCAGTTAGAAGAAACTCCCAAGTCCCTAAGTCCAAAAGTTTTTAAAGTCCCACGTCAAAGTTCTCAAGCAACCGGAGTCTCCAAGCTTCCAAAAGTTTTATAGTCTTCAAGTTCCCAAGTCATTGAGTCCCTTATTTTCATAAGAGTAAAGTATATGTTCAGAAAGTTATGATCCTAAGATTTCATCTAGTTTACAAAGTTTGAGAACAAGAAGAAGTCATAGATTTTAGAATAAAGTGTAATGACTTACGAGATTTATATTACTTGCTTCCTTATTATGATTTATGAGACTTAGATTTCAGTTTTACTCAAGCTAGGTGAGTCATTTATATCAGCATGCATGATTTCCATAAAGATGGATGATATTATTTTAATTATTGCATACACCCCCATATACTCAGTACATCCTTAAAGTACTGATCCACATATATGTCTGTGTGCTACATTATCTCATAATGTAGGTTCAGGTGCTCAGTCTCAGTAGCGACAGTGATCTTCGAGTACCTTTTTCTACATTTCGCAGTTAGTGAGTCCTCATGGTTCGAGGACCTATTTTTAGATTTTTAGTTATAATATTAGTTGATCTTTGTATTTTCAGTTCAGTTCAAGTCAGTTGGGGATCTGTCCCAATGGCCCTCTAGTGTTGAGTAGTAGAGGTTGTGTCAGACTAGACTATCAATGATGTTATAGACTTTCCAGTATTTTTTTATATGCAAACAGTGTTTCATTGTTATATAAATTCAGATTTGGTATCATCTTGTATTATTGCTTGGTTCAATTACCCTAAAGTAAGTTTAGACTTAGTAGCTAGCTCAAAGGGTTATCTTGGGGCTACTTGTAGCCTTAATCACTGTGTGACATCCCGGGATGAGATTTCGGGGGCATTACATTTATAGTATCTAAAGCATTACTCATAATAATTTTAAAAATGTATTTATTGCTATCTTTATTTTAAATCATGCAATTATAATTTAGAATTAATTATTTCTTATTGTAAAACAAATTTTCTCATTTTTATTATATACATAGTTATTGATCACTAATTTTTGTGCATAATTAAATAGTATTGTATATTATGATATCAATAATTTTCATATACATTTTTTTAAAATTTTCCCAGTGACTCTAGGTGTGTTGTATTTCATTCAAAGGATTGGAATACAACAGAAGGATAGAGACTATCCATCAAAAACAAAGAATGAGCTTCCAAGAGTTAATAGTTTATTCTATAACTACACAAAAGGTAAGTCCTAACTAACAAAAAAATTAGCTTTGTCAAATTTTGATCTAATGGAAGGGAGTTGTATCTTATCCAAAAGGTAGAGACCTTTTTCACTGTTAGAAAGCTCGCTTGGAGATAAGTAAATAGCACTATATTGTGAGATCATTTCCCGTTTTGCTAGCCAATCCGCAAGTTGATTAGCTTCTCTATAGCAATATATGAATTTGATAGTAGCCTGCTTGAGCATCTCTGAGGTTTCTTCAATAATTCTGTTAATTCTAAAGATGCCAGCCTTCTTGTTCCTGAGAATATCGGTGTCCACCATGGAATCCAATTCTATGATGAGGTTGGTGTATCCATTTTGTTTGCACCATTTTCCTCCATACCAACCTGCCTTTACTTCTACAATGTTATGGTTAGTACATTGGAAAGGGATGGAAAACGCCATGATCAGTTGTCCATATCCATCTCTGAGTGCACCTCCAAGTCCTGCTTTCCCATTGTTTTGTTTGAAGCTTCTGTCTGTATTTAGCTTGTGGAAGCCGAGTTCTGGAGCAGACCACCATAATTCTTGGTACAGGTTGTAGCTTTAATATGTTTACACAAAATTCCTTCCTTGAAAATGTGAGCTTGTATCCAGGAAAGGTCTTGGTTGTGGCCGCTTGAATGATCCATCCCACCTGTTGTTCAAGTTTATAATAATTGAACCTTTTTTTTACCGTACCTTTAAGTACAAGTCTCTTTCCAAATATCCCAACAAATAATAATGGGGTAAGGACATCATTTTTGGCCTTCTCGTGCCACTAAAAATTAATGACATGCCTAACAGGGAGTTGTGAATGTCTAATGCCAAGATGGGCACCAAATAGATTCCAGATTTTATTAGCTGCTGCACCTTGACTAAAAAAGTGATTCAAAGTCTAATCACAGGCATTTGGGCAGCAGTAACACTAGGAATCCATTTGCTTTCCGAATTTATCAATTACATCCTCAAAAGGGAGTTTATCTTTCCATAATCTCCAAGTAAGAAAAGACATTTTAAAAAGGATAGAAGAGTGTCATACCTTGTTTATAAGAGGATTAGTAGCTTTCTTAGTACTTACCAGGTTCTAAACTGTCTTGTTGGAGTATTTTCCAGTCTCTGTGAGATCCCAAAAGATTTGATTGTCCTTATTAGGACTACCGATCTCTATTTCACTAATGATATCACAAATATGGTTGGGCAGAATCCTTTTTAGCTTTTCCATGTCCCAATTGCCCTGTTTGATAAACTGCTTGACTAAAAGTGTAGAACTCTTAGATGATTCGGGAGCTTGATGAGCTAGAGGACCTTTCCCAGTCCAATTATCCCACCAAAAAGAGCTGGTACCTGAATTAACCTGCCACAATATGTGCTTTTCAGCTTGTTCTCTAACCTGTAACATATGTTTCCTGAGAGTCACCTGAAGCCCATTTCTTCCCAACCATATGAGATCTAACATAATATTTATGTTTGACAAAATTAGCCCAAAGTGAGTTAGAGGTTCTAAACCTCCCCCATCTTTTCAAAGCCAAAGTGTTACTAAAATCTTTCATGCTTTTAATTCCTATACCACTTTCATCGCAAGGTACACAGAGATTAGACCAAGATCTCCAGTGATAATTTTTACGGTTCAGACCACTACCCCAAAAAAAGTTAGCAAAGTGATGCTCAATCAACTTAATAGTACCTTTTGGAGGTGTCAACACAGACAAAGTGTAAATAGGGAGAGATTGAAGCACACTTTTAATCAAAACAACTTTACCACCATAATAAAAAAACTTACCGTGCCAATCATTAAGCCTTTTCACTATCTTACTAACCAAATAATCAAAATATTCAAGTTTTTTTCTGCCAACATAGAATGGGCAGTCAAGGTAAGTAAAAGGAAATTTTTATCCATAAAACTAGTGCATCTTCAAATTCTGTTAATCCTTTGAGCACCAGTTTTAGGAGCAGGGAAAAAGAAACTTTTATCTCTATTGACCATCAGGCCAGAGCAATTCTCATACTTACTGATTTGATCCATGATGAGCTTTATAGACGAGGATTTTCCACTACTAAAGATAACTATATCATCAGCATAAGTCAAGTGATTAATAGCATGAAAATTAGAGGGCATAGTAAAAGAAATGAAATTTCTATTATGGATGAGAATGTACAGGGATCTAGAGAGCACCTATGCAGCTAGAATAAAAAAGGACGGGGAAAAAGGATCTCTTTGTTTTAAGCCTTGAGAGGAGGATAAGAAACCATATCTAGAACCATTAACAATCACTGAGTACCAATTTTCAGAGATAAGATTATGAATCATGTCAGTCCAACTTTTGGAAAATCCAAATTTAGACAAAACAACCACAATAAAATTCCATGACATTCTATCATAAGCTTTGGCCTTATCCAGTTTAATCATCACATTGACACCTGTAAGACCCCACAAAATCACATGTCAAATTCAGCTCGTAAAGCTCCATGAGAGATCCCAACACTTAGAAAATTTAGCTAAGTGTTTGAGACTTAGTCTCATTTTAAGTCTCTAAACTTTGGGAATTTATTTAAAGACCTTCTATACCCTTGTTTTTGTATTTTCAAGTTGCGACACGGTGGGGAAAGGTCGTGGTACATCTCAGGTAAGTTTTATAATTTTTTGAATAGCGTAAGGAAATGTTTGGATTTCCAAACCAGTAACTCAGGGCGATCTACCCGAGTCGCCCAAGCCAGAGCACCGCTCCAGGCAGAGCGTCGCCCTTGAAACTCCACCGTTATAGCAAGGCATATCTCTGGATAGAGTAGGAGAATAGCAAGTGGCCGCCCTGGCTATAGCCTTTTGCTCCAGTTTTTCAGCATTCCACTTTCGTGCCTTGAGGGGTAATTTGGTTAATTTTCCACCCCTATATAAGTCAAAAACACAAAATTTTGCTCCATTTACACCAAAATATAACCTCTTTTCTCAAAATCCTCTCAAGAACAAGTTAGGGTTCTTCATAGAATATTCAAGAATCAAGAATTCTCTCCGTTAATCTTCATACAATCAAGAACTAAGGTATGTGTAGTGTTCATCCATGGATCCCTTTCATTCATGGAGATCAAGAATCAAGTTTTAAAATCATGAATTGTGACTATCTTGTTGTGGTATGATTATGTTTATGTTGATGGTTGTTATTTGATTTTCAAGATGGTATCTTGATGTATTTTCATGAAGTATGTGAGCATGTTAGTTGAAATGCATGAATTTGGGTGGATTAAGATTGTTAAATTGATAAGTACACCTATGCCATAAAGTGTTCATGCAAAGTGTTTGATAAAATGCCTAAGAGACTAAAAATTATGTATTATAGCTAAATGGAACCTAAATGACAAGTCCATGCTCTATCCCTTATGACTCAACATGAATTTCATACAAATTATTGTGTATTGTTGTTGTGATATGGAATGCTCATGCTATTGGAGTTATGCAAGTATTTACATGTTATATGTATTCTGTTCCATGTACAAGATTATGATGACCATGTACTTCATGAAATCCCCCACTTATAATATTATGGATTGTTATAGTGGTCATGTATTCAAGAAAGTCATGCCTTGTCAGTTTCTTTCTATCGAGTCCTGGGGTACTTGTACCCAAAATATATAGTTATGTGTCTAGAGCTAGTGTCTTGTCTTCACGATATCCTCAGTCAAGCCATGATCCATAGAATTTAGTCAGTCATGTGACTCAGGAAAGTTCAGTAACTCAGTAACCTCAGTAAATCACAGTAGTTTAGTAATCTTAATGATCTCAGTACCCAGTGATCTCGAAAACTTCAGTAATCCTAGTATTCTCAGTAACTTCAGTAATCTCAGTTAGTCCTCAAATCTCAGTAGTATTTCATTAGTCCACAGAACTCAGTGAACTCAGCTCAGCTCAGCTAAGCAATACCATCAGTATCGGTTCAGTTCAGTTAATCAGTTCAGCTAATTAGTTCAGTGTCTATTCAATTGGGAGTAGGATTCAGCACCGAGTGAACCCAGGGATGAGGACACACACTGTCATCCAGTAGAGGGTGTGATCCTTAGTAGCAATCCTTGTGTTCCAAAACTATGCAGCCAGTGTAGGTAGGGATGCACCCTACGCATTTAGGGATCTATACATCTCATTTGAGTTTTCTATTAGGAGGGGTTGACGTAAGAGCTCCCTATCAACGAGGGTATACTCACAACTTGTCTTTACCCATGGCACGGTATTGATACCCTTCCAGCTGGGGTTATAGGTTGGACCCCACCAGTTTAGTTTTAAGGCATGTCGGTTAGATGATTACCTCCCACAGTCTCAGTCTCAGTCATTCAGTCTCAGTCTTAATAAAAAAACTCAGATAGTTCTATCAGATTCAGGACTGTTAGATACAGTCACCTATGTTATCAGTTATATCAGTCATGTTAACATCAGTACACTCACGTTATCAGTATTCACTATCAAGGCTGTCACATATAGTCATTCATGTTATCATTATTCAGTACTCAGTAATCATGTTATCTCGAACTCAGTTAATAGTATATCAATTATATAAAACTCATGATATCAGTTACACAAAACTCAGGTTATAAGAATTCAGATTCAGTACTGTCAAATACAACCAATTAGACCAGTTTCTTCATAATTCAAACTGTCAGAAATATTCTTTATTTATTCAGCAATACAGTATCAATTCCTCACTTATTAGTGACTTACATATCAATATTAGTAGACTCAGTCATTCAGTATCTCAGTGTCAATAAACTCATATTGTCAGTATTCAGACTCAGTAGTCAGTATCACCATGAGTTCAGTTACAGTTACTTATGTATGTATGTATTCTCAAATTCATATCAGTCAGCATTGTTCATGCATATGAACCCTTTAAATTTAGTCTACCTCACTCGTATACTCAGTACATTCAGTCGTACTGATGCATTCACGCTATTGTGCTTTATTTTACGTCATAGGTTCAGAGGCACGAGTTCCAGAGCAGCAGTAGCATTGCAGATTTCAGCAGTCAGAGTTAGCAGTGAGTCCTCTTCATTCGAGGGCGATATGATTATTTATTTATTTTAGTACTTTAGTACTTAGACATTTCAGTAGATGGAGTTAGTTGAAGACATGTTCTTTCAACTCCTTATTCAGTACAGTTTGAGGCTTTCAGACTATAGCATGTTCAGACAGTTGTTATCAGTTTTGGTATTGTTATACCATATATTCCTTCCTTAATTTTATCAGATATTTATTGAGTTTTGAACCTTATGACCTTTCAGTACATGTTTCCACATATTTTTATAATATATTATAAGTGTTCAGGTACAGATATCAGTCATGGTTTAGCTTGTGGTTCTTCGGGGTCATGAGTATCGTGTAGCATTCCGATTTAGAAAATCGAAGCGCTATAAACTTGGTATCAGATCAAAGGTTCAATAGTTCCCTAGGAAGTCTGAAAGCCGCATCTAGTAGAGTCTTGTATATAGATGTATTGTGCACCACACTTATGTGTAGGAGGATATGAGATGTTTTAGGAACAGTTTCCCTTTTTTCATGTCTCAGATCGTGCTATAGCAAGGTTTTCTAAGAACCCCATGTAGATTACATCATGCTCCCCTCATTTTAACTTTACCTTACTTTCAAGGTAACAGAAATAGTGAAGCTCAAGTTCTAAAAATAGGGTTTTATCAGACAATCCCTGTAGACAGTTATGGGATTTGCCACATGCTCAGACAGTATCTTACATTTCAGACTCAAGTCATGCAGCTCATGACTCACATACTCATGCCATGATTTATAGTATGTTCAGCCTACATGACTTATGTTCCACTCCTAGTGATTGGCTAAGCTTAGACTGTGTCATATATATTCTCAGTTCAGGCCTTTTGATAAATCCATGTTGTTGATATTTTATTCCTCAAGTCTCAGTCATGTGTCAAGTTCAGTTTGTATCCATTCATATTTCAGATCCTTGGCTTATGTCAACCCCATCGCGTAGCTATCAAAAAATCAGTTGCTACCTCAGTTACAGTTTCAGTACTTAGAAATCAGTGTTCAATTTCAGAATTAAGTACTTCGGTATCAGTCTAAACCTCAGTTATCAGTATTCAGGTATTAGGACCCAACATTTAGCTTCAGTATGAGTCCCAGTTACAGTCTTAGTTATGGTGTCATCTTTAGTTCAGTAACCAGATCAGTAACTCAATTCAGTTTAAGACTTGCCTAGCCATAGCGTACAAAGTTGTCAGTTACTCAATTATTAGTATGTCAGTACCTCAGTCTATGGAATGTTTCCAAATCATGTCGTACGCTTGTTCTCGCAATCACAAATAATACAAAATTCATGAATCCATGCTCAGTTACCTTATTCTATGATACTCTATAGACTCAGTCCAGTTATTAAGACTAAGTACAGTTCAGCCTTGCAGATCTGGTGTTCAGCCATCAGTTATTCAGTTAATCAGATAAGTTGTATATTTATGCACTCATGGTCAATACCATGTGAATTTTTTTTTGTAGTCCCAGATGTAGTGCATGAGGCTTAGTCACTTCATCTTAGAAGATGTTCGTAGGCCTTAACTCATCTTACCAAATCTTAATTAAGTTATAATTTTATTATTCAGCTGTCTTATTTAAAACAATGATTTCCTTGTGCCCTAAATCCACTGGAACTCTATAGAAAGAGTGTTAAAGAAAGGCTCTGGTTGACTATAACTTTTCAGCATGAGATAGCCCGTAAAGACGGTAATTCAATTTAGCAGTCAGACAGACAAGTTCGGACAGTGTAGTTTTCCGATCCATTCTTTCTATCATTTGGAGTCTCATGAATGTAATCACTCTAAGATAGACTAACCAGGCAGTGCGTGTTCAGCGCAGTTCATGTATCATGCCTCAGTTTCAGATCCAGATAATCAGTCACAATTTCGTCCCTAGGTGCTTTGTGCATCGCCTTAATTTCCTCACTATCTCAGCAAAGTCAGTTCAGCATTCTTCAAGGTCCATAGTGCCCCAAGGGGGAGATACACTATAACCCCCGAACTTTCATGATTTAAACATGCCACTTCCTTTTCTCGTGATAAATCCAGCTAGGAGAAAAGGTTACTTATAAGTTGATCCTCTAGCTCCAAATCTTAGCCATAAGCCATGTACTCAATGGCTCCATTTACTCCACGATACTCTCTCCATGTCACGCATTATAAACTCAGTTTAGTTTATGTATTACGTTCCAGACTTAGTTATGTTCTCATGTTTCCGCTCATGCATATTGAGTAATTAATCTCGGACTCATCGGTATTTTCAGTTCAAGGTAACAGTCTTCCTTGAACTTACTCGTTCTCAAGTTCAAATTTCAGTACCAAACTTGGTATTCAGTTCCAACTTTTTACCAGACTCCCAACTCTAAATTGAAAGTTGACCTGACCTCGACGTCAAATCAGACCTTTACTTGAGACAAACTCCCAATTTTGATACTTTTTTTTGACTTACTATTGCACCCTACCAATTTTACTTGAAATGTTTACATCGTTACAATCTATTTTAACTTAATTATGGTTTATATAATAATTTTATCATCTTAATTATATATATTTTATCAACAACATATTTTATCATTATTTCTGTAATATTTATAGTATCTCAAATTCTCAATCATAATAATTTTACAAATACATTTATCATTATCTTTATTTTAAATCATGTTATTATAATTATATAATTAATTATTTCTTATTACAAAACAATTTCCTCATTTTTTTTACTATACTGCATAGTTATTTATCACTAATTTTGTGCATAATTAAGTAGTATTGGATATTGTGCTGTATATCAATAATTTCTATATACAACATTATAAGTTTTTATGTCAAATCATGGCATTTTGCTCATGATCTTACGTGACATTTAATCAATCATATTATATTTAAAATAAAATTCTTTATATTACATCATCATCATCATCATCATCATCATCATCATCATCATCATCATCATCATCATCATCATCATCATCATCATCATCATCATCATCATCATCATCATCATCATCATCATCATCATCATCATCATCATCATCATCATCATCATCATCATCATCATCATCACCATCATCATCATCATCACCATCATCATCATCATCACCATCACCATCATCATCATCATCATCATCATCATCATCATCATCATCATCATCATCATCATCATCATCATCATCATCATCATCATCATCATCATCATCATCATCATCATCATCATCATCATCATCATCATCATCATCATCATCATCATCATCATCATCATCATCATCATCATCATCATCATCATCATCATCATCATCATCATCATCATCATCATCATCATCATCATCATCATCATCATCATCATCATCATCATCATCATCATCATCATCATCATCATCATCATCATCATCATCATCATCATCATCATCATCATCATCATCATCATCATCATCATCATCATCATCATCATCATCATCATCATCATCATCATCATCATCATCATCATCATCATCATCATCATCATCATCATCATCATCATGGGTCAGTTCAAGTCTCAAGCAAGGGATTAGGAAAAAATGATCTTTCCAAATTTTTTTATAATATAAAAATGAAGATATCTTGTAAGAAAAATATAAAACTAATTTTCTTTTGTAAAGTACTGAAAAATAACTCCCCCTCCCCCTCCTTCCCCCCACTCCCCGTGGCAATTGCTCCTTCGTCTCCTATTACATGTGATAGGATAAATCCCAAACAAACAAAAAAAAAAAAAAAAGAATTACCAAAAGTATACGAACTAGTGATTTATACATCAATTAAGCTATTAAATGCCGAAATCACTTTGTACTAAATAAGTTGAATCTGCACTATATAACAAAAACAAAACACCAATATACATGAACCTAGAGTTCGATAGGATTTATTGATCTTACTATCTCAACCTTAATGATAAAGGACAAAATGAAAACTTAAAATTAAATTATTACTAAATATGAAAAAAATTGTTTCCATTATTAATTAATTAAAAAGGATCGTGTATCATTTGAATTGAAACTTCTGTTAAATTACAATTTAATACCTTATTCATATTTGGAAATGTCAGGCAATAAAATTTCTAAAATCTAATGGAATATGGATAACATTATAACTCATTCAATTCCTACCATAGTGTAAATATTACAAAAAAAGGTTACAGTATACAACTACATTATGAAGTTACAGTATATAAACTAGGAGTGTCAAACGGGCCGGGCCGGGTCAACCCGGAACCGGTCCTCCCATTTTAACCGGGTTCTGGGCTGGTTTCGGGCCGGGTTTGACGTTAACCGGGCCGGTCCGGGCCAAACAGTAAAAAAATTAAAACCCACCCTAATTCGGTCCACTTAACCCAATCCAGTCAAACCCACCAAAACCCGGTCAAACCCGGTTAAAAACCGGTCAAACCCGTTTAAAAAATAAATAAATAATCCAATATACACTATATACACTCCAATATACAATATATATTTTTGAAAAAATATATAAAGTATAAACAATTACACATATATACGTACCATTCAATATATAATTATATATTACTATACGTACTACTTTAAATAAAACATATGCTATAATAGTATAATATATATATACACTACAATATATATATATACTAATTTATAAAACATATACACATGTATATGTTAAATATATACTACTTTAGAAGATATATACACATATATATGCACCATTCAATATATATGTACTACTTTAAATAAAATATATACTACAATATACATATATATATATACAACAATATGTATATATATATATAGTTACATACTAATTTATAAAACATATACACTTGTATACTTTAAAGATATACGTCTATAGAAGATATATACACATATATACGCACCATTCAATATATATGTACTACTTTAAAAAAAGTATATACTACAATATATATACTAATTTATAAAACATATACACATGTATACGTTAAATATACACGTCTATAGAAGATCTATTCACATATATACACTCTATTCTATGTATATATACTACTACTTATAAAATATACTACATTATATATACATTACAATATATATAGATATTTACAAATTTATAAAACATATACACATGTATATGTTAAATATACACATCTATAAAAGATATATGCACAAATATACAAAACATATGCTACTTAATATAATAAATTAATAATATTTGGTAGTAAACTAATACTATATTAGAAATAAGTTTTTAATTTAAAGTAGAAAACTAGAAATTCAATTTAAAATTTTAAATTGTTAAATGAAAAAAAAATAAAAAGCAAGGACTAAGGAGTGAATGAATTTGGGGAATTTTATTGATTGCAAAATGATCCAAAATTTATAATTTACATGAATGAAAAATCTATAAATTATGCATCATTTTTTCCAACTCATTCATGTTAATATTAATGAAAACTTGCATAGGATAGTCGAAGTCAACCGGGGCAAAACCATGCATTGGACTTGATTCTGCTGAGTTCTCCCGTGAAGTCATAATTTCTTCCAGTTTCAGCTCGTCGCTCGGCTCCGGTTTCATTCCTTGGTTTCTTCTTTCCGCTCTAATCCAATCTCTGAGGCAAACTAGAACATTCATTGCATTGCTTCCCAATGAGTGTCGGTTGTCTCCAAGCTGCTGTCGTCCTTGACTAAAGGCGCTCTCTGATGCAACGGTTGACATTGGAACATTCAAGATATCTCTAGCTAATCTTTAAAGCACAGGATATTGTGTTTCATTACTCCTCCACCAATCCAATATGTTGATCCGTCGTCTGCGATCCTCTGGTGCCGTCCGAAGATAATATTTCAGCTCTTCTCGATAAGTTGATGTGTAAGTTCTCTCATCAACACTGTTCCAACAATTTAAATCATAAAACGAATCAGAAAAAACACTATGTGCCGGCCATTTAGAAGATGATCGCTCATCGGGAGGATGAGGAGCGACAGTTGGAGTGATATTTGTAGGTACGGCTAAATCAAATAAATCAGCATAGTGATTATATAATTTTTCTATGTAATCCTTTGCATCAGCCGTAGCCGTCCACAAATCAGGTTGTACTTGTTCAGAATCATGGTTAGTAGTTATTTCTAAGTTAGTATAAATAAGAGTACTAAAGTGACACATATGATTATATTTTATGCACGGATTTAGCATAGCACCAACCAAGTAAATAGGGGGAATCGGAAAAAAATATTTTTTAAATTTCGTAAATATGGCGCCAACAGCTTCTTTATAACCTTCTTTATTTTTATATTCTTTGAGCAAACCAGAAATATCGGCTATATATGCCAAAATATTACAAACAGTAGGATAATAAGCACCGGAAAATTCAACCGTAGCTACATAAAATTTTTCTAAAAACTTAACAAGATCATTAATTACAACCCAATCAGAATTATGTAGCATGCAATCAGCAGAATCAGCAAATGAACCGCAATGTTGGTTAAAAGCTAGTGTAATAGGAATTCTATATTTATAACAAGTTTTTAAAAATTCATACGTAGAATTCCATCTAGTATCAATTTTCTCAGGCATCAAAATTGGTGTAAGTCCATTTTCTTGACATTTAATTTTAAATTCTCTAATTCTCGATCTACGATTATTTCCTTGAATAAAATCAACGGCAAGACGAATTTTTTCAATATAAAGCTCAAAAAAACTCAAAACCATCTTTTACAATTAAATTATATATATGACATGCACACTTAATATGAAAAATTTCAGGCAAGGGCGGAGATAGCATAGATTTTATTTTTGTTATAGCAGTCTTGTTGTTAGAAGCATTATCAAAAGCAATACATAAAATTTTATTTTCGATACCATAATATCCGGCAATTTTAACAATAGAATCAGCAATAAATTGTCCAGTATGTTTACGATCTTCATCATATAAAAAAGCAAGAATACGTTTTTGCATCACGAAATTACTATCCATCCAATGACAAGTAACGGTTAAATAATCATTTTTATTTACAGCACGACCAAGATCAGAAGTTAGGGACAATCTACATTGAATATTTTTTAACAATGTTGATAAATAAAAATAATATTGTGAATGGAGTCTAAAAATATCAGACCGACAAGTAGTTCTAGGAATACCATTAAACATAGGATTATAAATTGTTTGTATATAACGAATAAAGGCATCAGAAGAAGGAAAACTAAAAGGCAAACAACCCACAGTTACCATTTTAGCTATTTCTTCCCTTTCCCTCAATTTATTATACTTTTTCGCTACTTGACCGGTTGCTGGGTCCATTCTAGTTTGTGTTGACCCACCAACATCCCCACCACCTTTTGCAATATTTAACTCTCTTTTGTGATCTTCAGCTATATGTCTCATTAACGTACCCGTACCCCCTTGCTTGCCTCCACTTCTATGCTTATATTTGTTGACAAATATTGCATTGCACCTCAATATCTGATATACGTTCAAAAAATTGCCATGCAATACTAGTTCTTTTACGAGGTTTTGGGGCACTGGGAGGACGGGAAAGGAGATTAACTGATTCAGATCTAACGTTAGCATCTCCTACTGCGGGTGTTTAAGCAATATTTTCATTATTTTCGTCTAAATTAACCGCATCTACTTCATTTTCTTCTTCTATACCGTAATTTTTCTGAGCTTCTACATAATCCATATCGTGAGCACCTACACCTATTTCTTCCTCAAAAGGTGTACCAAGCGGTACCGGAGGCGAAGGCACACGGGTATATCTACTACTTGAACTACCTCTACCGCTAGTAATTTGTTTTTTACTACCACTACCGCTTCCGGGATAAAAAATTTTAACACCTTTAGTAGCGAGGTTTCTTAATTTATCCATAATATAAATTAAATTAAACTAAAATATTCAAAATACACAAATATAATAAAATTAAATATTAAATAATTAATACAATAAATAAAAATTAAACGTAAGAGATGGAACGACAATACCAAATTTTGGAAGTATCCGAAGATTGCGACTTTAGAAACTTCCGCTCGTACTTTGTAAACGAAAAATTAAAAAATTAAAGTGAACACTTTAAGAAATTAAATATATTGAATATTTGAGAATTTAGAATTGAGATTTGAGAGAGAATGAGATTTGAGAGAGTGAAAAATTGTATGAAAAATGATTTGAAGTTGTAGGGTATTTATACATTTTTTTGGGGATTAAAAAATATTTTTTAAAGTTTTTTTTTTTTTTACTAAATGGGCCCAAACTAGCCGTTTGGACCCAAAAACGGCTATATAGTCGTTGGGCCAACGGCTAGTTTGGCCCAAAATCCAATTTTTTTTTTTTAATTTTCTGGGCCGGGCCGGTTAACATGTGGGCCTGGACCGGGCTTGGTCCGGGCCGGGTTAACCGGGCCCATTTTAACAAAATAACCGGCCCGGGACCCTAAAGTCCTAGGACTTACCGGGCCGGGTCGGCCCACTTGACACCCTTAATATAAACTAAACAAGAAAATGCTTTAAAGTGTTCTCTTTAAACATAAATATGAAATCTAGTGATGGCAAAATTCTTTAAAGTCTTAAGTGTAATATAGAATCCAAATTTATTAAATCCATACACATACACAAAACCAAAGACACACACATACAATAACAAAACCCGAGTTACAAGTAAATGATATATAGAGAGAAGAAAAATGGAGACACTCGACTCTAATGCATTTTAGAGTGATGTTATATGACAAAAATTTCAAATAAAATGTGTTCTCACTACAAATTAATCATCAATTTTCCTATAAATATCCTCTTTCACTTTGCTAATCCCTTCAATCCTTTCATTTCATTTTCCTTCAATAGCCAAAAAAAAATACCCCTATTTATTTTCTCAATGACGGAAGAATTTCATGAAAGCAATGTGCTTTTTGGCTAAGACAATGATGAGGTGGTCCAAAAATTAGCTGATGATGAGGCAGATCAATAATCAGCTGATGAAGAAGAAACAGAAGAGTACGACTTCCAAATTCGTTGTAACAACAACAATGTATCTATAATTAGGGAAGTAACCATGAAGTCACATTCCAATTCCATTCCAGTAAAAATTGTCAAGAATACTTCATGGTTCAAGTATGATGATGATGTTAATGACAATGACGAGGATGAAATGGTGCCACCTCATGTCCAAATTAGGCGGAGAATTGCTAGAAGCATTATGGTTTTTTTAGTTTGCGTAGGATGGAGGATTTATTTGAATTGAGGAATGCATTTCTTAGAATGATTGGTTTTCTAGAAGTCTGACTTTATAAGTCAGTCTTTGTCATTTTTTATTACATTAGAAGCAGCGAAAAAAGTCCGAAAAGTAGAAAAAAATAGTAGTACTAGAAAAGAGAAAAAGATACGTAGGTGGAATTTCAATTTTGTTCTCCATCATTGTAATAGAAAATCAAAAACAAAAAAAAATTAAAATTCCATCAATCACAACTACATATATTTTTCTCTTTTCTAGTACTACTACTATTTTTTCTACTTTCCGGACTTTTTCTGCTGCTTCTAATGAAACAAAAAATGACAAAGACTGATTTCTAAAGTCATGCTTCTAGAAAACCTGTCATTCTAAAAACTGCATTCCTTAATTGAAATAAATCCCTCCATCCTACCCAAACTGAAAATGCCATCATTCTTCTAGCAATTCTCCACCTAATTAGGACAAAAGGTGGCACCATTTCATCCTCGTCATCATCATCATACTTGAACCATGGAGCATTCTCGGCAAGTTTCGCTATAATGGAATTGGAATTTGGTTTCATGGTTACTTTCCTAATTGTAGACACGTAGTTGTTGTTACGACGAATAATTTGGAAGCCTTACTCTTCTGATTCTTCTTCATCAGCCGATTGTTGATCCGCCTCGTCATTTAAATCTTCATCAGCTGATTTTTCGACCACCTCGTCATTGTCTTGGCCAAAAAGCACGTCGCTTTCCTGAAATTCTTCAACCATTGAGAAAAAAATAGGGTTTTTTTTTGGCAATTGAAGGGAAATGAAATGAAAGGATTGAAGGAATTAGCAAAGTGAACATGGATATTTATAGGGAAATTGATGATTGATTTGTAGTGAGAACACATTTTATTTGAATTCATAGGGGAAGATTCTCGGCAAGATTCACTGGAATGGAATGGAAATTTGGCTTCATGCTTACTTCCCTAATTGTAGAAATTTATTTTATTAAAATAACTTTATTATATATATATTTTGAAAATCAAAATTTTGAATATTGGTTTTGAGTTTATGGAGCATCTCAGGCCCATTGCTTATCCTTGAGGAGCAATTTCGTTCTTTTCGTTTTACCTTTACTACAAGTAATTAAAAACCCTTTTAACTTATCAGTTGCCATACATTTTTTTCCTACAACATTATTTTCCCAGCCAAAGAACATCCCTCTATTTTCTATCAGTTAAATGTATTAAAACAAGTCCCTCTGAGCTCATCTTTCCCAACAGTTTTTAGAAGTTTTCCATTAGCTAATGCCCTTTTTATTCTCTCAATCACAACTCCTCAGGATCGGAACACAAAAGAATTGGTGAGAATCACGTTCGAATTCCTTCTTTCAATCTCAAGTTCTTTCAATGTTTAAATGTAGAATTATTTTTTCTGCTAGATTTTTTAAGTTCCTTTCACATAATCTGTAAGTTTTATTATTTCTCCTTGTTAGAGTTGTGACCCAAATTTTGTTAATCCGACCCAAAAAGTTTCGCAGTGCGACCCATGTTTGTGATTTTCAATTGGGTTTGTGGTGGTTCCCTGCGGTATGGACCTTTATGTTTTTTGGCCTAGGACTTATTTGTATGCACGTGTTATATAAGTACAATTAGTGGGTCGATTTTGATTAATTCAGAAAGGGGAAAGGACATGGCATGGACATTTTAAAACAAAATGGCCCATAACTGAAAAGATAGACATGTTGTAGCCAGTTGGCTAAAGTAATCCCCTTTTTTAGCCATTTGGCTCAATTGGGCACATACAGTCTCTATACTCAATTGATACACTTTTATACCACATTGATACACTTTCATACTATATTGATACACTTTTTAGAAAAATAGAAAGGAAATTTCATGCAACCACATGCAGTCCCTTACCACATTAATATACTTTTATACTACATTGATACATTTTCAGTATCCGTATACTCAATTTATACTCGTTTATACTAGATTGATACATTTTTAAAATGCATGTAGAAACTATATAGAGTCATATAAAATATGTATCTAAATAATAATTGTAGTTAAAGATTGTATAGAATGTGTATATCTATTTTCTTTTTGATGGTTGACTTGTTTTATTTATAGTTCCTCTTTTGGAATTGCAATAATGTTGGGGGTTGGTTTTTGGATTTGGGAAATTGCAGTTGAACTGTTGAAGAAAGTTGAAGTTAGGTTTTCCATTTTGAGTTTGAGTTGCTTTATCTACTCCTCAAAATCTTATGTATTTATTTTGGTCAAATAAAATTTCTTATGTAAAGCTTTCACAAGGCTTTTTTGATAGTCAATGTCATCATTTCATAGATATGCATAATGCATGTTTCAACGTATAACAATTATGATTATGTTAATTTCAAAAAAGGAATAGATTTAAAAAAAAAAAAAAAAGCTATAAAAAAAACTATAAAAATAGTGAAAAAACACAAAAGGGTAGTGATTTTTTTTATAATAAAATGAAACATCAATTTTTTTAAAAAAATAGAACATAAAAAAAAGAAGCAGCAAAATTAAAAAAAAAATAAAATAAACTAGAGTTTTAAAAAAAATGAAAAAAATGAAAAGTAACTAGCATACTAAATTCACACTTTTGCTTTGCAAAAAGAAAAGTTGAATTGCATATAGTTAGGTACATGCAATAAAAAGGAAAAAAGACTAACGTGGGTGTAGAACGTTTCTTAAAAAAAATAAAAAATGGGTCAAAGAAAATATCATATTTATATTTGGTATATCATAGGAAGTGGAGTTGCACACTTTTTACTTACCTTGTTATCCATTGGCACCATGATCGAGTGCATTTTTCGGATTTTTAAATTTAAGTGCTAGTTTTGTGAAATTATTTTAATTTTAGGTGTTATTTTTGTTCTTTCCCCATTCAGAAATTACGTCTCTCCACATTGTACTCCTCTCCTTTCATAGTGAAATTCCTCTGCCTCTACCCGTGGTTTTTTCCCGCAAAGATTTCCACGTAAATCTATGTGTTCTTATTTTCTTTTACTTGTGGCTTGCTTTATTCTATCGGTATCTAACACTCCCAATTCAAATTACCCATAAGATATTTAGGATCGAAAGAATTTTTTCATCTTTATAATATGAACCCAAAATGAAAAGCTGAAAAACTGAAAAAAAAAAAAAAAAAAAAAAAAAAAAAGACTAAAAAATAAGAAAATAACATGAACCCAAAATCTTTTAATAGATTTCTGGTAAGCTGGAAATTAAGTTTCTGAAAAATATTTGAAATCTCCCTAATCCATGAATACCTTTAATTAAATATAGTACTTTATATACAAGACTTGGCATCAATTGCATTGAATCTTTTAAACCTAAACAATCTAAACCGTAGTAAATTAGTTATTGATAGATCATGATGCATTACTTAATGATGGATCTACATGTATTTATCTATTTACTGTGAACGATGAACTTATCCCAACTTTTGTCAACATAATTTACTGCATGTAGTATTTTCTGTTGCAGTAGATACGTGATCATCTTTTGTGATTCACATAACCATGCTTGCTATATAAAATTGTCTTTTAAGTTAATTGCTAGGTGATGTACTGGTTGTAAGGGTGTCAAGTGGGCCGGGTCAGCCTAACCCGGCCCTCGTACATAACCCGGCCCGGTAAGCCCTAGGGCTTTAGGGTTCCGGATTCCGGGCCGATTATTTTTTTAAAATGGGCCCAGCTAACCCGGTCCAGGCCCGCCGGTTAACAGGCCCAGCCCGGTCCAGAAATTTTTTTTAAAAAAAAAAAAATATTTTGGCTTTTGGGCCAAACTAGCCGTTGGCCCAACGGCTATATAGCCGTTTTGGGGTCCAAACGGCTAGTTTGGGCCCATTTATTGAAAAAAAAAAAAACCTTTAAAAAATATTTTTTAATCCCAAAAAAAAATCTATAAATACCCTACAACTTCAAATCATTTTTCACACAATTTTTCACTCTCTCAAATCTCAATTCTGAATTCTCAATTCTCAAATATTCAATATATTTAATTTCTTAAAGTGTTCACTTTAATTTTTTAATTTTTCGTTTACAAAGTACGAGCGGAAGTTTCTAAAGTCGCAATCTTCGGATACTTCCAAAATTTGGTATTGTCGTTCCATCTCTTAAGTTTAATTTTTATTTATTGTATTAATTGTTTAATATTTAATTTTATTATGTTTGTGTATTTTGAATATTTTTAGTTTAATTTAATTGATATTATGGATAAATTAAGAAACCTCGCTACTAAAGGTGTTAAAATTTTTTGTCCCGAAAGCGGTAGTGGTAGTAAAAAGCGAATTACTAGCGGTAGAGGTAGTTCAAGTAGTAGATATACCCGTGTACCTTCGCCTCCGGTACCGTTTGGTACACCTTTTGAGGAAGAAATAGGTGTAGATGCTCACAATATGGATTATGTAGAAGCTCAGGAAAATTACGGTATAGAAGAAGAAAATGAAGTAGATGCGGTTAATTTAGACGAAGATAATGAAAATATTGCTGAGACACCCGCAGTAGGAGATGCTAACGTTAGATCTGAATTAGTTAATCTCCCTTCCCGTCCTCCCAGTGCCCTAAAACCTCGTAAAAGGACTAGTATTGCATGGCAATTTTTTGAACGTATATCAGATATTGAGGTGCAATGCAATATTTGTCAACAAATATATAAGCATAGAAGTGGAGGCAAGCAAGGGGGTACGGGTACGTTAATGAGACATGTAGCTGAAGATCACAAAAGAGAGTTAAATATTGTAAAAGGTGGTGGGGATGTTGGTGGGTCTACGCAAACTAGAATGGACCCAACAACCGGTCAAGTAGCGAAAAAGTATAATAAATTGAGGGAAAGGGAAGAAATAACTAAAATGGTAACTGTGGGTTATTTGCCTTTTAGTTTTCCTTCTTCTGATGCCTTTATTCGTTATATACAAGCAATTTATAATCCTATGTTTAACGGTATTCCTAGAACTACTTGTCGGTCTGATATTTTTAGACTCCATTCACAATATTGTTTTTATTTATCAACATTGTTAAAAAATATTCAATGTAGATTATCCCTAACTTCTGATCTTGGTCATGCTGTAAATAAAAATGATTATTTAACCGTTACTTGTCATTGGATGGATAGTAATTTCGTGATGCAAAAACGTATTCTTGCTTTTTTATATGATGAAGATCGTAAACATACTGGACAATTTATTGTTGATTCTATTGTTAAAATTGCCGGATATTATGGTATCGAAAATAAAATTTTATGTATTGCTTTTGATAATGCTTCTAACAACAAGACTGCTATAACAAAAACAAAATCTACGCTATCTCCGCCCTTGCCTGAAATTTTTCATATTAAGTGTGCATGTCATATATATAATTTAATTGTAAAAGATGGTCTTGAGTTTTTTTAGCTTTATATTAAAAAAATTCGTCTTGCCGTTGGTTTTATTCAAGGAAATAATCATAGATCGAGAATTAGAGAATTTAAAGTTAAATGTCAAGAAAATGGACTTACACTGATTTTGATGCCTGAGGAAATTGATACTAGATGGAATTCTACGTATGAATTTTTAAAAACTTGTTATAAATATAGAATTCCTATTACACTAGCTTTTAACCAACATTGCGGTTCATTTGCTGATTCTGCTGATTGCATGCTACATAATTCTGATTGGGTTGTAAATAATGATCTTGTTAAGTTTTTAGAAAATTTTTATGTAGCTACGGTTGAATTTTTCGGTGCTTATTATCCTACTATTTGTAATATTTTGGCATATATAGCCGATATTTCTGGTTTGCTCAAAGAATATAAAAATAAAGAAGGTTATAAAGAAGCTGTTGGCGCCATATTTACAAAATTTAAAAAATATTTTTTCCCGATTCCCCCTATTTACTTGGTTGGTGCTATGCTAAATTCGTGCATGAAATATAATCATATGTGTCACTTTTGTACTCTTATTTATACTAACTTAGAAATAAATACTAACCATGATTCTGAACAAGTACAACCTGATTTGTGGACGGCTACGGCTGATGCAAAGGATTACATAGAAAAATTATATAATCACTATGCTGATTTATTTGATTTAGCCGTACCTACAGATATCACTCCAACTGTCGCTCCTCATCCTCCCGAGGAGCCATCATCTTCTAAAAGGCCGGCACAGAGTGGTTTTTCTAATTCGTTTTTATGATTTAAATTGTTGGAACAGTGTTGATGAGAGAACTTACACATCAACTTATCGGGAAGAGCTGAAATATTATCTTCGGACGGCACCAGAGGATCGCAGACGACGGATCAACACGTTGGATTGGTGGAGGAGTAATGAAACACAATATCCTGTGCTTTTAAGATTAGCTAGAGATATCTTGAATGTTTCAATGTCAACCGTTGCATCAGAGAGCGCCTTTAGTCAGGGACGACAGCAGCTTGGAGACAACCGACACTCATTGGGAAGCAATGCAATGAATGTTCTAGTTTGCCTCAGAGATTGGATTAGAGCGGAAAGAAGAAACCAAGGAATGGAACCAGAGCCGAGCGACGAGCTGAAACTTGAAGAAATTATGACTTCACGGGAGAACTCAGCAGAATAAAGTCCAATGCATGGTTTTACCCCGGTTGACTTCGACTATCCTATGCAAGTTCCCATTAATATTAACATGAATGAGTTGGAAAAAATGATGCATAATTTATAGATTTTTCATTCATGTAAATTATAAATTTTGGATCATTTTGCAATCAATAAAATTTCCCAAATTCATTCACTCCTTAGTCCTTGTTTTTATTTTTTTTCATTTAACGATTTAAAATTTTAAATTGAATTTCTAGTTTTCTACTTCAAATTAAAAACTTACTTCTAATATATTATTAATTTACTACCAAATATTATTAATTTATTATATTAAGTAGCATATGTTTTGTATATTTGTGCATATATCTTCTATAGAAGTGTATATTTAACGTATACATGTGTATATGTTTTATAAATTAGTAAATAAGTATATCTATATATATTGTAATGTATATATAATGTAGTATATTTTATAAGTAGTAGTATATATAAATAGAATAGAGTGTATATATGTGAATAGATCTTCTATAGACGTGTATATTTAACGTATACATGTGTATATATTTTATAAATTAGTATATAAGTATATCTATATATATTGTAATGTATATATAATTTGGTATATTTTATAAGTAGTAGTATATATACATTGTATGGTGCGTATACATAGAATAGAATGTATATATGTGAATAGATCTTCAATAGACGTGTATATTTAACGTATACATGTGTATATGTTTTATAAATTAGTATATAACTAGACAAATATATATTGTAATGTATATATATTATAGTATATTTCATTTAAAGTATTACATATACATAGAATAGAGTGTATATATGTGAATAGATCTTCTATAGACGTGTATATTTAACGTATACATGTGTATATATTTTATAAATTAGTATATAACTATACAAATATATATTGTAGTATATCTCATTTAAAGTATTACATATACATAGAATAGAGTGTATATATGTGAATAGATCTTCTATAGACGTGTATATTTAACTTATACATGTGTATATGTTTTATAAATTAGTATATAAGTATATCTATATATATTGTAATGTATATATAATGTAGTATATTTTATAAGTAGTAGTATATATACATTGAATGGTGCGTATACATAGAATAGAGTGTATATATGTGAATAGATCTTCTCTAGATGTGTATATTTAACGTATACATGTGTATATGTTTTATAAATTAGTATATAACTATACAAATATATATTGTAATGTATATATATATTATAGTATATTTCATTTAAAGTATTACATATACATAGAATATAGTGTATATATGTGAATAGATCTTCTATAGACGTGTATATTTAATGTATACATGTGTATATATTTTATAAATTAGTATATAACTATACAAATATATATTGTAATGTATATATATTGTAGTATATCTCATTTAAAGTATTACATATACATAGATTTGAGTGTGTGAATAGATCTTCTATAGATGTGTATATTTAACGTATACATGTGTATATATATATAATTATATATATATATATATATATATATATATATATATATATATATATATATATTGTAGTATATTTTATTTAAACTTTAAAGTTTAAAGTAGTACATATATATTTGGATGGTGCGTATATATGTGTAATTGTGTATATGTGTATATAGTTTTTAAATTCTAATGTAGTATATACTATATATATAGTGTATATATATTGTTTAACGTATTTATAATGTATATAGGTGGGTATATATAATGTATATTGAAAAAAAGTTTTTTTTTTATATTTTTGACCGGGTATGATCGATTTTTTAAATGGGTTTGACCGGGTTGGGTTAAATGGGCCGGGTTAGGGTGGGTTTTGATTTTTTTACTGTTGGGCCCAGCCCGTCCCGGCCCACTTAGACCCCAACCCGGCCCGGCCCTTAACCCGGTTAAATAACACGGGTCGATTTCGGGTTGGCCCGGCCCGGCCCGCTTGACAGCCATAACTGGTTGTTTTATAACTTTATCATGAACTGTTTGGTTTTCTTACCACTAATGGATATGCATTTATTTGTTTGTTAAGACCTCATGCCAAAAAATCATGAATTTTAACATGAACTATGAACCCTAACTAAAAAACGAAAGTCATTTCTTAGTTTCATCATGTACAATGAAAACTGTGATATGAAATACTCCAATAAAATATCAATACTTTGCTGTTCATGACACTCCAAAAGTACCTAATCATTGTATTTATTTAGCACGTATAAATCCAAAAGTGTTTGAATTTTCAACATGTGCCCCAAACAAGCTAAATTATGTGCATGAGCCTAAATTGTCTAAACTATAAACATGAGCCTAATAGCGCTATCACTTTGAACATAAATAAATAAGATAACGTTATGAGCATATGGGAGTTAGCTGGCTGATCGAGAAAGCATATGTTTAAACGAAAAATCCCCGAAACTATGTTTGCCGATATAGAATATAGATTATTCCGCAAGTCAAATGAATCTTTTTTTCATGTATCTCAAAAGGGGGCTAACCATGGATACTTGCTAGCAAAGCATGTCATGTCATGTCCCATGTTTGGCAACGTATAGGATGGCTTAGCTGATCGGGACGAGATCAGACTCTATGCGCTCACATGGTAGTTTATATCAGTTCATTACTTTCTCTGACAAATAATCAAAGAAATTAAATTTACCTTGATCAGTTATAAATTTAGTTTATATTCTTGTTTCTTTTCAGATGTCTTCACTTATATTTGAATTTTATTGTCATTTATAATCAATCTCTTGCTGTACTATCCTCTTGAAATGGTTTTACATATCAATACATTTCATGTATTGACCATCTTTAATGTCACATCATTTCGTGATATAGGTTTTGGCTCTCAAGTCCGCAGTTAGGCTCTCCATTAGCCTCTCTATCTTCTACCATTGGCGAACCTCTTTCCTACTAGGATGCTGGACGGGATATGATGACTTCTTTATATTTTCTTTTCTTTTAGTATTGATACTTATTAGAGACTTCACAGGCTGGTGTAATTGTCAAATAAATTTTATAATTTTCAATCTTTATTTATCATAACTATTAGTATTGTTGGACATTATGTGGTGCTAATAAACATTAGTGAAATTTTATGCCTTGAGGAAATCATACATAAATTTTATATTATTTCCGCTTTATTCATTTGTATTAGAAGTATGCTCGAGTGATATGCCAGAACGTTGTATGCTCGGGTGATATGCCAGAACGTTCACTTATATTAGTGATAGTATCAATCGGGTGCATGCCACGTTTAGAGCTCTGACTTGGATCGTGTCAGTATATTACTTTTTAACTCATTTCAATCTAATTTACTTTAACTGAAGTAACTTTTAAATGCATCACTAATACTCTTATTTATTAACGTAATAAATATTAATCGTTTCAAATTCAACCTTAAGACATCGTTTACGCTCCAAACCCAAGTCACGCCATTTACCACTTAGGTATTTGTTGTGTTGAGTTTGTGTGTTTGTTTCTACTCTTTCCTTTGGGCGTGACTCATGGTAATGGGTGACTAGGGCTGATAATTTCAGCCCATATTTGTGAAAAGAGTCCATTTAACCTATGTTTATTGAATGAGATCACTCATATTTCAAATGGGTAAATATGAACTTCAACTCATTTTAAAACTCATACAAATATGAAAAAAATGGATAAAATATGGGTACCCATTTAAACACAGAGATCACCCACCCATGCTTAAAATTTCAATTTTTTTTTCTTTTCTAATTTTTTTTTTTGTTTTTTCTTTCTTTTTTTCCTTTAATTTACTTTTTTGCTTTTCATTTTTTTTATTTTTTACTCGTTTCTCATAATTTCTTTTTTTATTTCTCATTTTTTCATCTATTGTTTTTTATTTGTATTTTTTTTTCGTTTTCCCCTTTCTCATTCTTATTTGATCATTCATATTCGCTTGAAATCTACATGGATTAATTAATTTAAGCTTCTAATTATTCCATTTAGCCTATACAATTTATAGCATCTCTTATCAATTAAATATAATCCATAGTCTCACTCCTTTATTATTATTTTTTTCTATCTTTTATTTCTCATTTTTTTTTCTTTTCCACTTTTTTTCTTTCTTTTTCCTTTAATTTACTATTTCTTCTTTATTTTTCCTTTAATTTACTTTTTTTTCTTTTTCATTTTCTTTTCCACTTATTTTTTACTCGTTTCTTACACTTTTTTCTTTCTTCTATTTCATTAATTAGGTGGAGTCCACTTGAGTGTACTTACATAAATTATAAATGTTGGGCGAATATAAATCAATATACGCTTAGGGTAATTTCGTTATCATAAAATAAAAATAAAATAAGAAAACCAAAAATAGAAAAAAAAAACAAAAAAGAAAAAAAGAAGAAGAAAGAGAGGTAGAAGTTAGAGATAGAAGAGAGAAAAAAAGCGTAAAGAAAGAATTGAAGAAAAAAACAAAAAAAAATCAAAAAGAAAAAAATAATGAAAAAGGAGAAAAGAAAAAATAAAAAAAATGATGGTAAATACAAATATACTGAGTGGTTATGATATTTCAATCATCATCCATAATTTGTACTCGACTTAATCATGTTCTTCGAAAATAAAAAAAATATAAAACATAAAATACAATCAAAACAAAAAAAGAGAAAGAAGTAAAAATAAAACAAAATAAAAAATAAAAAAAAGGAGACTAAAAAGGAAAAGAAAGAGAAGAAAAGGGTAGAGATAGAAGAGAGAAAAAAAAAATGAAAAAATGAAAAAATGAAAAAATAAAACTAGAGGCTACATATAGAAGAGAGAAAGAAAAAAAACTAAAAAGCAAAAAACTGGAAAAAAAAAACAAAAAAAAGTCAAGTTGATATGATATAGAAGTTTTAAGTTTTTGACTTTAGGAGTTAAAGTGGGTTGGAACATTTTTACCCAATACATATTTGACCAAATTCATATTTACCCATATTTATATGGGCGGATTGCAATCCAAATCAATTTTGTTCGATCCATATTTAACTCGTCCAAATTCAATCAAATCCGCCCATTTACCACCCTATGGGTGACACATCTTGTTGCCTAGTAGATACATACTTCATACTTTGATGGCAATGCAAATATTATCCATCAAAATCCAAAATATACTCACACAAAGAATGATACATCTGGTTGCCTAGTAGATACTTTGGTGGCAAATATTATCCAAAATACTCACACTATATTTGTGAAGAGGTTTGTAATTTACTGCATGCAAAATAACCAACCAACCATAGTTGATTGCACCAATGTGTGTGAATTAAGCAGAGAGATTCCTTTGTGTTGTCTAACACATAAATGGCTTAGTCTTATTTGAATGAGTTTAACTACGTGGGGTACCATTTAATTCGACTTAGATATCAAACACATTATATTCAAGGGGTCGTTGTTTGCTGGTTTAATTTTGTTAGAGCTACTCCACTATTAATAATAAAAATTGCTTATGAGGAATATCTCTCTCTCTATATATAATAAAATCTTTAAAATTTTACAAAAAAAAATAATATTTTTATAAATTTTATTTTTTAATTTCCATGAGATGCAAAATTGTTTTGAAAAAAAGTTTTTATTGATGTCTTCTAGTAATTTCTTTTCAATTGATAGTATAATCAATCCATTTATCTTTCTTGAAACATAGTAATTCAGATGTACATCAAATTTCTCTTGATAAGTTCTTCCGTTTACCTGAAAAGTTCCTCTTTTTTATAAATAGTACTCAATATATATATATTAAAATACCAATAATCTATTATTGCATGGTACCCCCACAAATTTAGGAACATAAGGCAATTGCCCCCCCCCCCCCCCCCCTTTCTTTTCTAAAAACCCCTCTCTCATAGGTCGTTACATTTCAGGCCATTTACGTTCCTTTTTTTTTAAACCTTGTAGAGCCGACACTACAACCTAATAACTTATTCATATGATAGTTTTGGTTAAGCTATAAACCAAATATTGTATTAGGTGCCATGAATGTTGTAAATAGTAAGAGAATACTATCAAAAATGGTATTAATTATGCCGAATATAATATATTAATAATTTAATTCCTAACCACTTATAAAATGACCCATAAATACTTAATAAGTATGGAAAATATTAATTGGGATCGTATTTTATATAAAATGTCTATTGTGTAGACACCTAATTTTATCCCTTCCAAGTCCAATTTGATTTATTTTTACCTCACTTTATTGTACACCCCATCCATGTAATTATACTCCACAAAAATACAAAAGAAAATTAACAACCCTATCCAAACCAACTTTACACCTCATCCTAACAACCTACCCCACCCCATACCCCTACACTACCCACGTGACCCCACCCCACGTCAACACATTTTCTTTTCTTCACCACTAACAGAATGGACATAAGCATATTCACACACACTCCTAAAAAGACCCACATTGAATGCACCCAAGGAATTCCATTCACATAGACCACTACGCACAAAAAATAGAGAAAAAAAGCTCACCATTTTTTTTTCTTTTCTCAATACATGCACACTCATCCTCACAGATGAAAAACACACATACATATACTCTCTATCTCTGAATCAGATTCACACAAAAATAGAAATTCACTCACATTCACTGATAAGAAGGAGGAGGAGATACTCACCCTTAACACAACCTCACACCCTCCCCATTTTATCCATTGATTACACAAAAAGAACACTACATACAGAAAATGAGGTAGATTGAGAGAGAGAGACGCGAAAAAGAGAGGAAAAAAGATTTGGGTTTCTGTCTTTTTCACCTTCATCCATGACCACACACGAAAAACACATGCACACAGTGAAAATAACAAAACAAATGAGCAAAAATGGCGTGAGAATCGAAGGAGAAAACAAAATTTGGGTTTCTGGTTAGTGTTCCGGCGACCCCTT
Organism: Capsicum baccatum var. pendulum; assembly: GCA_030864225.1. Taxonomy (NCBI): domain Eukaryota; kingdom Viridiplantae; phylum Streptophyta; class Magnoliopsida; order Solanales; family Solanaceae; genus Capsicum; species Capsicum baccatum. The sequence goes on along the minus strand of CM061551.1, from coordinate 140,087,864 downwards.
CGCCATAATCTGTCTCGATTCATCGTTACTGCTGCTGTCTGGGCTCACCGGAGCTCAGGCTACACTGATTTCGACTTTCTGTTGCATTGTAGAAGTGTTGGGGTTCATCTATTTTGGCGTTTCATCGTCGAAACCGGGTTTCCATCTTGTTGAATTGCTTAGATTTGGTTTTATTTTTATTCTTGGGTTTTAGAGATTCGAATTTTGAGAATGAATGCGGGAAGTGATTGATCTCGATAAAAATAAATTTGAATAATTTTTAATTCATTGATGATGTTGGAATGTGATAAGAATCATGATAAGTCGAGTTGGATAGGAAAATAGTAGGTTCGGGTAGGCAAATTTAGAACTTTTGGATTGTTGAATGTTGAAAATGTTTGTTGAATGGTTTTATTTTATGAATTTGAATCGATTGTATTCATTCGCCGGAGAATGCCCCGAGGTCACATTTGTATTCATTCACCGGGGAATACCCCGACGTATCATGTATTCGGAGGACGCCTATGATGAAGGCCCGAAGCATCGGGTAAGGCATTGGAGCGTAGTCTAGGATTAGTGTAGGTTAGCGTAGGTTTACTTTTCAGTACCTTTTTTATTTCGGGTTGTAATAATTGGACTGGACACTATATTTTTGGACTAGTTTTGTTTGTTTGATTGATCCTTTTCGTGTGTTTTTGTGTGGTTTGTACATTTTGTAGTATCAAATTGGCCGATATGCTCCACCAAGCGACTGTGGTCGAACCACGGGATCGAGAGGTGCCTAACACCTTCCCCTCAGTCAACGGAATTCCTTAACCGGAATCTCTATTCGCGGATCAGTTTAAAAGAGTCAAAAATCATTTTTTTTAAAAGGATTTCCAAAGGTGACTTGGCACACCCGATTTATGCCAAGTGGCGACTCTGAGTTTCGAATATAAATAATCCTTTTCGAAACAAATCTTCATCTTTTGTCACTTTAATAATAACAACTCTTTTAAAACTTAAAACCGATTCTTTTGGTAGTTAAAAAGGGGTGTGACATACTGTTCACAATATTTTGTGTTTTTAAAATTAAATATACAGTTAAACTTTCAAATATTGTGCGTCAACCAAATTTCATGTAAGCAAGTTAACGTTCAATGAAATTGAAAAAAGGGCATTCGATTAATCAATTGATTGTGTTGGAGCTCTACTTTTTTTTTTTTTTTTTTTTGACTTATCTTACAAATATTCAAACTTCTAATCTGAATACAGTGAATAACTTACAATTATAACAAATAAAAATTAAGATAATTAATCAACCAAACTACTAAGATTTACCGAACTAAAGTCACTAATGGAGTATGTTAAAAATTTTGCATTTTAAAGTCTAGGAAAACAAGTGACATATTGTTAAATAGTTCGTAACAACAACAACATACCCAATGATTTCCCATCTAATGAGGTCTGGAGAAAATAGTTCCTAACGAGAACTAAATTTTAACAGAATGAAAATCATATGTTCATAGTTCTCATTTAGGTGATGTTTTTCTATATCCCAACTATCCATAAATGAATCCAAAAAAAAATACTAATAGAATCCATTGCTGGAATATAGGGTGTGTTTGTTAGGAAGGAAAAAAAAAATACTTTGTATTAATATTTTTCTGTTTTGTTTGGTTCAATATTTGAAAAATATTTTCTAAATCAATTTATTTTTCTTTAATATAAGGAAAATGACTTCATTCCATAAAGTAAGGAAAACTTGATCAAAACTCTCTTTCGCTTCAACATTCGATGCCGACTCCTGATCTCCACCCGCGATTAACTGCTTACTCGACTCCTAATCCTGAACTGGGAACCAAGACCCGACCCAACCTCGACCCTGAATCAGACCTTTACGTAGGACAGACTCATAATGTGAAGACATTACATTTTGACCTTCTTATATCCAACCTATTTTACTAAGTTGTTATGTTATTACTTCAAATATTTTTGATATACTTACATCCTCCCAAACCATTCACTTAACTATGATTTATATAACAATTTTATCATTTAACTATAAAATTAACACATATTGTATCATTATTTCTCTTGCATTTACTGTAACATTTATAGTATATAAATCATTACTCATAATAATTTTACAAATGTATTTATCGCTATCTTTATTTTAAATCATGTAATTATAATTTATAATTGATTATTTATTATTGCAAAACAAATCTCCTCATTTTTATTAGATTCATAGTTATTTATCACTAACTTTTGTACATAATTAAATAGTATTGTATATTACAATATCATTAATTTCTATATACGTTATTAGTTTTTAAATCAAATAACATTGTATTTTACTCATGATTTTACATAACATTTTATCACTCTATTGTATTTAAAAAAAAATATTATCTATATAACATCGTATTTTTTACCATCGTTATATCTATTTTTAAAAATTTTAATTACATATTTAGTTCTCACAAAATTACATATGCATTTATCATCAGTGAATTTACCTAATTTAAATAAGAAATTTCTATATGACATGTACTATTACAAATATTTTTATGATTTTACCAATATCATTTTTATTATCATTGTAGTATTTTTATGTTTAATAATAAAGTTAAATGCGATTATCAGTTTCTTTCAAAAATTTAGCAAATTGTGCTAATTTTTGTCGAAATTAGCACCTGATTTCAACCCCCAAATTGATCCCGTTTGTGGCCCATCAAAACCCCCAAAATCTTTAGCTATCGAAGTGACCTCTTGTTGATATTACTAGTCTTCTTTCTAACAGCAAAATGCCTAAAATCCAACCATCTGACCTTTAATCACCAACATTCATTCAATTTGTAAAGATCCAAACATTATTTAATTCCAGATACTACATTCTAAACCTTAATTCATTTCCGCTACTTTCTCCAGCTGCTCCAATTTTCCTTTTCCTCTCCCTTTCATCCAACAAACTCTAACAATCTCCGCTCGGCCCTAATTATTCTGCTTGTGAATTTGTATATTTTTTTCTTAGATCCTTTTTTCACAGTCTTTTTCCTTTATTTCGACCTCACTTATGAGATTTCACTGGACAAATTGTTGTTATTTGTCCATATATGGTAAAATTTGGATCATAAAAATGAAGATCATTGAGGACTTTTCATCAAAATTGGTCCAAAAATGGAAAGAAGGACAAGATATCGCAAAACATGGACAAAAAATTTTCAATACTGGTAAAATGGGGTAATGTTGTCTATTTGCTCTCTGAATGTTGATTGATTTGTTCCCATTTTTTAATGACTTGTTTTAATATCGTATACTTAGGCTCTACAATATTATGTGCCCTCATTTCCTTGTTTATTCTACCCAAATATTGATCTCGATTGCAGATCCTGACTCTCCGGCCCTAATCACAAGCTTGAGACCTGACTCTCAACTCTTGACCCATGACCCCGACTCAGAATCTCACTACCTAACTCTCACACGAGATCAGACCTCGCCCCTAATTTAGGGTCAAGATCGAGTCCTAGGTTCAAGTCTGATTTTCAATCTCCGTTTGAAATTAGGGTTGAGGTTAGATCTCAAGTTTGGGTTTGACCTTGAATGAGCTGCGGATAAGTTCTGATGTGAGCTCAAGATCAAGGTGAAAGATTAGGTATCGAGTCGATATGGGAGGTTCGGGTTCAGAGTAAAGGGTTGGGTCCAGGTTTAATGGCATATAGTATTTATGTGATTATATCTGGATCTTTTTTGCACCCAAAAGAAATCCCTTCCTAATGAATAGAGGTATTTTCAAGATTCAAAAGAAGAGAACCCTAGGGTTTGAAATTCAAAAATCTTTCCCCCTACAGATCCGAACTCAAATCGTACCAAATTTTTGGATTTTTTTCCAAAACGAAATGGGTGGACCAATAGAATTGGGGGAAAATGAATTCTCCCCCATATCCAATGAAAAACTACCAAGTATGTACGAAATCATATCGTTGTTATCAAAATTTGAGGAATTTATCTGTCAAGGGGACGCCTACGCGTCTTCTAGAGGATTCTTGGACTGATTTTGCATCAAAAATCTTGCTAATCATGTGAGGATTGTACGAACTCGAGTAAAGGTGAGGGCGTTTGGACGAGAACAAGCTGGTTCAGGTTCGGGTTCAGATCACCGTTGAAATGGTTTGATTTGGGGACTGGATCATTCGTAGGTTTTTGGTGTTTGAATATACGGTGTTCTTGTGGAGAAAAGGGGATAAGGAGGATATTTGATGTGGTCCAGGTCAGTATATATTTGGGCCTGGGAAATTAGGAGCAATGGTTGGCTGATTAGTAAAGGAAAAAGGTGTATTAGGCTTATGATGAAATTGGGCTGGTAGGAATTGTTGTGGTTGCTGTTCTATGAGTTAAATTGGGATGAAGGGTTTTGAGAATTTGGGTTAAAATTTTGGATTGTAATTTAGGCAATTACTTTAAATTCTAACCAATTTGAATATCAATTGATCAATTGTATCCAATTGGGGTCAATTTGATTTCAATTAGAGTCAAATTTAATAAATTGACTAAATCAAATCAAAATTTGATACGAATTAAGACCTTGTTTAATATTGAGCCTCTTGATTCAATAAAATTAAACAAATATTTATCTAAATAAATTATTTTTTAGAGAAAATTATATTTAAATCAAGATTTCAACTGTTTGAACTTATTTTCAAAATAATCCTTGATTAAAATCCGATATTTCGTAAAATAATTATTTAAGTAACAAAACTACATAATTTCATATAATTGAATACGATAATGTATAATTGTTACTCGAAATAACAAAGTTGCATAGATGAATATTTTTTGAAAAGCTTCTATTCAGACGAAATAAATATTTCGATTTTATTAAAAATCGAAGAAGCTCAAAATTAAACTTGGTTGTGGAGGGCAAAAATTAGGTGTCAACAACTGCCCCCTCCCTTTGGGTAGGATGGATGCAAGTAATCCTGGATAAAGGGAGGTTGACGTTCCTAACTTTTGTCTGACCATAAATTCATATCTAAGAGAGGTTGGTTTTCCGCACAAGTTTCATGGAGTTATTGCCGAACCTCGGTATCAGGTTTCCTAATATCTCAGGTTTCATGAGAATTTAGGCCACTTGTAGTTCATAAAGCTTGATTTTGAGCATGATTTTCAAAAAAAAATCACAAATTATCTTGATTTTAGAGTTTTTGATAAAACTGAGAAACTGGGGAATAAAGGGATTAGGGAGGAGGTTGGAATGCAGTCGAGTTTTCTACATAGATCCCAGCCTACATATCCCCCAGACTCAGGGAATCAGACTGCTTGTAGTTCGACTCGATTGATAGAAAAGATAGTCTTTTATTTCAGACGATCTTTGGCTCAGGATGAGTGACAAGTTGATCGAGTTGCGGAAAAGAAGCTTGTAACCTATTAACCACGAATGTGGAGCTCTTCAAATCCATAGGTAAGAATTTATCTGGGCATAATTTCCAAAACTCTAAGTATGTTGTCACTCGAATTTGAAAGAAAGAGAAAGCTCCCCTCGGTATGAGTTAAGAAAATACCCGAGAGGTAAAGCTGAGACCAGAATATCCAAAATACTCACAGACCTTCTAATAGAGGCGTGGTTAGGCAGTGGTGGTGATCATCATTTATATCGCATCCAGAGAGTTTGACGTTCCTCTCTAGACTATGTCCCATTTTGCTGTTGAGAAAAGAGTTCTATGTTGTGTTGCATCCTTTTTGGAGTCGTCCGCATCTGTGATTTTGATTTGAGATTTTCATCCTTTCGGATGCTCTCGACAATTTCTCACACAAAAATCATTAGTGATAAGCTCAATTTACGAAATAAGTATATAGTATTTTACCATATCTCCGCGTGAGTTGTTGTCTAAAAAGCGAAGTCATCCTTTCTTGTAACTTCAAAGTGGGGTGGACCTTTTAGACACCGACGATACTTTTTGCAGAACGGTCCCCACAACCATGTAATCTTATGCTGGTGTGGCAACCCTTTTGGTTACCTATATCACTTGTTGTATGTGGAATGATGAACTCTTCGGTTATAGTCGATAATTGATTTATAATTTTTTTCTTGAATTGTCAATCTTTGGATAATCTTGCGCATTATTTGATGTTGGATACGAGGCAACTTATAGATGTCCTTTGAATTGTTAGCTTTTAGGTAATCCTGCATATTATCCGACTTTGGATAAGAGATGGCTTACAGATATCCCTCCAATCACTAGCTTTCAGGTGTTCCTGCACATCATCCAACCTTGGATACAATATGACTTATAGATAATCTCTCAAATTGTTAGTCTTTGGGTAATCCTGCACATAATCGATCTTGGATATGATGCAGCTTATAGAGAACCCTCGGACGTATCAATTTGATAATCTTGCATATTCTTCGGTAAGGATTTAGTTGCGACTTATGGATAACCTTTGAACTATCGACTTTTGGGAGATCTTGCACATTATCCGGTTAGGATGTTGTTATGACTTACGGATGACCTATAGGCTATCAACTCATAGGTGATCTTGCACACTATCCTATTTCAAATAATATAACTTATAGATGACCCTCAAATTGTCAATTTCTAGGAAACCTTATATATCATTCATCCTTAGATAACGACTTAAAGGCATCCGTTCAAATCATGTGCTCTCGATGCATTTAGATACTGATTCATAAAATAATAAGATATCCTCGACGCCAACATTGTATATAGCATGTCAACAGATATATTAAATACTGATGATATCCTCGATGCCAGCGTAGTATCTAGCGTGTTAACATATATATTAAATGATGATGATATCTTCGACGCCAGCATTGTGTCTAGCGCGTCAACAGATATATTGAATGACCTTTGCAGCAATGATATGTAATGGCCCTTGCGGCAATGATATGCAATTTCCCTCGTGGTAATGATAAGTAATGACCTTTGTGGCAATGATATGTAATGGCCCTTGCGGCAATGATATGTAATGGCCTTTGCGGCAATGATATGTAATGGCCTTTGCGGCAATGATAAAATAATTTTACCTGGCTTCATTTGTCAGTGTCCTGCTTTCTACATGTACCTGTACTCAAGGTACACAATTAGTAGACACAAAGTCGCTTTTACTAGCGACTATTTTTAGAAAACTTCTAAATGCAATATTTGTAAATAAGACAAAGAGCTTTTGTTTGTCTCCTACGATCTCAAGAAATGAGAAGGACAAATCAAAAGGTCCTCAATAAATGGACATTAAATCTATTTTTAGGACTACCCTAAAATACCATTCTTGGGCATTAATACTCTATTGTGGCTCCCACTTTGCTCGGGGATTTTTGAAAGAGACCCTGATTTTATATATTGAACCCTGCATCCACAGAAAAATGATTAGTTTGAATGAAATTACTCCGTGTTGACCTTCTTCAATCCTTGATTTGCTCCTTGCCATCTCTTGGGCATTCCACCATATAGGGACTTCCACCCTGACACTCCATCCCAAATGATGTCTAGGCAAGTACTAAATAAGTGAGTTGTAAGATTTTTGAAAATAGTCTCAAATTTTTTCTAAAAATAATTTCAAAAACTTTTGTAAAACTTTAGAAAATCTCTACCAGTCATGTCATGTACTAGCTCAACGAACATCTTCCTCGTGGTTTTGACTATATCTGACGGATGATTTCTAAAACTCATGATCATTGTTGGAGGGTTTCTTCAAGTAGTTCTATCATAGCCAAAAATTGAGTCTACCCAGACTTTGTTGCAGTTGGTGGCTTCCAAAGCTTGAATTTAACCTCTGGTGCTGGGAAATTTGGAATATGTTCCGGTATTTGGTGGAAATTTTGAGTAACCTCAAAATTTCTGCCCCAGTTTAAAGTTGTTTGAGATAATTCCAATCCGAGTGGATTTGAGGTCTTTGCTGATCTTCATTCTCTTTGTTGGATGTCGATCTTCTCTTGTGAATTTTTGAGATTCCTTCTTAAAAATTCTGCCCCAGTTTCCATTTCCTGGGGTTATATGATCGAGCCGTTGGGGCGCCTACGTATCCTGTTGAAGCAGGAATCAGGTCAAACGTAGTTCAGGACTACGCTAGAAAGTAATGGGTTGACCGGAGACAACATAGGCTGCCTACGTATCCCTTTCTTGGGAATTCAGGTCATCACATAGTTCATACATAAGAAAGAAATGATGAATCGTCCTAAGGGGTTGACCGAAGCCAACATAGGCCGCCTACGTATCCCATTCTTGGGAATTCAGGTCATCACGTAGTTCATACATAAGAAGGAAATAATGAATCGTCCTAAGGGGTTGACTGAAGCCGACATAGGCCTCCTATGTATCCCATTCTTGGGAATTCAGGTCATCACATAGTTCATACATAGAGGGAAGGATTCTAGGTAGTTACATACTAGAAAACAACATTGCTACGAATGCTATTACAAGTAAATTAACTAAAGAAAAACGAAAACTAGACTTTCCTTCAAACATAATATCTCTTTACCACATTAGAATTGATTGGTTTGATCCACTCTGTGCCATCCATCTCAGAAAAAATCAGAGCTCCTCCAGAAGTACCTTGCGAACTATGTATGGCCCTTGCCAGTTTGGAGCGAACTTGCCCTTGTACTCCTCTTGGTGAGGGAATATTCGTTTGAGAACCAGTTTCCCCACTTCAAATGTTCGAGCTCTCAGCTTCTTGTTAAAGGCACGAACCATTCTGTGTTGGTACAGCTGCCCATGGCATACAACGACCATTCTCTTTTCATCAATCAACATGAGTTGTTCATAGCGAGCGCGGACCCATTCTTCGTTACTCAGTCCAGCTTCCTAAATAATCCTTAGGGAAGGTATTTCAACCTTAGTAGGTATCACAGCTTCATTCCCGTAAACCAGTAAATAGAGAGTTGCCCCGGTGGAGGTTCGAACCGTTATTTGATACCCTAGCAAGGAGTAAGGTAACATCTCATGCCATGATCTATTATTTTTGACCATTTTTCTCAAGATGTTCTTGATATTCTTATTGGCAGCCTCCACGGCTCCTTTATTTGGGGACGATATGCAGTCGAGTTGCGATGCACAATCTTGAAATCATAAATTTCTTTCATCAAGTGATTGTTCAAGTTTGCCCCATTATCAGTAATGATCGATTCTGGTACTCTGAATCGGCAAATCAAGTTATTCCTAATGAAATTTGCAACCACTTTCTTAGTGAAGACTCTGTACGAAGCAGCTTCGACCCACTTAGTGAAATAATCAATGGCAACCAAAATAAATCTATGCCCATTCGATGCTAATGGCTCTATCGGTCTGATGACATCCATGCCCCAAACTACGAAATGCCAAGGTGAATTCATTGCGTGAAGCTCGTGTGGAGGCATTCAAATCAGATCTCCGTGTATTTGACATTTTGGACATCTCTGCACATACTTACTACATTTATTTTCCATAGTCATCCAGAAGTAACCAGTTCTCAGGATCTTTCTGGCAAGGACGAACCCATTCATGTGGGCCCCACAAACTCCAGCGTGTACTTTTTTATCTGTTTATCGGTTTCTGCAGCATCGACGCATCTTAAGAATCCCAAATCAGGAGTCCTCCTAAAAAAGATTTCTCCATTTGGAAAATAGTTCTTTACCAAACATCGGATTGTGTTCTTTTGGTTGTTACTGGCCTCTTCAGGATATATTCCAGATTCCAAATACCTTTTAATGTCATAGTACCAAGGATTTCCATCAGACTCTTCTTCAATGTGTGTACAATGCGCGGGTTGCTCCTTCAAGCTGATTACCATATGATCAATATAAGTTTGATCCGGGTGCTGAATCATGAAAGATATAGTGGCCAAAGCATCAGCAAAATTATTTTGTATCCGAGGGATATGTCTAAAATCAACTTTTCTAAATCTTTCACATAATTCTTGCACCATCTCCATATAAGGAGTAATCTTGGGATTTTTACCGCCCATTCTCCCCGTACCTGGTAAATCAGCAAATCTGAATTCCCAATGACTAACAATTCACAAACATCCATATCAAGTGCCAATTTGAGACCCAGGATGCAAGCCTCATATTTATCCATGTTATTGGTGTATGGGAAACGTAACTTAGCAGTTACCAGATAATCCTAGCCCGTTTCTGACACCAAAATTGCTCTAATTCCTGACCCTTTAAAGTTGACCGCCCCATCAAAAAATAGCCTCCATCCGGGGTAAATCTTTGTAATGTCTTCTCCTAAGAACAAAACTTCCTCATCTGGAAAGTATGTTCGAAGTGGCTTATATTCCTCATCAACCGAATTCTCTGCCAAATGATCTGCTAAGACTTGCCCCTTGATTGCTTTTTGGGTTACGTACACAATGTCAAACTCACTCAACAACATTTGCCACTTGGCTAGATTTCCTGTAGACATGGACTTTTATAATATATACTTTAATGGATCCATTCTCGAGATGAGGTATGTTGTGTAGGATGACAGATAATGCCTCAACTTTTATGTTGTCCAAGTCAAAGCACAACATGTCCTTTCTACAAGTGTGTAACGGGCTTCATATGGCGTGAAAATTTTACTCAAGTAGTGAATGGCTTTCTCTTTCCTGCCGGTCTCATTATGTTTCCCGAGGACACATCCGAAAGCATTTTCTAAGAATGACAGGTGAAGCAACAATGGAATTCCTTCTCTTGGCAGTACCAAAATCGACGGTGCAGATAAATATTCCTTGATGCGGTCAAAAGCTCTCTGACATTCTTCTGTCCACTCATTCAATGCATTTTTCTTTAGCATCTTGAGAATTAGATCGCATATGATTGTCGACTAAGCGATAAACCTGCTAATATAATTCAAACGACCCATGAAACTCATAACTTTCTTCTTGGTCCTCGGCGGTGGAAAGTCCTGAATAGTCTTGATTTTGGATGGCTCTAACTCGATGCCTCTTCTACTGACTATGAAACCTAGCAACTTTCCTGATGGCACACCAAAAGCACACTTAGCAGGGTTTAACTTCAAACTATACTTTCTCAATCTGTTGAAGAATATTTCTAGATGGGTCAGATGATTTGAACTCTCACGGGATTTGATAATTATGTCATCTACGTACACCTCAATCTCTTAATGGATCATATCATGGAAAATGGTCATCATATCCCTCATATATGTTGCACCCATGTTCTTGAGACCAAACGGCATTACCCTATAATGATAGACACCCCAAGGCATAATAAAAGCCATCTTTTCTGCATCTTCCTCATCCATAATATCTGATGACAGCCAGCAAAACAATCAACAAAATATTGCATTTCATACTTTGCATAATTATCAATGAGGATATGAATGTTGGGCAATGGAAAATTATCTTTAGGACTGGCTCTATTCAAGCCTCTGTAGTCAACACAAATACGAATCTTGTCATCCTTCTTTGGCACGGGGACGATGTTGGCTAACCACATCGGATACTTTGTGACCTCTACTACCTTAGACTGGATTTGTTTATCACTTTTTCCTTGATCTTTAGACTTAAGTCTGGCTTGAACTTCCACATTTTTTTGCTTGACTGGATCAAACTCAGAATTTATCAGTAACTTATGTGACACAATGCTGGTGCTTAACCCTGACATATCATCATAGGACCAAGCAAACACATTGATGTATTCCCGTAACAGGTGGATGAGCTCTTTTCTTTGTGGCACCGCTAGGTGGACACTGACATTTGTCTCTTTGATTTCTTCATGATCTCCCAGGTTGACTGTTTTATTTTTCTCCAGATTGGGTTTTTCCCAATTCTTAAATTCCTCCATATCTTCAACTACTTGTTCCTCGTCATTTTCCTTCCAATCATCATCATTCCCTTCATTTTGTTCGTTCAATCTTTGACATGACACAATATTGGCAGATTTTAATCTACTATTATTGTAATGGACAAATAAACCAAGTTAGATGATAACAAGATAATAAACAAAATATATGACTAGGACTGTTTTAGAAATAATAGAATTTTCCAAATAAATGAAGGCCTTTTCATTGAAATTTGAGAGATAATCACAGAACCATGCGTTCCATGCCCTTTTAAAAGCAGTGAGATAAGAAAGTTTTAAGATATAAAAGGTGGATTGCAGGGCCTCCTCTGGATCATCACCGATTTCAAAACTATTAGTAATTTCCCTTTCATCTACCACGACGGGCGATGGATTATGAGTGGAGTGGAGGTTCAATTTCGCAAGGCCTCCCCTGGTGCCATCTTCTTCAACCCGTTGGATTTTGAGAAATCTTCTGATACAACATTGCATCCCTCAAACAAATCTCATGTCCAATCCCCAAGACTATCATCATCTGACACCTCTAATACAGGAAATAACTAGCACAGGAGTAGAGAGGGCCTAAACAAATTTTTCTCTGACTCATCCTCAACCCTACCCTTCTTGGTAGACTGATATCTAATCCATACTTAGAGCCTCTCTCTGGGATCGTAATAGGCTCGATAATTCCTTGTAAACTCTTGCCCAAGCCTCGACCAGGTTCAAACTCATTTCTTAATATCATCATTGCAATCATTTTGTAGATAGGAGGCATTGGTACTTTAGGCATCGAATCCCTATCCACAGCATTTACAATTTCCATTATATTGGAACTTCTACCTTTTGGAACATCTTCAATCACCGGCACATAACCATTGGAACAATCCACTCGACTTCCTTCTCCTTGGATGACTACTTGATGATCCTCCCAAATAAACTTCAATAATTGATGAAGGGGTGATGAAACTGCCTTTGAACCTTGTATCCATGGTCTTCCCAAGAGCAGGTTGAAGCTAGGATAGATATCCATAACATAAAACTTAGTCTTGAACTCAGCAGGCCCATTTGGATGTGCAAATCAATCTCTCATATGGTATCTCTCTGCCATCCATCGAATGCTCTCATATTTACATGGCTTTGATGAATTTTTCCAAATCATAGCCCATTTGAACCAACGTGGAGAGGGGACAAATATTCACACCAGATTCATCATCTATTAATACCTGATTAATTGCATAATCTTGATAAATGATGGTGACATGTATGGCTTTATTGTGCATCGCCCCTTCAAACGACAACTCTTCATCACTAAATGATATGCGATGATTCCCCATAATATTTCCTATCATCGCATCCAGGTTCTCAATACTCATCCCTGCGGGAACATATGCTTCATCTAAGACCTTCGATAAAGCTTGTTGATGGTATTGCGAACTCATTAATAGCGCCAAGACAGAGATTTGAGTTGGTGTCTTCGTTAAATGTTTGACAATTGAATAATCTTTGGGTTGTATACGCCTCCAAAATTCTTCAGCCTCTCATTCAGTGATTGGCCTTTTCTGTGAATCCCTTTTGTTGGTCAATTCCTCAGGGATGTAGCATTGTCCCGATCGCGTCATCTCTTGGGCAGCAGCGGTCTGCACAATAAATTCTCTCCTTGGTAGGGGAGCGTACACTTGAGTCGGTGCAGTCATCACTATAAATGGGGCTTTCTCGTTGATACTCAAGGCATCCACAACCTTCTCTATCTTTCTTACCTCTTTCGCTCTTTTGTGATTTTCGTAGTTCACATGGGTAATGGTCTTGCCAGATGCCCATTCTCCCTCTATTTCAATCATGTTAACTGTAGATCCCCCATGGTTGGGCAAAGAATTACTGTTAATATTTGGTATAGGTTCCTGGAGAATGATGACCTTCTGATCGATTAAATCTTGGATCCTATGTTTCAGGTAGCCATAATCCTCTGTACTGTGCCCCGCTTCTCCTGAATGATAGGCATAATATTGATTTGCATTAAAAAATCGAGAGTTGGGATTGGCATGCCTTGGCTGTATTGGTTGCAAATGACCAGCATTCTTCAATCTTTCAAACAATTGGGTGCGACTTTTAGCTAGTAGTGTGAAGTTTCGGGGAGGTTTTTTTTCGTGGTTTGGATGTTGGGGGTTGTACTGGCTTTGATTTGTAGGAGGAGGTACTTGATGATAATTTAGAGGCACTTGAAAATTTGTTCGGTTATTTGGAGGAGTGGATTGAAAATGAGACTGATAATTTGGATGTGGAACTAGGTATTGGGGAAAGATATTTGGCTGTGGAGCTTGGTATGAGGATTGGAGGTTTGGGAGTGGAGTTTGGTACTAAGGTTGGGCGTTTAAGAGTGGAGCTAGGTATTGGGGGTGGGCGTAGAACACATGCTGAAAGTTGGGTGACGGCGAAGAGGATAAAACATTTCTAGAGTTGAACCTCTTTCTCGTTATCACAACAGGATTAGCAGAAATCACACCTGCATCTTTCTTTTTCTTCTTCAAGAACATGAGAGTCCCAGATGACGTTGGGGTTTTGGCAATTTTCCCTGTCCAAATACCTTCTTCCAATGATTCTCCTATTTTTACCAAATCCGCAAAAGTTGCCTTGACAGCGGACACCATCCTGTTATAATATTCTCTTTCTTGAGCACGAGAGAACACAGATACCATTTCCTCCTCGGACATGGGGGGTTGCACTTTGGCAGTTTCTTTCCTTTAACGAAAAGCATAGTCTCGAAAGCTCTCAACATTCCTATATTTGATCCGATCTAGTGAATATCGATCAAGGACTATTTCAATGTTGAATACAAATCGGTCAAGGAAACCCTTGGCCAATTTTTTCCAACCAGTCCACTTTTTTGGCTCCTGAGACATGAACCACTCCAAGGCTTCGCCACTCAAACTTCGACTGAATAGGCGCATCAATAACGCCTCATTTTTCCCTATCCCGACCAGTTTCTCAAAGTACCTTCTTAGATGGGCCATTAGATTTTCGGTACCGTCAAACATCTCAAACTTAGGGACTTTGTGCCCATCTAGTAGGTCTACTCCCGGGTGAACACATAAATCGTCATACCCCAAACCGTCGTGGTCCCTGGCTCCGTAAGACTCTTTGATCCTCATGATCTCTTCCTTCATAGTCAGTAAATCCGTTCATGCTGGGTCCTCCACTCTTTCTTTTTCTCCTCATAATGGTCCATCTCGGGGTTATGAAGGGGTTCATAAATATCAGGGGATATGATGGCTTGAGGGGGATTTGGAAGAAAGGTTTGATTTTGCGGAAGAAAAGAACTTGGTTGGTAAGTGGGGAGGATGTTTTGGAATTTTGAAAGGTTCTGTGAACTTTGTGAGTAGTTTGGCGGAATATGATAAGGATTTTGTGGATTTGGAAATAAATTTAGTGGATTCGAAGGTAGGTTTGATGTATTTTGTGGGTTTGAGAGTGAATTTGGCAGATTTAGGAATGCATTTTGTTGATTTGAAAATATGTTTTGAGGATTTGGGAATGGATTCGGAGATGGGTTCTATAGGGTTACAGATGGATTTTGTGGATGGTAGGCGTCTGGGTTATTTTCACGATTAGTATTTTGGACAAATGGAGGAGCAGAGATGGATGATATGTTATTTGGATGATCCCCGAGAATAGGTGTGCTGAGGGGAGGGATTTAGAGTGGAGTCCCGTGTCCTCCTGGAGTGGGGGCATTGACGGTGATGGCCAAGTTAGCCAAATCTCGAGTGCTATTTATTTCCTCCTGAAGCATTTCTAACTTTCTTGCAAGTTCCACAATCATTTTATTCTGTTCTGCTATCACATTGTCCTGGATAGTCAGTGTGCTTTCTTCGTCATTTCCTATCATTTTTGAATGATGGTTAAAGGATGGGATTTTATGCGCTTTTGACCAGGTAAAGTAGGGATGTTCTGCCAGCTTATATCAACACAGAGTAGTTTCTATTATCTGTTAAGTAAAATAATTCAAAGGCAGATATGTTAGTTTCCGTATATGATAAGTAATACAAAATATTTGACAGGAAATTACCACATAGAGTTGCTTGAGTCATAGCCAAAATAATCCATAGGACATAGTGGATAAACTTGCCTTTGATCCAAAAAAATGCACATAAGCACATAAAACAGTTATATCACACAAAAGCATTATAATAACGTGTATCCTAGCTGGGGTGACCCTTTTTGAGCCAAGGGTTCAGGCCTAACAATTTTTGAAGAAAATATATGCTTCCTTGAAGTCAATCCATTAACCCCCAACTCATATAGACACAAAAAAGGGTATAAATGCCTACAAAAGATAACGAAAAAGGGATACAATATTTAGGGAAAAAGGGAAATTACATGAAAGAAGATAAGTTCCCGCACAGGGGAAATAGAAAAACTAGCTACTGGAGGCTCCTTCATCTGCCTTTGCCTTCTTTGCCTTGTTTACCTCAAGTGCTATTTGATACCTATTAATGATAAGATGACTCCCGCATAATTGTGCCTTGCAGTCATAAATCATTTTCCCTATACTATCGAGTTGGGAGGCCATGCTATCCTCCAAATCGATTATACATTGCCTGGCATCATCAGATTCTTGCCTAGATCTTTTCAACTCTTTCCTCAACATACGTATGGTTAAAGTTTCCTCCATGTGTATCTTCCGGTGCGCGATTTCACTTTTCTGGAACTCATCTTGTATCCTGTGGAGCCAAATTTGATGCTCAGATTCTACATCCACAACTCGAGTGGGCACATTTGGTCCCAGAGTCAATGCTCCAGCGAGACTCTTTTTCAACCACTCCTAGTAAGTGTCGTGACATCAGGGTCATGCTCTCTACGGAAATTCACTTCCGTCCACCTTCTTCTTCTCCATCCATTTATCATGTCGTTTTTGAGTGGAGACTTACTTTCATCGTATTCGGTGAAAAAACTAAGCATGAAATCTATTTGTGGTGCCTCCTACTTGATCTCGAATTGCCTAAAAAATTTGCCGAGATTGTAGGGATGGGTCCCCCTGAGACCGGGAAGCACTAGGAAAGGCCACTTGCCCCCTTGAATGGTGTATTTCCCTGAACAAAGAGAGTTAATAGACCATTGCACATCTTCATCTCTTAATTCCCCAAAAGTCTTAAACCAAAATTCGTGAGATGCTTCCCTTTTGAACTTGTGTAGAAACAACCACATATCGTATCAAGCCAGCATATCCACCCTTGTTTTATGATCAGGTTGTACTGTTCTCGAATCCTTTACCAAATGCTTCATCATCCACCATTATAATATGAGGTTGCAACCTTGAAAGAAATGATTTTTGACTTGACACCTTTCCAAGGCTCGATATATGTCGGTGACAATCATGGGAGCTAAATTGTGGAATACCTTGGTAGAATCGTAATCTACTCCAAAGAAAAGTGCATGAGCCACCATAACAACCCTTGGATGAATTGTGCCATGTTCCCCCTGTGGGAACACCATGGTTCCGAGTAGACCTACCACAAACGCAAAGGCTCTCATCTCCTTCCATTTTGATTCGGACTCAAATATATGTCCAAATTTATGGAAGGCATTGAATCTTCCAAACCGATGATACAAATCCCAAAAAGTGATATTTACTCCATCACATTCCCCTAGCCAGGTGTCGTCATCAGTTAAAAATGCCTCTTTGATTGTTTGACGGTCCCACACGGTAGGAACTAAAATGTTCTTATCAGGTTTTTCCTTTCTCCTTAAACACATTTCAATACTCTCATAGCAAATTAACACTTCTTCGATGGCAGAAGTCAATTCCACATCCTCGAAGCGAAACACCATATTCTGATTATCCCAAAAAGTGGTAAGCACGTGGATCATTTCGGGCCAAGCATCCATTTCGATCAATGAAGGCAGGTATCCGATGTGTGTTCTAACAATTTTTATCTCTTCTGTGCTCATATAGTCCCACCATAGTTTCAGATAATCGTCGGGTTTAGTAACCATCTTGAACTTCTCATGGGAATGCAATTGAGCCATACCTACACGAAAGCAAACAAAGATAAGCCTTCCCCCGTCCCCCAAAGGGTAATGGATTGAATTAGACAAGCATATATTTCTTTAACACATAAATATGATTCGTCTGTAATTGAATCAGGGTCAATAGATGCAGGGCAGGTTTTCTAATGGGCCCAATACCCTGCTCAAGTATTGGGTCGTCCTAGGCTTATGCCTGAAATAGGGTTTCGGTGTTGCTCTATCCTAGGTATCTAGAGTGGGTTTGAACACTGGTTCTCAAGCGAACAACTTGAGTTTGAAAATACAAACAACCATCAGACGACTCACGTGCTAATAAACTATTTATATTTCCAACACATTTTTTAGAATTGATCAATAGGGGCCGAGATACCCACGAAACCCCAAAACACTTTAAATAATGTAGGAATATGTCATGCGATGTGATAATTAAACTCTACAGAATCGAAACACACAAACACATAAACAGTTAATCAAAAATCAAACATTTGGTTAGAACCTATTCAAAAAATCCACAGCAGAGTCGCCATTTCTGTTTTGCGAAAATTTTGACTTTTTGAGAGTCGCCACTTAATTTTGAAAGAGAATTAAGAAACCTTTAGAGAGTTACTCAAAACTATTCAAAACAGAAAAATCGTTTAAGTTAAGAAATTATGAGTAAGTGGTTCTTATTAACATTTTAGGAAGGTGTTAGACACCTAAAATGTTTGCTAACTTGTGGTTATCCGGACTTTTTGAAAACTTCTTTTAACTAACTTCAAAAAGAGTTTATTTTTTGAATAAAAGCAATTCAGAAATATTTTCGGTGTTTAGGCAAAACTATTTTTTAGCGACTTGCCTAAGGGATTAAATAGGTTCGCTAAACACATAATACAAGGAAGCACAAAGAAGAGGAAAAGGGAAGAAAGCAAGGGATTTAGGCCATTGGGCCCAAACCAATAAAACCTGTCCTAGTCTAATTGGGCCTCGACCCATTTCACCTGTCCTAGTCTAGCTTTTGAGCCTTTGGCTTGAGTATTGCTCCACCTATATTAAGATACAACTTTGGCTTCGAGGTCCGAATGAATAATTAATGAAATAAATACGACAATAATAAACAAATAATAACAAATAAATAAATGGCAATGAGGTTCAGGTCTAGTCATCACTTCAATAATGAGACTTTAATCTGTTTTCCTTCTCCGGCTTTTATTGCATCCATAAGCCATGCAATTTATTTTTTCAAAGTCGTCTAAATGATGGGCCTCCATGGCCCTGTGACATGCAAGGGAAAGAGTCCGTTTGGACTCTCAAGTGGGTTCATGCTCATCCATAAGCCATGCAATTTATTTTTTCAAAGTCGTCTAAATGATGGGCCTCCATGGCCCTGTGACATGCAAGGGAAAGAGTCCGTTTGGACTCTCAAGTGGGTTCATGCAAAGCAAGAGAAATAAAGTACATTAGCACATAATCAACAAAATAAAAGGTGAGAATAATGAATCACCACCCGATCCAATGAAATAGAAAAATCAAAAGCAACCAATACACTACCAACCCAAGCATGAGAAGAATATTAATTCCTGATTAACCTTTTAAGCAAGTTGACACTAGTGCTAAATGATTTCAAAACCAATTGGACACAAAGACATATCCGTATTGATGCAAATAACAAAGATATAGATAAAAAAGGGAAAAGTCAACAGTATTCAACCCTTAGTCTACCAGTAGAGGAACAAAGATATAGATAAAATTGAAATAATTAAGGTTCTCGCTAGAGCTCGACTTTCCTAATATTTTAATCTCACTGTACTCAACTTTATTCAAAACGAAAGGTCTTAGGCGCCAAGAAAATTAAGCATTCGACACTTTAATAATTGGGTTCAACAACCTTCATATCCTCCAAAATCCAAAGACGAATGATGCGTTCACCAAATAATGGACATCTAGCTCAATAAGATATTATAGCTAAAAGATGCGGGGAAAGCACGGTTTCTGTAAATAATTAAGCTACAAACAAAGTCCATAATATAATAAATTTTAAGTAAACAAAACAATCTGCAGGTGATAACAGAGAACATGCGTATACCCGAATCCTAAAGCTCACATCATAAACACTCCAATGACTAGTTCAAACAGTTAGTTGATCTAAAGAGAAACTAAACGTTGTTGTTTTGGGGTAAAATTATCCCTAAAAAAAACAAACTAAAAAAAATGGTTACTATCACTCAATACAGAATAACAGCCAGAAATGATTGTGAGAAGGCTAGGATTTGAATCGATTGTGAGAAGGTTTTTAATCAACTACTCTGTTATTCATCTAGATAACAATACGAATGACTAAACTCTGCAGGGACATTTAGAACATTTGAATATTTCGGTAATATACAAATCTTTTAAAAATCAGAGCAGCCAGAAAAGATGCATACATTCGTTTTGGATAGAACCCAAAACGAACAGCATCTGAGGCATGAGTCTTGCCAATATCCACACGACATACTCCAATGTACCCCCTCCCCGACTTGATAAACAATGATTCAAGGAAATTACTTTAACCATCATCAGACAAAATCGACTTCCGACAGTAGCCCAAACACAAATTAAAAACTTAGACATTCAAATGTGAAGAATGAATTAGAGAAAATAACGTAATCAAGGCTTCCCAGAATACAACACATAGTAGACTACTCCTAAGGCTTTCATAGCAACCTACGGAAGTACACAACAAACAACACCATAACGAAACACCCGTACGACGACAGAATAGGATGATGAAGGAGAATAAAATTAAAAGATGAATGAGATGGGACGTTACCTATTTCGCGGAAGCAAACGGGACGACGAGCTATCAGTAAGAATTGTCAGTACCAAAATCTCACGACGTCGACCACCAACAGAGCGTCCCTTTGCTTTTTCCTCTTAGAGATTTTGAAACCCCCCAGATTTTCAACTAAGGTTTTCAACCTAAATTTAGAAACTCCAAAAATTTTCCTTTCTCTGTTTCAACTCAGAAACTCACTCAGAAGATTTTCCTCTTTTAAAAACCCTAATTTTTGATTTTTTCACCCAAAAGAAATCCCTTCCTAGAAAGAACCCTCGAGCCCCCCCCCCCCCCCCCCCCCCCAAAAAAAAAATAAAAATAAAATAAAAATAAAACCCCCAAAGACAGTGAACGAAGGGTCCCTTATATAGCAGATGAATAGGGGTATTTTTGGGATTCAAAAGAAGGGAACCTTAGGGTTTGAAATTCAAAAATCTTTCCCCCTAAAGCCCTGTTTTCAAACTCAACTCGTACCAATTTTTTGGATTTTTTTTCCCAAAACAAAATGGGTGGACCAATAGAATTGGGAGAAAATGCATTCTCCCCCATATCCAATGAAAAGCTACTAAGTATGTATGAAATCATACCATCGTTACCAAAATTTGAGGAATTTATCCATTACGGGGACACCTACGCGTCTTCTAGAGGATTCTTGGACTGATTTTGCGTCAAAAATTGTCCTAATCATGTGAGGATTGTACGAACTCGAGTAAAGGTGAGGGCATTTGGTTGGGTTCGAGTTTGGATCATCGTTGAAATGGTTTGATTTGGGGACTGGATCGTTCGTAGGTTTTTGATGTTTGAATATATGGTGTTCTTGTGGAGAAGAAGGGATACAGAGGATATTTGATGTGGGCCGGGTCAGTATATATTTGGGCCTGGGAAATTAGGAGCAATGGTCGGCTGATTAGTAAAGGAAAAAGGTGTATTGGGCTTATGATAAAATTGGGCTGGTAGGAATTGTTGTGGTTGCTGTTGTATGGGTTAAATTGGGATGAAGGGTTTTGAGAATTTGGGTTAAAATTTTGGATTGAAATTTAGGCAATTACTTTAAATTCTAACCAATTTGAATATCAATTGATCAATTGTATCCAATTGGGGTCAATTTGATTTCAATTAGAGTCAAATTTAATAAATTGACTAAATCAAATCGAAATTTGATACGAATTAAGAACTTGTTTAATATTGAGCTTCTTGATTCGATAAAATTAAACAAATATTTATCCAAATAAATTATTTTTTAGAGAAAATTATATTTAAATCAAGATTTCAACTGTTTGAACTTATTTTCAAAATAATCCTTGATTAAAATCTGATATTCCGTAAAATAATTATTTAAGTAACAAAACCACATAATTTCGTATAATTGAATACGATAATGTATAATTGTTACTCGAAATGAAAAATTTGCACAGATGAATATTTTTTGAAAAGCTATTATTCAGACGAAATAAATATTTCAATTTTATTAAAAACCGAAGAAGCTCGAAATTAAACTTGGTTGTGGAGGGAAAAAATTAGGTGTCAACATTTAGGCCTTCCCTTGAAAGTGATTTGACTATTATACATGTATGTATGTGTTGAAGTCTTGAAATATAAATTGAGAGCATGAATTATTGAATCTTTTCCCCCTCCTATTGTGTTACTACTTGGTTTGCAAGTTATGGATTTCTTAAATAGCATGATTTGAAGAATTGATCAAGTCTTATCATTTTATATGATTTTATAATGATTGATAATTGAAGAGGTTGATATAATCATGATTTAAATGCTAAATGTGATAATTGAAGGAATTTCAGGAATGTTTTGAGAAATTGATCACCACTTGCTGGAATTGTTGAAAAGATGAGAATCTTTGCATGGTTTTGACTTATGTTTTAAACATGAATTTTCTTATACTGTTTGAAGGATATGGTGGTCTGAATTTTATGTTTTGAAAGAAGAAAATAAGATATGATATTTTATGACTTAGAAAAATGACTTGCAAGTCTTGGTATGATGATACTAAATCAGACAATGCCATAACAGACTCAGAATATAAAATAAATCAGATTTTTACTCAATTTGAATTCAGAAAAGAAAAATGCATGTTTCAGAACAGGCTAAAATTGGGCATAAACAGAGCTTAGATGGTCTCCCGATGATACAAAAATTACAAGGACAACACAAAACACACTTCAAAATCAGTGTACAAGATCAAAGATCCAAGGACCCTTTTGAAGACCACACTCGTATTCAACAAACAACAACAAGAACACAATATATTGTGGTGTTTAACACCTAAAAACAACCAACAACAAACTATGTTAACAACAACAATGGAACAATAGCAACAAGTCACGGGTTTGGATTACAAGAACACAAACAAACGATTACAACATAAATAAAATGGATAGATAGTTAGACCTTGGTTAGTATAATCTTAAGAATCCAAGAATATGGTACTATTGGACCCTTAACACTACACACAACGGTTAACCTTACTCCTACATTGATACAAGAGGAACATTACCTCCTCTAAACACCAATGTATCAAGCCAACATTGTAACACAAGTGATATCCACACTTATTGCCCTCATTTTGGTGCAGTGGCTATTCCAAGTCCTACAACTAAAGGTGTTTCATGTTTCAAGTCTTACATCAATGAATAACTAAATAGATAATACCTAATAAGGAACTATATATAGCGTAGCTTATTACATGGAAAAATGACCAAGACACCCTTAATGACAAAGGAGTGGCCTTGGTGTGTTGGAAGGCAAGATGAAATGGCCAAAACACCCTTAATGGGGTGTGGCCTTAGTGTGTTGAGGACTTCTCACATTGAGTCCTAACACTCCAAAGGTTCCTTTTTCAAGCTCCAAAAACCGTGAGTCCTCAAGTCCTTAGTACTCCAAGAAACCTTCCACACTCGGCATTGCTCTATCAAGTGCCCATCACGGTCTCTACATGCATGCTCTTGTGTCCTCGAGGATACCAAGACTTGAGTCTTTATGTGTTGGCCTCTAAGGACGTCATCAAAAACTATGAGTGCCATTTGACTCATATCATCCTCCCCTTATTGAAAAGGATTCGACCTTGAATCCAAACCTTGCAAGCACAAAGAGAAGTTAGCCAAGCACCACATCCTCATGACATGAGGGTTAGAGTTAGAACAATAAAAAACATCAACATGCCAAGAAGGTACACACTTAAGGTATAACCACATATCCTTTGTTGTAATCATGAGGAACTTAGAAAAAATATTACAAAGGAGCGGGCGAAAGAAATCACCATCAAGGGGTGGTGCTCTAATTGAAAGTAAAGTCCATGCAACACATATAGAAATGTCACTCAAACAAATGGACCTACCAACAACTATCCATCCTTCACACCCTAAGAAGTTACCGGGGTTGAATGGGAGACGTAACCAAGGGCTTAGGTCTCGACCATACTCACTTTCCCCTAGGGTGTCATCCTCGAAATTAAGCAAGCCCTCTTTACCACCATTGAAAATATCATGAACAAAAAGTGAGTTGAGAAACGTGTTCCATAAGTCAACTTCAAATAAAGGATTCTCATGCATGCACTTACTATTAGTTTCAAAATCTCCACTAGGAATATGTCCAACATAAGAAACACATAAAGAAGAAATAGATGACATTTCTAAGCACAAATCACCTTATCTTTCACAGGAGTAGTCTTTACATATATACAAACCATCACAAGCAGCCAAAGGACCATAATCAAAATCGTATTCACAAGTCTAATCACAACTCGGGTTTTCTAAACATTCAAGCAAATCAAGATCATCTACGCCCGATTGATCATTTTGCTCCCCCTCACTAGTTAATGGCAATTCACATGCCAACGTAGACTCATCTTGTTTTTACAAGGGTCAACTAGTGTGTGAATACTCTCGTCACTTGGTAATCAAACCTTAGTCAAGTTGTAAGTGCTAGCACTAGCTGGACACAAATCATTCTCACGAGGAGAATCAATTTCATCATTTAAAGGATCAACTAGTGCTTGCGTACCTACAACAAGAGTTTGGTCCTCATGCGACCTAAAAATATCAAAAGATCACAAAATGAAGACTCATGCACTCCTACACTAGGTAAAGCCACAACTACGTCCGTAGGAGTGTAGGGGATAGCATTTTTACCTCGTAGCTCACATGAGCTACGGTCTTTATCTTGACGTGTGACTGGGAAGCCCACTTGCTTCCTTGGAACTCCCATATGATCCAATCTTTCATTTATCACTTTCCATTGACGGGTAATGGCTTCAAGTTTAGCCAAAATAGCATTTGCAGCCGCAGGTTTCATTGTAATTGAACATTAAAAAAAAAGAACAAGCCTACAAAGAAAAATACAAGTTAGTTTGAAACAATCTCACCACACTCACTCATTTAATCGTCTCACACTTGGATTCACAAGTGTTGTAAATCGGTTTGTAGTTCATGATGAGTTGAGGGGTGGGTCTACTCCTTTGTCGGAATGGATTCTTTGTTGGACGATTCAAGTAAATAATGTTTGAACTTGAACCAAGAAGTACTACAATTTTAAAAATGGCAAAAACACAAAAGAAATGCAGACACAAACAAGGTATGCAAAGGACTAATTGACAATCTAGTAGGACATTACTAGTGTGTTAATTAGTTCTAGGATCATCTAACGAAACTAAGAATCAACAATTAGAAACTAGAAAAAAATTTAAATTTGAGCTTAATATTAATGGTGAACAGTAATTAGGGTAACGTGGTAGAATGTAATTGGTCTTGACCCCACACAACTTTAATCACAAATTTGAAATTTTAATTTTCACATAATTTGGAATGGAAGACAATTGTATTTGGAGGGAAAGTATAAGTCTTAAGTCCTTTGTAAGTTTAATTTCAAAAAGATGATTTTGACTTGTACTAGTTCCATCAAACAAGACTCCTTGATTTAAGGGTAGTAGTTGAAAAAGTTGATGTCAAGTCTAGGAAGTGATGGCTCAAGTCTTCTCGCAAACACACTTTACAACTTTTATCTTCACTGCACCTTTTGTTGGTTTAAGTATAAGAAGAGATGAAGAACAATATGAACACAACAACCTTTCAATAACACATCAACAACACACCAACCACGTCCTCCAATCTTCGACAAGGCATAACACACGGCCAACTTCAAATCACAACACATGGACACTTCAAGTTCACAACAACAAGGTCAATATTATAAGCTCAATTTTTGTCACGACCCGAATCGGGGCCCTGTCCGTGATGGAGATTCCAAACCATGAAGGCCCGAGAGCCCTTCTAACTTGCAATCATATACACCATTTATTTACAAAGAGGAACTGCGAAAATACAAAACAAAATGGAATCATGGTCGATATCATAATTCAATTGAACAATCTGGAATAGAAAACATAAACCTCTAAACAATGTCTAACATCAGTCTGCGAAATCTCTAACAACTGAAAATGACATTTGTCTGAAATCTGGGATAAGCCCCCAGTCGGGCCATGAATTAAAATGAAATAACATTAACAAGTTCTAATACAGGCCTTTTGAAGTAAGGTAGGCTCACCAATTGCAACTTTCGATGCACTCAAACCTATTGTTGAATTGGACCCCGAGACTGTACCTCAGATCCTGAGATGGAGGGGGGTCAATACAGATGTACTGGTACGTAGAGCAATCCAAAGTAATATACTTTTATATACAACATAGGTGAGAGCATTTCATAAAAATATTAAGCAAGAAATAATTTAAAACACATGGGCAACTTAAAATAATCATCAATGCAAATCTGTAGATGTAAAACCATTCTTTATTTTTTTACTTTTGAGGTAAGTGGTATACCCTACATATCTGAAAGTTTCCCACGGGCAATATGGGATCCGTCATTAACTCGACGGCCAAGACCCCAACCCAAGTTTGCCGCAAGGGTTGAAGTATCTGAATCTGATACGCCCCAGGGCACTAGGCCAGCGTATAATAATATACCCGCATCGGCAAAATACAATTTCTAACAATGACTCATATGACTCGTGCCTTCTTCGGATAATCACCTAACTCTCTTAGTACCCAGTATTTAACCCATTCTAAACATGCATCTTTTTGAATTCAAAATCTAAAATCTAAAATGAAATCTGTATCCTGTTCTGAGTTTTATCATGACTTTATCTGATTTGGTATCGTCATACCAAGACTTTCAAGTCATAATTCTGAGACATAAAATATCCTTTACAGTTTTCTCTTTCAAAATATAAAGGTTAGACCACCATATTTCAAACAATTCCGAAAGATTCATCCTTCCAAAACATTTATCAAATTACGTAAAGGTCATTCTTTTCAATCATTTCAACAAACATGTGGTGGTCATAAGTTTCAATAACCCATGAAATTTTTTTCATATATATATATATATATATATTCAGCACTTACCAACATGTAAAACCCTCTTTCTTCAATTCAAAAATCATAATCAAGTCATAAACAAAGTCAAGGCTTGTATATTAAATTATATTTCCAATATCACATTTCGAACACATCATATCTTACGAAGTTAAGAGACTTGTAAATAAGAGAGGGATTTTAAATAGTTCATGCTCTCAATTCATAATTCAAACTCATCAAACTCATACATATATCTACTTAAACATGGTTATAAATAAGATTTGGGGGAAAGGCCCCAAGACCAAATGAATATCATCAAAACTTTAAAAGCATGAATCTAATTATAAATCCAAAACCCCCTTTTTGTAAATTCATAATTTCTAAACCTTTAACATGATTAATAAAAATTTACCATGCCCATGTAGATTTAGGAAAACCCCACAGACCTTAGATTACAAGGTTTGAAGAGTAGAGCTCGAATCTTGATTTGTTCTTTAAAAATCTTGGACTTACGAGATTGATTCTTGATCTTGAAAGAAAGCCTAGTTTCCATTTTACTCTTGAGAGAGGAGAGGAGTTGAGAGATTAAAACTGATAAAAGAAATGGATTATAGAGTGTTTTGGATGATTTAAATCGTGTGGAAGAAGTTTGGTATGACGAAAAATACCAAAATACCCCTAAGGAAATCAAAAACGCCGCAGCAGTCCCTCGGTTTAACAGACTGATATGCTGAAGTGAATTGGGTATAATTTCTTACTCCAATGTTGGATTTCGACGAACAATTGCATAAAAAATAGGAATCAAAGACCTTTAATTTGATATATATAAGGACACCCAGTTCATTAAATAACAAAAGTTATGCTCGACGAAATTTGATCCAAGTTGAAGTGTCCACTAAAACGTACTCGATGGAATTATTTTCAACTCGTCTTTGAGTTAGGGGATTTTTGTGACCTCAATTCATACCCAAAGGTATTCCCACACTTTAGGATTTATCAACACACATATATTAACAAAGAGTCATCTAGTTTGGATCAATACACGTAGGAACGACGCTTCGATTTCTAGCCCTAAAAAAATGTGGGGTGTTACAATTTTAGATCTAGACACCTTTTGTGTTAGTGAGAAAGAAACCAACACAAGAAACAAACTAGACAAACAAAAATCTACTAGATATAGTACAAATCTCGTCCAAGACAACTTCACAAGAACATCAACTTTCGTCCAAGAACAAAAAAATGGACAGATTTCACCCTTTTTCTGGAGTTTTTCAGTTTTTTTTTCGACAATTTTTTTTATTTTCAAGTTTATGAGCTCAAGATTGATTTGTGGGAAAAATATCAAGACATTCTATGATACCAAATGATACAAGAATTACAAGGACAACACGAAACACACTTCAAAATTAGTCCACAAGATCAAAGATTCGAGGACCCTTTTGAAGACCACACTCAGATTCAACAAATAACAACAAGAACACAATGTATTGTGGTGTTTAACACCTAAAAACAGCAAAAAAAAAACTATGTGAACAATAACAAGATAAAGAACAACAACAATGTAACAAGAACAACAAGTAACGGGTTTGGATTACAAGAACACAAACAAACAATTACAACATAAATTAAATGGATAGATAGATAGACCTTGGTTGGTATAATCTTAAGAATCCAAGAATATGGTACTCTTGGACCCTTAACACTACACAAAACGGTTAACCTAACTCCTACGTTGACACAAGAGGAACTTGACCTCCTTTAAACACCAACGTATTAAGCCAACATTACAACACATGTGATATCCACACTTGTTGCCCTCATTTCGGTGCGGTGGCTATTCCAAGCCCTACAACTAAAGGTGTTTCATGTTTCAAGTCTTCCATCAATGAACAACTAAATAGAAAAGACCTAATAAGGAACTATATATAGTCTAGCTTATTATATGTCAAAATGATCAAGACACTCTTAATGACAAAGGGGTGGCCTTGGTGTGTTGGAAGGCAAGATGAAATGGCCAAAACACCCTTAATGAGGTATGACCTAAGTGTGTTGAGGACTTATCTCATTAGTACTAAAACTCTAAAGGTGCCTTCTTCAAGCTCCAAAAACTGTGAGTCCTCAAGTCCTTAGTGCTCCAAGAAACCTTCCACACTTGGCATTGCTCCATCAAGTGCCCATCACGGTCTTTACATGCATGCTCTTGTGTCCTCGAGGAGACCGGGACTTGAGTCTTTTTGTGTTGGCCTCCAAGGACGTCATCAAAAACTATAAGTGCCATTTGACTCGTATCACTCGAAGAAGGCACAAGTTCATAAAACTCATTGCCTGAAACCGTATTTTGCCGATACGGGTTATTATGTCCCCCAGAGGGATTATATGCTGGCCTAGTATCTTGTGGCATATCATACTTAGACACTCCAATCTTTGTGGCAAACTTGGGTTGGGGGCTTCCCTGCTGAGTCAATGGCAGATTCCATATAGCCTGTGGAATATCAGATTTATAGGGGTGTACTACCTAACTCAGAAGTAATACAAAGATTGAAACTACATTGACAAGAATGTTTTATGATTATCGAAGAATTGTCGATGTGTTTTAAACTATATCATGCATGATGTTTCATGACCGGCTCTCATCTATTTTATATATATAAATGCATTATTTTGGATTGCTTTGCGTACCAGTACAATTGTATTGACCCCCTACTTTTCAAGGTCTAAAATTCAATCCAGGGGTTCCGCTAAATCGTAGAAGTGTCAGACAGTAGGGTGCAATTGGTGAGCCTTCTTTCTTTCGGAAGGCCTGTTTCTTTTAAACACTATTATTTATTTTATTTTAGGTCCGACTGGGGTCCTTGTCCCAGTTTTGTTTCAGACTTATGACAGATCTTGTGATGTTAGAGATTTTGCAGACGGGTGTCATATATCTAGAATATTCAGAACTTCTTTTCAAATCGTTCACGTTTATGAGTTAGACTATTGTACCGCCATGTATTGTTTTTCGCAAATTTTTCTATACTATATGAATATTGTGCATGACTACCAAATTTAGAAGGACCTCTGAACCTTCATGGTTTGGAATGCTCGTTACGGCCAAGGCCCCGACTCGGATCATGACAGTTAAGACCCTGATTTAGTTGAGGATCAAGTTCTAACGTAGGTCGAGATCAGGATTGGGAATCAATTTGATTCAAGGTCGGAGGTCCATAACCGTTGTCATAGTATTTGCCTAATTATACCTAAATGCTCTTGATATAATACTTTATTTTACTAACCAAACTTCAAAATATAAATAAGAAAATCACTTATTTTCTAGAAAACATACCCATAGTATTCCTTCTTCTCCACTTGTAATATGATAATTCCAAAAATGATTTGCACAAAAAAGATAGAACTTGTGATTTGGCATTAACTTAAGCTATTGAATGTTGAAATCACCTTGTGCTAAATAAGTTGAAACTACATTTTACAGCAAAATCACCAATATACACAAATCAAAGTATGTTTCATAGAATTTATTGATCTTAGTGTTAACCTTAATTATGATAGGGAAAATAAAAATTTGAAAGTTTAATTATAATTATTAAATATAGAAAGATGTTTGTTTAATTAATTAAAAAGGAAAAAATACCACATTTATTGAAGCAAAAGAAATAACAATTTAATGTGCAATTCATATATGGAAATGTTAGGCAATAAATTTTCAAAAATCTAAAGGATACCATGAATAATGACTCATTCAAATATATTGTACAGCCACATTATGAACATAATTTATATAAACTAAACAAGAAAATGCATAAATATGAAAATCTAGTGCTGCCTGGCAAAATTCATTAAATCCATACACACAAAACCATAGTTGTAACACAAACAAAGTTGTTAGTTACAAGTACTAACTAATTTGAAGAGAGAGAAAGATTTTAGAGATAAAACAAATGGGACCCACACTTAATGTTGTTTGAGTGACACTAAAATGACGAAAACCAAATAAAAGAGTCTCACATCAATCATTCAGTTTTCCTATAAGGCTAAATTCATCGGTAGCCCCCTAAATTTGGCACGAACTTTCACTTAGACACTTTAACTAGACGTTGTTTACTTTAGGCATCTCAAGTAGCCATAAATTGTGTCATTTTGACACTTTTCGACATCAACATGGGTGCGTGTGTCTCACTCCCTGTCATGGATAAAACAGTCAATTAATTTGTGCCAACATATTTAAATTGCCACATCACTATATGCATCTAAAATTTTATTTTATTTTTTTTTTGAAAAAAAGACTAAAACACATGGAAAGAGACCAATTATAAAAAGACATTTGTCATTTTTATAAAAAAAATTATATAATTAATTTAAATAAAAAATATTAATAACCCCACCCCCACCTTATATTATCTTCCTAACCACCCCACCCCACCCCACCTCATATCATCTTCCTCAACCTACCCCACCCCCAACATTTTCTTTTTCTTTTTTCTATTCATACATTTTTCTTTTATTTTCTTTCATACCCACTATCAAATTTTCATTACAATCATAGCATCACAATCACTAAACTCCACACAACCTTAATCCCCATTAATGGAGATTGAATCCTCCATTAATGGAGGTTGAATTTTTCAATCCATTGTTTTGCTCATCCTTTATAGAAGTTTTTGGAAGCTTGAATTCTTTGAATGATTTGAAAAAAGTAAATGATTTACTTATCTTCTTGAAGAAAGAAACAAACACACAGTGACATTTTAAAATTCGTTTTAATTTTTTTTCTTTTTTTTTTTGGCTTGTCTTTTTTGGTTTATGTGAACTGTAAAAGAGAGTGTGAAGGAGAAAGAATAAAGGAGAAGAGTGGAGTGGGGTGAGGTGGGGGGCTGCCAAATAGAGAAGAGGGCTTGGGGTGGGGGTTGTCGAGGAGATGGGTGGTGGTGGAGAAGATGACTTTGGGGTGAGGGGTGAGGGGTGGGATGCCAAATAAAATTAAATAGTTTTATAATTATTTTGAAAAATGCCACGTGTCATCAATTAATTGGTTCTTTTAATTTAATTGTGTATATATATTAATGAGATGGATAATTATGTCATTAATTGCTATGTATATATATTGTTGCTGATTTGAAAACAATTTCAATAATTTAAAACAAATTAAAGATAAAAAATTATGAAATACCCCTCAAAAATTACGAAATACCCCTGAAACGCGCTCAAATACACTCGCTTTTGCTGAAACAACAAAAGGTGCCAAAATGACACAGTTTATGGCTACTTGAGGTGCCTAAAGTGAACAACATCCAGTTGAGGTACCAAAGTGAAAGATCGCCAAGTTTAGGGGGCGCCGATGGGTTTGGCCTTCCTATAAATATAGCTCGTTTCCTATCCTTTTTCCTCATTCAATATTCCTCCTTTCATATTCCCTAGATAGAAAAAAATACATCCAAGTTTCTTACTCAATGGCTTTGGAATTGCAGGAAAGTGAAGTCCTTTTTCAACAAGATGTTCAAAAATCAGCTACTGTTGATGAAGAGGTTCAAACATCAGTTGGCGCTAACGAAGAAGAATATGGCTATCAAATTCGCCGTTATAACAACAGCATATCGACAATAAGAAAAGTAGTCATGAAGCAGGACTCAGATGCAGATTCCATGCCAATGAACATTCCCTACAGAAGTTCACGGTTCAACCACATGGAAAAAATATCCAGCTTTTTCAAAGATGACGATGAAGATGGGGAAATGGTGCCACCCCATTTGATAATTAGACGAAGAATCGCCAGAAGAATGATGGTATTTTCCTGTTGCGGTTGATATGAAAGGACACTCAAGGGGAGAGAATTGAGTCAGGTAAGGAACACAATTCTTCGAATGACAGGTTTTCTCGAAACGTAGATGAATAGTCAGCGGAGGTAAAAAATGTACTAGAAAAAAAGAAAAAAAGTTACTATTAATTTCCTTTTTTTTCTTCGTATCTAGGCACTAGCTAGTTTCCACTGATGGAATTTGAATTCAATTTCTCCATCACTTTGTAATAGAAAAAGAAAAAGGTAAATGAATTTCCAAAAAAATCCATTTCATGAAAAGTAAAGTTGCAAATTTAGATGATTTTTAATTCTGGTAAATTGTACATTTTTGGTATGGATATCCAGGTTGTTATGTGTGAGTAGGTATCTGTTAAGATATGTTGTGGTTAGACATTACATTTGCCGCTGATTGCAACACACTGCTTATGTTTTCCTTTGAATTTTCTCATTTATGTCTGTACTTCAGACAGTGCGCAGCACAAACCGCTACTCTTAAGTGGTGACACAAATTTGGCTTCTTTTACAATCAAACAAAAAAAAATTGTTTATTCGTGAAATTTGATCAGTTTTGATAATTCGTTTCAAAAGTTAGTTCCGACCAATTTTTGTGTGAAATTTCAGCTTACTCACAAAACTTCAAATTTGGTCCAAGTAAAATACATGTTCAAACACAATTTTAAATTTTAAAAATTACTTTTCAAGAACTCATTTTTTTCAAGTTTCTACTAAATTTATCATCAAATACTAGTTGTTTTGTTTGTTTGATTGGTACTGAACTTAAATATTTCTTTTTAATAAAATCCAATAAATTAAAAAGCTTGTATGAAAAGTACTTTAACACGAAACCTCAAAAAAGCTTACCATTAACTTGTAGTCTTGTACACACTAACATTAATGTAATCAGAATTTTACACGATTAGTGTAATTGAGTTGTTCATACCTAATATCATTTCTCGTGGTAAATTAGGAAAAGATTTGATTTTTCCCTCCCTTAAAAATTTGATTCATTCATATCCTCAATATTATAATTTTATCTTGAAATTGCCTTCGGATCATTTCTCCTAGTAAATTAGGAAAAGATTTAATTTTGCCCGTAAAAAATTTGGCTCATCCATATCCTCAATATTATAATTTGAGTTACAATTTTATCTTGAAACTAGACAACTTATCTGCGCTTTGTGCGGCTTAAAAAATATTGTATTTTATTTTTTTTAAAAAAAATTCTAATAACTAAATATTGAAAATATGTTAAACATTTTTTTTTTTAATCTCCAAATCCAAACAGATGAAATTTTAAGTTCTAATCCATTTCATTAATACTTCACTTTATTTTTTCCACTAATTTTCATCACTTGGATTTTTTAGCTACTAAAGATACTGATTTATATGGGCGAAAATCTCATTTTAGCTAGAGAGATGTGGCATATCTTTAACATCAATAAAATTATTTTTTTTGAAAACTTCATCCCATTTAATTTTCTACTAAATTTTGATTTTGAAATTTGAATGTTTTTTAATTTTTTGTAAAGATATACGATCAATTATTATTTCTAAAATTTAAATTTATTAGAAAATATTAAATCTACTCTTGATATTCGAATATATGATCTGCTAATAGTAACCTTCTTCCTAAAAGAAAATAGATAGTGATAAAGAGTAAAACCAAACTATCTAACTCGTGATTATATTAGAAAACTCACAAACCCTCTTTGAAGTTATATTAAAATGGCAATCTGATGCACTAAAACTTTTTCTATGTATGAGGCTCGGAGGGGGCTGAACCATTAAGGTTTAATTTACTTCTTCTCTTCCATTGGTAAATCGAAAAAAATGCTCTGATTTCTGACCACTTTCTCTATCAATGATAAATTCACTCCATGATTCACCAACTGTACATGTGTGTAAATGATTTTAAAAATTGATCATATACAGTTTACAAAATACTACGAGTAGTATTTAATTAACAATCATGGGACACGAAAGTACACCATATCATCAACTTTATTTATAAAAGAAATGGAGACGATAATAGATGAGACACAAAAACATTACCTAAAGATTGTTAAATTTTGTTTCTTCCTATCAGAATCAAAAAAGAAAATGATCATACCTACACAATCAAATTTAAAAGACATAAAAATGAAGCTAAGTTAATTAACAGGTGGAGTGCTATTATATTTACTCTGTTGGGTGCAGGTGGTTGTTGGTGGAAACCATATTTACACCAATATTTCTACAACATAAAATCTAAAATGAACAGCATTTGATATATAAACCTGAAAAAAATACCCATTCTTTGCAAGCAAGATGAGGCCTCTCAAGCTCTGCATCATCATGACCATCTCCAATTTCCAGTAGTTTTTTCATATCAATAACTGGAACTTGAGGCAATACTAATATGGAAGAATTATAATCAGCCTTTTCAATATCATCACGAATATATCGCGGTGGCACGGTTCATCGATCAAAGGAGTGACTTACTTGGGTCGATGTCAGAGCTGATAAGTTCCAAGGCGACATTTCTTCTGATTTTGTCGGTGAAAGCATCTAAATGTTTCACAATTTTGTCCTTCGGATCTTCCTTGTTCTTGTTCCTTACTGTAACTACAACTTAATTAAACTTTGAATTTCACTGCCTTTTTAGGCACCACTTTGATGAAATTTTCACTTATAGCTGCCATGGTACTCTGTCTGAATGCTTTCCTTCTCCTTAAATTTCTCCCACGCAATCCTGTCTGAATTGAAACAGCAGTGGACCCACAACTCTTTGTAAGCCTTCCTATCAATATGCATGCGCACATTTATGTGGATTCTAAGAGAAGCTGCTTCCCTCCTCAAGCTCTCATATACACGCCGAGCAAGTTCCCCTACAACGAC
This sequence comes from Capsicum baccatum var. pendulum, assembly GCA_030864225.1. Lineage (NCBI taxonomy): Eukaryota > Viridiplantae > Streptophyta > Magnoliopsida > Solanales > Solanaceae > Capsicum > Capsicum baccatum. The sequence goes on along the minus strand of CM061551.1, from coordinate 140,052,267 downwards.
CAAATGGAAATAATCAAATAAGTATCATGATTCCTAAAGTGCATCCTAAAATAGAAACGACACATCCAGCAAATTCATTACTCGACTCTTCGGTGTTTGTTAGAATGAATCATAAAATCCTTCATCCATGGTAGATAAAAAAATCTAATGTTAGAATGAACATAAAAACTGTCATTAATCTAAGAAGCAAAAGATAACACTCCTCAAAAACAAATGATTCTGAACCGTATATTATCGATTTGGCAACTTGGGCTGTAATTTTACAGGTAGAAGACCAAATATCATAATTTGAGGCATTGCCATCATTATACACCAGACTTTATATCTTAGAAAATATTTAATTTTACAACATCTTTAAACCTATCTTTCCAGTCATGAAAAAAATGGCAACAGTAGACAGGACCAACAGTGGGAAGATAACTCACCCCAATAGAATTTCTGAAAAGATCCTGCTCGGAACCTTTAGAAATACGCAGAATTTTTCAAGTCGAATGTTATGTACATAGTAGTTACCAAACAACAGAAAACCATTCTGTATGAAGGATATAGAACCAGCTGGGAATACCAAAAAAGAAGCCCAAGAAAATTGGAATCTCAAAAATGATTCCTTACCTTTATGTTTTGGCAACAACCCTGCACGCTCTGCTGAGATAGGGAGCACAATAATACACCCAGATTCATCAGTCAGCTCTCTCAAACCTTCATTATCTATAGAAATGGATTTCAAAGGTGTTCTTTCAGCCAATCTAGCATAAGCAGTGGCTTGGCTGTGCATATCGATCAAAGCTCTCCTTGAACTATAATCCTGATACTTATTAATCATATAAATATTTTCAATTGAAAAGAAAGAAAAAGATAATGAAAATAATAATCAGGGAAACCACAAAACCATAGTTGTGACAGTTGCTGTTGTACTCTCTTCTTGGATATCTTAGGTCCCTTTTCAACAATGATGCTCTCTTTATCAGATTTTTGAGGTACATTATCAGCTGAGTCACAAAGAAGAAGAGCTTTTTTATAGTCGCAAATAAGAAGACTGAGCTTTTTTATAGTCGCAAATAAGAAGACTGAGTGAGAAACTAATTTTCAAAAAAGCCTAAAATCAACCAAGTAAAAAACAAAGAAACACCACCGCTATTTGCAGTTGTTGTATTGATGCTGTCACAAGCCTCGTTGTCAATGGACCATGATTCATAAAAGAGATTGTCCGAATTTCATGACGTATGGCTTCCAATTGAGCCATGGTATGTTGCAGTTCCTTATGAACCTGATAAACAACTTGAGATGAAGGATAAAATAATAAGTGGTAACAATTCATTTGAAGCTATTATGATGCAAAGCATAATTTAGCCAATAAGCTTAAGAGCAAACAACGAAGTCTATATCAGTCCTAGTCATAATGCAAAAACTTAACTCCAAAAGATAAAGGGAAAACTTCTACGTAGAGTCAAAAAGAAACCTGGAGAGCTTGGACTGCTGGATGTCACTTTCAAACTGACCACGGGCAAATTGAACATAACCAATTGCACGCCCAGCAAATCTGCCTGTTGTTCTTGCTATGTGTTGGACAATAAAATTTTTGAGGCCGAAAATAAATAATTGAGACAAGAAAATATTGTAACAATCAATTTATTGATTTCAATATTTGAGTGTTACAATCTCTATGAATCCTCTGATTCGCTTCAAGGGCTTAAAGCTTGATCTTGAATTCAAGGGCTTAAAGCTTTATCTTGAATTTGAACTTGATTTGTTGATTTGAGGGACTTTATCTTGACTTGTGCTTGAATTCAAGGGCTTTTGAGCTTGTTCTTGAATATTGCGGTCTTGATCTTGAATCTTGATTTGCGGTCTTGATCTTGAATCTTGATTTGAATACTTCGAAATTGCAGTATTTGATCCACGAGCTTTCTCTTGCTTCTTGTTAGAGTTCTGTTTTTTTTTTTCTAAATTATGAGACCCCTATTTATAGTTGTAGGAAAGGAAGAGTCATGATGAATATGAATTTCTTTTGACCAATCAGATTTAAGTGATGTGCTGCCTTTTTATGAGCTTTTATTTCATGGGTCTGCGGCATCATTTTGACATGTGGCATAGTTCTATTGGCTCCTTCACTTACTTGACATGTCACGTCATTTGACACGTGGCGCTTATTTGGGCCTCTAGAATATGACAATATCTTGAGCTTATTAAAGTGGGCTCATCATTTGTAGCCCAAATTAATGAACTAACCAAATAAATATTGGATTTTATTTAAATCCATACATATTTGGACTTAAATAATTAATCCAATTATATTAATTCACAATATTTATTTGGAACTAATACATTTTGAATTTAATATAATCCAAATTTTATATGAATTTTAATTTAATAAAATTTTATTGCATACAAAATGCCCCTACTTCAAGACTTGTTGAGATATTTAAATATTCATAGACTAGTCTTGAAGTATTAAGTTTTAATTCGGTTGAAAATCAAGTGACCAGTGCATGTATGTTGGTGGAGCAAGGATGATTTAAGCATGTTACATGATAACATGAGGGAATAATAATAGAGACCAATCATTAACATTGTAATGTTTTACTTCATCCACTTACAGAATAAACCTTTGTGGATTTGAATTCCACTTTAACTTGACCAATAGTAAATCAGATTTCATGTTTGAATTGAAATCAACTACCTGCCAATTTATTTTTTTCTACTTCACACTAGGGATCTGCCACCACTTCTAGTCTCATTAGGATTTCCATGAGTTTGAGTTTACCATGGATTAGAAAACACAAACCGCCTCACGTATCCATAAATACCCATAAGCAGTAATTCTTTTTTCTTATACCTGGACGAACTTGCAATATATCAGTGGCAGCTTCGTGACTGATTGGCATCAATAGCAAGGTAATTTCTTTTCTCTTACTGATTTTATTATTTTATCATCCCTTTTTTTGGTAGGGTTGCAACAAATAGCAATATGCAATAATCGGTTGAAGATGGTGGCCATCGGCTTAAGGTACGAGAGTTTAACTTCGCCTCCGCCACCTTAAGTCCGAACAATATTACTTAAAGATAGAGGACATCGGGTTAAGGTGCGAAAGTTTAACTTCGCCTCCGTCACCTTACGTCCAAACGTTTTTACTTGAAAATGGTGGACATCGGCTTAAGGTGCGAGAGTTTAACTTCGCCTCCGTCACCTTAAGTCCGAACGATTTTACTTGAAGACGGTTGCAATGCAAAAATCGGCTTAGGGTGCGAGAGTTTAAATTCGCCTCCGTACACTCTAAGACCGACCAATTTGACTTTTAGACGGTGGCAATGCAACAATCAGCTTAGGGTGCGAGAGTTTAACTTCTGCTCCGTACACTCTAAGTCCAACCAATTTGACTTGAAAATGGTAGCAATGCAACAATCGGCTTAGGGTGGGAGATTTTAACTTCGCCTCCGTACAATCTAAGACCGACCAATTTGACTTCAAGATGGTGGCAATGCAACAATCGGCTTAGGGTGCGAGAGTTTAAATTTGCCTCCGTACACTCTAAGATCGACCAATTTGACTTGAAGATGGTAGCAATGCAACAATCGACTTAGGGTGCGAGAGTTTAACTTCGCCTCCGTACAATCTAAGACCGACCAATTTGACTTCAAGACGGTGGCTTTCTTTAAGTATGTGCCCTTTCAATGTTCACCTTAAGGTGCAAAGGGGCAAATCTTGTCCACCTTACGGCATGAAAATTTTAAGATCCTTTTAAGGATAAACCCGTGAGAGGCTAGCTTAAGGTGCAAAGGGACAAACTTTGTCCACCTTAAGGCATGAAAATTTTGAGATCCTTTTAAGGATAAAACCGTGAGAGGTCAGCTTAAGGTGCAAAGGAACAAATTTTTTCCACCTTAAGGCATGAAAATTTTGAGATCCTTTTAAGAATAAATCCTTGAGAGGCCAGCTTAAGGTGAAAAGGGATAAATTTTGTTCACCTTAAGACATAGAAATTTTGAGATTCTTTTAAAGATAAACCTTGAGAGGCCAGCTTAAGGTGCAAAGGGACAAATTTTGTCCCCCTTAAGGCATGGAAATTTAGAGATCTTTTCAAGGATAAACCCGTGTGAGGCCAACTTAAGGTGTAAAGGGGCAAATTTTGTCCACCTTAAGGCAAGGAAATTTTGAGATCCTTTTAAGGATAAACCCGTGAGATGCCAGCTTAAGGTGCAAAAGGACAAATTTTGTCCACCTTAAGGCATGAAAATTTCAATATGCTTTTAAGGATAAACTCGTTAGAGGATATTTTAAGGTGCAAAGGGACAAATCTTGTCCATTTCAAGGCATGAAAATTTTAATATCCTTTTAAGAATAAAATCGTTAGAGGCCAGCTTAAGGAGCAAAGGGACAAATCTTTTCACCTTAAGGCATGAAAATTTTGAAATCATTTTAGTTGCAGGCTTGGAGAACTTTAGCATTCCAAATCTCATTGAAGGAAATCTTTTTCTTTTAGATGGATTGCCCCCATTGAGTCACAAATATTTAGAGTAAGTCCAAAATTTAATTAGAATAGTTTCATACTTGGCATTCATATGGCGGATACTGTAGGAACGTATTTTTTTGACACTCATGCAACTGAACTCAGAATGAAATTCCAAGCATCTATGTACCTCTATGAAGAGGATCAAGTCACAACGTAGTTCTAGGTGAGTTTTTTTTTGTGTCCTAACTTTTGCCTAGGCCGCCTTTTTCGAGGTTTTCAACCTAGCGGACTTTTATTTTTTTAACCATACACAGTTTATACTCTTGCGGGCCAGGAGTGGACATATAGTTTATACTCGTGCCTTAAGGAGTGTCATCTTTCTTCAAGTATAGTACTTCTTCAAGAACTTGGCATTGATGCGACCAATCCTCACGCCATCTGAATCGACAAGCTTGTAATCACCATTTGAATATGCCTCTTGTATGACATATGGTCCATCCTACTTTGGGGTGAATTTACCCCCAGACTTATGGGAAGTGATAATGGGCTTTCTTACTGCAATGACTTGATCTCCAACTTGGAAGCACCTCAACCGAACCCTTTTGTTAAAAGAACGAGATAGTTGGGCTTGATAACATTCAAGATTTTGTTGATCCTCCAGCCTCTTCTCATCAAGAGCTTTTAACTCCACAAGACGCAACTTAGCATGTTCTTCATTGGTGATCCCTTCTTGAATAGCCTGTATCAAAAAAGGTATTTGACGCTCAAGTGGCAGGACTGCTTTAATTCCAAAAGCAAGTGAGTATGGGGTTGCTTATGTCGGTGTACGGTAAGTTGTACTATACGCTCATAAAACTTCTTTTATTCGCTCAAGCCAGTATCGTTTGTATTTGGAGATGACTTTATTCAACAAGTTGCATAAAGTCCTATTGAAGGCTTCAGCTAGACCGTTAGTGGCAGCATGGTAAATAGAAGACTTGCGCTGCTTGAAGCTAAAGAGATCACAAATCTTATTCATCAGTTTGTTATCAAATGGCTTTCCATTATCAGTTATTATGTACTGAGGAATTCCAAAATGGTAGATGATATTCACTCGGATGAAATTTATGACATTCTCCTTCTTTACTTCTTTGAAAGCAACAACTTTGGCCCATTTTGAGAAATAATCTGTTGCGGCCAAGATGTATAAGCATCCACCAGAAGATTTTGGTAGTGGACCAACAACATCCATTCCCCAAGCATTGAATAGCCAAGATGCTACAGTTGGGTGTAGTACTTTAGGGGGTTGATGAATGAAATTCGCATAAAATTGACAAGCTTTGCATTTTCTAGCATAGTCCAAGCAATCCTCCACTATCGTCGGCCAATAATATCCCATCCTTTTAATATGAAAATAAAGCTTTGGTCCAGACCGATGTGATCAACAAACTCCCAAGTGCACTTCTTGCAAAGCTTGAATTTCTTCTTCCTCTCCTAGACATCGTAAGAGTACTCCTTCAAATGATTTTCTGTATAGTGTGTCCTTATAGTAAAGAAAGCGAGGTGCACGACCGCGAATGTTAGTCCTTCTCCTTGAATCCTCTGGAAGTATCCCATAACATAAGTAATCAATGATAGGTTGTCACCAAACTTCTTTTGCAGCTTCAGATACGACAATGAGGTATTCAACTTTATTTTCTTCATCCTCATTTGATGGGGTACTACCCATTCTTGGCGGATAGTAACTTGCGTATAATTTGGAAGAGTCAGGGTTGAGACCAAAGTAGCTAGGGCATAAGCTTGATTATTTTCTCTCCTTGGCACATGTTGGAGGGTTACTTCTCCAAGCCACCCCATCAACTTCTGTGCATAATCATGATATGGTTGTAGCTCAGGCTTTCTGACTTTATAGCTTCCCAAAAACTGCTTGATCACCAATTGGGAGTCACCAAAGACTTGTAATTGCAGTTGTTTTATGTCAACTGCCATCTCAAGTCCAAGTATTAAAGCTTGATATTCAGCAACATTATTAGAGCAATGGTTTGTGAGGGTAAAAGAGTATGGGATAACCTCTTCTTGTGGAGTGACAAACACCACACCAGCACCAGCTCCCTCTCGATGTGTAGCCCTATCAAAGTAGATCTTCCATGAGGTTCTAGCTTCAATAACTATTGTATCTTCATCAGGAAGTTAATTACTCAGTTCCCAATCATCATGTATCGGGTGGTCTGCCAAGAAGTCAGCCAATGCTTGTTCCTTTACAGCCTTTTGGGGAACGTACACAATCTCAAATTGTTAAAATTAAAGGTACCATCTTACAAGTCGGTCACTAAGTACTAGATTTGACATTACAAACTTGATGTGATTTTCCCTAGACACAAGACGGACAACATGAGCTTGAATGTAGTGTTTCATCTTTTGAATTGAGAAGACCAATGCCGAACATAACTTTTCAATTGGAGAATACTTTAGCTCATTCAGGCTCATCATTCTGCTTAGATAGTAAAGAGAGTTTTCTTTGCCTTCACTATTTTCTTGAGCCAGTAGTGCTCCAACGGACCTCTCTTGTGTCGCGATGTAGAGTATCAATGGTTTCCCAGGTATGGGTGCCACAAGAACTGGTGGCTTCATTAAGTATGATTTGATACTCTCAAAGGAATTACTACAAGCTTGGTCCCATTCGAAGGGAGTGTCCTTCTTCATGAGATGACTAAATAGTTGACATTTTCCAGCCAGGTTTGAGATAAACCTCCTTAAATATGCCAGCCTTCCTTGAAGGATTTTTAACTCATGAATGTTTTGAGGCTCAGGCATCTTCAAAATTGCATCGACCTTGACTTGATTAATTTCAATTCCTCGGTGTTGCAAAATGAAGCCAAGAAACTTTCTGGAAGTAAATCCAAAGGCACACTTCAATGGATTCATCCTAAGTTGATATCTTTGAAGTAACTTGAACACCATTCTTAGGTCTTTCAAGTGGTCGTCTCTCTTTCTTGACTTCACCACTAGATCATCCACGTAGCATTCAATATTTTTATGGAGTAGACCATCAAAGATGTTTTGCATATCCCTTTTATAAGTGGCGCCATCGTTATTCAAACCAAAAGGCATCACCTTATGGCAATAAATACCTTTAGGCGTACGAAATGCAGTGAGCTCTTCATCCTTTGGCTATGCGGATTTGGTTGTAGCCGGATGAACCATCCATGAAGGATATTGCCTTATAACCAGTGGTGGAATCAATCATTAACTCTAGTATGGGGATTGTAAAATCATCCTTAGGGCATGCGTTGTTGATATCTCGAAAGTTGACACAAACTCAAATTTGGCCATTTTTCCTCCGTACTGGAACAATACTTGAAATCCACGTGGGATATTTGACTTCACGAATAAAGCCAGATTCAATGAGTTTGTTAACTTCATTTTCAATCAATGGAACCAACTCAGGCCTAAAGCGCCTTTGGGCTTGCTTAACAGGACGAGCACCATTCTTCACCGCCAACTGATGGACTGCTACTTTTGGATCTAAGCCAGGCATTTACTTATAAATCCAAGCGAAGATATCCATATATTCTTTGACCATATCCATATACGTGATTTTTTTCTCTATCTGTAGAAGAGAACTCAGGTAAGTTGGTTTTGGTCTTCATCGGTTCCAAGATAAACTTATTTTAAGGGATCTATTATGGCCTTCACTCCTTCTTCAAGTTGTGACAGATCATCTCCAGCATCTTCCTCTACTTGAGGATCATCTTCATTGACGGAAATATGATAACACCAGAAAGCATTTTCTATCTCTTCATCAACTTTTATTTGAGATGAGACATCTTTCTCATTTTGGGTCATAACATGATATGAGAAGCCAACACTCTCTTCATCTTCCTTAAGTTGCATGGTATAAACCATAGTATGAGCCTTTGCTTTTAGCACCTTATTGCATGAAACTACCAGTTTCGTTTGCCGCCTCATTCTAGAAGGAATCAAACTTTGAAAATCCTTCTATATCTTAGGCGAAGAGTGCATTATTATACTTTGACGACTTCTTCGATGATTGTTATTTTTTTTATTTAGAGGACCTAACCTTTCAAACACAGAATTTTTGTGGTTGATTATCCAAGTCGATCAAATACAGAGGGTCATTTATTAGCAGCAGTGGATTCTTCTTCCATGGTGATATAATTACTGACTGCCCTTCTTATGGAGATGCAAATTAGAGGTGGCTGCATGTATCCTAGGCCTTCATGTGCCTGCCTGGTTGTACCCTCTGACAGAATTTTGCCCAACCTTGATGGCTCATTAGGATTGTATCCGGCCTTTATAGATAGATTGTTTGCATTTGGACCAAAGCCTTCCTTTGTACGTTTTACGGGGAGTGTCATATCTTATAGCGGATTTTGATCATAGACTCTTCAAGTAGCTTTAAGGATGGATTTATTGCATCTATCTTCCAAATAGGTAAAGTTAGCCCCTTTACCACATTATCTTGGGCATCAGATAGGTGATCTTTCTCTTTCTTTACCTTTGGTACATAGTGAAGGACAGAAGTTACCTTTTTTTTGTATAAACGACACTTTCTTTATTTAAAATGGAGAGAGGCTTCTTGGTGGCGACTTTTTCAACAATCACCATGAACTTCTTGGCTGTAAGATCATCACACTTGGTCTTGGTGACATTATCAACCCTTTTCTCATTCACGACATAATTCTTTAAGTAGAATTTTCATCGGAATAGTGTAATTCAGCTTCAGTGAATGGCTTATCATCATCTACTATCTTTCTTTCCACTACACCCTCTAGGTACTTCAAGCATTGATAGTAAAAGGATGAGATAATTTTGTTCCCGTGCACCCAAGGCCTACCAAGTAATATATTATATGAAGTTTTGGCATCGATCATATGCATCAATGCATTTGATTGAAAATCATCCATATGAACCCCAAACTTGATAGATCCCATATCCCTCTGTCCCCCTTGGTTGAAGCGTTGGATCATTATACGACTCTCATCCAGTTTATCAGTAGTGATGCCAAGTTCTTTCATCGTGTGGATAGGCAGGATGTTGACTCCAGATCCCTCATCTATCAAGATTTTATTGATTTTTTTTCCAATAATTTGACCCTCTATGTATAAGGGAAGGTTATGTAGAACCTTACCAAGCAGAAGATCGTTATTTATGAATGTGATTTTTGTATCACATACATGTGCCTCTTGGTCAAGAGGTTCAACAAGTGGTTCAGAGGATGAAGGAACTTCCATGGGTATATTTTAGCCCTTTGCCCCCTCTTTGGAAATATTAAAACAAGATGCCTCAAGGTTGACTTGGGCAGTCTTTCCATGGAACCAACTCGGTAAGAATTACTCTAAAGTCACCAAACACCAAGGTTTCTGGTGGTGAAGCTCCATCACCCCGTATTCTTTGAAAGTTCAACTAACTTCTATTTCCTTGGTTTCTTAACTATTCTCTTTCTGGTTGGTTGCTCAAACGACTCCTTTCGCAGACTCGTCCTCCTGCGTCTGTGTCTGGTCACTAGAGTCCAATCTTCATCATTGCCTTCATCAACTTAAGACCTGTCAGGCAATAGTATCTTCTCATTATGCTCTTTAACACATATTTAGATTGGGTCAAGCGAGATAAAAGTGATAGAGATTTGATGAGAATTGACCATCTCATCATCGAAGAAGATCTTCTTCTCTTTTGCCAGTTGCGTGACTTTATCTTTAAATACAAAGAACTTTTCCAAAAGGTGACTTACAAGCCTATGATATTTATAATAATTAGGGTCATTGGTCCTTCCAGCTTCATTAGGATGCTTCATCTCTGGAATTTCAATGAGCTTATGCTCAAGGAGTTCATCGAAAATCTTAGCAACATTAGAATCAAGAAAGGGATATTTCTTTTCCTGCATCTCCTTTAAAGATTTCTAATTCAGACATGCTCCAGAAGTCGTCTTCACACTTTACTTCTTGCTCACCTTTGTGGTGACCTTCTCAGGAGACACATCAATATTCATGGACTTCTTGTTGTCATTTTTAGGGACAAACTTGCCCCATATTTTGGGTTCCTACCTATCCTTTCCCCTTCGAGGGTCATGGATAGGCGCTGCTCCTTTTCCAGCCGAAGACATACTCAATTCCATATCGTGATCACGAGTAGCTAGGTCTTCAAAGGATTTAGGCTTAATGCATTGCAAGATGTAGAGAAGCTCCTAGTGCATTCCTTGGAGGTACATCTCTATTACAGAAGCTTTGCTGAGCCTATCTTTGCAGGTTAGGCAAGTATATCTCCACCGATTGATGAAGTCAATGACTAGTTCATCATTTCTTTGTTGAGTATTTGTGAGCTCTACCATGCTTACTGTACGCCTTGTGCTATAAAAGCGATTTAGGAACTCATGCTCCAATTGCTCCCAGCTATCGATGAAATTAGGCTCAAGGTCGTATACCAATCAAAGGTGTTTCCCTTTAGGGAATGAACAAACTATTTGACAAGATAGTCACCGTAAGTTCCAGCATTGTTATATGTCTCAGCTAAGTGTGCGATATGTTGTTTTGGGTTTCCCTTTGCCCTCAAATTGTTAAAAATTGGGGGGGGGGGGGTGATAGCCAGCAGATTTTTGAGGCTATCTATCCTCGCAGTGTAGGGCTTGGCATATGCAAGGAAAGATTTGGTGACAACATCATACTAGTCTTTGAGGGTTCCTTCAACGAATTCCCTCAACCCAATCGGGATCATTCCCTCAGAAGAAACTTGCACCTCTTTAGTCGGTGGTGTTTGTTTCACAGGATTTTCTCTCATAAACCTCTGGAGATTTTCCAGGTACATGACTCGACTCTCCGTTTATCAGACCTCCCACCCTATCCACTATATTATTAATTTGAGCATCTTCATTTTAAATATATTTGGTTAGGCCCTCAATTGTCTTTGCCAGATTTGCAAGCTGCTCCTCCATAGATGAGGCATCAGTTACTATTGCTTGCATAATTACTGGAGATGTTAGAGAGTAGCACAGATTATTGCACAAGTTGATCTTTGAAGTTCTCAACTTATGCGGTGTAGTCAGAGATGATGATTTGCTTGAACAACCATCGCTCTTTGCGCCAAAGTATTTGGAAATGGAATGCTCAAGTAGAGATAGAGTCTTCTTAAGTGATTCCACCAATCTGCTTCCTCCTTCCAGAGCACTTGCATTGGACTTCTTTTCTTTTGGCATTGAAGATCCAAAAATTGAAGTTGGTTCGGACGACACTGGATGTGTTTGTTGTCCTAGCAAGCTTGCCTTGCTCCTTGTGACAGCTTCTAAGCTTTTGAAAGTAACACCAAGGATGCTTTCCACAATGCTTTCCACTTCAGTAGAGAACTTTGAGTCAGCAGCCTTGGAAGCAGTTGATTGAGAGTTGACCTTCTTGGACGTCATTTTAGTGTTATTGAACTTTGCAGTTAGAAAAGTTGAGATGAGAGGTAGAGATTGTCCCACTGGGCATGCTAGAATTTGTTGGACAATAAAATTTTCGAGGCCAAAAATGAATAATCGAGACAAAAAAATATTGCAACAATCAATTTATTGATTTTAATATGTGAGTGTTAAAATCTCTATGAATCCTCTTATTCGACTTTTCAAATATAAATTCAAGGGCTTAAAGCTTGATCTTGAATTTGAACTTGATTTGTTGATTTGAGGGACTTTATCTTGACTTGTGCTTGAATTCAAGAGCTTTTGAGCTTGTTCTTGAATATTGCGGTCTTGATCTTGAATCTTGATGAACTTGATTTGAATGCTTGAGCTTTGTAGAGAAATTACGGCATTTGATTCACGAGCTTTCTCTTGCTTCTTGTTAGAGTTTTGGGTTTTTTTTTTTGAATTATGAGACCCCTATTTATAGTTGTAGGAAAGGAAGAGTCATAATGAATATGGATTTCTGTTGACCAATCAGATTTAAGTGATGTGACGCCTTTTTATGGGCTTTTTATTTCTTGGGTCTGCTACATTATTTTGACATGTGGCATGGTCCTATTGACTCCTTCACTTGACTTGACATGACATGCCACGTCATTTGATAATATCTTGGCTTATTAAAGTGGGCTCATCATTTGTACCCAAATTAATGGACTAACCCAATAAATATTGGACTTTATTTAAATTCATACATATTTGGACTTAAATAATTAATTCAATTATATTAATCCACAATATTTATTTGAGACTAATATATTTTGAATTTAATATAATCCAAATTTTATATGGATTTTAATTTAATAAAATTTTATTGCATACACTATGGTTGGCAGATCTTTAGGTCCTAAAATAATTTTATTTTTGTAAAAGAAGGTGTAACCATAAAACAGATAACATCTCTCAAGTCTCAATCATACAAAAAAGTAACATTATGTATAACCTACATAGTTCATCAATTAAGGACTTAAAATCTTCTATTTTACAGCCTAAAATGACAAGACATTGATTTAATCAAGAAAAAAAAAAAGGCGACGGCAATCAAACTGGCCAGGAAAAAATTAAATCAAGTTACAAGAATTATCTCAACCTCTAAAGGGGCTAAAGGAGTAGCAAAAAGCATCACCAACCTAGTTTTTCTTCTCGGATGTCCCAATTTGTATCACTGATAGTACGGTGCATATTTTATGGCATGCCCCAATATTGCATCCTAATCAGTAGATGTATACTACATCGAGTAAAGTACAAACATCAATGCTTTTGATTCCCCACCTCCAGGGAAGTTCGAACTTAGTAAAACATTGAGCTTTGAAAATCAGGATATCAAGACATAGAACAATTTGTGTATTTGGAAACCATATTTTGAACTATTTGATTAACTAATGAATCTTGGAGAAGATGTGTCAACTTAGAGTTTTTAGTGTAATATTCAATGACCTAACAGAAACCTACATTCAAAAATGGTCGTGTGTTACCTGGATGGAAACCCACCTGCAAGGAAGTTTGAAGTTAATAAAACATTGAACTTTGAATATCATGATCTTACGACTTGAAATAATGTGTGTGTTTGGAAACCAGACTTCAAACTATTTGATTACCTAATGAATGTTGTAGTAGATGTGTCAGCTGGAGTTTCGGGTGTAATATTTAATGACCCAACAGAAACCTACCGTCGGAAATGGTTGGTTGTTACCTGTATGGAATATGGCTGCTTCTATTTGCTAAAGTTGATATCATGTCTCCTAGAGCTGAAAGTGATCTATTGATATTTTGAGGTTTCTTCAGCCTATCACCTTAGACATCAGCCTTCGCAAGCCTCTCACTACCAGCTAAATCCACAAGCCAAAGCTTGCTCTTTGCAAGTGCAGCAGCTTATTTCTCCAGGTTCTCCAATTCAGTTGCTTGCTTCTATTTTCTTGATCCTTATGGATGGTTCTATTTTCTTGCTCTTTGTGCATTCACCATCGATCAAATTCGCTAACTTCACCTCACACAACCACAACAACTTTATTCACACGAAGTCGAACCTGAAAGTAAGAACCAAACAGTTAAAATAATCGGAGCTCTTTATGTATTCACCATTGATCAAATTCGCTAACTTCACCTCACACAACCAAAACAACTTTATCCATACGGAGTCGAACCTGAAAGTAAAAACCAAATAGTTAAAATAATCGGAGAAATCATAATCGGTAAACAATGAGGGTTTGCTACACAACTAAATGATTGAAATTGACTACTTTGTCAGGCTGTTAATAGATTGGTTAAATTAAATAAATTACAAAAAAATTGAATACTTATAGGGCTCATTAATAGATAGTGTTAAAGAACTCTACCGTAAAAAAAAATAAGCCGCAAAAAATGAAAAACCATCTCCTTTTCAGGGTCAGCTACAAAGAAAGTTGGAAAAGATGGAACGTACAAAATTAAATATTGACAAATTTCAACGAAATTGAACACTTACAGGACTCGCTAATTGGGAGAACCATCTTCTTGTTAGGCTCATTAATTGAAATTGAACACTTACAGGGCTCATTAATTGGGAGAGCCATCTTCTTGTCAAGTTCAGCGACAAGCAAAGTTGGAAAAGACGCAATATTACTTCCTCCAAGGTGTAATCAAGAAAATCCGAGAGGAGGGCAAAGGAGGAAGACCCGCTGTTCTACTATTGTTGAAGGTGAAATTGTGTAAAGACCTCGATATTTGTCCATTGCCATAGATATGAACACCTCCAATACCAGTCTGAAACCATCAAAATTATACACTCCCACAAAAACCGCTAGCAACATAGAGAGAAGAAAATTAACAGTGTATATGCTCAAATAAAATTGAAGAAAGCAAATGGAGCTTTGACTTTTTTCTTTTTCAGAAGAATTGTTAAGGATACTTGGTGGAAAGGAATAGGAGTAGACAGAGGATTTTTTGAAGCAGCATATTTTTTTTGTTGCTACATGTAACGTGTGAAATTAAATGATAATTAATAAATTTATTAAGAAATAAATAGGTAGAATTAAAAAAAGGAATTAATTTGAAAAAAAGCTCAAAAAAGCCAAAAATTAGATAAATGGAAATGCGGAATTTTGAGGCATGCCACATCAGCATACCTCTAATCCTCCTTTATATATATACTAGTATAGGTACCCGCGCGATGCGCAGAATATTTTTAGAAAAATAAATCATTAGAAATGTTATCTTATTAGTTTAAAATAATAAATTATTTTTCATTGTATCACATTAATATATTTTAAATTAATATATTGAATATATTTTATAATAAATAATTCATAAAATTATATAGTTCAATTAATTTAGTTGAACTATGTATTCTCCCTTCGCTGCCATCACTCCGCCGCGCCACCCCCACTCGTCTTCAACCCTCTCAACCTCTCCTCCAGACAATCTCATAATCAAATCATATCAAAAGAAAAAAAATAATGAATCATATAATTATCAAAAATAAAAATGATCAATAGTTTTCTTTATTACATTGTTCACTATCAAATATTATTCGATTGTTAATATTGACTTTTATTAACTTATCAAATTGCTTAATATAATTATCAAGTAATTTTTTTTGTTAATATAAAATTATAAATTTATTTTTTTTAATCATGTACTATATATTTTTTTCAATATAAAATATATGGATATTAATTTGTGAATTTCAATTAATTTCTTTACTGAAATTCTTTTATTCATTATATTCTCAAAGTTAATTCAAAATTCTTATTCCTCACCCCAACCCTCAATACTTCTAAAACAAAAACTATATTTTAATTATTTTCTCTAGAATACATTGAATTATTATTTTTTGTTACATTTCATAGGTAGTTGAACTTTTTTCTCTTACATTTCAAAATATAAGATATTGAATTTAAATCTAGGTCACTTAATTTCTTATATTCTAATGTTCATTTAGTTCGTTGTTTATTGATGCTTTACATGACATACAAAATTTAAAATTTTACTTGTTATGATTTAAAAAATACTTTCTCATTTAACATATTAATTGTATTATACTACTACACATACTAAGTACTACTTCTAATATACATATATACTATATACTACAACTACTTCTACTATTTATGATTAGTAGTAGTATTATGTTCTAATATTTCATTTAATATTTTAATAAATTATCTTTAGATATATTTTTTAATACAACTAATAATTAAATGTATTTATAATTTTTTAAGAAAATTATAAGTTTATCTTTGAGAAGATATTGTATCTCCAATTCAAATTTAAAAAGGAATAGATAACATTAAGAATCCAATTAGAACTCTTTAGTATGATAGCTAACTACTTTTAATATATAATTTCATATATTTTTAATGTACCTTTAATCTTGTTTTAAACCAAATAACTTTTTAAATTTGAATATTCGACCTCCTCTCCTCCCCTACTCATCTTAATTGAATATTTTAAATATCTTTTTCTACTTATTAATATTTTTTTTGATTATTTTTAATATAATATAATGTTCTTCTCTTTTAATATATATTATGGACTTACATATAATTATAGAATTTTTCAAAGATATTAAATGTTAGAAAGATAAAATAAGTGATCACAATAATATTTTAATTCGAATGATTTCTTTGTATAAGTAATTTTGACAATAGTATTAATATGTAATTTCATATGTTTACCAAAAAAAAAAAATTTACTTTCATATATTTTTAATTTACCTTTAATCTTATTTTAAACCAAATAACTTTCTTAACTTGAATATTTGACTTGCTCTCTTCCCCTACTCATCTCAATTGAATATTTTAAATATTTTTTTTTTATCAATATTTTTTTAATTATTTTTAATATTATATAATGTTCTTCTCTTTTAATATATTATGGACTTACATATAATTATAGAATTTTTCAAACATATTAAATGTTAGAAAGATGATAAAATTGAAGGAAGGGTGTCTTTTAAGTCTTGAATGAAGGATTGGTGACATCGACCAACAGATAGGGTCAAATATCATTAGGAAACTTGATTAAGTTAATTGTGGACTTGATTAATATTTTCAAAACTTTCTAATCTTTTCAAAAATACAAATCAACCCAACCCACACCCCTCTTCAATCCAAATCAACCACTATCTCCTCTCTCTCGACAGCTTCTCTCAACTTTCTCCCAACCAACAGTTCTGCAAAATTTCTTCCTTTGACCCTTGATGAATTCTACCTCTGGCGATAAATAGTTGGGCTTCAAATTCCCCTCTTTTTTTTCTTCAACCCCCAACGACTTCTATCTCCGGTGACAAATAGTTGGGCTTCGAGTATCCCTTTTTAATTCAAATCAACCTGTCTCTCATCCCTCTTTCGACAGCTTCTCTCAACTCTCTCCCAACCAATTGTTCTGAAAATTTCTCATTTCAATCCTCAGTGACTTTAATATCCGACTGCAAATAGTTGAGCTTCGAGTTTCTTTTCGACTTCAACCTTCAATCAACATGATAGCCTTGCTCTCCGGCCACAACAACTTCGAATTCTTCATCGTTCCTTTTCTTCTTTCACAGTTAAAAATTTATGGCCTTTCTAGTTTTAAAAAAAATGAGGAACTTGAGTCAACTTATCTTATAGTATTGGTTAACAATTTCAATATTTGTTGCATTAATTTGAAATGCAGTCTGAATAAAACCCTAATTTTTGGTATTTTTTCTCTTCTCTTTTCGAAGTGAATTATGATATTTTATTGTTTATTGCATTTTTGTAAGTTTGATTTTTATTGTTTGTGTTTATAAAAACAAAACAACAATTTGGGTTGATTTTTTCTGTTCTTGTTTTTGCTAAAAATGGTGAAATTGTTGTTTCTTGTTGAACACAATCGTGCTACTATTTTTTGTTTCTTCCGACAGATTACCCATCTGGTGCAATATATTAATCATCTAATGCAACGGATTTATCATATGATGCAATAGATCAACCATCTAATGCACCAGAGGAACCATCAGATTACAATTCTGATGCAAAAGATTAATAATCTGATGGAACAGATTAACTATCTGATGCAACAGCTTTACCTTTAGTTGCAACAGATTAAGCATCGAATAAAAAATTTGATGCAACTAATTAACCATCAGATGCAATGGAAGAACCATCAGATTAATGATCTATGCAACAGATAAACCTCTTGTTGGATAAAATCCTATCAACTCTTCCTACAGAAAATGTCCAAGACTTGATCTTTCCAACTGATCATTCATCTTCCACGATAGACGACCCTATGTTGGAAGAAATCTAAATAATATTGACCGTTGATAACTGTTCTAACAGATCACTCATGTGTTGCAACAGATGTGTGACCTTTTGCACAGACCATTCATCTTTCTCAACAGATGAGTGATATATTTTGTGTTATCGCAACAGATTACTCAGTCATTACTGTAGGTTAGTTAACTTCTCTGATAGATCACTCATATATTGCAACAGATGTGTGATCTATTGCATAAACCATTCATCTTTCTTAACAGATGAGTGATATGTTTTGTATTATCACAAGAGATTACTCAACCATTGTTATAGATTATTTAACTATTCCAACAGATCACTCATATATTGCAACAGATGATATCACAACAGTTATGTGATCTGTTGAACAGACCATTCATCTTTCTTAAAAGATGAGTGGTATATTTTGTATTGTTGCAACAAAGTACTCATCCGCTGCAACAGTTTGGTTATATGTTGCAACAGATATACTATCTGGTGTAACAGATCGATGATCTGTTGTAACTATTATTTTACTATTTTACTTATTTGATTTACTGTTTCCTTTTTTAACGATGCATTAATCAACAATAATATATTATTTTATGTTCCTGTTAATTTTAGATAATATGTTTCTCAAAAGAACAAAATCCAAATCAAGTCCACGTAAAGGAACAAGTGAAGCAGCTAGGCTACATCCACCACTCTATGAGCTTTATTTACAAGCGTTATATCAATCGGGAGCAGAATATGATGAACACAGAGAGGAGGAATGTTTCAAAAGAGATGATGCAGATGCTAATAGCCCTTCCACTGAAGATCTGGTCAAAGCCTTCAGCATTGATCGTTATCCTGTGAGAATGCAGTGCAATAGTGCTGCAGATTTAATGGGTGATTTTGTGGTTAAGTCAGCAATGGGAAAATCTTTTGATGCCTTTAGAAAAATACTTTGAGAATAAAAATTGGATGCTTATTTCAGGGACAGCTGCTTTGGAAAATATCTTGATTTGCCGGAGGACAACAATGCTCGTTTCTAAATGAAAATGGTATATGAACTTCTCAAGCATAGGTTTATGTATGAAAACAAAGATAAAATGGATGAGGTGTGGATAAACTACTGTGGCATGTATGTTTGTTTTGGTTGGAAGGAGTTTGTCATAGTTATTGGACTAAAATGTTATCCTCCTTCTCAAGTTATACCTATTCTAACCCAAAAAAAAGTACCCCGCATACCCAAAAAAGAAAAAAACAAATAGTGTGATCGTGATGACCTGGTGTCCATTGTTGGTCCAAGTTTAAATAACAAAAATTTGATAGAAGCGTTGAAAGGTAAAGGACTTTCAAAGAAGCACAAGCAGTCATTGTGCTTGGTTTGGTTTGTACATAATATTCTTTGAGCGAGAGACGTTAACAACAACATATGCCTCGATTTAGTAAAGCTCTCCGAGGATCTTGAGGCGTTTAATAGCTATCCATGGGGGTATGAAAGATTCAAAATGACTGTCAAATATTTGTTGATTCCATTAGCGCCAAAGACAGTCAACTTATATGGCTTCCCATGGGCTTTCATGGTAAATGTTTCTTTCTTCCATTATGATATCATTCATTTTTTTTACTCAATAATGGTTTTGATTTATTGGTGTTATTTTATAGGCTTGGGCGTTTGAAGCCATTCCTTATTTGATACAACAAGTGAACTACTAGGAAGGAGTTTCCTGTCCAAGAATCTTGAGATGGTTGTCGACCAAAACTGATAAACATTCAAAATTTCTTGATCTCTTCAATCCCCCGAATAATGCAGTAAGTATAATTATAATTAATTTTTTCTTTTAATTAATATTTTTTTTGAATGATCTAATCATCATTCTAATATATGTAATGATTTATGTTAGAATGTGCATTCGTCGCTAGTTTCGAACAATCTAGAGTGGAAGATGCCATTTTTTCTTACTTTACGGTCTGTGCAAACTTTATCGGACCCTAAAGTCATCGATAGAATAAAAATGGAATTGTTTGGAGCAACAACCATTACAAGAAAAATAATTTTGGAGGGTGGGCTAGTGGTGCTGCTATTGGTGCTAATGATGCTCCTCTTACAATATTTAAAGCAAACCATTATAAGTATGATCATACTGGTTATACAGATTTTGCCTCTCCCAGTGAATGTTCTGCATGTAAATGTCAAGAATACAGGGCAAAACATGATGTAGTGATTAATGCTATTAATGCATTAACTGCTTCTATAAAGGAATTGATATCTAAGAGGGGTCTCATTCCATCAAAGAGGATTTTATTTCCATCCTCTCCATTAGAGATTAGGGCCAAGAGGAGAAGGAGAGTGATTTCTAGGGCATTATCAGGCATCCAAAAAAGCAAAATTAGAACTCCTCTATCTGTGTGTTGCACTGAGCAATATACAATGTCCAAAGAAGAGTAGCACGAGCTGAAGAAGGTGAATATATTATCTGTTTTCCAACTGACAAAACAAACAGACACATATCTGTTTCAATAGATGACACATCTGCTAAAAATTATCAAACAGATATATACATCTGTTACAACAGTTGACTAACCTGTTGCACCAGATACTTTATCTGGTGCAACATATGTCTCGTCTGTTTTAGCAAATCAAACAGCTCTTCATACTGCTTTTATTTGTACCAACAGACGACCTATCTGCTGCAACAAATGATTCATATATTGCAATAGATGGTTCATCCATTGGAAATTATCACACAGGGTCTTCCTCATGTAGAAATTTGTTCCAACAATTTATTCATTATTGTAACAGAAATATAATATATTTGGGATAATTTAAAATGGGAGGAAGACTTGTTTGATTTGCTAGAAGAAATGAGTTATCCTTTTCTGTTTTGTTGTATCTTCGTTATTAGCATTGACCAATTTTGGCTTTCCAGGTGGATGTAGAAGAAGCTACTGCTGAACAACATTGACAATATGCTACTCTTTTTAAGGAAATACGAAGAATAAAAAGCGCAGAAATCATACGCAAGCGACAATAAAGATCCACGACGAGCAAAGCCAAATTCCATAGCACCGAATGAAGAACAATTTGTCCATACTGAGTAGATCTTTATAGCTTTATAGCACCGAAAGAAATCTTTGGTAGTATACTTAAATTGTTGTTGATGTATTTGTTGAGATCTGTACCCATAATAATTTTTTTATATTTCATTTATTCGTTGACTTATTTCAACTAATTTATAAAGGCTTCGATTTATTTTATTTTGTCTACAAATTTTATTTTTTCCTTAGATTTGAACTTATTAATTGAAAAGGAATACAAGATTCAAATATTGCAATAGATAATGTATCTGTTGCAACAGACGACACATCTATTGGAAAAATCGAATAGATTTAGACATATGTTGCAACAGGTAGGTGATCTGTTGGAATTTATCAAACATGTCTTCCCACTATTGCAAATGATGGACTTTAGATAAAAACATCGAAATAATGCAACAGATAACACATCTATTGGGAAAAAAAGAATAGATTTAGACGTATGTTGCAACAGATGGACTTTATCTGTTGCAACAGACGACACATCTATTGGAATAATTAAACAGATTTATACATATGTTGCAACAGGTAGGCTATCTGTTGGAATTTATCAAATAGGTCTTTCCACTGTTGCAACAGATGGACTTTAGATAAAAATATCGAGATAATACAACAGATGACCAACCTATTGCAACAGATAAACTATATGTTAGAACAGGTAGGATAACTATTACAACGGCCACAGAATCTGTTGCATTATAAAAATTCAACTTTTGTTGGACATAAAAAATTGCCACTACATGTAAAAAGGTTAAAGTGAATTGAATTGAAATAAAATAGGCGCAACCTATCGACGGTGTTCAGTTCAAACACCTAAAATAAAATAGGCATCAAGTAGACATGTTCATTTTAAACACGTAAAATAAAATAGGCATCAAATGTGGTAGTGTCAGTCTGGCACATTTCGCTGACTTGCCGTCACTTGGTCCCCAACGGTTATTTTTTATCCCCATTGTCTTATATATTCATCTTCCTAATAAAATTTAACCCTAAATTTCCAAATCTTCTTCTTCATCATTATCTTCTTTTATCTATCCAAATTCTTCAAATTATTACTTTCATTTTTACAACTGACCTTGACAATATCGAGCGCATCTTATAATATTTTTTGTGATAAAGATTTTTGATATTGTAAGTGTGGTCATGAAACTCTGTTAAAGACTTCTTGGACTCAACAAAATCTGGGTCGTTGGTTTTATACTTGTAATATTTCAAAGGTAATATTTTTTTATTTAATTAGTTGATTAATTATTAACTTGTAATTATTTTGTAATTGTGTTCTTTTTATAGAAATTGGGTGGATGTGATTACTTTGATTGGTATGAAGAACGACACCCTTCACAAATAAATCGTGTAATCTGGGGTTTGTTGAACAAAGTCAAGGCTTCTGAAGAGAAACAAAATCGAGCAAGAAGATACTACATTTTTGTCATTATTGCTACTGGTTTGGTGTTGTTGGGAACATGGATATTGAAGCCCAATTGCTAAATTTTTATGGTGGTGTATGTATTTGCTACTGGTTTATTGTCGACGGGAACATAGATATTCAAGCGTAACTGTTGGAAAATATCAAAAAGATTTAGGCATATGTTGAAAAATTTAAGTCATCTGTTGGAAATTATCAAACAGGTCTTCCCACTATTGCAACAGATTAGACTTAGATTATTAGATTATTCATAGAAATAACATCGGCGTAATGCAATAGATGACCAACCTATTACAACAGATAAAATATCTACCAGAACGGATTAAAGATATTTTACAACAGATTGACAATCTAATCTATTGCATTAAAAAAGACTCAACTTTCATAAGAAAAAAATTATTTCCACTATATGTAGATGTAATAAAGTGAACGGTGACTTGAAATTAAAAATTTCTTTTTCACAGGCTCTTCTATATACACAGTCTTCAAGCGTTCAGTTAGTACCCCATAAGCCCAGACCTCTTGCAGGTTTGCCACAATATTTTCGCACAGAAAATTCGTTGGCTCAGCCATTTTGTGCTTTTTAGCAAACATTTAATGTGTCCAAGAGCGTGCGAGCCACTCACTTTAGCGGCATCATCTTTTGGAAGGATCATTGCCCTATTTTGACCTTCAAAGTCCCATGATTTCTTCATCAACACTTCTTTTGGAAAATGGTTCATCATTTTACTCTCCCTCAATAAGATGGGAAACAACACCATTAGTGGCTCCACGAGGAGAAAAAGATCAAAATCGTCGATGAGATATACACTGGAGTCATAAACATTGATCTTTCCCTCCCCGAGTAGTATCTCAACAGCCCGATAATGCATGTTGTTCACACTAATGACTGCAAGAATCCTTTTTACCTCGGTCCAGCTCTTGCCGTGTGGATTTGGCCTGTCCCCTCTAACATATCTTAATGTTTGTTCTTCATCCAATACCAATGTAGGAACTAGGAAATCAAGTCCCACACCAAGGGCTGAAGCCTATCCATTGAGTTGATCGTATCTATCCTTGAGCTTTTTACAGAAGTCGAGGTTCATTATCCTATCGGCATCATCATAAGCTTCCTGGTACATTACTTGCCTTTTCCTCATGAGGTAGAGAATTATGTCAACATGCTGTGAGATAAGAAGTCAATTTTTAAATAGGTTAGTAACTGTAAAGATGCAACGGATGGTTCATCTGTTGCATAGAGTTCTCTGAATCAATAATCCAACGCAACTTATGCAACAGATGGATAATAAGTTGCAACAAAACCACTACCAGTTGCACCAGTATACCCAGTTGTTGCAACAAATGTGAATTCTATTGTGTAACTTCTTCTTCATAGGGTAGATTAGAAGGGCTAGGTTAGGAAAAGTAATCTGGCCTTATCATCGTACAACATACGTATATCAGTCATAGTCTGGAATTCTTGGGGGGAAAGGGAGGCCTGGGTAATCTGGCGCTCCTGGCTTGACATTCTTGGCCTATCACAGATCCCTCTTCTCTTCGGCACCAAGTTTCGCATATAAGTCCACCTTTTTGACTGGCCCTTAACTTCAACAGCTTTTGGAGAGGGAGGAATTGCAATTTCTTTTGATTTTTGAGAAGAGAGTACGTCTCTAATTGATCTTTTCTTTCTCCTAACCAACGTTGTAGGAGTGTGTGGCTCCCTCACCTTCTTGGATGGTATGACACACCTGTCTGTCCTTGTACTCATCACATTCGTAACGAGAACACGAGGGTGAAAAGGGGTGAGAGGGACCTGTGTAATGGAAAAAGAGATGTTTTCAAACATATTTATTCTTTCTTGAGCATTAACATGTTCATCATCATGAGTGGTTTTAGCATCAGCATGCATACCACCAACACCAACAACTCCACCAGAAGAAGCACCCGAATCTGCCTTAGTAAAAGGTTGGTCATGAAGAGCCTCAACATTAGCCTGACCTTGCCTAACTGCTCTTTTTATGGCTGTTGCTCCAGCCAATTCCTTTTTTGTTAACTCCACCGTTGGGTCTGCAATAGTATCAACATGACCTAGAGTAATATAAGAAGTCATCACC
Organism: Capsicum baccatum var. pendulum; assembly: GCA_030864225.1. Taxonomy (NCBI): domain Eukaryota; kingdom Viridiplantae; phylum Streptophyta; class Magnoliopsida; order Solanales; family Solanaceae; genus Capsicum; species Capsicum baccatum. Next base: position 140,027,569 of record CM061551.1, on the reverse strand, counting down.
GAATCCTCCTCAGCAGGAACGATCCATGGATGCATAACCTATAAAAAAGAAAAAAAAGACAAATGCATTTAAATCATATAATATAATAATTTTCACAGTTGGGCTACATTTAAAAAAAAAGACCCATCTGATGCATAGTTTGAGTATATGGTTAAAATTTGTTTGAGTCTGGTTCAGACAAATAGAGTAACACATGGATAATCTGATGCAAATATCAATCATCTTTTGCAACAGCTGCACAAGATGGATAATCTGTTATGCAATAGATGATCTGTACGTTGCAACAGATGAACGATATGTTATCAAATTAAACATCTGTTGCATAATTTGCAGTAAATGGTTAATCTTTTAGAAGTCGGGTTCAGAGAATCAAAGCAACAGATGGGTAATCTGATGCAAGATATATCCCATCGCAACAAATGTCCCATTTGGTGCATCAGATATAACATCTATTGCACCAGATATAACATCTATTCAATATCTTTCTTATCTTTGAGTAGAATTATTTTACTTGAAGAATAGAATTATTTTACTTAAAGAAGACGTACTACATCATCCGGAGGGTTAAAAAGATCAGCCTCCTTAATATTGGTGTTGGTGTTTACAGCCAACCATCTAAACATCCTTGGATGAGAAACCTCATTCGGGTAATCCATTAACTGCTTTCGGAGGGGAGGAATGGCTTCAAATGCCCAAGCCTAAAAAATGTAAAAAGGAAGCAAGCAAAAAAATCATAATAACTATATTCAATATAAATTAATGAATTAGTGATTAATTTTACCATGAAAGCCCAAGGAAAGCCGTATAATGTGGTCGTCCTTGAGGATAGCTTTGTCAGTAAATATTGGACAGTCATGTAGAAGCTGTCATATCCCCAGGAATAATTGTTGAATTTATCAAAATCCTCATCACGCACCAACAAATCATCTTCTATGACCTTGTTAACGTCTCTTGCCAATATAACCGAATGGGCAAACCAAACTAAGCACAATTGCTCCCTGTACTGCTCTGGTATGGTTTTATCCTCGAGATCTATCAACAAATTCGATGCTTTGTAGCCATGTCGAGCAATGTCAAACAACCCATCTATTTGGGTGGTGGTCCTTCTGGATGATGGCATCTCAAGCCCGTCACTATGGCAAACTCTTGCAACCTAAAACAAATAGGCATGCCACAGTAGTTGATCCAGATTTCATCGATCTTCTTTTTGCCCCCTCCTCCGGATCTTTATTATTCCCCACGTACTTGATCCTATGCTTAAGAAGACCATATACCATCGTCATAGGAAAACGGATACGGGCAGAAGGGTCCTCAGGCCGCTCAAGAAAGAGTCCAAAGCAGCTCTTCTTAAAAAGTCCACCTATGTTTTCGTTCTTCATAATTTTCATAAAATGTTTAAAAATTTTCCCCATATGATATTTAAGTACAATTTGACCAGTTAGTTGTTTTCCTTCTAGGTCATTTATCGGCATTGCAACTTGAAAGTTGTCAATACTAAAAGTTTTGACAGGATCATGCTGGGATGTCGATATTAACTCATGCTCCATCGGTGATCCATTATCATCATGTTGATGATCATCCTCTTTCTCTTTTTGACTCTCCAATTCCTCCTCTTTCTCACTTTTATTTTCTTCATCACCATCTATGGACCCTGTCTACCTCCCTCAATGTTGTTTTCACATCTCTTCCCAGCTTCACTTTTTCCTGACTAAGATTGTTTAGGAAGCTCCTCCGAATTCCTCTGTACTGTAGCCTTTTTTTTAGTGGTCAGACGTTGATCCACTTTCACTTTCTTTTCTTTTGGGAGACATATTTTACCTATTGACAAAGAAAAATAAAATTACATTGCAGTTGATGTTTGCATAGATTTTAAAAAATACATTACAAATACTACGAATACCGACACACCAACAGCCACCACCATAAACACCACCAACCAATGCCAACAAACAAACAAACACCACGAATACCAAAACCACCACAAACACAACCAACCAATTCTACCACCGGTGATACCACGACGATAACAAACACCACCACCAACACCACAAATACCATCTAACAATACCACGACAGTCAATGGAACACTGTGACTGAAACTAGGGATTTCTCGAGTTTTTCGTATGATTTTACCACCAAAACTCAAAATTGTAAACCCATTCTCGAAGATAATAGAACTAAAAGTTTTATTTTTCATCATTAACTTAAAATGCCTTATTTTTTAGAAAAAAAAAATATAGAGATCTTCTCAAAATCTGTTGCCTACGAAGACAAAGAAAATGATAGATACAAGCAAGAATGAAGTCAAAAATAACACCTATGTGGTTGGAAATCAGAAGAAAACTGATCTTTTATGGAGGGTTGAGAAATTTGTAGAGTAGTTGTTGTTTTTACCTTATTGTTGAGTGAGAATGAGAGAGAAAGAGCCACAAGATTTAAAATGATGAAATGTTTTGTATGGGTTGATTTGTATTTTGGAAAAGAATGACAAGTAGTTTTGAAAATGTTAATTTGGTCTGAAATGATCTTAATTATTTTTAAAATCATAAAATATATGCATAATTTTTAACACTCTCATCATGCAATTGCCGAAAGGGTAATTCAATTGAAATTGTATAAAAATAATTGAAGTTGTAGTTGACTGAGTACTCTAGGAGGTGACCTTGTGAAAACTCACCCCTGGTCCTAGATTAATCAATTTAGGTACTATTAGTCTAACATATGAACTCAATTGAAATTGTAAAAAATAAATGTTCAACATGTTGCATCAGATTTCTCATCTGTTGTAAATTATCAATCAGATTAGGTAACAACAAATTACGAATCTGATGTAAATTATCAAACAGATTAAGTCATCTGTTGCGACGGATTACCCATCTGTTATAAATTATCAAATAGATTATCATATGTCTCAACAGATTACCCATATATTGTAAATTATCAAATAGGCACTGCCATCTGTTGTGGCTGACCTTATGAGAACTCACCCCTAGTCCTAAATCAATCTATAGTTTACCCTATGAGAACTCACCCCTAGTCCTAGATTATTCAATTAAGGTATTAGTACCCTAGTCCTAGAATAATCAACTAAAGTATTAGTCTAACATATGAGATAGTAAGAATTAGTTCAGCTTAGAGTGATCGATCGCCGACTCTGGTCGGGAGGAACGCAGTATCATTTTATCATGCAATTGACAAAATACTCAATTGAAGTTGTAGTTGACCCTATGAGAACTCACATTCAATTAAGGTATTAGTCTAACATATGAACTTAATTGAATTATATAAAAAATGTTACACCTATTACAACAGATGTCTTTTATGTTGGATTAAATCAAACAGACTATGTAATCTGTTGCAACATATTACGCATCTGTTGTAAACTATCAAACAAATTAAGCTATTTGTTGCGATAGATCACAAATTTGTTGTAAACTATCAAACAGATTAAGTCATCTATTGCAACAGATTGCCCATCTATTGTAAATTATCAAATGGATTAAGTCATATGTTGCAATAGATTACCCATCTGTTGTAAATTATCAAATAGGCGTTGTCATCTATTGTAGTTGACACTATAAGAACTCACCCTTAGTACTAGATCAATCAATTAAGGTATTAGTCTAATATATGAGGTAGTAAGAATCGGCTCGGCTCAGAGTGATCAATCGATGACTCTGGTCAGAGGAACGCAGTACCGTCTCATTATGAAATTGTCAAAAGACTCAATTAAAGTTGTATTTGACCCTATGAGAACTCACATTCAATTAAGGTTTTATTCTAACATATGAACTCAATTGAAATTATATATAAACAAATGTTCAACCTATTACAACAGATGTCTTTTCTGTTGGATCAAATCAAACAGATTAGGTAATATGTTGCAACATATTACGCATCTGTTGTAAACTATCAAACATATTACGTCATTTGTTGCGACAGATCACAAATCTATTGTAAACTATCAAACAGATTAAGTCATCTGTTGCACTTAAATATTTTTAGATTTTTTTTTATAAAGAAATTTAGGTATTTCCTGTTCGAGATAAAATAGTTAAAATACTAAGGCAGTAAAAAATATTACTCGGTACTACTTGGATAACTCAAAAATCTCCTGAGCGAGTAGTCTTATCTGGTCTTTTCAATGTCACCGTCTTCTTGTGCCCCTCAAAAGTTATTAATGAATATTTAAAAACTCCCATAGCTAGAACTCTCTCTCCTTCAGCCATAAAGTAGTCTAGACTCAACTCATAACTCTTCTTTATTCTTTATTCTCAATTATCTTTGTTGTTTCCTTTTTTCCTCTCTTTTCTCTCTTATTTCGGATGAGGATCCATTGGGATCTCAACTAATCAATATCTTTTCTCGACTAAACTGGATGTTCGGATCCGTTTGCTTTTTTAACATTGCAGGTATGGTTCAAAGTTACTCTTTTCATCTTGTCTTCTTCTTTGTATGTCATTTAAATTAGATATTTTTATCTGTTGCTATTAATGATTTACCCATTACTAGTTTGCTATTTATTGAGAAAATTGAACAAAAGGTGAATTTTAAGTGTTGAATGAATGAACCGTTGTTTTTATTAAAATATGCAAAAAAAGCCAACTGTTGGGAGAACTTAAAAAGCCTTGTTATCAGTATAGTTTTTTTATGTCTTTTGTTTGGTACTTTGGTGGTGCTGTTGTTAGGGGTGGTTGTTGTGTTGGAACATGTGATGTTTGTGTTATGGATGGTGTTGTTTTGTTTGTTTCTTTGTTGTTGATGCTATTGGTGGTGGTGTTGCAATAATTTCCTCAACTGTTGCAACTGATGAATCAACTATTAAAACAAACCATTAGCAAGGCTAGTTTGATTTATTCCAACAGATGGCCCATCTGTTGTAACATGTCATCCATCTTTTGCAAATGATGCCTCATCGGTTGGACAGATGGGTAATCTATTGCATCATATTAGTCATCTGTTGATTCACTCAATTTTGTGTTACCCTTTTGTAATGTTCTTTTTGTTCTTTTCTTATTTGACATCAAATGTATTTCTCTTGTTTGCAGACAAAAGGAAGTGAAATTGGCTCCACTTTTGCTCGGCCAACATTAAAGGCTAGAGTAAAGATGGGTTCGGAGGAATAAGCTTCTTGTAGATGGAGCCACTTCATATGTGGGAGGTATGTATTACTGATCAACCTATCATGAAAACACACATCCAGTACAATGATTTTGTGAATGTTTGTTCTTTACCTGTTAGGCATTAATTCTTCAACCAAGATATGACATTTTACAGTTATGATTGTTAGGTTCAAACTGGTAAGGCTGAAGGACCAAGACGGTGGTTTCGATACCTCGTTATAATTTAATGACGGTTTATACTTATGTTTTTGTGTCCAGTTTGGGGAAGGGTTCAAGTTTTTGGCGGCAATGTAAATATCCAATAGTGATTGGACCGGTTTTAATGGTGCAATGGACTTGTTGAAAGGCCTTGAAGCCTCGCACTTCAACAAACAATGATGGATCTAATAGAAATTTCCCTGGTCCAAATTTATATAGATGGGTTATTGGAGGAGACTATTATATAGCAGAAGGTGTTTGGGAGAAAACCTGTGTGGGAAGAGGGAGGTTGAGAAGTCCATAGATCATCTTAGTAATTGTTTAAGAGGATACACAGGGTTGGAAGGAAAGTGTAGCGAAATTAGCTTATGAAATTGACATGAAAAATGAAAAAACTGGATGAGATGCGAATGTGAAAGTGTATCCAAAAATGAAAATTCATCAGTTGTTGAAGAAAAAAAAGAATGGTCAAGAGGAATTGAGCTGGTCACTTTGCTAGAGACTGCAACTAGCAAGCACGGCCTCAACGAATACGCACAAAATATTGGACTAGAACTCTAAGGAAGCAGCTTCGCGAGCATGGAAGGTGGTAAGATTGTCGGTCCAAATTGACATGTAGGTTTCAAATTTGATCAAAAATCTTACCACCTTCCGTGCTCGCAAAGCTTTTTCCTTGTATTTCTTGTCCTGCACTTTGTGAGAGTTTTCATTGAGGCCACGTTCGCAAGTTGCATTCTCGAGCAAAGTGCTTTGTCCAGCTCCAGTCCTATTGACCATTCTTTTTTTTCATCGATTGATAGATTTTTATATTTTGATACACTTCCACATTTGAAGCTCATCCAGTTGTTTTCATTTCTAATGTGAATTTCATTGGCCAATTTTGTTACACTTTCCTTTCTACCCTGTGTTTCCTCTTAAACAAGGTCTGAATTGATATATGGCCTTCTCCATCTCCCCCTTCATGCATAGGTATTCTCCCAAGCACCTTCTGCTGTAAAAAAGTCTCCTCCACCAATCCATCCATATAAATTTGGACCAGGAAAATTTCTATTGGTTCTATTATTGTTTGCTACATTGCGAGGATTCGGAGGCCTTTTAAGAAGTCCATTGTGCCATTAAAAACGGTCCAATCACTATTGGATATTTACACTGCCGCCAAAAATTTAAAACCTTCCCCAAACTTGACACAAAAACATGTGCATGAATTGTGTCATTAAATTGTAATGAGGTATTGACACCACCGTCTTGGAACCCTTCAGCCTTATCAGTTCGCACCTATCAAACTAAAATGTACAATTCAGGATCTTGTTTGAAGGATCAATGTCTAATCAGTAAAAAAAATGCATTCACAAAATCTTTGCACTTTATGTGTGTCTTCACAGTAGCCTGATCAATAATATACATAACTCGCATTCATGAAAATAAGATCCATTGAACGTATCTTATTCTTCCTACCCTATCAGGACATGTCAATATTGTTTATTCATCTACACGAATGTGATGATTATTAAAATAGAGGTGTGAAGAGTCGTGACTTTTTATCTTAACACATTCAAACCAGCTGATGAATCGAAATCTCCATTTTTTGTAACTGACGAATCAGCTGTTGGAAGAAATCAAAACATCTCCTCCAACATATGGTCTATCGGTCGCAACAGATAATCTGTATGTTGCAACAGATGGTAAATCTGTTGAGATAGACCTAACTTTTTTTTTTTCAATTAATCTGCACCCATGTGATTACTTCTTTCTAAAAATATTTTTTTCAATTTAGTTTTTCTATTTATAAAATCAAGAGAATTTTATTATATTCTTCCAAGATTACCCTTATTATTAAATGACTACATAAAGTATATTATTCACATTTATACTTTCTAATCATAATTAATAAGGCCAATTTGGTAAAATAATCACCTAATTTATATTTTTATTAATTGGTGTGCCAAACCCATAGGGCCCAACTAATACGTAACGGAGGGATTATTAAAAAGAGGTAAAGACTTTTTATCTAACACATTCAAAACAGCTAATGAACCGAATACTTGATGTTGGGCGTATTTACACGCCTAAACACCATAATTTACCCATGTTATAGCTAAGTTTTGAGGATAAAATATATAATTCCTGCACTTTTAGTCCATCTTCCTGTAAGTGAGCTAACCAACGTGATTAGCATGTTTTCAGGTATTAATGATGAAGATTTCAGCACTTTGTGGACCCTTGGGCAGCAAAGGAAAACTTCACGTAAGAAGGAAGGCAACTTTTGGAAGCTTGTGGACTGAATGTGATGCATGGAGAAATTGTCCCGGGCAGAATCAGTATTTCTTAATACTTAGGGGTGCAGCAGTAACCTAGTAGGACTAGGACAAGGATGCAGTAACCGAGTAGGACTAGGACAAGGATGTTCTAAAAACCCTATTTGCTGAATTTTTCAGCATTCATTCTATTTTCTATTCATTCATTCTATTTTTCTTTCATTCGACTTTTTGCACTTAATTCACGTTACAGATTCTGTAAATCGAGATAGAGAAAACACGGCTCTTTTGAGGCTCGAATAGAAGAAAAACGTCAAGCCCTACTTGATGCCATTCTCATCCCCGACGTAAGAGTATTCAAGCTTTGGTACGATGATGATGTTTATTGTGATCTCCGTTTCCCTCATGAGTAGCTAAACTTCTCTGTTAGGGTTATGGAAGCCTTGTGATATACTATCTATTACTATGAGTTTGTGAATTCTTGATGCGTATGCTACTTATATCATTACTCTCTTCGTTTTAATTAAATTCTTGTTGTTGCAAACATATAGAATATGCCATTATAGCATTAACTTGTTCGAGAGAAAAGTTACATGTTTGGAAAAGAGAGTGTGACAAGGAAATAGGGCTACCAACCCCTGTTTACACGTTAATGCCTTAACCGGATTAACCTCTTGGAGAGTCTGTACCGTTAGTTATACACTTTAAGCTCAAGAGAGTTAAAGTGAAATAATCTTGGATGGTCGAGAGACACTAGGATTTACCATTAGAATACGAATCTCTATAAGTGCATGCATGTCTGAATTCTGCATAACTCATAGTTAATAGATATGTAGAACTCATAAGGTGTACATAACCCTAACTTATTATTTTTTGTGATTAAATCTTACTACATTAATCGTTTCATTCTTTATTTTGTTAACATTATTTCACGCCTAAAACCAATCCCCCCTTTCCGTAGAATTTTCGACCAACAGTCTGCTAACAATTACAACACTTAGTGACCAAGTATTCCCTGTGGGATTCAACACCCAATCCAGTTGGGTTCTATATTTGATAGAGACCGCTTACACTCTTACGAGAGCTGTAGTTTGGGCGTTATCAAATTTTGGCGCCATTTGTCGGGGAATACGGTTGTCAACTAAGTTTGTGATAGTTACTAGACCCTTTGGTCAAAGATTCTCAAATTTTACTTTTCGTCTGTTGTTTTTGTTTTATTCAGGTTTTGTTCAGTGTATGCCAAATACTCGAAGTTTGGGTCAACAATTATTACCCATAAACCCTGAACCGCAACTTATTGGCAGGATGGAGGCGCAACGAGACATTGAAAGAAGGGTTGCTCAACAGGAGCAGGCTAGATTAGCTGCATTGGCCGCTGCTCAAGTGCATCAATAGAATATTGATAACCCAGGGCGAGCAACAAATCCTAATGATGAGGACCTGGGTGATGATGAGTTACTAAACCCAAGGCATGCTAAAGAGGTGGCGGCACCTGCGAACAGAAGAGATCGTCAAGCTAGATTTAGACCTGAACGCCGAGCTGTGCAGATTCCTTTTGACGATGATGATGATGACCTAGATGGGGCTGGTGCCACAGGGGCTATTATTCCTCCGCCCTTGGCACCCGGAGCCAAGTTCAATATCACTAGCACTATGATTCAGCTATTGCAACTCAAAGGGTTATTTGGTGAACTTGCAGGCGATGATCCAAATATGCATCTGATCAATTTTATCTCCACATGCAAGTCATTCAACAATCCAGGAGTTGGACAGAATGTAATTCGGCTGTGCTTATTTCCATTGTCTCTATCTGGAGAGGCAACTCTATGGTTGAACGGGCTAACTCCTGATTCTATTACTAATTGGAGGCAATTGAAAGACGCTTTCCTAGAAAGATTCTTTCCGCCATCCATGAGAGCACAGTTGAGAGATGAGATCAGCAATTTTCGACAGCTTCCAACTGAAGCTCTCCATGAAACATGGGAGAGGTTCAAGAAGAAGCTTATGCGGTGCCCTAATCATTATATGACCAATGTCCACTTAATGGAGATATTATACAGGTCTTTGAATTCGGTGACTAAGCCAGTGGTTGATAATGCTGCAGGAGGGTCATTCATGGACCTTACTTTTATTCAGGCAAGTGATATGCTAGATCGTATGACAAAGCAGAGTAGAGCTTGGCATACCAGGGATTCTGAGGTAGCAAGCTCTACTGTATCCATTGGCATGACTGTAGAACAAAGGCGAAGAGAGGAGGAACGTGATCAATATATGGCGCACATAAAAATGCAGATGGATCTTCTTACCAAGCATTTATTAGCAGGGAAGACTGAAAAAGTCAAAGATGTTGTGTCACAGAGAAGAGATGAATTCGATTCTGAGAAAAAAGCCAACTACTTGAATAATCAGGGGGGTTTTCGAGGCAATGCCCAAGGAAACCAAGGTCGGAACTATTATGATAAATCTGGAAACAAGGACCGTGATCAAGGTAGTTGGAGGAATAAGACTGACAGGAGTGGTTTGTATGTTCCTCCTAGAAACCGTGAGGCCGTGGCGTCTGGCTCTGGGAAGATGTCCATGGAAGATATAATGGCTAAGCTGTTGAAAGGAGTGGAGGCAACCAATACGGGAGTAAACGAGGTAAAGAAGGATTTATCATCAATAAATCAATTGGTTGACTCATATTCCACTTCAATAAAACAGCTGGAACAACAATTGAGTCAACTTTCAGCGGCATTTAATCAAAGAAAGGCTGGCACTTTACCTAGTGACACTATGCAAAATCCAAGGAATGACGGATCATGTATGGCTATTACTACCAGAAGTGGTAAGGTGTTGGAGAATCCTTCTAATTACAAGAAGGTGGTTGATGATATAGCAGATGATGTTGTTGATGCCGAAGAAGCTGAGGTGAGTGTGCATGATATCACCCCTAGACGTCTGCAACCTGAAAAGATCGACAATCGGAAGCAAGATAAAAAGGAAGTGGTGGAGAAAACTATTCCCCTTCCACCACCACCTTTTCCTCAGAGATTAAAGAAGAAAGCTGATGATACCAGGTTTAATAAATTTATGACTATGTTGAAACAACTGACTATTAATGTTCCATTGGTAGAGACGCTGGAATAGATGCCTGGGTATGCGAAATTCATGAAGGACCTTTTGACAAAGAAGCGGGCAGCAAGTTATGAGCTGGCAGATAATGTTCATCATTGCAGTGCAATCGCTACAAGATTGTTAGTTCAGAAGAAGGCAGATCCTGGTGCTTTCACTATTCCTTGCACTGTTGGATCTTTGGATTTCGCTAAAGCATTGTGCAATTTGGGAGCTAGCATCAATTTGATGCCACTATCTATTTACAGAAAATTGGGGTTGGGTGATCCTACACCAACCAATATGCATCTCGTGATGGCAGATAGGTCGGTAAAACGACCTGTTGGTATCTTATATGATGTATTGGTGAAGGTTTCTTCATTCATTTTTACTGCAGACTTTTTTATTTTGGATTGTGAGGTGGACTCTGAAGTTCCCATAATCTTGGGGCGTCCTTTCCTTGCAACAGGAAGTGTGCTTATTGATTTAAGAGCAAATGAGCTTTTATTCTAGATGAATGACGAAGTGGTCCGTTTTGATGTATGCAAATCAATGAAGCAGCCCAAAGATATGAATGTGTTCTCTGTAGCTGATGTTTATTATGATGATGAGAAAGAATTATCTGTAGAGAAGCAGCTTATTGTTGATCCATTGGCGGCTGTGCTTATGAATGTTGAGCGTGAGGATGTTGAAGATTATGAAGAAACTATTTATGCTCTAACAGGAATAGGGTCGTATTCTCATGCTCCCAAAAAGCTGGACCTTGATCTCAAAAATTGACCTACACCACCAGCGAAACCATCCATTGAAGAGCCACCAATGTTAGAATTGAAGGAGCTGCCCAGTCATCTAAAGTATGCATTCTTGGGAAGTGGAAACACACTTCCGATTATTGTGGCAGCTGATTTGGGTAAGCAGCAAGTTGCAGCTCTCATCTCTGTTCTGAGGAGATACAAGAGAGCCATCGGTTGGACTATCGCTGATATTATTGGTATCCCGCCTAGGATATGTATGCACAAGATTCAGCTTGAAGAAAATTGCATACTCACTATTGAGCATCAAAGGCGTTTGAATCCACCTATGCAAGAGGTGGTGAAGAAAGAAATTATTAAGTGGTTAGATGCAGGGGTAGTGTATCCAATCTCCGATAGTAAATGGGTGAGCCCGGTACAGTGTGTGCCCAAGAAAGGGGGCATGACGGTAGTTGCAAACGAAAAGAATGAGCTAATTCCACTCAGACCTGTCACAGGGTGGAGAGTGTGCATGGACTACTGGAAGCTGAATTCGTGGACGCTTAAAGATCACTTCCCAATTCCATTCATGGACCAAATGCTTGATCGATTGGCAGGGAAAGGATGGTTTTGTTTCTTAGATGGGTATTATATCTATAATCAGATTTGTATTGCTCCCGAAGATCATATGAAAACAACGTTTACATGCCCATATGGTACGTTTACCTTCAAACGTATGCCATTTGGGCTATGTAACGCACCCGCCACTTTTCAACGTTGTATGATATCCATTTTTTCTGATATGGTTGAAGACACCTTGGAGGTGTTCATGGATGATTTTTCAGTTGTGGGTGAGTCTTTTGAATCTTGCTTGGCGAATCTAAGCATGGCATTGCAGAGATGTGTTGAGTTCAACTTGGTGCTAAATTGGGAGAAGTGCCACTTTATGGTTAAGGAAGGTATTGTTCTTGGGCACAAAATTTCTAAAAAACGCATTGAGGTCAATCGAGCTAAGATTGAAGTTATCGAGAAACTACCACCTCCAATTTCTGTAAAAGGAGTTCGTAGTTTCCTCGGTCATGCAGGTTTTTATCGAAGGTTTATTAAAGACTTCTCCAAGATTGCTAGTCCTTTATGCAAACTTTTGGATAAGGATGCAAAGTTTGACTTTGGTGAAGATTGCTTGAAGGCATTCGAATGCCTCAAAGGGAAGCTAGTTTAAGCTCCTATCATTGTAGCGCCTGATTGGTCTCTACCGTTTGAAGTTATGTGTGATGCAAGCGGGGTAGCTTTGGGTGTTGTACTTGGTCAGAGAAGAGAAAGGTTATTTCATCCAATCTACTATGCGAGCAAGGCCTTGAATGGAGCCCAGAAGAACTATACTGTCACGGAACAAGAGCTTCTAGCGGTCGTTTATGCTTTTAAAAAGTTCCGTGCTTACTTGTTGGGAACCAAAGTGGTGGTTCATACAGATCATGCTGCTCTGAGATATTTAATGGAAAAGAAGGATGCTAAGCCAAGGCTAATTCGGTGGGTGTTATTGCTGCAAGAATTTGATTTCGAGGTAAAAGATAGAAAAAGTTGTGAAAACCAAGTAGCTGATCATCTATCTAGACTTGAGAATGAACACATAGTGCAGCTCGATCTTGAGATTGATGATGCATTTCCCGATGAAGAGATCTTAGCCACGATGGTGGAAGAATTACCATGGTATGCAGACTTTGCGAACTACGTGGTAAGTAATGTGATGCCTGAGAATCTCTCTTTTCATCAAAAGAGGAAGTTCATGCATTATGTGAAACACTACTTCTGGGATGAACCATATCTTTTTCGACGATATGCGGATGGTGTTATTAGGAGATGCATACCTCATGTGGAGGTGCCTAGCATATTGGAAGCAAGTCATGCTTCCCAAGTTGGGGGTCACCATGCAGGTGATCGGACAACCAGAAAGGTATTGCAAAGCGGCTATTATTGGCCTTCATTATTCAAAGATGCCTATGATTTTGTGAGAGGATGTGATCAGTGTCAGAGGCAAGGCGCTATTTCGAAGCATCATGAGATGCCCATGTCTAAGATTCTTGAAGTAGAGCTATTTGATGTATGGGGTATTGATTTTATGGGCCCATTTGTGAGTTCGTTTGGGATAAAATATATCCTAGTTGCTGTGGATTATGTATCCAAATGGGTCGAAGCAGCAGCGCTGGCTGATAATGAAGGTAAGTGTGTTGTAGCATTCTTGAAGAGAAATATCTTCTCTCATTTTGGGGTACCACGTACCATCATAAGCGATGGAGGATCACACTTTTGCAACAAGCTGTTCAGAGTCGTGTTGGTAAAATATGGGGTCAAGCAACATAAGGTAGCCACACCTTACCACCCACAAACTAGTGGGCAGGTAGAAGTTTCTAATCGGGAGATCAAGCTGATCCTTGCTAAAACTGTAAATGCTAGTAGGAAAGATTGGTCTCAGAAGCTTGACGATGCCTTATGGGCTTATAGGACTGCATTCAAGACACCAATTGGCATGTCCCCGTACTAACTAGTTTATGGGAAGGCGTGTCACTTGCTAATTGAGCTCGAACATAAAGCATTGTGGGCGTTGAAACGGCTTAATTTGAATTGGGATGATGCTATTAATCTGAGATTGTAGCAGCTGAATGAGATGGATGAATTCCGTCTACATGCGTATGAAAGATCAGACCACTACAAGGAACGGATGAAAAGTATCATGATCGGCGGATTATCCAACGAAACTTTATGAAGGGAGATATGGTACTTCTTTTCAACTCTAGACTGAAGCTATTTCCAGGTAAGTTAAAGTCTAAATGGTCTGGTCCGTTCAAAATTAGCCAAGTCTACTCGTCTAGAGTAGTAGAGTTAGAAGACAATAATGGTGGTGTCTTTAAGGTGAATGGCCAATGAGTGAAGCCATATATCGGCCCTCGTGACTCGATAAAATGCATGGCCACCATCTATCTCGATGAAGTCTAAGTAATCGAGGTAACTATGTCGTGCCCCGATAATAAATCAAGCGCTACGTAGGAGGCAACCCATCGTTTTCAATCATTTTGTTTTACTAGAAGTTTGTTTTTGTTAAGTAAAAATCTAAAAAGAAGAGTCGAGCCACGACCAAAACTAAGGCGCTTGGTGGGAGGCAACCCATCGTTCTAATCGTTTTTGTTGTTTTTGAGTAAGTGTAGGTGCAAGACGTATAAAGGAGGAGATTGGTCTCAAACTTTGATTTGGAAGTGTGTCATGTTAAAGGTGGTAAGTTAGGAATGAAGAAGCAAAGGCTATTGGTTAGGCATTGCCTATGGAAATCTAGGCAATGAACAAGGCAAGGCCTATGTAAATCTAGGCAACGAACAAGGCAAGGCCTATGCTATGGCCTAAGATCTCTGAATCTACAATGCCATAGCATAGGCGCCGCCTATGCCCAACTAGGCAAAGCATTAGGCGCCGCCTATGCCAAGCATAGGCAAAGCATTAGGCGCCGCCTATGCTCACTTTTTGGTCTCCTTACCCGATTCTACATGGGTCAAACCCGATCCATAGCTTGTTCTATAAATAGATCTTAAACATTAGAACAAAACACACTTATTTGCTCAACCTAGGCGCCGCCTTTACTCTCCAAATCTCTCAAAATTTTTCTTTTTGCTCTTCTAACCTTGCAAGATCATCTTTCGAGGCCATCACCAAGTAAGTTCTTCTTTTATATTCCGTAGTTATTGCAATACTATGCCTATAATGATTTTTTAGATCTTGAAGTGGTGTTGGTGATTAGAATGTGGTTGATTTGTTATGATACATCTAGTTAAGTGAAGGCATACGTATGGGTGTTCTTGACTTTGTTTTGATTTATATTTGACTGTTATACATTGTCATCTTTTTGCGGAATTGAAATGGCGAAGTTAATTACATAATCTTGTAAGTTGAAAGTTTGAATGACTCGTTCATCAAGATAAAGATCATGATTGAATACAAGCATGAGATGTTGTGATTATTTCTATGCCATAACTTGATTCGATCTCTACGTAGTAGTCTTGTTCAAAAAGTGCATTAATCCAAACCATAAA
Organism: Capsicum baccatum var. pendulum; assembly: GCA_030864225.1. Taxonomy (NCBI): domain Eukaryota; kingdom Viridiplantae; phylum Streptophyta; class Magnoliopsida; order Solanales; family Solanaceae; genus Capsicum; species Capsicum baccatum. The sequence goes on along the minus strand of CM061551.1, from coordinate 140,012,090 downwards.
GTATGGTCAAGATTACATGAAATAGAGTTGAAAAGGATAGTTAAGATGACATGAAAGTATGACTGCGCTGAATATATTGTTGGAACATAACGCCTAAATGTATGTCGATGAAGTCTGAGTAATCAACATCACTCACTTAATTAGTTTGTACCAACAAATTAAGTGTGGGGTGGTGCCACTATTGTTTGTTTGGCGATTAAATCTTCCGAGATGAGCTAATATGAAGCTCTTTTAATCTCAGGTAGAATGGCACCAAAAGTACGATCAGGAAAAGAAAAAGCGTCCACCTCACAAAAGGGTACGAAAAGGGGAAGAAAAGAGCAAGCTGAACCCTCCTCGCTGCAAACACCACGATGCATGTTCGGGATAAAGTGGGTCCTAGAGGAGGAAGGAAAGGAGTGGTACAAGAACAACAAAGTGAAGAAATATGTTCACGTGGAGTTGATACAAAAGGAGAGTCTAGCGAAGAAAGAACCTCGCATTTTGGCTAAAATCATGGCGCTGAATCTTGATTTCATTTTCTGAGATATGGGAGAATGCAATATTGATCTAACGCGAGAATTTTATGCTAATTGGTCCCCAAAAACTACCGGAAGTGAAGTGAAAATTTGGGGCCAAGTCTTGCAACTAAATGCGGAGTTTTTCAACACTTTTCTGGGTCTTCCAGCTGTCGATCCATCACCACTCAAGGAGTTTCAACAAAGACCTCCGTACAGGGCAATCAGACACACACTGTGTGGAACTAGATCAATGGCACGTTGGAATCGTCACAAGGATACCGGTTGACACAATACCTTCCCGTATGCTTCCCTAAACAGAGAAACGCGTATATGGTTGAAGATAGTCAACTCTTGCCTCATTCCTGGGACACAGTACACAAAGATCACACGTGATAGAGTATGCTTGGTGTACGCTCTGATGACTAATATCCCCATCAACATTGGTGCAGTTATACGATCATCAATGCGTAAGGCTAGGCTACACAAGAGGTCCCACTTCAGCTTTGGCAATCTGTTGACTGCGATATTAAGGAAGGAAGACATTGAAGAGAAACCTGCAGATCATAAGCTTCCACACAACCCGAAGAAGGTTGACTTGACAAAGGTTAAAGATTCTGAAACGATGCATGGCGTCAACCTGACCACTGCAGAAAGACATGCTCGTGATGAAAGCTTCTTCCTCTATTTATATGGCATGACGAGGTTTACCATGATGAGTGGGGGTCGTATTCCAACTGATGCAGAGCTCCAGCAGTTGGATTATGACTACCCAATGAATGAGCATGCACGGGCTATGTGCGGAGTAGGGGTACATTTTGAGGAACCTCTCGATGATGACGTGTCAATCAATGATGATCGCCGAATGCCAGACTCAGACATGGAGGAGAACTATGATGACGACGACTCTAATGATGATTCCGATGCAGGGGGTATGACCCCAGACATAGAGGAGGAGTCCGACTAATCAAGTTTTCCTTATTTATTTTCCACTGAGGGCAGTGTGTCCCGTCTAAGTGTGGGGTGCTGGTATTTGTATGCTGTACTTCTTTGCCTACATTTATTTATGTTTGTTTGTTTGATTTTGTCGTAGTTAGTAGTTAGTAGTTAAATTTTCAAATTTTTTTTAAACTTTTGCATGAAGTGCATGAAATTGTTCTGATAGGCGACATGGTATTATGACAAGAGTTTGTGCTAGAATCATTACTATTGAGACATTTAGGCTCTAAGTATGACTCACTGTGTGATAAGTGTGTGGTTTAATTCATTTATCTGTTGGGTCAAGAGTCTATACTGCTCCCAATAAAAGTTGACCATGTGCCTTGTGTGTGTGAGACTATAGTATATTCTGTGCTGCGACTGATGCTAGAACTTGCCTGGTGTGTGTGTAAAGCGAAATAAAGAGTGTGAGTTTAGGAGATGATTTAGGCATTTCTTTGGCAGCCTGTAAGTGTTTACCTTCTTTTTACCTACCTGTGTACATTATCCTAGTTAACCCCCTTTGAGCCTTTAGCTATTTTCCTTGACAGCCTCATATGTAGCCTAATCCAGTTTTTTTTCAAGACCATAATTTGATCCAAATTCCTAAGCGCTTTAAATGGTAGAGTCATGTGATGAAATAAGAGGAAATTGGGTGAGAGTGATGCCTCAGAGCATATTGGTACTTGAAATTGTGCGAAAAAGAGTGGCTATCATAGAAGTTCTATCATAGAGGTGCTTTATAATATGAAAAAAAAAAGACAAAGAAAAGAAAAAGAAATAGAAAACTAAAAAGATAATTGTGTTTATGTTTAACAAAATAAGGTGAAAAAGGGTGGTATATGAAAGAAAGGTAGCAGATTGTTTAAAAAAGAGTGTTAATGGCATAATGGGATGTATTAAAGCGCTTAGGGAACATAGTCACTATTTTTGGCCAAAATAGTCCTACCTGTCCCTTAGCCTACATTACAACCTGTAAAAGACCTATTTGATCCTAAGATTAGCATTCTGATATTAGTAGAGCATTACACTAAAGGCAAGCCTATGGTCATCAGTTGCAATATATGAATTCTTTGTGAGAGAGAGAGCAAGGAGAGTCTTACACCCATGTTCCAAAAAATACAAAACTTGTGAGTGATTATGGGTGATATATTATGTGAGACACACATGGTTGATGATTGTTGGGTAGTTTTGTATGATTCTTTGTGGCTTAACTTGTGGATACGAATTAACCATCATCACGAGTCTATGTTGGAGGATGAATTGTTTCTAGTAGTGATCAATAAAACTACTCTTTGTTAATGATTGCCGTGCATGTCTTGTTGAACATTTTGTGCTGTTACTGTGAAATCCTAAGTAGATGTTTGCATGGACGTAATATTTTGTTCGAGGACGAACAAAGCTTTAAGTGTGGGGTGTTGATGATGGGCGTATTTACACGCCTAAACACCATAATTTACCCATGTTATAGCTAAGTTTTGAGGATAAAATATATAATTCCTGCACTTTTAGTCCATCTTCCTGTAAGTGAGCTAACCAACGTGATTATCATGTTTTCAGGTATTAATGATGAAGATTTCATCACTTTGTGGACCCTTGGGCAGCAAAGGAAAACTTCACGTAAGAAAGAAGGCAGCTTTTGGAAGCTTGTGGACTGAATGTGATGCATGGAGAAATTGTCTCGGGCAGAATCAGCATTTCTTAATACTTAGGGGTGCAGCAGTAACCTAGTAGGACTAGGACAAGGATGCAGTAACCGAGTAGGACTAGGACAAGGATGTTATAAAAACCCTATTTGCTGAATTTTTCAGCATTCATTCTATTTTCTATTCATTCATTCTATTTTTCTTTCATTCGACTTTTTGCACTTAATTCACGTTACAGATTTTGTAAATTGAGACAGAGAAAACACGGCTCTTTTGAGGCTCGAATAGAAGAAAAACGTCAAGCCCTACTTGACGCCATTCTCATCCCCGACGTAAGATTATTCAAGCTTTGGTATGATGATGATGTTTATTGTGATCTCCATTGCACTCATGAGTAGCTAAACTTCTCTGTTAGGGTTATGGAAGCCTTGTGATATACTATCTATTACTATGAGTTTGTAAATTCTTGATGCGTATGCTACTTATATCATTATTCTCTTCGTTTTAATTAAATTCTTGTGGTTGCAAACATATAGAATATGCCATTATAGCATTAACTTGTTCGAGAGAAAAGTTACATGTTTGGAAAAGAGAGTGTGACAAGGAAATAGGGCTACCAACCCCTGTTTACACGTTAATGCCTTAACCGGATTAACCTCTTGGAGAGTCTGTACCGTTAGTTATACACTTTAAGCTCGAGAGAGTTAAAGTGAAATAATTCTGGATGGTCGAGAGACACTAGGATTTACCATTAGAATACGAATCTCTATAAGTGCATGCATGTTTGAATTCCGCATAACTCATAGTTAATAGATACGTAGAACTCATAAGGTGGACATAACCCTAACTTATTATTCTCTGTGATTAAATCTTACTACATTAATCGTTTCATTCTTTATTTTGTTAACATTATTTCACGCCTAAAACCAATCTCCCCTTTCCGTAGAATTTTTGACCAACAGTCTGCTAACAATTACAACACTTAGTGACCAAGTATTCCCTGTGGGATTCGACACCCAACCCAGTTGGGTTCTATATTTGACAGCGACCGCTTACACTCTTATGAGAGCTGTAGTTTGGGCGTTATCAATACTCCATATGCTGAAACTGAAACTAATGAATCAGCTGTCAGAAGATATCAAAACATCTCTTGCAACTTATACATACTGTCCATCTATTGCAACAGATAATACATAAGTTACATTAGATGTCTTATTTGTTGCATATACAAACCATTTATTGCAACAGATGGTAAATCTGTTTTGACAGCCGTCTGTTGCGCATTCAATTCATCCATTTGTTGCAATAGATGTTAAATCTATTAAAAATGTTGGACGATCTGTTGCAACATCTCAATAATAACGGATTTTATTGAGTCTCAAACCGCTATGAAAAGGTGAGAAGTAATTAGTGTAAAAGAAAAAGTTGTGACTTTTCACAGAAAATAAAATGCCACCAGTTTTAATGTAATTAATACAATGGAGCTGAACAGTCCTGTCTTTTGGCCTGACACGTCCAGATTATATTATAGGTCCCTCCTTAATCTTCATTCAACTCTATTTATTTCTTGCATTTTTTCCTTTCGTGTGACGTCTTCAACCACTTCTCTTCAAAGAGCATATTCCTTCTCATTGAGGTAAGTTTTTTTCTGGCGTAAATTTATCAGTTGGTCATATACGTTGTATTACATTGTGAACATTTTTCTTTACATTTGTCAATTCATACGTGTTCTAGATATGACTGATCCTTTTCCGGACATTGCTATTCTATGCGACATTGTGTGGAAACTTCAAAGGCAGGTTAATGACCTGCAAAGTGAGTTGGTCATTGTGAGAGCGATAATGTTTAGAGAGATGTAGAGGCTGATGAGAGCCCTGCTGCTACGAGTTGATTGACTAGCTATCATTAATAATGATGATGATGATAATAATAATTAGAATGTCTTTTTTATTTTAGCGTATGTATTTTAATTTTTCTATATTAGATCTATACCTAATGTATTTTATTTTTCATTTAATGAAAAATTTAATTTTAGTCAAACTTTGGCATTTTAATTCTTATTCAATTTTCATTCTGTCTATTTCTTCTAATCTAATACATCTTAACATGTCAACGGTTGGAGGCAATGTTGAATCCAGTAGCACTAGCAATTTTGACTTTTGAGTTCTTTTAACAGATGGACCATATGTTGGAACCGATTGGTCATCTGTTGGGTTTCAACAGATTATCCATTTGTTTCGACATATTTTCATCTGTTGGAGGAAAGTATTCCAGTTGTTTGTGCAACTGTTGAGAACAATTGTGGTCTGCTGTATTATTTAGTTCATGGTTTGCCTCATTTTATTGATGCAAAAGTTATTTAAAAAGGAAGACATTTTATATATAATAAATGATAACATTAGGTTCACAACAATGAGTTAAATATATAAAAGTCCACAACAAACAAACAAACAACAACACAAGTTTCTGCAATTACAACAATCATGGTAAATTATGATTTGGGCATGTAGTTCTTTTGTGGCCAGCGCACTTACATATGGAGCACTTGCTTCTTCTTGATGAAAATGATTCTCCAACTCCACGCCTCCTTTTATATGGCTTTCTTCCCGGTTTGATAGTGCTCGGGTCAATATATGGAGGAGATATTAATCTCCCCATAAGCTCTACTGGAACAACCCAAGATTCTTTGGGAGACACCGGAGTAATATGCCATTTCATATTTTTCCACCGAATAATATTAAGAGGAGTGCTTGTAAACTTCCGGTCCATATTTATGGCCGTATTGAGCTCGAAGGGCTTCCATAGCATGTGGACAAGGTATTTTTTCCAAGTCAAAAAACTCTACACGTACAAGATCTTATTTGAAGATCGACCATGGCAGTATCACCATGACCGGTGATACGGAATTTATAATCTGCTATTTTATGAAAGAATAACCTATTCCCCAAACTGATGTTCATTGATATTTTCTTTTCGATTTTGAGAACAAATCGGGTTCTTTTTTTTGGGCACTTGAACTGCACACGCCTTTCGTTAAAAATATCGCTATATTTCTCGCTTATTTTTTCAAACATAGCCTTGATGGAAAATTCTCTTTCATCGCCAAATAATGAATTCACCGATTCAACTATGTTTGATGTCACAATATTGTACATATGGAAAAGAATCACATAGTACGACATCAAACTAAACTTGTAAATCAAACAAGACATTAAATTCATAAGAATGTACCTATTTGCTGGACAGAATGCCCGTCTCCATCTCTCGAAACCGACACGTGCAATAAATTCTGCTACCTTGGGATTCACATCCGCTATTTGATTGAAAAGGTCTAAAAACTCCTCTCTACTATATGTTTTATCTGCTCTATAAAATGGGTGACAACCCTTTCATTGTGATAGTTGTTTTGAATGTTCTCTCTAAGATGCCTGATGCAACAACCAAAGTAAGCTGAATTGAATAAAAGTGAACCCACCATCTTTGGAATACTTGGATGCCTATCAGTTACAAAACACAACTCTTCAGTATCTTCGACGCAGCGTCGCAGTTGTTCAAAAGAAATCCATAAGAGGCATCACATTCCTTGTCCGCTACACAAAAAGCGACAAGAAAGATGTGATTCTCCGCATCCTGCACCACTGCCGCTAGCAGAACTCCATTATACCTTCTTCTCAAGAAGGTACCGTCAACGGATAGGCCTTTTCTCAAATGTCAAAAACCTTGAATCCAAGCACCATAGGATACAAAAAAGTACTTGAACCTTCCGTTTTCATCCAGATGCAATGTCGTCTTACTTCTGGGATTTGTGGACTCAATCATGTAACGGTAAGCATCCAAGACTTCATACACGTGCTCGAGTGTCCCCCGAACCAGGTCTTTGGCAATCCCCATGGACGTATATACCTTCCAATAACTGACCAGGACACCCAAATCCGTAAGTATTTGATTGGTCATAAGCCTTGTTGAAGGGCCTTTGTCATCGGGGAAACTACTCCTGAAATATTCACCGAGGACCTTTGTCGTGGCGCGAGGATTTTGGCCCGAGATATGCTCTGAACCACATGTGTGATGCTTTTCATGTTTAGGAATGACGAATCTGTCAAAAATTATGTACTTCACCACTCTCAACCACCACTTGCAGTTCAAATTAGCATATTTGAAGCAAAAGACACTGCTCGAATTAATCATCTTCTTTATTCTGAAATCTTTTTTTACGCAAGAAATAAACAAAGTGTTAGATAGTTCATTCTTGTCCTTGAATGACATTCCAATAAAAAAGCCGGGCCCGTCGTCTTGAAGATTTCCAGATTATGTCGATTGAGAAGAACTGCACATCGTATTGGTTGCATCAATGGGTGTAAGTGTTTGATCATCATCTGGAATATTCATGTCTAGATTATCCAACCTATCATCAAATAAGTCTTCTTTTTCTTCTTCTTCTTCTTCTTCTTCTTCTTCTACGTTTTGGTTCTCATTCTCTCCTTTTTTTTAACCATGTACATCCTTAACACCGGCCTGGTTGAATCACTTAGATAAGAATGCAACCAAACCTGATTTTTTATCTTGAAAGGTAGTATCCTCTGATTTTCAAAGGAGCTATGCATGTAGCTGATGGTGAATTCTTCCAGTTGATAATTCAGTTCACAAAAGCTGATGATTAAGTTAACAAAATCATCATAGGAAACATCACTTTGGACTATCATAGCTATTGTCTCTAGCATTTCACCCTCCTTCTAATGTCATATATATAGATTTCTCTTCTCGACCCATTGACCATGACAATCTACCCCTATTGTTATTAATCCCTCCATTAGTGGTACCTAAATAAAGTCATTTGTTAAAAAAAAGTTGATAGTGATTTCATAGTGCCGTGAATGAATCCCAACAGATGTGTTATCTATTGCAACAGGTAAGTGATGAGTCGCAACAGATTCTTACCTATTGGGATTCATGTTACGGGTCTGAATATCTATTGCAACAGATGAATTGCCTGTTGGAATTGATGTTATAACTAAATCACCTTCGAAGCTGATTCCAACAGATGAGTGACAGTTGCAACAGATAATTAACATGTTGCGACAGATGACTTACCTGTTGCAACAAGTTATTAATCTGTTGTAACCTATGTTGGAATCGTATTTAGGTTCTGTTACAACAGGTAACTAATTTGTTACAACATATATGTCAAATGTTGCAACAGATAACCCATCTGTTTAAACATGAATCCAACATATCAGTCTTCCATTTAAATAGATGTCTCATCTATCACAACAGATGATTTATCTGCTTAAACAGATAGATTTTATGTTGGATTCATGATTGAGTTCTATCCATTTTTGAAAAACAACAACAAAATAGCAGTTACCCAGATGACAAATTCAACTAAAAGTTATAATTTGACTTACCAACGTCTCCTATGAAGTAATGCCAAAGTGGAAAGTGATATTAGAAACAAAATTTGACCTAAGAAATTGATCAAATAGCAACAGTAGCGGTAACAACAACAACAACAAATAATCAACAAGAGCAAGATGAAGATGATAATGAAGTAGAAGATGATGATAATAAAACAGAAGATGATGAATGAAGCAGCTGCAACAATGAACAAAAAAAATTGCTAAGAGAGAGAAAATAACAATGGGTGAGAAGAGAGAGAAAGGTGCCTTTTTTTCCTCCGTTTTCCGTTATATAGGCTAACATTTGGATCAAAGTATAAATTTAAAAACTTGTGGGTTATTTTCAAACTTTTTCAACTTTCTTAATCCATAATAAAGTAATTGCCATCTCCACCTAATAATTAAGACTTGTGTCATCTACACCTCATTTTAAAATTTTTTTGTCACTTGTGGCCCAAACCCCCTAGAAAGATAAAATAAGTGATCACAATAATATTTTAATTCGAATGATTTCTTTGTATAGGTAATTTTGACAATAGTATTAATAATACAAAATTGTATTTACATATTTGATAATGAAACAAAATAAAAAACGATTTACGCCCCTCTTCTCATATTCACCCCCACCCCCACCCCGACTGGAAACCCACCCAAAAGAAAAAAATCAAAATCAAGTATTTTCTATTCTTTTTAAAATTTTTAAATTTAAATTGATATATTTCTAATTTTTTAAATTCAAATGCTATCACAAAATTATTAAAAGAAGATTGATTTATTATTATTATTTTTCTTAACAATATGTATATTTATATTATAAGTTATATAATTGAATTGAGAATAATATTTAAGATAAATGAGGATGATAATAATAAAATAGTAGTGGTAATAGTAGTTGTTGTTTTTCTACTGTTATTACCACCACTGCTACTACTAAAACTATCACTACTCTAGTATATTTTTTTTATTAACTTATTTTTAGGCTACACTTTATAAGTATTAAGTCTTCTTATCTTATATTTCAAAATATAAAATACTGAATTTAAATTTAATTTAATTAATTTTTATATTATAATGCTCATGTGACTTGTTGTTTATCGAGATTTTAGTTGTATGATTTTAAAAAGTATACATGACAAATAAAATGAGTAAATATTTTTTATATATAAATATAAATTTGCAAGCAAAACTCATGAAAAGAATAAGTCAATTGCAATATTTAAATGCATATAAATCTTTTTTATAATCTTCTTAAAATAGAGTGGATATGTAAATGTGATAGAGAAATATATTATATTTGAACACATAAAAATATTTGCATTCATTCATTACACAAATAGTCTGATAAATTTTCTCTGTATATTTCAACTCTTAATTGCACTTGCTGATTTCTCAAATATTCATTTTGCATTTTGGAGAGATTTACATGCATAAGATTTGTGAAAATTTTAGCTTCCTTGGATACATCTGTGACAAAAGATAAATATAGTGTTAATCACAAAAACAGTAAAGTTACTATAAAATTAAGTCAAGTATGAGAACATATCTTTCTAATCTATTCAGGAAATTTTGATGAGCATTACCTATAATTTTTTTTAATCCATGGTAGGTAGATTTGTTTCAAAAAATAAAATGTTAATCATATATAACAATAAAATAATTTAAAACTAAATTAACCATGAACAATATATATTGATAATTAATCAAACAAATATGATGAGCATTACCTGTAATCTTTTTAACCGTGGTAGATATATTTGTGACCAAAATTATATATAATGTTAATCATAAATAACAATAAAAAAAATTAAAAGCTAAGTTAAACATTAGCATACTTTGATAGTTATTCAAAGATAATTTTAAAAACAATAATGAAAATAATCTTGTGAATAAAATGATCATATAAATTTTTCGAAATAAATACAATCTAAATATGAAAATAATTGTATCTGACAAAAAAAAAAAGAAAGCTTAAATGATACTATATGTATTGAAGGGGATATATGTAGGAGGTTACAGATATGGATATTTATTTCAACCAAAATTTCAGTCAAATTCAAAATTTAAATATATCACTTATCAATTTGTTAGAAAAGATAAGATTCTAACATATCATTATCTAATAGTTTCGAATTTTAAAATTTTTAAAATAGAAAATCATTTGAGAAGTTACATTCAAATTTGAAAAATACATAGTTAGCATTTTATTAGGAACTCAAACTCATTTAATTGATTTAAACAAAAAAAAAAGACACTTGCTCAAACTTGTTCTTATATTTAATTATTTGTTTTAAGAATTCTTAATAGTGCTGCTACAGTGTTTTAAGTGTTTTTAATAGTGCTTTAATTATTATTATTATTATTATTATTATTATTATTATTATTATTTCCACTTTCCAATTTGATTTAATTGTTTAATTTTCTTTTTATCTTTTAGATTAGTCACCTTAGACTCAATTTAGTAATAGATTTGGATTTTTGGACTTTTTAAATAAAAGGGCTTGGAGCCCATCTTTAATTTAAAAATTATTATTTTTATTATTATTATTATTATTATATATTATTATTATTATTATTATTATTATTATTATTATTATTATTATTATTATTATTATTATTATTATTATTATTATTATCCGACTTCTACATACTACGTACTAACACAACTACTCCTTCCACTATACTACTAATTGTTATTATTATTTTAATAACATTTTTATCTTTCATTAATATGTAATTAAATTATATTTAAATATTTTTTTTATAATTTATAGAATTTAAATTTTAAAAGATATAAGTTTGAAATAGTATAAGTCTATTAGAACTCTTTAAGCATCGGTTTCTATTTTTAATATGATATTTTTTTCTAAAAGAAGGATAATATTTTTTTTTAAAGAAGAATAATATATTTCAAATTTAATTTTAGAGCTTAGTTAGGACTCCTTTTTTCCCTCTTTTATTTTCAAATTCAAAATTTTAATATTCTTTATTACAAAATTTTTATTTCAACACTTAATAGTTTTGTCCTAAGAATTATCACATGGCTTAACAATAGCTTGCCACGTGACTTCCTCTTGTGTGTCGTCCTCTACTTTATAATATATATAGATATAGCTTGCCCTCACTCACAAGAAACTTCAACTGTGTTACTTATGATCAAGAGTGGTAGCAAAAAAAATTGTGATGTTTTTTACTAAAAAGAAATACGATGATATAAAAAAGCAATGGGAAAAAGGATCATGCGGTTGAGCCGAATTATGTTAATCAAGACAAATTTGAAAATTTTCCCTTTAATCTATTTATTAAATATGAAAAAGAACAACTTCGAACCAAACTTATAGAGGCAAGGACATAAATGAAAGAAATCTAAAATGGAAAGTATAATTAGACATTTTCGCAAATTACAAGAGCAAAATTTGAATATTTTCTCATATAAAAGATCAATAGAACATCAACCGAATTTTTTAAGATATTAATTCATCCATGTTTTTTTATGATGGACAAGTTATGCTTATTCACTCTTAAATGCCTTAATATTGTGAACAAAAATTATATTTTCAAATTTATAATGTGAATTTAATTAATACATCCATCCATATACGTAGAAGCTTGGGGCTTTGGGCCACAGGTGACAAAAGAGTTTTAAAATGAGGTGTAGGTGACACAAGTCTTAATTATTAGGTGAAGGTGACAATACTTTATTATGGATTAAGAAAGTTGGAAAAGTTTGAAAATAACCCACAAGTTTTTAAATTTACACTTTGATCGAAATGTTAGCCTATATGATGGAAAACGGAGGGGAAAAAGGCGTCTTTATCTCTCTTCTCACCCTTTGTTGATTTCTCTCTCTTAGCGATTTTTGTTATTCATTGTTGCTGCTGCTTCATTCATCATCTTTTGCTTTATTATTATCATCTTCTACTTCATTATCATCTTCATCTTGTTCTTGTTGACCATTTGTTGTTGTTGTTATTACCGCTACTGTTGCTATTTGATCAATTTCTTAGGTCAAATCTTGTTTCTAACATCACTTTCCACTTTGGCATTACTTCATAGCAAACGTTGGTAAGTCAAATTATAATTTTTAGTTGAATTTTTCATCTGGGTAACTGCTATTGTGTTGTTGTTTTCCAACAATGGATAGAACCCAATCACGAATCCAACATAAAATCGGTCTGTTTAAATGGATAAATCATCTGTTGCGACAGATGAGACATCTGTTTCAAAGGAAGACTGATATGTTGGATTCATGTCTAAACAGATGGCTCATCTGTTGCAACATTTGACATATATGTTGCAACAGATTAGTTACCAGTTGGAATAGAACCTGAACATGATTCCAACATAGGTTACAATAGATTAATAACCTGTTGCGTCAAGTAAGTCATCTATCGCAACAGGTTAATTATCTATTGCAACTGTCACTCATCTGTTGGAATCAACTTCGAAGGTGATTTAGTTATAACATCAAGTCCAACAAGCGATTCATCTATTGCAACAGATATTCAAACCCGTAACATGAATCCCAACAGGTAAGAATCTGTTGTGACTCATCACTTACCTGTTGCAACAGATAACACATCTGTTGGGATTCATTCACGGCACTATGAAATCACTATCAATTTTTTTTAATAAATGACTTTATTTAGGTACCACTAGTGGAGGGATTAATAACAATAGGGGTGGATTGTCATGGTCATTGGGTCGAGAAGAGCAATCGATATATATAGTATTGGAAGAAGGGTGAAATGCTAGAGACGATAGCTATGACAGTCCAAATTGATGTTTGATATGATGATTTTGTAAACTTAATCATCAACTTTTGTGAACTGAATTGTCAACCGAAAGAATTTGCTATCAACTACATGCACAACTCCTTTGAAAATCAGAGGGTACTGCCTTTCAAGATAACCGATTAGTTCGGTTGCATTCTTATCTAAGTTATTCAACCAGGCCGGTGTTAAGGCTGTACATGGTTGAAAAGACGAGAGAGAATAAGAACCAGAACATAGAAGAAGAAGAGGAAGAAGAAGAAGAAGAAGAAGAAAAAAAAAATACTTCTTTGATGATAGGTTGGATGATCTAGACATGAATATTCCAGATGATGATCAAACACCTATGCCCGTTGATGCAACCAATACGATGTGCAGTTCTTCTCAATCGATACAATCTGGAAATCTTTAAGACGACAGGACCAACTTTTTTATTGGAATGTCATTCAAGGACAAGAATGAACTATCTAACACTTTGTTTATTTCTTGTGTGAAAGAAGATTTCAGAATAAAGAAGGTGATTAATTCGAGCAGTGTCTTTTGCTTCAAATGTGCTAATTCGAACTGCAAGTGGTGGTTGAGAGCGGTGAAGTACGCAAGTTCTGATAGATTCATCATTCATAAACATGAAAAGCATCACACATCTTGTTTAGAGCACATCTCGGGACAAAATCCTCACGCCACGACAAAGGTCCTTGGTGAATATTTCAGGAGTAGTTTCCCTGATGGCAAAGGCCCTTCAACAAGGCTTATGGCCAATCAACTCCTTACGTATTTGGGTGTCCTGGTCATTTATTGGAAGGTATATACATCCATGGGGATTGCCAAGGGCCTGGTTGAGGGGACACTCGAGCATGGGTATGAAGTCTTGGATGCTTACCGTTACATGATTGAGTCCACAAATCCCGGAAGTAAGACGACATTGCATCTGGATGAAAACGGAAGGTTCAAGAACTTTTTTGTATCCTATGGTGCTTGGATTCAAGGTTTTCTACATTTGAGAAAAGGCATAGCCATCGACGGTACCTTCTTGAGGATAAGGTATAATGGAGTTCTGCTAGAAGTGGTGGCGCAGGATACAGAGAATCATATCTTTCCTGTCGCTTTTTGTGTAGCAGACAAAGAATGTGATGCCTCTTATGGATTTTTTTACCAACTGCGACACTGCGTCGAAGATACCGAAGAGTTGTGTTTTGTATTGAATAGGCATCCAAGTATTCCAAAGATGGGTTCACTTTTCTTTACTTCAGCTTACTTTGGTTGTTGCATCAGGAATCTTGGAGAGAACATTCAAAACAACTATCACAACGAAAGGGTCGTCACCCTTTTTTATATAGCAGCTAAAGCATATAGTAGAGAGGAGTTTTTAGACGATTTCAATCAAATAGAGGATGTGAATCCCAAGGTAGCAAAATTTCTTGCCCGTGTTGGTTTCGAGAGATGGAGCCGGGCATTCTGTCCAGCAAATAGGTACATTCTTATGAATTTAATGTCTTGTTTGATTTACAAGTTTAGTTTGATGTCGTACTAAGTGTTTCTTTTCCATAGGTACAATATTATGACATCAAACATAGCTGAATCAGTGAATTTATTGTTTGGCGATGAAAGAGAATTTCCCATCAAGGCTATGTTTGAAAAAATAAGCGAGAAATATAGCGATTTTTTTAACGAAAGGCGTGTGCAGTTCAAGTGCCCAGAAAAAAAAACCCGATTTGTTCTCGAAATGGAAAAGAAAATATCAACGAACATCAGTTTGGGGAATAAGTTATTCTCTCATAAAATAGCAGATTACAAATTTCGTATCATCAGTCATGGTGATGCTACCACGGTCGATCTTCAAACAAGATCTTGTACGTGTAGAGTTTTTGACTTGGACAAAATACCTTGTCCACATGCTATGGAAGCCCTTCGAGCTCAATACGGCCATAAATATGGACCTAAAGTTTATGAGAACTTCTCTCAATATTATTCGGTGCAAAAATATGAAATGACATATAGTGGGCATATTACTTTGGTTCCTCCTGAAGAATCTTGGGTTGTTCCAGTAGAGCTTATGGGGAGATTAATACCTTCTCCATATATTGACCCGAGCACTATCAAACCGGGAAGAAAGCCATATAAAAGGAGGCATGGAGTTGGAGAATCATTTTCATCAAGAAGAAACAAGTGCTCCATATGTAAGTGCGCTGGCCACAAAAGAACTGCATGCCCAAATCATAATCCACCATGATCGTTGTAATTGCAGAAACTTGTGTTGTTGTTTGTTTGTTTGTTTGTTGTAGACTTCTATATATTTAACTCATTGTTGTGAACCTAATGTTATCATTTATTATATATAAAATATCTTATTTCTTAAAAATAACTTGTGCATCAATAAAATGAGGCAAAACATAATCTTAAATAATACAGTAAACCACAATTATTCTCAACAGTTGCACTAACAACTGGAATACTTTCCTTCAACAGGTGAAAATCTGTCAAAACAGATGGATAATCTATTAAAACCCAACAGATGACCAATCAGTTCCAACATATGGTCCATCTGTTAAAAGAACTCAAAAGCCAAAATTGCTAGTGCTACTGGATTCAACATTGCCTCCAACCGTCGACATGTTAACATGTATTAGATTAGAAGAAAACAAAATGAAAATTGAATAGAAATTAAAACGCCAAAGTCTGACTCAAAGTAAATTTTTCATTAAATGAAAAATAAAATACATTAGGTATAGATCCAATATAGAAAAATTAAAATACATAAGCTAAAAGAAAAAACACATTCTAATTATAATTATCATCATCATTATTAATGACAGCCGACCAATCAACTTGCAGCAGCAGGGCTCTCATCAGCCTCTGCATCTCTCTGAACATGTTCGCTCTCACAACGGCCAACTCGCTTTGCAGGTCATTAACCTACCTTTGAAGTTCCCGCACTGTGTCGCATAGAATAGCAATGTCCAAAAAAGGATCAGTCATATCTAGAACACGCATGAATTGACAAGTATAAGGAAAAATATTCACAATGTAATACAACGTATATGACCAACTGATAAATTTACGCCAGAAAAAAACTTACCTCAACGAGAAAGGAATATGCTCTTTGAAGAGAAGTGGCTGAAGATGTCACACGAAAGAAAAAAATGCAAGAAATAAATAGAGTTGAATGAAGATTGAGGGACCTATAATATAATCTGGACGTGTCAGGCCAAAAGGTAGGACTGTTCAGCTCCATTGTATTAATTACATTCAAACTGGTGGCATTTTATTTTATGTGAAAAGTCGCAACTTTTTATTTTACACTAATTACTTCTTACCTTTTCATAGCGGTTTGAGACTCAATAAAAGCCGTTATTATTGAGTTGTTGCAACAGATCGTCCAGCATTTTTAATAGATTTAGCATCTGTTGCAACAGATGGACGGATTGAATGTGCAACAGACGACTGTCAAAATAGATTTACCATCTGTTGCAATAGATAGTTTGTATATGCAACAAATAATACATCTGATGCAACTTATGTATTATCTGTTGCAACAGATGGACAATATGTATAAGTTAGAGAAGATGTTTTGATATCTTCTGACAGCTGATTCATTAGTTTTAATTTCAATTGATGGAGTATTCGATTCATTAGCTATTTTTAATGTGTGAGATAAAAAGTCTTTACCTCTTTTTAATAGTCCCTCTGTTACGTATTAGTTAGGCCCCATGGGCTTGGCACACCAATTAATAAAAAATTAAATTAGGTTATTGTTTTACCAAATTGGCCTTATTAATTATGATTAAAAAGTATAAATGTGAATAATATACTTTATGTAGTCATTTAATAATAGAGGTAATCTTGAAAGAATATAATAAAATTCTCTTGATTTCATAAATAGGAAAACTAAATTAAAACAAACATATTTAGAAAGAAGTAATCATATGCGTGCAGATTAATTAAAAAAAAGTCAGTTCTATCGCAACAGATTTACCATCTGTTGCAACATATAGATTGTCTGTTGCGACAGATGGACCATATATTTGGAGGAAATGTTTTGATTTCTTCCAACAGTTGATTCATCAGTTGAAACAGATGGAGATTTTGATTCATCAGCTATTTTTAATGTGTTAAGATAAAAAGTCACGACTCTTCACACCTCTATTTTAATAGTCATCACATTCGTGCAGATGAATAAACAACACTGACATGTCCTAATGGGGTAGAAAGAATAAGATGCGTGAAATAGATCCCATTTTCATGCATGTGAGTTATGTATATTATTGATCAGACTACCGTGAAGACACATAAAGTGCAATGATTTTGTGAATGCAATTTTTTACCGATGATTAGACACTGATTCTTCAAACAAGATCCTGAATTGTATAGTTTAGTTTGATAGGTGCGAATTGATAAGGCCAAATAGTTCCAAGACGGTGGTGTCGATACCCCATTACAATTTAATGACACGATTCATGCACATGTTTTTGTGTCAAGTTTGAGGAAGGGTTCAAATTTTTGGCGGCAGTGTAAATATCCAATAGTGATTGGACCGGTTTTAATGGCACAATGGACTTCTTGAAAGGCCTCCAAAACCTCGCAATGCAGCAAACAACGATAGAACCAATAGAAATTCCCCTGGTCCAAATTTATATGGATGGATTGGTGAAGGAGACTATTATACAGCATATGGTGTTTGGAAGAAAACCCGTGTGGGAACAGGGAGGTTGAGAAGGCCATATATCATCTTAGTACTTGTTTAAGAGGATACACAGGGTCAATTCCTCTTGACCATTCTTCTTTTTCTTCAAAGACTGATGGATTTTAATTTTTGGATACACTTTCACATTCGCATCTCATCCAGTTTTTTCATTTTTCATGTCAATTTCATAAGCTAATTTCCTACACTTTCCTTCCGACCCTGAGTATCATCTTAAACAAGTACTAAGATGATATATGGCCTTCTCAACCTCCCTCTTCCCACATAAGTTTTCTCCCAAACACCTTCTGCTGTGTAAAATTCTCCTCCAAGAACCCATCCATATAAATTTGGACCAGGGGAATTTCTATTGGTTCTATCATTGTTTTCTGCATTGCGAGGCTTCAGAGGCCTTTCAAGAAGTCCATTGTGCCATTAAAACCGGTCCAATCACTATTGGATATTTACACAGCCACCAAAAACTTGAACCCTTCCCTAAACTTGACACAAAAACATGAGCATAAACCGTCATTAAATTGTAATGGGATATCAACACCACCGTCTTGGTCCCTCATCTTTTCTAGTTCAAACCTAACAATCTTAACTATAAAATTCCATATCTTGTTTGAAGAATTAAGGCCTAATAGGTAAAGAACAAACATTCATAAAATCATTGTACTGGATGTGTGTTTTCATGATAGGTTGATCAGTAATACATACCTCCCACATATAAAGTGGTTCCATCTGCAAGTAGTTTATTCCTCCGAACTCATCTTTACTCTAGCCTTTAATGCTGGCCGGGAAAAAGTGGATCCAATTTCACTTCCTTTTGTCTGCAAACAAGAGAAATACATTTGATGTCAAACAATAGAAGAACAAAAAGAACAATACAAAAGGGTAACACAAAATTGAGTAAATCAACAGATGACCAATATGATGCAACAAATTACCCGTCTGTTCAACCAATGAGGTATCGTTTACAAAGGATGGATGACATGTTGTAACAGATGGGTCATCTGTTGGAATAAATCAAACTAGCCTTGCTACTGATTTGACTTCTTCAAAAAATTGCTCCGTCTGTTCCAACAGCTGATTCATCAGTTGCAATAGTTGAGGAAACTGTTGCAACACCACTACCAATAGCATCAACAACAAAGAAACAAACAAAACAACACCATATGTTCCAACACCATCCACAACACAAACATCACATTTCTAACACAACTACCACCCCCAACAACAGCACCACCAAAGTACCAAATAAAAGACAAAAAAAACTATATTGATAACAAGGCTTTTTAAGTTCTCCCAACAGATGACTTTTTCATATATTTTAATAAAAACAATGGTTCATTCATTCAAGACTTAAAATTCACCTTTCCTTCAATTTTCTCAATAAATATCAAACTGGTAATGGGTAAATCATTGATAGAAACAAATGTAAATAACTAATTTAAATGACATACAAAGAAGAAGATGAGATAAAAAGAGCAACTTTGAACCATACCTGCAATGTCAAAAAAGCAAACAGATCAGAACATCCAGTTCAGTCAAGAAAAGATATTGATTGATTGAGATCCCAAAGGATCCTTATCCGAAAGAAGAGAGAAAAGAGAGGAAAAAAGGAAACAACAAAGATAATTGAGAATAAAGAATAAAGAAGAGTTATGAGTTGAGTTTAGTATAGAATACTTTATGGCTAAAGGAGAGAGAATTCTAGATATGGGAGGTTATAAATATTCATTAATAACTTTTGAGAGGCACGAGGAGATGGTGACATTGAAAAGACCAGATAAGACTACTCACTCAGGAGATTTTTGAGTTATCAAAGTTGTGCCGAGTAATATTTTTTACTGCCTTAGTATTTTAACTATTTTATCTCAGACAGGAAATACCTAAACTGATTTATAAGAAAAAGGATCAAAAAATATTTAAGTGCAACAGATGACTTAATTTATTTGATAGTTTACAACAGATTCGTGATCTGTCACAACAAATGACGTAATTTGTTTGATAGTTTACAATAGATGCGTAATATGTTGCAACATATTACCTAATCTGTTTGATTTGATCCAACAAAAAAGATATATGTTGCAACATGTTGAACATTTATTTATATTCAATTGAGTTCATATGTTAGACTAAAACCTTAATTGAATGTGAGTTCTCATAGGGTCAAATACAACTTTAATTAAGTCTTTTGGAAATTCCATAATGAGATGGTACTGCGTTCCTCTAACTAGAGTCGTCGATCAATCACTCTGAGCCGAGCCGATTCTTACTACCTCATATGTTAGACTAATACCTTAATTGATTAATCTACGACTAGGGTAGTAATACCTTGATTGAATAATCTGGGACTAGGGGTGAGTTCTCATAAGGTCAACTATAACTTTAATTGAGTCTTTTGGCAATTGCATGATGAGACGGTACTGCATTCCTCCTGACTAGAGTCGTCGATTGATAACTCTGAGTCGAACCAATTCTTACTACCTCATATATTAGACTAATACCTTAATTGATTAATATAGTACTAGGGTACTAATACCCTAATTGAATATAGGGTCAACTACAACTTCAATTGAGTCTTTTGTCAATTGCATGATGAGACGGTACTGCGTTCCTCTCGACCAGAGTCGCCGATCGATCACTCTGAGCCGAACCGATTCTTACTACCTCATATGTTAGACTAATACCTTCATTGATTGATCTAGGACTAGGGGTGAGTTCTCATAATGTCAACTACAATAGATGACAATGCCTATTTGATAATTTATAATAGATGGGTAATCTATTACAATATATGACTCAATCCATTTGATAATTTACAACAGATGGGTAATCTGTTGCAACAGATGACTTAATCTATTTGATATTTTACAATAGATTAGTGATCTATCACAACAAATAGCTTAATCTGTATGATAGTTTACAACAGATGTGTAATATGTTGCTACAGATTACATAATCTATTTGATCCAATAGAAAAGACATCTGTTGCAATAGGTTGAATATTTTTTTATATATAATTCAATTAAGTTCATAAGTTAAACTAATACCTTAATTGAATGTGAGTTCTCATAGGGTCAACTACAATTTCAATTGAGTCTTTTGTCAATTGCATGATAAAACGGTACTGCATTCCTCCCGACTAGAGTCGGTGATCGATCACTCTAAGCCAAACTAATTATTACTACCTCATATGTTAGACTAATACCTTATTTGATTAATCTAGTACTAGGGTACAAATACCTTGATTGAATAATATGGGACTAGGGGTCAGTTCTCATAGGGTAAACTATCAATTAATCTAGGATTAGGGGTGAGTTCTCATAGGGTCAGCCACAACAGATGGAAGCGCCTATTTGATAATTTACAACATATGGGTAATCTGTTGTGACATATGACAATCCATTTGATAATTTACAACAGATGGGTAATCTGTCGCAACAAATGACTTAATGTGTTTGATAATTTACATCAGATTTGTAATCTGTTGTTACCTAATCTGATTGATAATTTACAACAGATGAGAAATCTGAAACAACATGTTGAACATTTATTTTTTTATAATTTCAATT
This sequence comes from Capsicum baccatum var. pendulum, assembly GCA_030864225.1. Taxonomy (NCBI): domain Eukaryota; kingdom Viridiplantae; phylum Streptophyta; class Magnoliopsida; order Solanales; family Solanaceae; genus Capsicum; species Capsicum baccatum. The sequence continues at coordinate 139,990,545 of CM061551.1, read as the reverse complement.
GAGTTCATATGTTAGACTCCTAAATTGATTAATCTAGGACCAGAGATGAGTTTTCACAGGGTCACTTCCTAGAGTACTCGGTCAACTGCAACTTCAATTGTATTTATATGATTTTAAAAATTATGCATATATTTTATGATTTTAAAAATAATTAAGATCATTTTGGACCAAATTAACATTTTCAAAACTACTTGTCATTCTTTTCCAAAATACAAATCAACCCATAAAAAATGTTTCATCATTTCAAATCTTGCGGTCTTGCTCTTTCTCTCTCATTCTCACTCAACAATATAGTACATACAACAAATATTGCTCAACCCTCCATAACAGATCACTTTTCTTCTCATTTCCAACCATATAGGTGTTATTTTCGACATCATTCTTGCTTGTATCAGTCGTTTTCTTTGTCTTCGAAGGAAACAGAGTTCGAGAAGAGCTCTATATTTTTTTTCTAAAAAATAAGGGCTTTTTAAGTTAATGATGAAAAATAAAACTTTTAGTTGTATTATCTTCGAGAATGGGTTTACAATTTTGAGTTTTGATGGTAAAATCGTAGGAAGAACTCGAGACATCCCTAGTTTCCATCGCAGTGTTCCGTTGACTGTCGTGGTATAGTTGGATGGTGCTGGTAGTGGTGGTGTTATTTGTGGTCATCGTGGTGGCACCGGTGGTGGCATTGGTTTGTGGTGTTTGTAGTGGTATCGGTATTTGTGGTGTTTATTTATTTGTTGGCATTGGTTGGTAGTGTTTGTGGTGGTGGCTGTTCGTGTGTCGGTATTCATGGTGTTTGTAATGTATTTTTTAAAATCTATGCATACATCAATTGTAATGTAATTTTTGTTTTTCTTTGACTGTAGGTAAAACATGTCTCCAAAAAAAAAAGAAAGTGAAAGTGGATCAACGTCTGACCACTCAACAGTACAGAGGGATTCGGAGGAGCTTCCTGAACAATCTCAGTTAGGTAAAAGTGAAGCTGAGGAGAGATGTGAAAACAACGTTGAGGGAGTTGGACAAGGGTCCGTAGATGGTGATGAAGAAAATGAAAGTGAGAAAGAGGAGGAATTAGAGAGTCAGAAAGAGAAAGAGGATGATCATCAACATGATGATAATGGATCACCGACGGGGTGTGAATTAATATCGACATGCCAGCATGATCTTGTCAAAACTTTTAGTAATGACAGGTTTGAAGTTGCGATGCCGATAAATGACGCAGAAGGAAAACAACTAACTGGTCAAATTGTACTTAAATGTCAGATGGGGAAAATTTTTGAACATTTTATGAAAATTATGAAGAACGAAAACATAGGCGGACTTTTTAAGAAGAGCTGCTTTGGACGCTTTTTTGAGCTTCCTGAGGACCCCTCTACCCGTATCCGTTCCCCTATGATGATGACATATGGTCCTTTCAAGCGCAGGATCAAGTACACAGGGGATGATAAAGATCCGAAGGAGGGGGCAAAAAGAAGATGGATGAAATCTGGATCAACTACTGTGGCATGCCTACTTGTTTTGGCTTGCAAGAGTTTGCCATAGTGACGGGCTTGAGATTCCATCGTCCAGAAGGACCACCACCCCGCAAAAGATCCAAGGCAATAAAATGCAAGGGAAAAATAGATGGGTTGTTTGACATTGCTCGACGTGGCTACAAAGCATCAGATTTGTTGACAAATATCGAGGATAAAACCATACTAGAGCAGTACAGGGAGCAATTGTGCTTAGTTTGGTTTTCCCATTCGGCTGTATTGGCAAAAGATGTCAACAAGGTCATAGAAGATGATTTATTGGCGCGTGCTGAGGATTTTGATAAATTCAACAATTATCCCTGGGGATATGACAGCATCTACTTGACTGTCCAATATTTACTTACAAAGTTATCCTCCGGGATGACCACATTATACGGCTTTCCTTGGGCTTTCATGGTAAAATTAATCACTAATTTTACTCATCCATTAATTTATATTAAATATAGTTATTATGATTTTTTTTCTTCCTTCCTATTTACACTTTTTAGGCTTGGGCATTTGAAGTCATTCCCCCCCTCCAAAAGCAGTTAATGGATTACCTGGATGAGGTTTCTCATCCAAGAATCTTTAGGTGGTTGACTGCAAAGAGCAACACCAATATTAAAGAGGTTGATCTCTTTAACCCTCCGAATGATGCAGTATGTCTTCTTCAAGTAAAATAATTCTACTCAAAGATAAAAAAAATATTGAACAGATGTTATATCTGGTGCATGAGATATTATATTTGATGCACCAAATGGGACATCTATTGCGATGGGGTATATCTTGCATCAGATTACCCATCTGTGGCTTTGGTTCTCTAAACCCGACTCCTAAAAGATTAACCATCTACTGTAAATTATGCAACAGATGTTTAATCTGATAATATATCATTCATCTGTTGCAATGTATAGATCATCTATTGCATAACAGATTACCCGTCTTGTGTAGCTATTACAACAGATGATTGATATTTTATATCAGATTATCTATGTGTTGCTCTGTTTCTCTAAACCCTACTCAAACGAATTTTAACCATACACTGCAAACTATGCAATAGATGGGTCTTTTTTTTTAAAATGTAGCCCAACTGTGAAAATTATTATATTATATAATTTAAATGCATCTGTCTTTTTTTTCTTTTTTATAGGTTGTGCATGCATGGATCATTCCTATTGAGGAGGAGTCGGTGATGACTTCTTATATTACTCTAGGTCATGTTGATACTATTGCAGACCCAATGGTGGAGTTAACAAAGAAGGAATTGGCTGGAGCAATAGCGATAAGAAGAGAAGTTAGGCAAGGTCAGGCTAATGTTGAGGCTCTTCATGACCAATCTTTTACTAAGGCAGATCCGGGTGCTTCTTCTGGTGGTGTTATTGGTGTTGGTGGAAGGCATGATGATGCTGATAACACTTGTGATGATGATCATGTTGATGCTCAAGAAAGAATAAATATGTTTGAAAACACCCCTTTTCTCCCTTACACAGGTCCCTCTCACCCCTCTTTACCCTCGTGTTCTCATTGCAAATGCGATGAGTACAAGGACAGACAAGATCAACTCTTTGAAAAAGTAGAGGCTATCTCTAAAGCTATCGAGGAATTCAAATCCAAGAGGTGTGTCATACCATTCAAGAAGGTGAGGGATCCATACACTCCTACAGCGTTGGTTAGAAGAAAGAAAAGAGCAATTAAAGACGTACTCTCTGCTAGGAAATTAAAAGAAATTGGAATTCCTCCCTCTTCAAAAGCTATTGAAGTTCCGGGGCTAGTCAGGAAGGTGGACATATACGCAGAACTTGGCGCCGAAGAGAAAAGAGATCTGCGACAGGCCAAGAAATCCAAGACAGGCGCACCAGATTACCCCAGGCCTCCCTTTTCCCCCCAAGACTTCCAAACTATGACTGATATACGTATGCCGGACGAGGACAAGGCAAGTTTACTTTTCCTAACCTAAACCTTTTAATCTACCCCATGAAGAAAAAGCCACGCAACAGATTTCACATCTGTTGCAACAGCTGGGTATACTGGTGCAACTGGTTGTGGTTCTATTGTAACTTATTATCCATTTATTGCATAAGTTGCGTTGGATTATTGATTCAGAGAATCCTATGCAACAGATGGACCATCCGTTGCATCTTTACAATTACTAACCTATTTAAAAATTGACTTCTTATCTCAAAACATGTTGACATAATTCTCTGCCTCTTGAGAAAAAGGCAATTAACGTACCGGGAAGCTTATGACGTTGTCGATAGGATAATGGACCTCGACTTATACAAGAAGCTCAAGGATAGGTATGATCAAATCAATAGAGAGGCTTCATCCCTTGGCGTGGGACTTGATTTCCTAGTTCCTACGTTGGTCTTGGATGAAGAAGAAACTTTAAGATATGTTAGAGGGGACAAGACAAATCCACATGGCAAGAGTTAGACCGAGGCAAAAAGGATTCTTACAGTCATTAGCGTGAATGACATGCATTATCGAGCTATTGAGATACTACTCGAGGAGGTAAAGATCAATGTTTATTACTCCAACGTACCTCTCGTCGACAATTTTGATCGTTTTCTCCTTGTGGAGCAACTGATGGCGTTATTGCCAATCTTGTTGAGGGAGAGTAAACTGATGAATCATTTGCCAAAGGAATTGTTGATGAAGAAATCATGGGATTTTGAAGGTCGAAATAGGGGAATGATCCTACCAAAAGATGATGCCGCTAAAGCAAGCGACTCGCACACTCTTGCACACATCGAATGTTTGCTGACCGGCATAGAAATGGACGAGCTAATGACTTTTATGTGTGACAACGCTATGGCAAACCTGCAAGAGGTCTGGGCTTATGGGGTACTAACTGGACGCTTAAAGCCTGTGTATATAGAAGAGCCTGTGAAATAGAAAATTTTAATTTCAAGTCGCCCTTCACTTTATTACATGTACATGTAGTGGCAATAATATTTTTTTATGAAAGTTGAGTTTTTTATAATGCAATTGATTACATTGTCAATCTGTTGTAAAATATCTTTAATCCGTTCTGGCAGATAATTTTATCTATTGCAATAGGTTGGTCATTTGTTGCATTACGCCGATGTTATTTTTATGAATAATCTAATAATCTAAGTCTAATTTGTTGCAACGGTGGGAAGACCTGTTCTATAATTTTCATAGATGACCTAAATTTTACAATATATGCCTAAATCTTTTTGATATTTTCCAACAGTTACGCTTGAATATCCATGTGCTCGTCGACAACAAACCAGTAGCAAATACACACACCACCATGAAAATTTTAGTAATGAGGCTTCAATATCCATGTACCCAACAACACCAAACCAGTAGCAATAACGGCAACAATGTAGTATCTTCTTGCTTGATTTTTTTTCTCTTCATAAGCCTTGACTTTGTTCAACAAACCCCAGATTACACGATTTGCTTATGAAGGGTGTCGTTCTTCATACCAATCAAAGTAATCGCATCCACCCAACTTCTATAAAAAAGAGAACACAATTACAAAACATTTACAAGTCAATAATTAATCAATTAATTAAATAAAAAAATATTACCTTTGAAATCTTACAAGTAAAAAACCTATGATCTGGATTTTATTGAGTCCAAGAAGTCTTTAACAGAGCTTCATGACCGCACTTACAATATCAAAAATCTTTATCACAAAAAATAGTGGAAGATGTGCTCGACATTGTCAAGGTCAGTTGAAAAAAATAAAAGTAATAATTTGAAGAATTTGGATAGATAAAAGAAGATGATGATGAAGAAGAACATTTAAGAATTTAGGGTTAAATTTTAGGAGAAAGATGAATATATAAGACAATGGGGGGGGGGGGAATGACCGTTGGGGGCCAAGTGACGGCAAGTCAAGGAAATGTGCCAGGACTGACACTAACACATTTGATGCCTATTTTATTTTACGTGTTTAAAATGAACATGTCTACTTGATGCCTATTTTATTTTAGGTGTTTGAACTGAACACCGTCGATGGGTTGTACCTTTTTTATTTCAATTCACTTTAACCTTTTTACACGTAGTGGAATTTTTTTATGTCCAACGAAATTTGAATTTTTATAATGCAATAGATTCTCCATCTGTTATAACAGTTATCCTACCTGTTCTGACATATAGTTTATCTATTGCAGTAGGTTGGTCATCTGTTGCATTATCTCGATGTTTTTATCTAAAGTCCATCTGTTGTAACAATGGGAAGACCTGTTTGATAAATTCCAACACATAACCTACCTGTTGCAATATATGTATAAATATGTTTGATTATTCCAATAGATGTGTGGTCTGTTGCAACAGATAAAGTCCATCTGTTGCAACATATGTCAAAATATGTTCTTTTTTTTTCAATAGATGTGTCATCTGTTGCATTATCTTGATGTTTTTATCTAAAGTCTATCTGTTACAATAGTGAGAAGACCTGTTTGATAAATTCCAATAGATCACCTAACTGTTGCAACATATGTCTAAATGTATTCGAATTTTCCAATAAATATGTCGTCTGTTGCGATAGATACATTATTTGTTGCAATATTTGAATCTAGTATTCCTTTTCAATTAATAAGTTCAAATCTAAGGAATAAATAAAATTCGTAGACAAAATAAAATAAATAGAAGCCTTCATAAATTAGCTGAAATAAGTCAATGAATAAATAAAATATAAAAAAATTGTTATGGGTACAAATCTCAACAAATACATCAACAACAATTTAAGTAAACTGCCAAGGATTGCTTTGACAGGCTCAAGCTATAAAGATCTACTCAGTATGGATAAGTTGTTCTTCATCCAGTGTTATGGAATTCGGCTTTTCTCATCGTGGATCTTCATTGTCGCTTGCGTATTGTTTCTGCGCTTTCTGTTCTCCGTATTTTCATAAAAAAAGTAGCATATTATCAATGTTGTTCAGCATTAGCTTCTTCTACATCCACCTAGATAGCTAGAATTGGTCAATGCTAATCATGGAGATACAACAAAATGGAAAATGATAACTCATCTTTTCTAGCAAATCAAACAAGTCTTTCTCTCGTTTTAAATTGTTCCAAAAATATTATATTTCTGTTGCAACAATGAATCAACTATTGGGACAAATTTCTACATGAGGAAGACCCTGTATGATAATTTCCAATGGATGAACCATCCGTTGTAATATATGAATCATCTGTTGCAGCAGATAGGTCGTCTGTTGGTACAAATAAAAGTTGTTCGAAGATCTATTTGATTTGCTAAAACAGACGAGACATATGTTGCACTAGATAAAGTATCTGGTCCAACAGGTTAGTCAACTGTTGCAACAGATGTATATATCTATTTGATAATTTTCAGCAGATGTGTCATATGTTGAAATAGATATGTGTCTGTTTGTTTTGTCAGTTGGAAGACATAATATATTCACGTTGTTCAGCTCGTGTTGCTCTCCTTTAGACATTATATGTTGCTCAGTGCAACACACAAACAGAGGAGTTGCAATTTTGCTTTTTTAGATGCCTGATAATGCCCTGGAAATCACTCTCTTTGATGAAAATAAAATCCTCTTTGATGGAATTAGACCCCTCTTAGATGTCAATTTTTTTACAGAAGCAGTTAATGCATTAATAGCATTAATCACTACATCATGTTTCACCCTGCAGCCTTGACATTTGTATATAGAACATTCTCTAGGAGAGGCAAAATCTGTATAACCAGTATGATCATACTTATAATGGTTTGCCTTAAATACTGTAAGAGGAGCATCATTAGCACCAATAGTAGCACCACTACCACCACATAGCTTCATCAACAACAACAAGCCCACCCTCCAAAATTATTTTTCTTGTAATTGTTGTTGCTCCAAACAATTCTATTTTTATTCTGTCAATGACCTTAGGGTCCAATAAAGTTTGCACAGACCGTAAAGTAAGAAAAAATGGCATCTTCAACTCTCGATTGATCGAAACTAACGACGGATGCACATTCTAACATAATTCATTACATATATTAGAATGATGATTAGATCATTCAAAAAAAAATTAATTAAAAGAAAAAATTAATTATAATTATACTTACTACATCCTTCGGGGGTTGATGAGATCAAAAACTTTTGCATTTTTATGAGTTTTGGCCGACAACCATCTCAAGATTCTTGGACAGAAAACTCCTTCCTGGTAGTTCATTTGTTGTCTCAAATAAGGAATGGCTTCAAACGCCCAAGCCTATAAAATAATGCCAATAAATCAAAACCATTATTGAGCAAAAAAAATAAATGATATCATAATAGAAGAAAAAAACATTTACCATGAAAGCCCATGGAAATCCATATAAGTTGACTGTCTTTAGTGCTAACGGAGTCAACAAATATTTTACAGTTATTTTGAAGCTTTCATACCCCTATGGATAGCTGTTAAACGCCTCAAGATCCTTGAAGAGCTTTATTAAACCGAGGCTTATGTTGTTGTTAATGTCTTTTGCCCAAAGAATATTATGTACAAACCAAACCAAGCACAATGACTGCTTGTGCTTCTTTGAAAGTCCTTTACCTTTCAACGCTTCTATCAAATTTTTATTTTTGAAGCTTGGACCAACAATGGACACCAGGTCATCACGATCACACGACTTTTGTTTGCCTTTTTTGGGTGTGCGGGGTATTTTCTTTTGGGTTAGAATAGGTATAACTTGAGAAAGAGAATAACATTTTAGTCAAGTAACTATGGAAAACTCCTTCCAACCAAAACAAACAGGAATACCACTGTAATTTATCCATACCTCATCCATCTTATCTTTATTTTCATACATAAACCTACGCTTGAGAAGTTCATATACCATTTTTATTTGAAAATGAGCATTGTTGTCCTCCGGTAAATCAAGATATTTCCCATAGCATCTGTCCCTTAAATAAGCATCCAATTTTTGTTCTTGAAGTATTTTTATAAAGGTGTCGAAAGATTTTACCATGGCTGAATTAACCACGAAATCACCCGTTAAATCTGCGGCACCATCGTACTGCATTCTCACAGGATAACGATCAATGCTGAAGGCTTTGACCAGCTCTTCGATGGAAGGGCTATTAGAATCTGCATCATCTCTTTTGAAATATTCCTCTTCCCCGTGTTCATTATATTCTGCTCCCCATTGAGATAACGCTTGTAAAGCAAGATCATAGAGTGGTGGATATAGCCTAGCAGCTTCACTTGTTTCTTTACTTGGACTTGATTCAGTTTCTATTCTTTTGGGAACCATGTTATCTAAAATTAACTGAAACATAAAATAATATATTATTGTTGATTAATGCATCATTAAAAAAGGATAACAGTAAATCAAACAAGCAAAATAGTAAAATAACAGTTGCAACAGATTACCAATCTGTTGCACCAGGTAATATATCTATTGCAGCATATAACCAAACTATTACAGCGGATGAGTAATTTGTTGCAACAATACAAAATATACCACTCATCTTTTAAGACAGATAAATAGTTTGTTCAACAGATCACACAACTGTTGTGACATCATCTGTTGCAACATATGAGTGATATGTTGGAACAGTTAAATAATCCATAGCAACGAATGAGTAATCTGTTGCAACACATGAGTGATCTATTGGAACAGTTATCAACGGTCAATATTATTTAGATTTCTTCTAACATAGGGTCTTCTATCGCGACAGATAAATGATCAGTTTGAAAAATTAAGTCTTGAACTTTTCCTGTAGGAAGAGTTGGTAGGATTTTATCCAACAGGAGGTTCATCTGTTGCATCAGATCATTAATCTGATGGTTCATCCATTGCACCAGATGGTTAATTAGTTGCATTAGATTTTTTATCCGAAGCTTGATCTGTTACAACATATGGTTAATCTATTGCATCAGAATTATAATCTGATAGTTCCTCTGGTGCATCAAATGGTTGATCTGTTGCATCATATGATGAATCTATTACATCAGATGGTTAATATGTTGCACCAGATGGGTAATCTATCGGAGGAAACAGTAGCACGATTTTGTTAAATAAAAAACAACAATTTCACCATTTTTACCAAAAGAGAAGAGAAGAAATACCAGAAATTAGGGTTTTCTTTAGACTGTATTTCAAACTAGTGCAACAAATATTGAAATTGTTAACCAATACTATAAGAGAAGTTGGCTCAAGTTCCTCGTTTTCTT